>CM063505.1:101580648-101725648 GCA_032207245.1 Pardosa pseudoannulata | reverse complement strand
TGATTGGATCGAGAATCTCGCCCTGAAGCAAATTTAGGAGTCTCGTTTGCCGATCCACAGAGATTTAAAGATCCATTTCAGCCCTGGCATTGCGTTCTGACTGACAACTATTCCAACAAACGCATTGTTACGGGAATCAAGAGGGCGCTCAAAGTCTAGAAATGTGTTTCGTCAATGTTTATCCGATGTCCAAGCTAGAAACAAACATATATATACAATCTTCGCAAATTAATTTTAAGAATTAATAACATATGAGAATATTTTTAAATGATGCATTTGGATTTTTATAAAAATTCTACTTTGAAAGCAAATATTTTTAAAATACATTCATTTTTTCTTGTCAATTTAAATAAAATCTGTTAAAATTATATTTTAAACATGCACGAAAAAAGTATTTAACCCTCTGATTGCTCAATTTGTAAACTGAGATGTCTTTAAAAATTGCGTATTTTTATGTTGCATATTTTAAGTAAATACAGTCAAACCTGTCTATCTCGAATCTCTTTGGAGCAAAACAAAAATTCGAGATGAACAGGTTTCGAGATACACAGGTTTTATGAAAAGAGACTAAGAAAATTTCTTTACACAATACAAAAGGTTGAAAATTTGAAGTACTTTTAGTTTTATTTATATATCTTACAGAAAGTAATCCGTTAGGAGTTTTTGATGCAAAACTTTTTTAGACTGGACAATTTTCTGTAGTTTTGACATAGTGGCGAAACAATCCTGATGAATATTTTCTTTGGATTCTAGAAAAATTCTTAGCGTTTCAACTGCTTTTTCTGCTTTTTTTGGCGTAACAACTCTTTTTACACGATGGTGTCTTCTTTGTCATAATCTTCGTAATGATCAGAAGTTCCCCGAAAGTTTTTTTTAAATTTCGAAATCAGTTATTAATGTTCTGCTAGTTACAACTGATTCATCTACTTCTATAAAATCTTTAAATGAAATGTCAGTATTCAGTTTTTCCTCTGATAATCATCCATTCCTTCGGGTTTCCACCAGTTTCCGAGACCGGTTGATCTTCGGTTTCTTTCAGATGTTTTCTCCGACTGTGCATTTTTAGTACAATTCCCACCTAGTCCCTGACCAAATAACCCCCCCCCCCTCCGAGAGAGAGGGAACTAGAAATGTATTTCCTGGAAATGAAAACTTGTGCGGTTCTCAACGCAATAAGACTCTAAACTGGAATATTGTGTTTCTTACGAAAATTCGATATAGACAGATTTGGGGGAAAAATAATATGAGATAGGTTTGGAGAAGGCGTTAAAATTTTATTGAAAATGTAGGGAAATTGAAAATATTCGACATAGACCGGTTTTCGAGATAAGCAGGTTTCGAGATACTCAGGTTTGACTGTATATAAATTGGAGAATTGAAATACTATTTTTTTTCTAGAAAAGATTTTTTATATTGACTTTTATCATGAGAAACTAACCTTTCAGAAAAACTAACTTCAGATGTTATCACATAAAAATTTATGTTTTTTTAATAAATTTCAATTCAAATACAGTTAATTTCTATTTATAACATACTTCCTATAATTATATTATTTAATATAACTATAGTTCTATTCATAAATTCTATTTATTACCTAATTAAATGTCTAATATTTTGTAATTTATTCCACTGGTTAAACGGCGGATAGAAAAGGCGGAATATGCTTCTTAACAAAGGAAGAAAAACAAATGCCCACGAAAATCGTGGGATAAACAAATTTTGCTCCATATGAATTCCCTGTGGAAATCGCGGGATGAGCAGTCAGGGGGTTAATAAAAAAATGTCTCTATTCATCAATTCTAAAATGCTAGACTCCAATATTTTCCTCCGATTACGGAAGGCAAAGCTTTTAATATTTAATATATAACATAATATATTTGCCAGCTATGTTATTTTGAAAGCACACATAGGCGTTTAACGCGGCAGAATTCTGAAAATTTAATCTTGTTCTAACGAAGAGATTGTAACGATTATTTTTCCGTCCCGAACGGTGGCGTTGTACTCAGGTGAAAAGTACACAGAGATGGAATGAAAATTTTGAACAGTGATGTTGTAATCTGGCAATTACCAAAGATATTTTTTAGCTATGATTTATGAGCAGTATTACGTTATTTCTATGTAAGTGCTTGCTGTGGTGTAGTACATTGCTGTTGTTATTTCAAAGCCATTAATAACCCAAATTTGCTTTATATCGTCTTTAATTATAGTAAAATGCCAGCGAACCATATTACAATATTCAAATATAGAACAAAAGACAAGGAAATATGCTAAAAAATATATATAAAAAATTAAAAAGTAAAAGAAGCACTCCACGTGCTACACCTGAAAAGAAAAAATTGCCAAAGTCCACCCTTTTACTTCCTTCTGAACTACTCCAGCAACCCTAGACTTTTTCCATTATCCTGTGCTGATGCGTTCGTTGTTCCATTGTCCTGTGGACAATGCGTCCTTTCCCGGCTCTGTCCAGAAGAACCGGGACTCTAAGGATGATCCTGAATCGCCTCCTGGTGACCAATCACAACTTTCCAAAACTTGGTGAAGTTTAAGTGCAATCATTTTTACACCACACGCTTCCTGGAGTCGCGAAAAAATACTTGGGCATGCAACCCACAACGTGCGAGTGCGACGTGCAAATCAGTTTCGCAAACCTTGTGTCAAACATAACTGCACTCTCACAGTGCGAACGTCTGAAAATAAATCAGAATAACCAAATCCATGCTATCTTTATTACAAGATATTGTTTAATGTCGCACCCCCTGCCGATTGTCATAAATTAAACTGACAGAATTTCTTGCTAACAGATTTTGCCTGTACAAAATGAACGCTTGCAACAGGTCTTTAGTGGAACATTTGGAGTTATGATTCTTCTTTCTATAGATCAAATGTGTAAATATCCAAGAAAAAAATGGTAGCCAAAATAAGAAAGTTGATTATAATTGTAATTATTTATAAAAAACGTATCCTCTAAATTATTTCAGTTAAGATTAAATCTCAGAAATGTGTCAGTCCAAGTTTGGTCTGATTTATCAGATGAAAATCGGAATTGTGTTATTTTTTTCGAAGAAACGAAGCCTTCTCAACCGTGTAATATAAGTTAATTTCCGGATAAACAGAATAATTAAGAAGTTTCATTAAACTTTGGAACATTTAAGTAAAGTGTCGAGACACCGATACATTTTGTCTTTAATCAGGGCTTTTAGTCACTTTACATATCGTCGGCCAAATCTCATCTCTGATTCATCTTAGACCTACAAATAAAATATATAAATATACTATGCGTCATTCGTCACCTAACACTCTATTAGTAAATGATTAATTTTTCCATCTATTCAAGCTTATTGCTTGTGGAAAAAAGAGTAGTCACAATGTGTGAGTTATCTTGATTATCAACCGTATTACCATATCCCCGTGTTACACCATTTTTGCTTATTCGTTGGGGATTTGAAAAAAAATAATAATAATCTGTTAATAAGTCAAATCAGTTGATGCACCAGTTCCTTTTCAATTTTTTAAAAATCGAACAGCTTAAATAATCAATATTTTAAGAAATGCAAACGAGAAAAAATCCCAAACGGAAATTTAATAACCTTACCAATTCATTTATAGTTGATATATGGTTGATACCATACATTTATGATTTTCATTCTTTGCTTTAGTTGAAACCTTTCTGTGCCCTGATTTCTATTCATTTATATTTCTAAAAATGAATGATACGCATATGTTTTACCATTCAGGTGATTTTGATGTTTCATATCTATAGATTTTTAAATAAAAATTGTTAAATTCCAAGACAAACTGTCTACACCTATCTTCTTCCACTGTCAGAAAACAAACGTCTCAACAAAGCTCAATTTATTAAATTAAATTTTTTCCCACTGAATTGTTTTGGAAGCTTTAATATTAAAAAAGTAATATTTTTAGTATAATTTTAACTTTTCTATGTGGCTACTACCGACTTTTTTTTAAATAAAAATTTCTCTCAAAATTTTTTCTCACTTTTTTCAAATAAAAAAAATTGAATTTTCTTAATTTTGAAGAAAGTGGAACCGCTTCTGTCATAGAGGAATTTCTAGTCTATTCCGGGGTAAAGTTTGTATATGACTGATAGGTCACAAATAAATGGTGAAAAATTTCTGATTATAGCACTCTTAGTATCAGACATTCAGAGATGCCAGGCATCAATCTTTGGTAATTGTTCCTCAATAAGTTACATGGAACTAAATTAATCGATTAAGGTGAATACTCAACTACCTTAATGAGTTTTAATTACTAACACATCATAAATTTTACTTTTTATTAAATAACTAGCTGTGTACGGCCACGCGTTGCTGTGGGTCAGTGTAGTTAAACGGAAATGGAAGAAAAAAAGCGCATGCCTTTACTATGTTTAATTTAATAACAATGTGTCTGGTGAGATTCGAACCACTGCTTTCATTCCTAGGAGCTTTACCACCGAGCCAAACAAACAGCAGCGAATGAATTTGCTGGTACACACACAGAGATTTTAAACTTTATATATAAACGGTATGAATAAAAACATACCTGGACTCTAGTACAACGTTATGCCAAAATTTCAAGCCAATGGGTTCAATATTTTCAGAGATTTGGGGTTACGAACAAACATTTACATTTTTATTTATATAGATATTATACTTATATTCGGCAGCTTGTAATTGGGTGTTTTATAGACTTTTTGTATGAATAAAAATTATGTTAATTGTATATATACATTTTTTTTCAGACGAATGGTATTCCATCCCCGATGCAGAGGAATTAGTGCAAAGAGGTCATCTAGCATACCGTAAGTTTTTACCGAATTATCTTTTTTTTTCCATTATTTAAAAAACATTTCGATCTTATCTCATCCATTTTTTGGTTTGGTTTGGAGTTCTACAGTCTACTTTTTTGCAACATGAGGGCTGATGTGACCGGGACCTATTGCTTAAAGACGAATCCCTACCACAGTCGAATACGAACTGAAAGTTAAAGTTCTAGCCATTCGGCCATCGCTCGGCATCTTATCTATTGTACAATATTCCTAATTCTTAAATGATTATTTCATTTTTCATTATTCTATTTTGTAGTTCATCCAGAAACACAACTTAGAGAAAATAATAAATTTTTAACCTTCTTTAAAAAAATTACTTCGTCTAAATTTTTCAATCTTTGTTATCTATTTACTTTTCACATCGCCCCATCTACTAAAATAAAGAAAAAATAAAAAAATAAAATAATTTCTTTTATTTATTGCAATTGACACTTCAAAGCTGTAAAATACAATATTCAATATCAATATTATCAGTTTTTGTTCACATATTTTCTTTAATTTTTGCTCACCAAAGTTTTACATATAGGAATCTTTTGTTACAGAGATATCTTGTTTTCTCTCGGTTTTAGTAAATGAAAAAAATTATATAAATATTCGAAGTCACAGGCTGGTTTTTTTTACTTTGTTTTACGTTCCTTTTGGTTTTAAGTTTGGTATTTTTCCAAAATTAACCTTTTTTCCTGTGCCCGCTGACCGCTCTCTCGGTTACGTATGTGAAAAAAAAAATAGAAGTTAAGGATTAGATGTAGGCAGAAGTTTGTTTCTTTTGATTAAAAGTGATATCGCTTCTAGTGCGAATTTCTATAAATGATGCTAAAATTACATGTGAGGTAAAGCTATCATTTTAATTATGCTACACGCTCAATCTTAATAAATTTGGATAAAATATAGATTTTACTCATAATTAGTTAGCTAAACTCGTAAATAGTTCTGCCAGACAATAGTCAAATGGTAAGGTTACTTTTTGATATAGCAATCTGAGGGTTGTAATGTCGCTGTAGGGATGGTTACTCATAGCTGTTCGGAATTTACTTTAAACAGTAGGTTCTAGTCTCATAATTCTTCACGTATAAAAAATAGACCGTATTCCCCTAAATAAAATGATTATAATAAAAAATATTGGTTCATTACATTTAAATTGAACACTAGCCTTTTGCTTATGTGACGAAGAGTGATTGTAATATTTTCTTCGTGTTGCCAACCAGATGATCTCAAAATAGTTAAGGAAGGCCGCTGCCCATAGGTACCAGGATCCATGTGTTCAAATTTTTTTCTTTCAAGTGTATATAGACCAGTTTCCAATCAACTTTAAACAGTGGAGTTAAAAAAAATAAATTGCTACCGTCCTATAAACATTTCTATTTAAACCTTTTGCAGAAAAAAAAATTGACAGCATCACTTAAGGAGTCTCAATAAATATAAAATCCAAAAAATAGAAAAAAATATTATAATTAGTTTGTGCAATTAATTCTCAACAAAATAAAAAAATCTCTATTGAAAACTTTTGGATACTTGGATATTGATTACTTTTAGAACGCAAGTTGTATGCCAGTCATAGAGCATATTACATCTGTCATTTACAGGTTGTTTGGACTTAATAGGCTTTCTTCTTAAAACTATAATTTTAACCACTAACTTTAAAGCGATAAATGTTTAAAAATATAATATGCTATATATCCAAACATGTAAAAAAATTAGTTTTATTAGTATTGAAGTGACATTATTAAGATAAGTAAACTATAATTTAATATTTTATATCCATAATATACATTATCTGACACAACACCTTTAATATGTAATATATGACTGCAGAAAAATAATAACGATGAAAGTATTTGGGTTGCATTTTACATCTAGGAAGAACAAAAGTATATTTTATATTTTTGGGGACACATTTTGAAACTTTCCTAAAAATTTACTAAAATTTAACAAAATTAAAGGTTGATAGTTTTACTACTTTACATTTTTATAATTTCTAGTTAGAGGCAATATTATTTAAAATATATACACACTATATATATGTGTGTGTATGTGCATGTGTGTAATGGCCATTTTAACTAGCCACAAATGAAAAAAAAATAAGTTAGCCATATTGAAACAGGTGCAGCCGATAGGCTGAAAGAGAAGACAATGAAATTTGGAAATATGAATGCGAGTTCATTTTGCAATCGCGTCTACAGGGCTTCTGCTTGCGAAAAAGCATGTAGATGACCTTTTATAGGGTGTGAGCCAGCCAATCAGAGTGTTTACAGTCATGGAATGAAGCCGAAGAAGTGAAACTAAGTTATATAAAGGAGTTATATAAGGATTTCTGAGGCAATCAGAAATTAATTTTGGTGTATGCGGTGTCACCAATTTTCCAGAATGAGAAGGTGAGAACGAAAAGGTGTCGCCAAAGGCTGTATTTTAAGGATAGAATCGCTAGTAATTTATTTTAAAATACAATTATAATTACGTTGGTTAGTTTTAGGTTAAAATATCATTACACACACATATGTATTATATATACATATATTACAATTTACCACTACGCATATCATATTATACTGAACACAAGAAACAATATTAATGCACTGAATAGATCTCTTTTCTTCCAAATAACTTTGCTGTATCTCTTCTTTGGCCAGGTGTGTTCTACGTTTAAGTGTTTGAAATTTCGCAGCCTGGTTATTGTTGGGATTTTTCCTCACCCTTTACGGATCTTCGAGATGTTACGAACATTTTGACGAAGGGGTCAGGTGTTTTTGCTCCAAACCAAATGAAACCTAAACAGCCAGCGAACCGTTTTTAATTTTTAATAATGTGTTGAAATTTTGTACTGTGCTTTTGTCTTACAGTTGTATTTATTTTCTCATTACAGATTGTTTGAAGATGCAGACAAACAGTATACTTCAGATGACAGCTTCGAATCTCCAAACTGGAAAAATGAAGTGGACAGTGATTTAGTGGTAAAGTTATAAGTCACATTTACAAATTAAGTAACCTAATAGAATTCGAGGGTTTATCCAAGAGTTCTAAGACAACTCAAGAAAGAAACCAGTTTAATGTCTATTACCATGGAGGAGTCTCATGACTATTAAATCTTCAAAAATTTAATGTATTAAATTTCAATCATTTCTGTAGACTCCGGTACCATTACTTTTGCTAAATCTCAAATGGTACCACAGTTACAGCGAATTAAGGCGTATAGTACCTTTCGAGCTGAAAATTTTCATTGTAGTAGACTATATTTGATTTAATAGGCCATTCCGTAGAAACGGGTGTGACACATTGAACTACTTATTATCACTTTTTCTGTAAAGAACATTACTTTTGCTAAATCTCAAATGGTACCACAGTTACAGCGAATTAAGGCGTATAGTACCTTTCGAGCTGAAAATTTTCATTGTAGTAGACTATATTTGATTTAATAGGCCATTCCGTAGAAACGGGTGTGACACATTGAACTACTTATTATCACTTTTTCTGTAAAGAACATAAACTTTATTTAATATTGTTTAAATTATCTCTGCCAATTCGAGCAGTGGAATTTCCGGTCTCGACCTGAGTGTTACGTTATCGAGATATTATTGGGATATTCTACAGAAGACCTGGACGGAGACATGATAATCTTCAAGAACAAATTTTCTGGCTTGTGTTGTATCAGGTACGAGAGTAAATACGGAAAGCAGACATCAAACGAATTCAATAACATCAGGGCCGTAACTAGGTCCTGTAGCGCCCGTGGCAAATAAAAACTTATCTGCGCCCCCTACCACCCAATATAGTGAGAAAATATATAAATGATTTTTTTCTATGTCATATATTTAGAATGAACTTAAAATATTTTGTTAATTATTAAAATCTTCCTAATATATTAATTTTTAATTTTTTCTTCTATATTTATTTTATTAATACTTAAAAATATTTTCGAACACTCTAAAGGTATTATTTTGCTGATGATCTGAATGGTATATTTGAGTTGAATATTTTTTTATTTGTATGTTGAATTTTCTTAAAAAAATTGATGATTTTCTAAATTTAAATTCAGTTTTAATAACTTTAATAAATTCAAAATTTAAAAAGAATACCCGGATTTATAGAAAGACATATTAAGAGGGTTTGGTAAACATTTTGTAAGAATCTATAATTTCTTCAATTTTACTAAATGATTAGTAGTTTTAGTCATACCCTTCGACATGACCTAGTACAGTATTCAGTTTTGTACTTATTGCACATACTGACTGAAACGCACCCTCCTTTCTGCGGCGCTACACTAGCGTGGGACCTGTCTGCTACTTTACTGGGACAGGTGTGTTCGGTCTTCTCTGAGGATGCATTAACCCCTTCCAGGTTCATTTTATTTCGGAATTATGGGTCAAAAAATGTCAATTTTTTAATGCTTATTTTTATACATACATAGCTTTTTAAACATAATAGCATCATTCGCATACAAAATTTCCTAAAAATTAATGTAAAAAAATCAATTTAAATAAATGAGTAATTTACATGTATAGTTGGCTTTCTGTACGGCAGAAATCATTACACTTTGGAAGCAATTCACACTAACTATAAATATAAAGTTTAGAATACCTAGCTGTTATCTTGAGTTAAATTTTATTTATATCCTATGCATTTACATAAATGATTATGAAATTATTAATCAAAATTTGGTCGTGTATGATACAATCGAAAACACGGTACTGCACAGAGTCCAACATCACAATCTGGACAGTAGAACCTTGTTTCTCTCCTTACCTTCTTCCCTCTACTGTCGCCGAATGATGGCCGACTGGCTAGGGTGCTAACCTTCGGTACTAGAGTTCGTGGGTTCAAATCCCACTGTGGCATGGATGTTCGTAGCCGTTCGGAATCGGCTTTAAACTGTAGGTCCCGGTCTCATTAGCCCTCGTGTTGCAAAAAAGTAGACCGTAGCACTCCAAACCAAACCAAACTCCCTCTACTGTCTCTCTTTGAGCAGCAAATAATCTAGTAGCCAGAAAAGTAAACAAAATCATTCGAAACCATAAAAAGCACATGTGAGATAATTTTGGAAAGACTGATTGCACAGTGTAAAGTTTCACAGTGCCAGAGATGAGAGCTCGGGATGAGCCAGGATGGTACATTTCGCCAGCCTGAGTTCAGCTCGGAAAAAACTGGGAAGGGGTTAAATTACCTCCGAAAACTTTTAGGACAACAAAGAACGTTTATTTAATGAGATTGAATGAAAAATTAAAGCATAACAAAATATCATATTTTGAGTCTTGGCGACTCAGAGCCTGACGTAAGCAGATCAGATGGTCGAGCTTTCCAAATCAGAATATAACCGACTTCGTGTTCCTTCCCATCGAAGAAAGAGGTCTCCTCCAGTCGCAGGCTCTGTGTCGACTCCCGAATCCAACTGCTCTCTTGCAGATGTTCTCTCTCTTTTTCGGGGGGGGGGGGTCAGCTTCTGGAAACTTGAGCCCTTCCGAAAAGAGCACATCCTCCTTTTCTGTTGCCCTGCAAAAACAAACAAGCAACACATCCGAAAAACCTTATCCGCCCCCCCCCTTTAGCCGGCCGGCTCCTATTTCCCCAAGGAACTCCGGGTGGAAGAGGTCAATGGGGACCTTTTTTGCAGATATCATGAAGGGCACACATATGCGAAACACGGATCGTGGGTGCAAATTCCTTACACTGACAACAGAAAGTTATCCCCATTTACTTGACAAAATTTTTCATTTATAAATTTGGTTGAAAAATTTGAATTGTGAATATAAAATATTTTCTGATATCGCACAAGGAAGATTTTTTTTTATTTTTTGCATTCTAATACAGAGGATTAAAAAAACCTCTTTAAAATTTGACGAAACGAATGCTATATATCTCAATATCTATAAAGAAAAAATACCAGTTGAAAAAAACAGTTTTTTATAACGGTTGTGAAAGTTAACTTCTGTTCATTTTTCTATTTATCAATTCTCCAGAAATCTTTTAATGCTCTTTATTGTTCATTTAAAAATTATAAAATTATCCTTCTCAATATGCGATGAATTGTAAAAAAAACATTGCGTTATAAAATGTAAACGCGATGATAACTTAGTTCAAACAACACTAAAATCCCTAAAATATATATACTTTGATATTTTTTTATATAACAACTGTAAATGAACACCAATTTGAATTTTAAATTCGTATTCGGCTTCATTTGCATTCATTTATAGTCAAAATGTAAAGGGTTTTTTTTCTCCATTTCTTTATGTGTAATTATTGAGATAAAATGAAGATAGGCCGTATATTACATTAGCATTGCATTATAGTACATTTGTACATTTTTTCGTCTATGAAATAATGAAATTTGTTTAGTATTTTTTTTTATTTTTCTTTAATCTTCATGAATTTCAAATTCCAATGAGACTTATAAAAAATAAGCACATTTGTTAATTCAAATAAAATGAGATGCAGCGCATAATACATACATACATACATATATATATATATATATATATATATATATATATATATATATATATATATATATATATATATATATATATATATATATATATATACATATATATATATATATATATATATATATATATATATATATATATATATATATGTATGTATTATGCGCTGCATCTCAATAAAATGAGATGCAGCGCATAATATATATATATATATATATATATATATATATATATATATATATATATATATATATATATATATTATATATTTTTTATATATATATTTTATTTGAATTAACAAATGTGCTTATTTTTTATAAGTCTCATTGGAATTTGAAATTCATGAAGATATATATATATATATATATATATATATATATATTTTACATTTTTAATGCACATTCATACTGTCTTAAACAATTTTTAATGTAATATAATGATAGAGAAGTAATTTTAATTAAAAAATTCTAATTTGTTTTAACATATATGCATAAGTACACGATCGAGCCTCGATCCATCGTTTTTCATGGTGACAGAAATGGAAAGTGTTGATTGAGAAAAGTAGAAGTATGCAGAAATTCAGTAAAATATGTTCGTGGGAATAAATAATTATTTTCAATATTACTTCTGAGTACTTGAGATTTTATAAAATATAACTTATATAGTTAGATTTATGCAGCGCCTTTTTACGAACATTTTGTAATGGATTCTTGCTTTGTGTGAGTGTATCACCTTACTGAAAAGCGTGCATGCCTTTAGGTCTACAATTGTTGTTGTTGTTGTTGTTGTTGTTACTTAAATATATATATTTAAGTAACAACATATATATATATATATATATATATATATATATATATATATATATATATATATATATATATAAAACCAGTGAAAGTGTTCTTCCAGTTACTCGGAAGAATAGCCTCTATTATTTCATTTGTCCGGACTTGCTGGTCAATAAGAACTTCTAATCAAATTGCACTCGTAACGCCACCAAAGAAAACACAGCTTTTTGCAACTTCACATTTATCGAGGATCGTCTGCACCAACCAGGACCATCTACCTTAAAACAAAATTTTAAGATGTTTTGGGTGTTCCCGGGTGTACAATCCACAGCAGTTTATAATGTACAATGCAGTATAAATACAACAAAAACAGGACAAACCAACGAATACAAATACAGAACAGACAAAATAACAGTTAGAAATACAAAAAATAGTAATAGTAATAAAAGAAAAATAATAATAATAATAATAATAATTACAAGAGTATTGCATGAAAATAAATACAATAGAGCGATACAGTGAAAGTTACATATTCGGAATCAGCCTTGTTACGGGGCCTGCAGATTCTCCGAATTTTCCATTAGCCAACCGAACAGTTTGCATAGTTTGGATGAGAGGATTTTGTTTCCATTTAGCTGATCAGCCCAGGCTAGAGTTGTGAGAAGTGGAAAAAACCCAGTTTAAACCCGGGAAAAAACCGGGTTTTTTGGGAAGGGAATTTTGAAAATTTCCAAAACATGGGAATTTTGAAGTTGCCAATTCCTATGACACAATGAGAACCACCATTTTTTTTCTGTGTTTGTTGTAGACCTCAAAAGTTGATATTTTCACAAAATTTAACTATTATATGCTATGAAAAAAAATTGAATAATTAACTAAATTTGGCAAGGTATCATGTTTAACATGAAAATATAAGTATATTTACTTTGAGAAATATCTAATATTTTTTATCACATAAATATTAGGCAATAATCTGTAGTGTCACAAAACCCATAAATCATTATTTTTCTTGGATAACCTCTCTCTCTCTCTCTCTCTTTCTGTGTATATATATATATATATATATATATATTGTGTGTGTAGGAATTGGACACAGAATGCAACATTGTCATTTGATTGCACCTTTAAATGATATATGCACTACAAAAAATAATAAACTATTACTTTAAATTTCAAGATATTTATTTTTATATTATAAAAGGATGGGGAAAATTTTAACATAAAGCAGTTTACATAATAAATAATGATAAAAATAATGTATGTAATTATTATATTAGCAATTAAAATAAAAGCAACCAGTTATGTGTTTGATAAGACTAACAGGGTAATTCATTACAGAAGTACTACTATAAAATCATTTAAATGCTCATTGCTATTATTTCTTGAATATATATATATATATATATATATATATATATGTATTGCCAAAAGTAAAAAAGAAACTCTTATAAATAATAGGCTAGTTCTTAAATAGCTACTGTTGAAAAAATAAATGTAGACATTGTTAAAAGGATTTCTTCCCAAAGTTCCCAAAATTCCGGGTTTATTCCCCAAAATTCCCGGGTTTTTTCCCACCTCTTCAAAATTCCGGGTTTTTTACATATCTAGCCCAGGCACCCTCCAGGCCTGAACTGGGCGCTTGAAATGCCAATCCCTAGCTGTCAAATATGTAGTCGTCGGGCACATTCGGGCCACCCCAAACACATCTCGGACTAGCCTATTCAGAAAGCTAGAACCGGCTAAGATAAGCCGGGAATGGGCCATCCTCGGTAAGGAAAGCTGTAAGGGCTGCATTGGAAATTAGCCTAGTAGGGTTTACTTTCAGGTACTAGGCGTAGACAGACCTACCCTTCTCCGCTGTGTCCCAAATCACCTGCCAGTCAGCTATATAGGTAGGCAACAGCTCTGCCTATAATGCTCCAAAATAATACATCGTACAATGATGTCGGCCCCAGAGCGAGCGAATCATTTTGTTCCCATGTAACTTATTGTTGTTCAACACTTTTGAGCGACAAGAGAGAACTTTGATCATTTCAGGCAGCTGAAAAAAAGTGGACAGAAATTTAGCATTTATACCAGCGTTAGTTTTAAGAAATGTTCAAAAAGAATTTAAGTCGCAGAACACTCATTTATCTAACAGTTTACGGCTAGAAAATTGGGTATTAAAAAACGAGAAGGGGAAAAGGGAAAAATTTTAGATATCTATCTTAGAGTAATTATTTTGATATATTGCATATATATTTTGCATATATAATGCATTTTTATTTTGGGACACTTATAACTCTTTTTAATATTACAGGAACGGATAATGAGAGATATTTTGTTTGCCAACATGAAGATGAAGAAACATGGACACTCGTATTACGATGAAGAAAAATGAAGAAATGAAGTCTTGTAAATCGAAGTTTCATTAAAAATATGTTTAAAAATGTAGATTTGGGACAGAAAAAAAAATCCCTAACATTTATTGTGCTAATTAACACCAAAATAAGTCATATCAACCTGCAATACTGTTGTATAAAACCGTCTTTACTGTATGAATATATTAAAAAGAAAGAAAGTTGATAAAAGAAAAAAATCTTCAAATTTTTAAATACATTTAATTTTTTTACTAATAGTAATATTAGTTGGAACAATAAAAAATCGGCTATCATTTAATGAAGCCTATTTCATTTAAACCTTTGTTCATGTTTTGTATAGAAAAAAAACTTTATCACAATGACACAATACATATAATTTATGTTTCCTCTGGTTTGTTAAATAAATAAAATTAATGCCACAGGCATAAATTTTTCAAAGGGGGAATAAAACAAAATTTACTTTTACTTTATACCATTTGGTTCAGGGATCTTCAACCTGTGATCCGCGGAATCCTAGGGTTCGCCGTAACTTTGACATGACTTCTGGAAGTGATCACTATTAGTCAGAACGCTGAAATTTAACCTTTTCGTGGGCCGTGGGAAGATTACTTTCTACCTACACGATCTTACAAAATACACTTGTGGAAAGCGAAAAACCTATTATAATATATTGGTCTTGTTATTGAAACGACGGGAAGACTGATTCCCGTTTCGGTTTTGAGCTGTCTTCAATTGTTCGATCGACTGAATAATATTAGCAGCTCTGTTTTAAAAATTTAGAAACGTGGAGTGAGAAATAAATAGCCCACGAAAGGGTTAAGCAATATTTTAATTTTTACAAAAAATAGAATTCTTAAAGGCAGTTTGTCTGAAAAAATAAATATAAATAAATATTTTTGGATAAAATAAAATCTTAAATTTTGTAAAAGTCAAATACATTAATCGAGAAGCTTTACATCACATATATCCGTTTTTGTGTATCTCCTTGGGTATTACCATATTGCAGTTGGAATATGTCACGGGTGACTATCACGTCATAATGACTTCAGACTTCGCCAGAGATGGGATTTGGTACCACAAATTTCCCTTTATGGTGACTTCTGACATCATTACGACTCGGAAGTCACTTGTGACATATCTCTACCGCATTGTGGTAGCACCCCTTGCCTATTTCCTAAAATGCCTAAGCATCTGAATTATCTGGAATAAAGCCGACCCCTTGAGTTGCAACATAAAATCCCGTACTACGAAATCAAACATGTTAGTTCTATTAACCTCATTCTGACAGTTAACTATTTCTATTTGTACTCTGCAACAGAAACATAATCCAAAAGCAGATTGGTTGTTAAAAATAACATTGGGTTGACATTGACTTCAACAATTATTCCAGACGTAAAAAATACTTTGCATTAAAAAACAATTGCAGCCAAATCGTTAAAAGAATTTTTTTCCTATTAATTTGTTATAATTGTAAATATTGTTTTTTTATTATTATTATTTTTATTTTACAAAGAAAATTGAAATTAGCTACCTTAGCATTCAATATATTAATAAAATGTTTGTATTGTGATAAAATAAAAATGCAAGAATAATTTTGTAAATAGGAGTTGGATAAAGCTTTGATATCCTGGTGGGTGGGGGGGTCTAATGCCACTTAGTCATACCAAGCCCGAATCAGCGCTGCTCTTTCGAATTAAGGCGGAGGTGTGAGTCTTTCGTTGTTAATGAGTACCGTTAAAGTGAAAGTACGACTTTGCTCGAACACTCACGACACAGCCTTTCTAGGGGCCGGTCGAACTCATTCATACACTCATTCATCCATCCATCCGCAAGTCAGAATTTAGATCCAAACCAGAAATCGACTCATCCTTGATTCAGTACCTCCAGAGGTATAATTTGTTATGTTAACTTGGAGGACTTTGCAGCCACGACAAATTTAACATGCCCCAACTGCCATTAGCAAGACGGTGGTCTTTGGCCGAGACGAAGACAGAACTCGCCACCTTTCGGTTATGAGACTGACGCTCTACCAACCATGCTAGCGCGGCCCCACTTTGACGTCCTATTTTTATTGATCTTTGATCACGAGGTTTGTACCACCCTTGGTGCGGGGCGTATATAAAACAAGCGTGTGACCTACTTAATTGGGGCATGTATGTTCGGTTGTCTTTGAGATGCATAAACAATTACTCCTTCTAAAGCTAAATGGACAACATAAGAAATTTATTTACAAGATTATAAAATTAAATGCAAGATAAATCATATTCAGAGTCCCTGAGCCTCATTTATTTGCAACCATAGCCAATATGAACGAGTGGCATTCGCAAGGAAAAGTCAGGCCTTGCATTTCAAGGAACGAAAAATAGTCCCCTCAACAAACGAGTGATGTTGTCTTATCTCATGCTGCGGATGGACTCCCTTCTCTCCACTCAACTGTCGGCAGATCCCCTTTCTCCCTTTGTTCTGAAAACCTGATCCCTTCCGGAAAAGGAATCCTTCACATAGATAATCATTCCCTTTCGTTGGTGGTCTTTTGGAAAACAACCTTCACCCTTCTTTAACTCGTTCACGACCAACGTCTCGTATACGCGACGCAGTGATTTCACTCATCAGTCCAGCGTCGCCTCCACGCGATGATCTCCGGTTGGTATTGAGAGACCAGCGTAGCGTATGCGAAATCGAAGATCGGAAAGTTTTATTTTAATTTTTAAATGCTAGATTTGATTACTATCAACTTAATGGCAACGGTTTTCTCAACGGTTGACTTGTATAGCATTTACGTTCTGGTCCTCAAGGAGTTAATCCGCATTCGCCCTGCAAACAAACGACAAGTTCGAAAACTTTGAGCCTCTTAGCCGGCTAGTTCATATTCCCCAAAGGAATGTGGAGGGGTCAAGCCGTCGACTTCCAGATAGATGAAGACTGTACAACTGCAAAAACTGGTCGTGGGTCCAAATTCCTTACAAGGTTTTTTCAAGAAAACGATAAGCTAAAATGGTTCTTCAAAGTGCCAAATGTTAAAAAGCCCTGCCAAAGATGAGTTTACTTTAATAAATTATAGTTAGAAACAAAATAATATTAGTGACTTTTTAAGTTGTCTTATACTTTCTAAAGGAATCTTGGTGCAAGCTGGAAGGTTTCAATAGACCATAAGTTCTTAAAAAATAAACTTTTTAAACTTTAAAGTAAATTTTTCAATGTAAACTCATTTATACAAAACTCACTTATACGAAATATTCATATGTACAAAGTACTTCTTGTTTCCCAGTGAAACTCCCATAAGACCCATGTGATAAATTATTCACTTATGCTAATATTCAGTTATACGATACATTCACTTATACGAAGGATTGTCAGATTCCCCACACTACTACTGTGCCCTCATGCATAACACAAATGTGAACTTATACATATATAAGCTCACATTTGTGTTACGCCTGATATGTATAAAAAATTTTATTTTATGCTACGAAATACCTGATACGAAATATATGATACTGTTATTCTACTGTCTGCTAGCATATAGCTCGTCATATGACGGGATCAGTAAATTTTTTAATTTTCTAGAATTGTAAAGTACCTTATAAGGCAGGTAAAAAAAATGGTTTGTTTTTTCACTGAGAATTATCTGGTATAAGCTCAATAATTTGTTTATCTTAACTGACCGCATGCTAGTTGCCAACTTTAATTTATCTTGTCATACTACGTGATAGGATGGAGAGCAGAGCTTTTAATATTTACAGTGATTATTTGGAGGCATATGAATGATGTCCAAAATTTATCGAATCAATTGCAAACCGTGTGGTTATGTATAAGAAACAAACACACAAACGAACAAACTTCTTAATTTTCAAAGATATATAACTTAAACGCTAATTATTTATGAGTCCGTGAAATAGACCCTTAGACTTTTATGAAAAGAATTTTTTGTTAATACCGGTGATGAAATTTTCATTGCAACAAAAAATAATCGACGATTAAATTTAAAATTAGCACATATGTACCTAATCTATTATTTAATACAAATATAAAAGAAAACTATTTACGTAATATCTAAGTTCAGTAATAAAACGTATGGAAATAATGCATACATTGTTTAAATAATTTTAAATAAGAAAAGATTAAATGAAATGGTTAAAGGAATGACGTCACAATGTTAGAAAAAATGTTACTTTTGTCCTATTTATTATGTGATAAATTGATAAATTCAATGTTCTGCTCTTAACCGGAGACAACAGAGCTTGAAATAATGGCATTAAACACTCGAAAAGGGGGGATTTCGAATTTGCTTTGAATTTTGCTAACCCTAACTCATTAAAAATACAATATGGATGCCTCTATCCATTCCAGGTACAGCCGCTACATAAATTCGTGGACAGACGGACAAATGAACAGACAACTTAGGCTATTATTATATAGGTGATTATTGAACAACACAGGTAATAGATCCACTTTTTAAAAGCAAAAGATTCATTTACATGTTTAGTGGTTCAGATTAAAGATACAAGTTATCGAACCATCTTTCAAAATAGATAACAGTTAGGCCAACGTTGATCATAAAGAAACTTAATTATTTCAGCTCGAAAAAGAATCAAAACTCTAACATATCTTTGCGAGAAATGCAGTGAAAGTCAGTTCGATAGCGCGATATATCTAGCGTCCTCTATCTAATCAAAATAATTTCCACATCATATTACATAATGTTGTGAACTTTAATACACATATAATAACTTCAACATATATTTATTTATTCATTAATATTTTTATTTATATAAATCATCCAATACTGGCAAAAATATTTTTTACATTATGAAATAATCAAATGATACTAGATGACCCGACAGACGTTGTCCTGTTCTAAAGTTGTAAATCCAAAAATTGTAAAATGTTTTAAAATAAATTATAAAATGGACCGTTTTGATGGAAAACTAAGGGTAAACCATTATTTTAAAAACACTTCACGCCACCATGCCTACAGTCACCACGAACGTAATCAGATTAAATTAAAATCCCACCTCGACCGTACGGAGATTCGATTCTGGAACTTCTCGTACTGAAGCCCGTTGCGCTGACAACTGAGCCGCAGATACGTCCGCAAGAAAGGGTTTCAAGCTGTGTTATAATAATCTCAATAAGCGCTCAATTCTGGATTTTTAATAAAAGAAAAACATTTTCTACCCGATCAAATTGTAAATTTAAACCATTCTCGTATCAACTTAATTGCATACGCAAAATTTCATCAAAATCAGTCCAGCCGTTTAGGAGGAGTTCTATTACAAACACACGAACAGAAGAGTTTTATATGTAAAAATTATTATCCTGGCAATCTGTCGGACAACAAAAGTAATATCATTTGAGGTGGGATATCACATATCAGGGAGGATTTGGAAACCTATGTAAAATCTCCAGAAAGGCAATCCCTCCTCTAATAATAATAATGATAATAATAATAACAATAAATGATGCATTGTGAGTTTACCCTTAGTAGTCACTCGTGGCAACAACAAACTGGGGAAATAATCCACAGTCCTGGTTTGTGAATAAAACAGATATTCTCAACTTCCCTCATTAAAAAAAGAAAAGAAAAATATGTACCGCAAAGTAGTTAAACAGTAAGAATTCAGACTTATTCTCTGCAAATAATAAATCTTTATTTTTTAAAATATGGACTTATAAAGCACTGTTTCTACTACTTGTAACAGTAAGAATTCAGACTTATTCTCTGCAAATAATAAATCTTTATTTAAAAAAATGGACTTGTACTATTAGCGAATACATCAATAGATGTATATATTCTGATTTATTGTTGTTCGTTATAACTAGATAATTCCAAAATCTTGGTCAAATTAAGTGCATATGAAAAGTCAAGGAAAACAAAGAAGATACTTTCGTGAACCACCGTGTAGCTGACATAATGCCAAAACGTTAATTGAAAAATGAAAGAAATTATCAGGTGTTTAAAAAACGAGTAAATAAGTAAAGAAAAGAAAAGAAAAATAATTAAAAAAAAATAATGAAATTTAAAAACAACAAAATATCGTTCAGCTGAAAATTCTTTACAGGCAATTCATCCAATTAGTTAAAAGAAAGGGGAGGAGATAAATTAATTTTTACAATCTAGCAGTAAGTAGTACGTATTCCAAATAAATACAGGAACAAAAATTAAATAATTTGTACTTAATAACAAATATACTATTAATTGCAATTAGTAATCCATACAGATATATAAGAACAAGTTTAAACATCATTTAACAATATATTTTGCTATAATTTGTTTACTGAAATATATATGAATGTATATATATATATATATATATATATATATATATATATATATATATATATACGTGTGTGGGAGATTTATTCCCACGGTGGAAAGATGCACAAAAGCTCAACTAAAATGAACTTATTTAATTAAACTAATTATATATTATATACAAAATTGGTGTCTAGGGAGAATTAAAATAAAACTGGACATCAGTACCTGTATGGCACAACATCAGCGCCCGTCTTGGCGGTTAAAAAGCGGTCATCGAGAAGTGCCGTCTGCACATGTTGCCGTCTATATCTGCGTTCCACTGGGAAGAGTTGTTGCCAAACAGCAAAAGGAAAACTTCTCTTGCTTGGAGTAAATTCACCTCGTTGAGCATCGCCAAGGGTACCATGCCTATATATATATATATATATATATATATATATATATATATATATATATATATATATATATATATATATATATATATATGTGTGTGTGTGTGTGTGTGTGTGTGTGTGTGTGTGTGTGTGAGAGAGAGAGATACAACAACATCAAGCATATTTCACAAAACAGGAACATTTAATTTCAAAGCACAAAAACAATTAAATGATTAGATACAATCATCATGAAATTTAACATCATAAACACTTAACATCGTCGTTTTCAATTTCAGTTTAAAGCCAACTCGTTGTTGTACATCATACTGTCTGTCTCTAACGGCTGTCGTACGAGCTTCATTGCCGTTGCCACTCACAGTTTATAAAAGTTATGGAGTCATGGAGCTAATGCTGCGTCTTGACACACACACACACACACATATATATATATATATATATATATATATATAATAAACAATCACGTGTACGGATTATTAGCTTATTTTCCTTTTTCCCTTAATTTTTTCTTTTTTTATTGTGATAATCCTTCCAAATTATTAAACTGTATACCAGCAATGCGTTCGTATGCAAGTAAATAATAAATTTCTAAGAAAATTAAATTTAAATTAAAAATTGAATTAAAAATGTACACAAGTATAAACATATACACACTTATATGAAATTATCTGCTTCCTGCCAACCTTCAGTCTTGGTATTTAAGGTTCCCAAATGAAGATTGTTTATTTCAAAATTTAAATCACTGTTTAGAATATATTAATTAGACTAGGTGATTTAAGAATTTCAAAAATAAAAGAATTCAGATTCAAAAAGATAATAACACATTTTATTTTAAATTTTTTTCATAATTTTAACACTATATTTAGTGATTTACCTTTTCACTTGACTGAAGGAAAATTACTAAAAAACTACAGTCCATGCGTAGATATTTAAAGAAAATTAAGGTGCAAATACATATGAAAGTATCAAGGCTCGATCTCACCACAGATAATTAGAATTTTGCTGGATTTGTTTAACATATAATCGCTGATTAGCTCTAATCGACATTCATGAGATGGGTCCTAAATGTGTGAAAAAAGCGCAAAATATTAATTTTCCACAAACGATTACTCAGTTACCAAAGTAACAGAAAAGATTTTCTTTTGAAAAAAAAATGGCGAAATTGAAGTTAAAGAGAAAGAAATAAAAATATTTAAAATTAAATAATTCTTAATGTACATCTCGCCGAAAAGCCACGAAACTTAAATTATTTTAAATCACACTATAAACTTATTTCATAAATTGAATCACTTTAAAAGATTTTAAAATTTATTTAACTTAATTAAAAGAAATATATAAAATGGCTTCAAAATAGTCTTCAAATCCTATTTAGGATTAATCGAACAAGATCACAGTATAAAAATTGGATGCATAAAAATGGCGAAACTCAATTCAAAAAGGAAAAGATATTTCAACTTAAAATTGATAAAATGAAATAATTGAAGTAAATATAGTCAAACACGAAGAAAATTTGTATTACCTGATAACACATTTTATAAACGCTCTCAAATGATTAAGTGGCTTAAAAGATTTTAAGTACTTTAGCACTTAATTGAAATAAAATAAATATCAAACGGCTCCAAAATAGAGTCGATAAACACAATTTAGATTAAAATTTAATTTTTTTTTAAAAGTGTTCTTCTCCGCATACCATTGACTTATGAACATTTTGATCTGCCTAAAACCTTTCCAATGTTTGGCTGAATCAGCATACAAATCTCGTCAAGATCGACTAAGTCGATTTAGAGTACATAACGAACATGCATACATGAACACAAAGGATTTTATGTAGAGAGAGGTGTTAATTAATAAACAAAATAAGCAAGTATGCCACCCATGAAAATAGTGTAACAAAATTGAAATTTTTTATTGTGATTACAAATTAATTTAAACTTTTTAAGTGACTTTTATGATAATGCAACAGCGTTTCATTAACTCTTCTCTTACTGTACTCTCATAATATAAAAAAAAACTTGATTGAATCTAATGGGTTCGTTATAATGGACCTGATTATCACACAGGCTCCAGGGGTACATAACTTAGACATGAAAATTTTGAGAGGCATACATTATAGGTACATATTTATTTTTAATTATATATGTAATAAGACGGACTTCTCGATGGGTGGTTGCAGTCATGGCCATAAAAATGACACCATTTTAGCTAAAGATCTTTATTAAGATAAAGTTGGTGGACGGGTACTCACTTCATCATAGAGACAGAGCAAATTGAAAGGTCAGCTAGCATGAAGTTATATGTAAAAAGGACCTTAACACCTGGTCAACATCCGTGGGAAAATCTCTAGAAAAAATATGCTTCCGACAGAGTGCATCTAATTTTTGTTTGAAAATTTCCTAAATTGTTCGTTAGGGCAATGTAGAGTTATCATTGGTCAGACCCCTTCTCTGAAGGCGTAAACTGTAGCCCTAGTGGTCAATTTAGGTTAGGGATTAAAACGGGGAATGCAAAAGGAAGCGGGAATTTTTAGCCCTTTACTTCAGATTTGAAAACCCCAGAAAATTTTCCTTACACACACACACACACACACATATATATATATATATATATATGTGTGTGTGTGTGTGTGTGTGTGTGTGTGTGTGTGTACAGAACCTACTTTTATTTTCCATTTTCCTCAGATTCTGACAGACTATGATTTCTATTTTAAACGCTTACAGTTCCCTGTAAAAGTATGTTACGCCATGACTATCAAAAAAACACAAGGGCACAGTTTGAAGATAGCTGGCATAGGACTCAGAAATGACTGCTTCTCACCTGGTCAGCCGTACGTAACCTGTTCCAAAGTTAGCTCACCTGATAGTCTGATCACCCTTCAGCTAGAAGAAAAGATAAATATATAAAAAGGTTCTTAGTACACGCAGATGTAAAACCAATCCTGAAACCTTCAAACTCCCATTTAATGGATTTCCTAGAAATATGAAGCCAAGAAAAGCTATGTCATGGACGGTGCGAAGCCTGCTGTTAGCAGTTAGTATACACGAACGCACACTATGTGTATATATATATTGTCACAAAGATTCGAATGAACACACCGTTAGCCTAATAGCCGAATTCATTGAA
The DNA here is from genome assembly GCA_032207245.1 of Pardosa pseudoannulata. NCBI lineage: Eukaryota > Metazoa > Arthropoda > Arachnida > Araneae > Lycosidae > Pardosa > Pardosa pseudoannulata. The sequence goes on along the minus strand of CM063505.1, from coordinate 101,701,470 downwards.
GCAAAGTAGAAACTTGCAACTTTACAAGATCGAGAAGTTGTCTACAACTAGTGGGTATCAACTTTTATACCCGGACAGAATATTCGAGAAATAAATAATTTACATAACAAAGAAAGATATAGAATGTTAGAGAACATAAGGCAACAATAAATAACATTTTTAAGTTAGAAGTCCATACTTTGGATCAACCGCCATTGCAAGCACCGAACCCATAAACTTTGAGTCTGGATTTCGTGCTCTGACCATTCGGCCACTGAGCTCGCTGGCAAAGTTTTTATGAAGCAATATAATAAGTTTTCTGTTAATTGATTCTATTTCTGTGGTCCCAATTTTATTCGTATATCAATAATATTAAAGAAGTTATATTTTTAAAAGTTTCGTGCTTAAGAAGTTTTAATTACTCCAAACCTCTCTTTGCATTTGATCATGAGCCTTAAGGAAAGTAATCACCTTTGAAGTTTCAAAAATCGATTTTTATTTATATTTATATTTTTATTTTTATTTTTTTCATTTATAGAAAATTTCAACATTTCTGAATCATTTAAAACAAACAGCGTTTAAAAATTCCATTTACAACACATAAAATTGTTTAAAATACGATTTAAATATAAACGCTTTTGGACATTTAAATATACTAGCTGCTGTTTGGTCACCTTTGACACAACTCCATACTCAGTAATGTAGCTGCATTATCACTGTTTTTTCTGCCATAACTTATATATTTTCTCTTTTTTTGCAAACCTCATGGCATTTGCAAACGCTATGAATGTTATTTTATTTTAAGCAGTAGGAGGTATGCTGTTAACTTCTATCTTTTTGAAGTTTATTGATTACTACTTACGTGTATACATTGCTCGAGTTGAAAACTAAGTGAGGTGAAATTTTATGCGGTCGACTTACAGATGATATTATAAATAAACTGACAATATATTATGGAAATTCTTTAAGAATACTAATTCTGTCACAGAGATATGAAGCAAGTTATATGGGCTGTATTTTATCCCAAGCCTTCTACGTACATAGAACCATCTTACCCATTTTGTCCTTTAGGATTGCAGAAATATTCGTATTGCACTTAGAGAGTTTGTACATTTTGACTTCTGCAATCTTACAAACTTTAAAATTGTATACCTCCTCCTGTAATGAATGCTATAAAAGATATTTTTAAAGACCTCAGCATGACATCCTTACTCATAAAATATTTAGGGCCAGTCTCACCAAAGTCTTCGCATAACCAAAATTAACCCATGGCTCCAAGCAATGATGGGACGCAATTCTCCGTTTAAACAGAGATTAATTGTGATTAGCCGTTAAACGACTTTGGTGAGACCGGCTCTTAGGAGGATACACACCAATCCCATTGAGACTTTCAGTACTCTGATATGAAAATTATGCCCCAAACATGTAGATATGGTTCAAATATATGAATCACTGCTGGCATAGAATTTTATAGTCGTTCGAAATCGGATTTCAACAGTAAGTCCCGGTTTTTATGAACTCTCGTGTAGCAAAATCATCATTATACCGTTGTGCTCCAATCGAAAACAAATCCAAACCATTTGGTAATGTACAGTTTATCTCTCTTTTCCTAATGCAGACGAGCTTAAAAATGACATAATCGCTAATATATATTATCGGTTGAATATTTTAAATGATCTAAGTGTAATGCTATAAGCTGTTGTTACTTATTCTCCTGGTGTAAGCTTTCCTACACCAGGTTCAAAAGGCCCAACGAGTCAGATCCCCACAAATCATATCCTGCTCATCCCACACCTGCCTACAGAAGATGCTAAAGCAATTAAGAAGGCGAATAGGACTAGCAGAGAGGGATCAGGAACAAGAAGAGTAAATCCTCTCCCTATTGAAGAACCTCAGACATTTTAAGTGCCCACTTCTAAATCTCGCCTTGGCCAATTGAAGAGGTCGGGGCCACTTCAAGAAAGGGACAAGCCAGGACCATTGGCGGCATACCAGTGGTGTGAACTGGGAGAAGACGCCATACAAAGAGTATCTGATGTCTATGTAAGGAGTGGATTTCCGAGAGAGTAAATTAAATTAAATTGTTTATTGAAAAATCACAACCATTCTTGGCGAGTATATCTGTAACCCCGTTACCCTACACCCCAACGTGCGATGGAATCCATTGAAGGTATATGGGTGTTTTCAGGCCAATCTCACAGAGAATCTTCATAATATCAAAAATTTTTGTCTGGGATATCAAAAATTTTGGGCCAGTTTTTAAAATACTGTACAGAGCTTTTGCTATCAGTCAAATCCAAATAGTATTTTGGCATAATCAAGAGCTGCTCTAAAAGCTATGATCTCCGATCTAAAGACTCAGCAATAGTGAGGGTTTCGAATGCTGAGTCCACTTTCGTCCTCAACATTGTTGACGAAAACAGCACTCCCAATCCTGCAGTCTTTGTCTGCTACCATCTGTATAGATGGCTAAGGCTTCAGTTGGGATACTATTAAAAACTTTAGGTCTAACTTTTTTTAACAGGGAGGCAAAAAATCAAAGGTGGTCGTACGAGAAACACTAAAATTTATAAAACCCTCTTTCCACACATATTCCAGCAAGGTATCTCTCTCTAGACGCTGGTTACTCTTCCATTTTAAAATGAATTTAGAAGTCCTGTTAAAATCTCTAAGATTCGTCAATTTATTAAAATATTTAAAAGAACTATAAACTTAGTTCCATAATTAAAATATTTTACATTAAAATCTGGCAATGAGATGAAGCCGGATATTTAAAAACGGAAATCTCACCTGTTTCAATCAAACAGGGCGAGATTGAGTAATGTGTTTTTCCGCCGCAAACTTGAAGTGATGGTGATGATGCATTTGTTTTTAATGCATTTTAATCCATCATGATAATGGCTCAATCAGAGCGGCTTTCGTGTTTTACCATCTCCTCAAGAATGTTTTAAGTTTCGTTTATAGCTGTTAAATCAGATATTTCGTGAGTGATACGTTAAAATTTAATAAAAGTAAATAGTGATGTTTGTAAAGTGTGATTTTAAATGCAGAAACCGTATAACTTAATTTATATCAGTTGGAAGATTTATGTTAATAAATTGCTATGGATAAGACTGTAAAATTGTCTTCAAAATTATGTCATGCTGATACTCCAAAATTAGATGCAGGTAACAGTATGAAAGTTGACATAAAAGGCATTCGCCAAAAATTTGAAAATCTTTCTAGTGTTTCTGAAAGTCCTCAGAATTCTTCTGAAATCCCAGTCGCTCCTGCTCGTAGAAAGCGATTAAATTTGAATGACCGCAGTAATAAAAATGCAGATATAAGTCACCATAAAGCAAAATTTACGTCATCAAATATCAATATGTCATTTACAAAATCTTCTTTAGTAAGTCCAGCCTCTGTGAAAGAAAGAACAAAATTATTCGAGTCCCCTACAACACTCCAACATGTGAACTCCTCTAATTTAAAATCTATAAAGAGCACTTGCGATGTGCCACCCATGACTCGAAATTCACTAGTTTTACCTACTAGTTGTACAAAAACACTGGAAAAAATAAATGTGAATTCTCCACCAGCAAAACCACCGCGTAGCTTTTTACATTTAGAGTCAAACAATGAAAATAATTTGAACTCTGAACTATCTAAGAATTCTGTATTTTTACATAAAGGAAAGCAAACTGATCAATCAGTTCTCAAAACTAAAAATGACACTTCATTTAATCATAGACCATGTACAAAAAGACCAGTTTCTGAAGTTTTTAAGTATGGTAATTCTGAAGCAGTTGCAACTAATGATAAAACATTTCAATCTACTCCAAAACAAAAGTTTTCAGGTAAAAAGCCAGTGATTTTGAATTGTTTCAAAAATATTTCTAGTACTGCTAATAATATTTGTGAGAAAGTGAAGCAGAAGCACTCTAACATATTTGTTGACTTGACACCAACTACTGTAAGTCCGCCTAAACATTATGGAACTTTAAAGAGAAGCTTAAGTGATGAGCACATATATGCAGAACCAGCTGATGTGTGCAAAACAGATTCTTATAAGTCTCCTGATCCTAAATCAGTTGAACCTCTTCATTACATGGTAATTTTTAATTCATTTTATTATTTTATAGTGCATTTTAATTTATTTGAGAAATAAATTTTGGTTAATTTAATTGGTAAAGGTATTGTCTGAAGTTATTGGTGTTTAAAAATTTTTCAATACAATACATGTGAAGAAGAATTTTTTTCAATGTGTTCAAAATGTAAACCAATCTATCATATTTATTTGAGTAAATGTTATACTATTTTTGTATTAGCCTATAAGATTTAGATAAATTTATATTCATAGGTTTATTTGTTTTTTTCCCCCTACTTTTGACAGCTAATTTTTATCAAGATTGAAAAAAGGTTTTATTTGTTTAAATTTTATTTTACAGTTAAGAGCTATTTTTTATATTTCCTTTAACATTGTTTATAAATAGTACATGTGTCATTTCCATTTATTTTTCTACATTTATTTTTTATTTTTATGTACTTGATTTTCTTGAAGCTATTGTCTTTAAACCATCTTCCATTCTTAAAAATCTGCTTTTTTTTATTCTTATTCAAATGGCTCTGTAATATAAAATTTGGATATTAAAAGTGAATTAAATTAAGCCAAAGTTCTAGTAGTATAGAAAAATAACTTCTATAATATATGAATAATTTTAGTATGATGTCAATACTGTCAGTAATTGAACTCTTAAAACGTAATTCTCTTTTTGTGTCTGCATTTGTATTTCAGTTTATGGTAGAAATTATAGTTGTTTATAGTATAGTTGTTTTCAAATAGTAGGTTCATAGCTATAGTCATTTATAGTTGTGAAAATTTGTACAACTTTTTAATGTTACTGAATAACCATTCTAGATAAGTACAGTCTGTATCGGTTATGTGGTCAGCTCAGCGGTCCAGAAAAATCAGACCATATAATCGGGGTGACCATATATGCGGAACAATACAACCCTGTTGTGCATATACCGTGCATTTTTATTCCATAACAGAAGAGCCTTATCCACATTCCCCTAAGGTGACAAGTGTTCTTTCTTGATCACTGATATCAACACTTGAGGGCCAAAGTTTGGCAGCTAAAATGTTGCTTAATGTTGTCCAGGTAATCGAATTTGCTTTGGTGAAAGCAGTCTTTGAAAGATTAGATTTTTAAAATTTTTCATTCAATTCAGTTAAGGCAGCAAATGATATTAAAAAATGAATGTTCTTATTTGTGACGTATGATCCAAATGCAACAAAATTTTCCTTTACTTGTTTCATCTCAATTTCATCTTAAGCAGGGAGAGATAACTTCAACCAATAAACAGACAGATGTCCACTTCCTGTCGGGGGCAAGAGAACTGAGATAGGTGAGAAACTCTGACAATGAGTCTACACGAACAAGAAAGGGGGAAAGGGAGGGAAATAAAGGATTGAATTCAGGTCCTCTCTGATTTCGATTTGACTTCTTAAAAAAAAAAATGGAAACTCGTCGAATACATGAAACTGACCATATAACCGGTAAAAGAAAAAGAAAATGACTGTAGAAGCAGTGCACTTTAACATGTTTCCTATTAAGTTAGACGAGTCTTTAGAAAACTGACCCTATAAGCGAGGTGAACTTATAAGCGGCTGACCATATAGCCAGTACTGACTGTATAACACTTTGCAACAAATTATTTTGGGTTTTGAGGTATAATGTTTAAGTGTACTATATGATTACTGTAAGTGATTAAATGTTTTTCTTCTTTTGGATAATTTATCTGTCTTAAAATATGAATCTTTTAGTGCACTTCATTAATTCCTCCTACTGTACCTGGTCGAGAAAGAATTGAAAATAATTCATTTACTTCAAACCTATCAGTAAGTCATACAAAATTTTTTGGAATATTTTATAAATGAGTTCATTTATTTTTAATTTCTCAAGTGTTTAGGATATCATATGGAGATCATTAATGAATCATTTTAATATTGGTCCAATAGGTAAAAAACATGATTTACGGTTCTTTTGCTGGCTTGAGGACTACTTCTAAAGATAGCATGGAAAATATTTCAAATAGTTCTGCTACAGGCAAGAGATTTTCTTCATTTATAATTCTTGTAGTTTTTTATATTAATCTGTACTATTTTTCTCGTGTTAAAATTAATAAAAGATTTTCCTCCTCTCTAGTGTGCAAAAATTGTAAAATTTTTAATCATAAGATTATTTGAAGCTAAATTATGAATGTGGATGTTGCTGTATATATTTACATTTTTCAATTTTATTTTTAGATAGCACTGATTCAGATTTGTCAGCGAAAGCCATTGAAGCTAGAATTATATATGTGAAATCAGTCAGAAAACAGGTTAGAATTTATTTTTTAGTTTACTAAGAAATTTTTTGTAGTAGAATATCATTATTAACGAGCTATGTAATATTAAATGTATGAATACATAACTAGTAAGCTAATGTACATTATATTTCAGTTTCATTTCTAATGAATTTAAGATTAAAATTAATATTGAAAAATGCTTAATTAATCCCCCTTCTTTTTTTTAAACTGAATTAAGGAGCTCCTAAATATAACTGCAAAAAATTATTGTTTCTTTAATGTCTTGAAACAAACAGCAATAGTATGTATTGTTGTAACTTTTTTATGAGCATCAGATTCTGTGACTATTTATTTAATTGTATTATCTCTTCCAGTTACAGCTTTGTTTATATTTCAATATAATTCTTAGATTTAAAGCCCTAACACAGAAGACACAATTATGCACTGAATTGTTTCATATTCAGGGTTTCCGTGCACCTGGAAAGTCAGGGAAAGTCATGGATTTAGACAAAGGATTAATTTTGTCATGGAAAGTCATGATTTTTCAAGTAAAATGAGTAAAAGTCATGGAAAGTCATGAATCCGCTAAACTACAGATTAAAAAAATGCATTGAATTGTTTAATTCTATTTTTACTTGTCATTTGGCTGAAGTTACTGAGTTTGGTATTTATGTATTATCCTATTGACCCTATTGCCAAGTAAAATTTGTTCACCAAGGAAACTCAAAGCAAGAAAGTTTAATGGGTGGGTAAATGTATATTATTCTGGTTTTTTCTTAAATTTAGATTAAAATTTTATTAATATAATTATTATTTAATAAAAATTAGTTAAGATTTTTGCATAAAATATAAGTTTACCTCTAGGGATATTGTATATAAACATTATAGGGTTATATTTGGCCATTATTCATGGTCACCTGGATAATACCAAAGTACCCTGAATTCAAATTGGAAACATTTTGATTGAAAAACTGCTATATGATTAAACTTAGATATGTAGATACAACAATTTATTTTTATGTGAGTTTATTAACACTTATAAAGTAAGTTTATAGTTTTTTTATGATAAAATTCCTGTAATTTCTCTAAAAGCATATATTTTATTTGTATGTACATCAGAAGTTTTATTCATATATACTTTAACGAAAGCTTTTTAAAGTCATGAAAAATGATCTGCTAAATCAGGGAAAGTCATGAAAAGTCATGGATTTGAAAAATTTTATTGTGGTAGATACCCTGCATATTTTAAGTTTGACTTGTTTAGTCAGGGATAGACTCTGACACTTTTCATCTGATTTCCATCTGACTGCAGTATGACGCAGTTATCAGTGCATAATCTTGTGGGATAAAGGCCGAATGCTTAATAAAAATGGTGTAAAATTACAATTATACAAAAGATTTTTTTTTTCTTTAATCCAAATGTATAACTTTTTTAGTGTTTCAAGTTATCAACATGCTTGTTTATACATTTTTTAAAAGCTCAATTTTAAAGCTGTAAATGAGGACATAGTATTCTCTGAAAGTAATAGTTACAATTAATATACTAGACTTCCAATTCTGATTTAAAAAAAAAAAAAAAAATTCAAACACACAATATGATTTAAAAAAAGTTATGATACAAAATACAAAATTTCATTTGAAGGAATGAGAATATATATTATTAATATATATATATATATATATATATATATATATTTTTATTTTTACCTTAGTATGTATCTTACTATAAAATCAATAATTTTTTAAATACTTTTTTCTGAATGAGAAAATAATTCTTGGGATTATAAAATTAAATTTTTTTCTTGGTTTTGTAAAAATTACATTAAAATTTTTTAATTTAATGAATAAAAGTAATCTTTTCATGGAAAATTTTGTTTTATATCAATCTTAACCTGATAATGCTGTTATTATCTGAGATCAGTAATATAATTTATTTTATTCTAGAATTATCAGTCTAGATAAAATGGTTGATTTCTATATTGGGAGATATGGATAGATCTTAAATCTTTTAATATTTGATAAACATATATTTGATAAATATGCTCAAAATGAATCTTATGATAAAAACTAAATCTTTCTATATTTTTTGTACTGCCATTTAATGTTTTAGTTTTTTCTCTAGGTTTTAGCCATTATTAATTAGTTTTAAATGTTTTCTTTGAATCAGGTATCCTCCTCAAGCATTTGCCTTGCTCCTAAACTGTATGAAGCTTTATTTATAATTAATGTAATTGATAACCAACCTGAAGTAACACATTCGTTTCCCTTGAAGGTAAGATTTTAAAAATATTTAAAAAAAGGAGTCTAATAAAACAAATTGCAGTTATTCATAATTTATATATTAGGGATTAAAAATTTTGTAATTAAGTCATTGATTATATACTTTTTAATTTGATTGCCACTTTCAAAAGTATTACTTGAAAACTTTTAAACAATCATTTCTTTAAAGGTTTACTTAGTTTTGAAACTCATAAAGAAGTATGAATTTAAATGAATGTTTTGCATAATGCACAGATCTTTAACAAACAGTTAGCCTAATGTACAGATGTTTCTTTTTGTATTTCTGTGTAGTTGGGACTTTTCCTGTTAATGTTTAGCCATATAACACTGCTGTTTTGCATGTAATTTCTTTGAGTCCCTCATAATAATAGCTTGACAGCTTATAATGGATCTTTTACCGTGATAGATATAAGGTATATTGTACCACGTAATTCCCCTCCCCTTTTCTAGTTTCGATTGTCTGCGAGAGGTGGGGGTTTTCTTCTGATTCTGTACTTTTCTCTCATTTATTTGCCTCCAGAGAAAGTGTAGTCAAGCAGAATTGATTTGATAACACAAGACAAACTGCTTACCTTTGTGGATATAAGATAATTTATGATGCATCTCCTAAAACATCCTCACAGTTTTGACACTTTTTCTTATTGGTATTGTTTTTTATTTTGTTTATTCACAAATTTTTCAACTCAGAGAGGCAATTGGACATTATTGTGATAACTTCAATGCAGAATTGTATGCAATTTGTATGGCTATTAGAGCGATTGAAAATACAGATAAAGAAAAAATTCTTCTGTTTGTGGATTCTATGGCTGCCATTCATACAATAACTAATTATACTTGGGTACTTAATTTCATTGAATTCGAGTTTAAAAAGCAAATTAATTCCTTGATTGAATCAGGGGAGGAGGTAATTCTGTAATGGATCCCTAGCCACTGTGATGTGCCTGGGAAAGAGCATGCAGACGCACTTGCTAAAGAGGGCTGTTTTCTGCACCAATCCATAACTTGTGCCCCTCTAAGAAATGTAAGCGGGCCATCTGTGAACATGTTCGCAAGGCTCAACTATACCATTATGAGGAAATTGCTTCTGGAAAAAAAAAATGGTCATCTTTTTTGGATGTGGCACCTTGCCCAGAGCTATTGGTGTGGCCTGTTTCCGTCTTGAGACTGGACATGATTTTCTTCAGGCCCATCTGTACAAAGTTAGTCTTACTGATTCACTAAACTGTGTTCTTTGTGCTTCAGTCGCAATGCATGATCATCTTTCTTCTTGTCCTGCTCTACAGGATGTTATTTCTTCAAGTTCCTTTTCGACTCTCCCCCCTAATGGGGCACTTTCATATTTGTATGGACTGCAAGGCGTCGTATGCTGAAAAGAGTTCAGACGGCCATAATTTAAAAAAAAAAAATGTTTTGATCCCCAAAGATTTCTAACTAATTTTCAGTTTAGTTGTTTTCCTTTTGATAGTCAAAACTAATGTATATGGTACCTCATATAATCATGTGTTTTTCACAGCTAAGTCATGTCTGGTTCTTGTACCAGACATGGCTTAGTCACAATCAATCAACTAATTAACTTCAGGAAGATTTTATTCCTAATTCTGTATTTCTACTTAATTTATCTTCCAACAAAAGGATATTCAGATCCATAGACTTATCCTGCATGTTCCCTGTTTATACCAAGATGTTTTAGCTGTATTGTATGCAAACTTAAATCTAGTATATCAGATTTGTACTCAAGCTAATAGCATTTTAATCTTCTTTTTGTAAATGAATCACTTCTCTGAAAGGGCACTTGTTTGAGTTATAGAAAACTACTTCTGACCCTATAAATTTTTACATGCATATACACTGAATATGATGAGTTTTTGATGACTGAACATTAAACCAATGAGCTAGCTTTATATTCTGTGCCTACTCATTATTCTATTTCAAATCTACTACAAGCTGCTGCTTCATGTTTAGTAACTGGAAAGTGCTGAAGGAGACACGACAGTTCACTCATTGTAAAGACTCTTTAGTTTCATAATTGTAATGCTGTTAATCTTTTTCACATGCATTCCTGCTTATGTTAGCATTTATGTAATGTATTTATATTTTCACTTAATATTTTAAATTTGAATTACAATTTACATACTTTGTTAATTATGAAAAAAAGTTCCATACTGTTGTATATAGCATTTTTTTTAGTTGAAAATGTTTTCTATTATATTTCAGCTTATGTAAAAAATAAAAAATTATTTCAATCTGTTTTCTAGGTCAATGCTGAATATAACATACCTCTTCTGCCTCACATTTGTTTTCCTCATAGTGATCTCTGGAAAAGTGTTTTTGTATATCAAAGGTAATAATACTTTTGTTGCTATGGAAAAAAAAAATCCATCATCATGAGTTTCATGAAGTGAAAATTAAGTCATTTAATAGCCGTTACACAATATTTCATTTCTGTTTTATAGTTTAGAAAATAATCAAAATTGATAATCATAAATAAAAATAAGTAAGCTGTGTTATTACTACTGAGCCATCTTTTTTATTTTATAACTTCTTTTATAAATGTGGAAAAACTTTTATTTTATATTTATGGCTTGTCTTTGTTGGATTTTTTTATATCATTCATTATAATGAGGACTATTTGTATTACAATTATTTGTAGGAATAGTGATGTATTTATTTATTTTTTATTGTATCTTATTTATATGTTGCTTTTGTGCATGAGTAACTCTACCCAGAAATAAAGTTAATGGATGGCTTCCATAAACATCATTTAAAAAATACATGAACTGTCTTTGGCCAACAGATATAAATTATATTGGTACCATCTATTGGACTAATAATGTATTCAGTGTAGAATGTCTTGTGAAATTAAGACAGGTCAGAAGATAAAACTAGTACAGATTCTTCTGTGATGTAAACTAGTACAATTGTGTGTATTTTAGTATAACATAAAAAAGATACATTTCTAAAATATGCAGTATATAGAGGGCAAACATTAAATGTAAAAATTGCTTAAATCATCGATGGGAAAATAAAGGGAAAGGTTTGTAAAACTAATAGTTCAACTGGCACATTTAAAAAAAAAAAAAAAAACTTCATAGATAAACATAAATGATTGCAATTATGTTCTAGTTTTTTATATGGTAGAAATTGATACTACATAGTAGAGAAAATGTTTTACATACAGCCATGTTTCAGTCCAGATTCTGTTCATTACACTGACAGTAAACCTGGATATTTTTTTATACCATAAATGATAGATACAAACTGGAAATAAAATAATTGACAATATCTCATCTGGCCATTTATATTGTTTAATATCTACAGCAGAATTATTGTTAAATACTTTTTAGAAGCATATTAGTATTTGATATAAACAGCTAAACATGATTTCATGATAGTCTACCTCTTGGCATTCATATGGACATCTTTCTTTTTTTTTTTTTAAATAAATAAAAAATAAAAAAAAACATGACAACACAAATCAGTGAAATTATTCTAGCAGTTCATATGCTCTGTGTAGTATAGTACTAATCATTGCCTATTTCATTAATAAAGATAATTTATACAGGACATGGTAAGATATGTTAGCATATGTTTGAAATATTTATAAGGTATTGTATTCATTTTGATGACTACAGTTACTCTACCTTTTTAATTATTGAATATTTCTGAAAACATTTATATTGAAAAGTTTATATCATTCTTTGGTTGTATGTCATAACAGTTAAAATTTTTCATCTCAGGATAATGGGCCTGAATCCAGTATCTCATATATAGAACTTATCACTGTATTAATTATAAATTGTGTGCTGTTTTATTTACCATTTATTAATTAAATATTGCTTATAAGTTACATTTTTATTATTTTAATTATATGCTAATACCCTCCAACTGCTACAAATTTTCCTTTGTAATTCTGAAATATGCAATGTAATTATGAAATTACTCATCGTTCGAAAAAGTATGAAAAAGTATGCATTCCACAATTTTCACATTATATTTCCCCAATGTCCATGTAACAAATCTGATTCCATTCTTCTACTTTCATTAAATGCCTTTATATATATGTATATACTCACACACATACACACACATATATGCATAGATGTATTTATTATGCATACTTCTACAAACTGTCTGTTTATATGCATATATACTACAACAGCATTTGGGTCATGATGCTGTGCAAGTTTTTTTTATTACTAAATGCTATGATTTGTTTAGTGACCAACATCAGAGGATATTTTACTGTTATGTAGATGATATATGTATTAGAGGTTATGTAGATTTTTCTGTAATTATGCCATTCAATTCTGGTTTTGTGGTTGATTTAAAAATACTTTCATCCCTTTTCCTTATATATGATTATTAAGTCATTTTCATATTGGCTTCTTGAAAAGGAAAGAAAATAACCATTTAAAAGTTTTTATAATGGTTTAAGAAATCAAAGAGTATATGCCAAATTTGTTTTAATTCATAATTTTTATTTGCATAAATATTTGGTATTTGAGAGTAATAGTGAAATTGGTTAAATATCTGGAACATTAATATATATTTAATAAATTAAATTGAGAATTTATTTGCAAGTGTTCAAAGGACTTTAAATTCTATAGCAATTCTCTTAAGCGGACAATCATTGTTTCTTGTATTTTTAGTTGTTGTGTTTTAAAAATATAAAATTAGTTTGATATAACTTTTTTGGAAGAAAACATTAGCATTTATATTTTTCTGTATGTATCTAATATTATGTTCATGCTTTAAAGTATTATAATTCTTGTTGCTTTTATTTTGAATACCAGAAATGGAATTATTTACCAAAATGTTGACATTTTACTTGCTTGTTCTTCAGTAATTTAGCACTGTTGTAGTTATAACTTCTGTTATTTATTTTTTCAGTGAAGTCTTCAATTTTTCTTTGATTGAAAAGAATGAAACAATATTTGGCTATTGTTTAAGAATTCAGGTTTGTTAAATTTGACATTTAATTGGTTCTATTTGTTAACATTTAAACTTTTTAACTTTTTGATTTATTTTACAACTTTAATGTTATTTTTGCCTCTTACTGATATTTTTGCTTTTTCATATGACTGTATAAGATATGATTCTGCACTTTTAGGGATTTTCATTGCATAAAATCATAGTTCAACTCAGTTATATATTTATGTTCATATACTTTTCTGAAAGTTAAAAAAAACTCTTTAAAGTCATTTGTTTTCTGTAAATTTTGAGCTACATATTGCACACATATTAACATGTACATATTTTTTGTGCTAATTTTTGCCACAATCAAAAAATTTATTTTCTAATGCTTTAATTTAATTCACAAAAATATTGATTTCAAAATTTTTGCAGTAAATTTTATAAGAATTTGACTATGAACCACAGAATAATTGAGTTACTCTTTATAACATTGTATAGAAAAAGTGCATGTTTGTAAACAAATATGAGTGCTGACTACAACTCAACTTTTTATTGGCAAAACATTGCTTGTTTTCATTGCATCTTATAAGCTTCGATATGGATCACATATACAATAAAACTAAATTTTATTGAAGGGAAGGGGGAGGAAACTGGCCAAGTAATTCAAAACAGATTTTTTTTTAGCACTTACAAAATTATTTATATTTAAAAAAAATTAAACACTTTGTACAGTACTATTAAGTATCATAATGAAAGTATAGCTACTTGGATTATGTTAACATATGCAATAAACTACTGCATAAATAAGAATGTAATAAAAATGTTCAAAACCTGATCATTTTAAGGACAAAAAATAATTACATTTATAGGTACAGTACTTCTTACAAAAGCATAGAAAATACATTAGAAATATATATATAAAAACTTAATAATAATAAAAAAATTCTTAGAGCATAATAATTTTATATAATCTATTACATTACAGTAAGGTTAACATCTTATTACCATTCTAAAAATGTTTGCCGCAAATTCTCGAAAAAGAACTTGGAGTCCACTCTTGCCTTTTCAAAGCTTTTATCCAAAGCATTCACAAAGTAGAGTCTTTAGGAAAGCAATAAAATTCAATATTTTCATCTTTTCTGAAATACTTAGTACAGCCATGTGTACATTAGCTTGTTACCATTTTCAGATAATTGACAAAATTAAAACCCCAATAACAAGCACAATCCATAGGAAATTCAAATGTTTTGCCAACAAGGAAGTTGAGCTGCAATTTTTGCTGCATCTGACGTCATTTGCGCACTATCTATAGGCTTAAAAAAGACCCAGCACTAATTTATGAAAGTTTGGATGTCCACTTAAATCATCCTATCTAGTGTCTACAGGAGTTAAACAATTCAAAGTTGGCATTCTTATTAATTTCTGTTTTCAAACCACCCATTACCTGGTGGACCGACAAATTATATGTCTGTCTATTCTGATAAGTAAAAGGCTTTAATGGTGTCACTCTGAAGACCCTTTATTGTGTACAGGGCCATAGCTAGAAAAAAAATTTTCCGAGGTGGTTTTTAAGTTTGTGATAATTTTTCAGTATACAATAGATATATCATTTTTAATGCACAATTCACAATACAAATATCTGAATAATTTACAAAGGATAACAGCAAAAAATATTTCCTTACAGAAGTATGAATAGCAATGCCGGTGAAATTAAAAACATTTTCATCAATTTCTTTCATTTGTAGCTTTAAAGACTTTTTCCTCCCAGATATACCCATGCTTGTTCTGCTAAGGTATTTCCCTCAAACAGTGTATTTACTTTAAAAAACTTTGCATTTTTATAAATGACTGCAGTAGAAGTGTATATTTAAAGTTCAAGGATTTTTAAGAAAAATCTGAATGTAAATAAGTATTAAACAAAATTATTTTTTAATGAACTCATATATATATTTTTAACACTTAGTAGTATTTAAATCTGATAATTTGGGAGGGAGTTTGAACTCTCAAAAAACCCTTTGCTGACTACACCCTTGGAGAGGAATATTTTTCTATTTTTCTATACTTTTCTTCCACGTTCAAGAGGTCAATCAGACCCACATTTATCTTACATATTCTAAGAATTATCCTGCATATTCTCATGTAGATGTGTTTTGAGTAGTTTTTAGATTTGAATTTAGCAATCCAACCACCAGTCCATCTTAACACTTCGAATTACATGAAAATAATGTGGTGAATAGTTGTAACTGTATGGTCATACTGGAATTCAGTTATCTAATTCAAAAACTGAAGTCTAGGAAGGGGTATTCAACATAAATGAAAGCTACTTGGAGAAATTGTAATCAATTATCAGTTACATGGCCTTTACATAAAATTGACAGCAATAAAGCACACTAGTTAAAGACATCCGTTGATATGTGTTCTTTTATTTTCAATTTGATAATAATTATTTAATAAAATTCAATCTATATTTTAATATCTCATGTAAAAAGAAATTCTCTAGATCTTCTTTAATTTAATTGTAGCAAAACTTATTTGATACAAACTCAGAACTACAACTCTTGAAACTGATAGATATTTATTTGCAATAAAAAAATACCTAGAAATTTCAACTAAGTACTAAGGCAGTCAAGAAACTAGTTTATTGTAGAGTAACAATTTTGGGATGTTTTTCACACTTAGTTAATGTTATCAAATACACATATATACCACCCTATATAAATTTTGTCAGATATGTTTTGTGACAGTCAAAAATGAAAATAAAATAATGGAAAAATTTTGTAGCATATTGCAGTTTGCCCATTTAAAACTTCCATTGTGCTGTGGGATGATGCTCTCTACTGAACATAATTTTACTGCACTAAAAAAAAAGCATTTGCCACTTGATTCTTTATGTAATTATATAGCTTTATTTTTTTTATTATTATAAAGGTGTGAATGCATTATTAAAAATTTTGCCAGAAACAAATTTTCTAAATTAATATAATCTTGTATCTGCAATATATTTTATTTCTCAATAATTTGTAAGTCTTATGAAATATAAAACAGAATAAACTTTTGAAATAAAAACTTTTGACGTCTAGCATAATCAGTATTTTTAATATGGTGTCGCGATTGACTTTCCTTAGAATTTATACTGAATGCTACTTAATTTATGTAGTTGTTCTACAGATAAAAGATTCTCATTTGTTAATTTAGGGATGGCCTGATACTAAATCAAATAAGGAACCTTTGTGTGTAAAACTTCCTGTTGCTATTTGCATTTTGAGCAGTTTCAGTGCACCTGTTTTTTATAAAAAGGTAAGAATATATTTATACATGATTATCTAAAAAATATATTTAAATACAAATTTTAGTCAAATCTTTGAAATATTAACACAGGCATTAATAAATCTTTAAAATATGCATAACTTACATTTAGCATAAAATCAAATAAAATGTTTTATTTATATAGTTGTTATTAGAAATTGAGAAGCATCTTACACTCCCAAGGAATATCTGTTTTAAATATATCCGTTCACTACAAAAATTAGGAGTACCAAATGCTGGGGCAAGTCTCTCTATTCCTGATTGTTCAGAGGTAAATTTATTGTATATTTTATATATTATAATGTTATTTTTATATTTAAAGTTTTTATTATTGGTTTGATATTGGAAAGTATTTTCCTAATAGAAAATTAAAGGCTGTAAGATTGAATTTGACAATTATTTAAAAAAAAAAAATGTTTAGAATCCTTCCCTCTACCTTGGCAATTGAATTTTTTTTTTCTAATGGCAAGGCAGGTTACAATTATAAAAATAACAATTGTGGAACAACTGTACAAGTAACAAAAGTAACATTGACCGAAGTCATTGCCTCAGGCGTTCTCTGGCTTTCCAATACAGGGTAGCCTCAGAGTCAGAAGAACCACGAAGTGCCCCACATCGATGCAGATGACCTCTATTTAAAGGTTCTCCAAGGTCACATAAAGAACAAAGAAGGGAGTCAAAAATGCCAATTCTTTGGAGATGTTCACTTAGGCAGTCATGACCTGTCACTAACCGGAACAACGCTACTGCCTCACATTGAGGACGGTCGAGAATGTTGCCGAGGTCTTCGGCACTCCATTTCTTCAGTTTAACACGATCTTGCATTTGGGATTCGAATTTCATATTTAAAGCTTGTTTCCAAAAGAGCTTTTTTGAGTGAAAAGACAGTCCAGAAGCATTTTTTAGCTGTGCCTTTGTTTCAACTTTACGTGCAAGAAGATCAGCCTGATCATTCCCATAAATGCTGCAATGGCTGAGATCCATTGTAACTTGATATATTTGTCTTTTCGACTAATACAACGCATCAATTTTCGGCATTGTAGGACCTCAGCAGAGATAGGAGCTTCAGCAGAGCCAATAGCCTGTATGGCTGCCTGCGAGTCCGAGAGTAGGACAACCTTTTGGAATTTTTGAAGACAGTCCAGAAATTTCTCCAATGTGATATGGATGGCCTCTACCTCTCCATCAAAGGACGTTCTGTTCTTTCCCACAGATGCAGAAAAAAGAGTTTAGAAAAGACTCCGGAGCTGCAGATGCACAGCTTTCAGAGTATGACCCATCCGTATATACATGCAGCCAGTCTTCTTCTGGATATTCAGTATAGATGGTCTCCAAAGCAGAACACCGAAGAACTTGTGGAGCAGTGTCTTTCTTGCATATTTTATTCAGGAGATTGAGATTAAATTCAACTTCGTAAATCTCTAATGGATTTATATGCTTCATAATCTTCTGTGGATATATATCAGTAATTTCACAATAATCAGATGATCTAACTCTACTTTATGGGTCTTTAATTTTTAATCTAAGTTAATATTGTTTATAGAGGATACTCAATGATGTCATATATTTGAGCTCAATTTTTAGACTAATTACAGTTAAAGCAGTGGGCTAAAACCATACAGGACAGATGGATAATATAAGTTGTTAAATAATCTGTGTACTTTGGTTGACTTGGTCTGTTTTACATTTACTTTGGTATTTTAATTTGTAAAGGAGTATTATTCATTTATCATAATTTTGCCATCATAATTCAATCTTGGGAAATTGAATATGTTAAAAATTATTGATTTTAGAAAGAAATAATTGTATGTGAAGTAAATGGATTTAATTCTTAGTAATAACTTTATTCAGAGTAATTGGAGGGAGTTTGCATATTGTGTATCTGTTATATATTTTTATCTTTATTGGTAAAACAGTCATATTTATATGTTTAACTTTTTTTTATTGCTCTCAATATTGCTCTCAACTAGTGTTAAACTATGATCAAATGGGTAAGGTGTTGCTCTTTGGTGTCAGAGTTCGTGGTTTGAATCCTGCTGATCACATGGATGTTTATAAGCAGTATAGCTAATCAAAATTGTTTATAAGCAGTAGGTTCCATTTGTCCTCATGCAGCAAATTGATAGACTGTAGTGTTTCAAACCAAACAATTTCTCATTCAGTTTTGCATGAGTTATCATGCTCAAACTTTAAATTCTCAAAATGGTTTTGATTGCATTATTTTTATCTCTAAGGTGTGTTAATTAAAAAAGTTACTTCAACATTCTTTTAATTACAATAGATAAGTTCAGTAGGTACATCGTTCAGTAGAGTGAATAAACTCAAAACTTTCTTGTAAGGGTGAAGGAATACTTTTTGATACTTAAAATGTGGTTAAGATTTGCTTGAGTTGTTCTGCTATTGTGAATATTTATTTTCAGACTAGCAAGTGTGCCTGTGCTTCGCTACGGTGAACTTAATGTGTTACTTTTAAACAAAGATTTTTTTTCATGCATAACTCTCTAAATTCGTCACACTGCAGTTCGAGTCATTGGCATATTTATATATTTCTATTATAAACGTATTATAACAATATTCAGTTTTTATACTACTGTATTACATTACACCTGAGTTGTACATCAACAGGATGTGAAAGCATGTGCAAAATAAGAGTGTGAAAATTTGACAATAGTTTGAAAGAGCTACTGTTTACTAAACATTCCAGACTACCCAGAAGCTGATCAACCATTGTCCAATTCTCCAAAATGATCAAGGATCAAGCTAACTATATAAAATAATAGGTTTTTATTTGCCCATGAGAGTCACTAAAATTTGTTGTTAGAATATTGTTGATAAACATTTCATTGTAATGTAAAAAATTAACCAAGAATTAAATTTAGAATTAGTTCTTAGACAAAGATGCTATAATTTTCTTCACATAGAAATGAAAGTGAATCACTTTATATCTAAATTTCCAGGTCAAATCGAATTGATACTACACAGATAATGTAAAATATAAAATAAGAAAAGAATAAATGAGATGTTTAAAGGTATGACGTCATAATGATAAAAAAAATCGTTTTCACCAATTTATTATGTGATAAAGTGAAAATCTTAATCTTCTGCTTTTAACCGAGGAAAACTGCGTTTAAAACAATGACATGGGATTAACAGAATGACATCACATTGCTAGAAATATTGCTTCTTCCACTTAGTTATGATGCAATAAATAAAAAAGTGAATCGCTTGCGTTTAACCAGGAAAAATAATGCTTGGAATAACGAGATGAAACGCTCGAAAAAGGGGGAAGGAATGGATTTCGAACATTAAAAATTTTCAAAAACCTTTCTAGGGATAAACCTAATTATTTCCCAAATTTTCAAGGTGATTGGATGTATGGTTTATGAATCTATCGAGTACAGACAGAGACACAAATTCATTTTTATATATATATAGATATGATGTATTTGAAGTTAGAATACTAAAACAAAATTAGCTATCTAAGTATTAATATGTTAGAATACTTATGAATAATTAAA
Source organism: Pardosa pseudoannulata (assembly GCA_032207245.1). Taxonomy (NCBI): domain Eukaryota; kingdom Metazoa; phylum Arthropoda; class Arachnida; order Araneae; family Lycosidae; genus Pardosa; species Pardosa pseudoannulata. Next base: position 101,681,143 of record CM063505.1, on the reverse strand, counting down.
TAACAGCATAAGAAAGGTAATTCCTATCATACTTGTATGTATAATCTATATTGTGTAACTATATATTTCATTGTTGTTGTTATTATAGTATTGTTAATCGTAAAAAAGTCAAATAAGTAATTTGTCTTTTTTTTTTAATTAAACTGTTTAGTAGGTCTTAAATTTTTTATTGTGAAATGTCCTTAATTAAAAGGATTCTTAATCTCATATTTACAGCTTAGCAATTGTAAATATTTTGTCTGTAAATTAAATATAAATAGTTATGTATTATTTCTTTTCATATGAGGTGAGTTTTGAAGTCATATATTATTTTGAAAATTGTTTCAAAATTAAAAAAAAAAAAGTTTTAAATTTAAACATTTTACTTTAAAATTTTGGAATTTTTTCGTTTATACACTATTAATATTGATTTATTTTCTTAGCAAACTGTTGAAACTGACAGAATTATTATTTCAAGACCATTGGATAGTCACTTTGTTGGGGTAAGTTTCTTCCATAAAACTTTGCTTTTGCTAATTTTATTATTAATTCTGTAGTCTAAATGCCCTGTTATAAAAGATGCAATTGACATTAAAAATTAATAATAGAATTTTTTTTAATATATATGAATATAGTAAAGCAAAACTAAAGTAGCTATAGCAGACTATGGTAATGCAAAGTTGCTTCTCATAAGAGAATTGTGAGGGCATTTTATGATTCTAAAAAATACCCGGGAAATGTTAGGACCCTTTTCAAAATTCTGCTAAAGTCCACAAATTTTTTATAATTTCACTAACTTTGGGCAATTGTAATTTTTTAAAGTTAAAATTATTTTCAATTCTCTGCTCAGTAAAACTAAAACTTAACATTTTTTTAAATTTGTTTCAAAGTAAAAAAAAAATAGTTTCACACCATATTAAACAATTTTAAAGAGTTTAATGTAAGGTCATTTTTAATTTTCATTTTAAGGTAGCATAATTTTTTTAATAATCATGATAACTTATTAGATATTTTTTTAATCCAATTCAAATTTAAGAAAAACATTTCATCACTTTTAGTTGCATCATTTACATATACTTTGATTTAAACTAATAGGGAAGAAAATGCAACTGTATAATAGGAAAGAACCACACTTTTAACTTATATAATTTTCATTACTCTAACTGAAAGAGTGGAGAAATTATTAAGTGCACCTAAATGAGAAAACTGTGCCACCTAAAATTATACTTTTTACTTATTACATGCAAAAAATGATAACCTCTACCTCTTTGAGAACATAGCTTCTGCTACATCAAAATTTAGCACATTTCCAATAAGTGTTGTATGACTGCTTTGGGGAAAATGAGGTAAATATCAGAATTTTACTAGATTTTTTGGCCACCATGTAATATTAAAACTTACCTTCTCCAAAAAAGAATAAAGTTAGTCTTCAGTTACTGTATATGTGTTAAAAAAAATAATTCTATCCATAGTTTTTGTTACTTGTGAAAACAATTTATGTGTAAATTGAAACTGCATTTGTAAATGTTTTATTTTTCAATATTTGGACTGCTGTTCATGCCACTATTGAAGTAGCTTACTTCTTAAGATACATTTTGAAAAGAACTGTATCCACTAACACAGTAGATACAGTCAGAACCAGAATAAATATCTCTACATGTTCATCATAGCTTTTTTAAATTCATAATTTTAATATTGAGATCAAAAAGTCTGATACAAAAAAATTTAAATTTCTTTTGAACTTTTTCTTTATATTGGATAATTCAAGTTATTGATTCTTGAAATAATCATAAGGAAGTATTTTAAATTCTGTTATCTAATAAAGGGGATATAGGATTCTGGCTATCGTATGTTTCCATTCTCCCAGTAGGAGTTGAATCTTACACAGGGCAAATTTTAATCTTCTCACTCTTGACTATGTATAAGGTTGGCACATTTTTGCCAAAGGTGGTAAAAACCGTCCTGGCAAAAATACATTTTTGCCACTTTGTAAAAAGTGGCAAAAATGGATATGTTTTACTTACGGGGATGTAACTATTTTAACTTCTAATAATTTTAACTCTAATCTAAAAATACATATAATTTTTTTTTTTACATAGAATATTCAGTGCATTATTGAAACAGTAATCTAAATCTAAAGTTAAACTACCTAGAGATACAAAAAAAAAAAAAAAAAAAAAAAAAGATAAAATGAAGATTGATTTTGCAAGTTTTTATGTGCAGTGTTGTTTTTAATGTAATTATTAGCTTATTTCCCCTACAAACTGTAGGTTTAAACGTTTTTAGTACTTATATATATCTTATATATGTATATATACACATTACAATTAAAGACAACTATATTAAATTGACAAATAAAGAATACGTTTTAATCCCATGCCTCCATCATATAAATTTATTTACAAAAATAGAATATTGTATTTTCACTGCTAACATCAATGAAAATTATTTTAAATTGTTTAAATTGTCAAACGAATACTAATGAAATACCCAATTAATATTCTGATTTAAGTATCAATTGTATTATGTACAAAATTATTTATTATTTTGTTATTTTTTAATTATTAATTTTGTACATTTTTAAAATCCAGCCAATTTTTCTAGATTTTGCCGGTTTTTACCAGGTTTTTTCCAGTTTTTGCCACTGTCCTGGCAAATACCATTTTGCCGGCAAAATGACCAACCCTAATGATGTAATTTGTTTGTATTAGTTTAACAAAACAATTTCATGTAAATTTTTAGCTACCCACACATGTTCTTCACAGTTTAATACATTTGTCTGTCTGAAACTGCTGTAAAACAATTCTAATCTAAAAATTAGCTTTCTTTTTGTCAGTTGTTCAGAAAATCATTTTAAAAATTATGAATTTGTTTCTTAATGTGTGTCTGAGTATTCATTTCTGTTTTAAAAAGGATCTTTCAAATATAGGTATGTTAAAAGTAGATAAGTTCTTAAATGTCTTTTTCAAAGTGTTAGGTGTATTTAAGTATGAAGCTTTTATTAAATTTTCTTTTCAAATTTCAGTGTGAAATGACTAGAACTCTTCAATTACTTGATGTAGATATTCTTGTCAAGTGTGTTGCTTCACTCTTTCTTGAAAGACGCATTTTATTTTTTTCATCTTCAACAAGGTATGTGCTATGTTAAATTTGTATTGCCTTTCATTCTGTCTAATTTAACATGTTCCTCCCCTAATGCATGGCTAGAATTTCATATACATATATCATTAAATACACCTGAATCATTGCTTTTAAAATAATCTAAATTAAGCAAACATTTATACTTAGATAAGCTTGTCAAGTTCTTATTTCATAAGTATATTTTTCTACCTCTTTTAAAAATTTCTTGTACCTTAAATAAAGAAAATCCTATAGTACAAATCGTATAAAAACAAGGTAATTAATTTGATCTTTAAAAGTTGGGATTTTAACTGGCATACTCTTTTAGTTATAATTTTCTATTTCATTTAGATAAAACTTTTAATGAGTACAGTTGAACCTCGAAAATCCGGAACGGTCGGGTCCGCGGTGCTTCCGGATTTTGGAATTTTCCGGATTATAGAGGTCTGTTAAAAACCATGGATTTTTTAAAAAAATTAGGAAAATAAGGAATTCTGTGACCCCGTACATATAACACTTCTGTTATACATTGACATGAGATTCTGATTGTTTCTTTATTGGTTTATTATTAAATCAATCATTAATTTTGTCTCTGTTTTATATATTAACTACAATAAAACATTTATTATATAAATTTGAATTTTGATGGGAACTCAAACAATTTTATTTTATTTATGTATACATAATTATATATTTATATTAATTAGTACAGAAACAATGATACAAATTAATTATTTGAACGCATATTTGCATAAAAAAGGTGTTAAAATTTAGAAATTTTTAAAATGCATCTTTTTATTTCAATTTAATATGGTTATTTGCAATCTGTATTAAAATGTTAAACTGCAGTTATGGCGCCATCTGCCGAGCTGAAAGTGAAACAAAATGAAGAATGCTGTAAAATGTCTCTATTTCATATTATACAAGTGTTAATTTTTTAATGGAAAAAAATTAATTTAATCGGGTATTTTTTTCCAAACCACTGGTCCTGGGTTGAAAAAAACTTTAATCATCATTAAAAAAAAAATTAAGTGTAAATATGAGCAGGTCATCTATTATTCTTTAGGAAAAATATTTGTAAATTTTATTATAAAAATAATTTTTAACAGCAGATAATAGACTGTGGCGTTAATTAGAAAAAAATTTTAAGTTTTTTAACGTATAATCCGCGAATTATAGGCAGGAAATTAGGGTACTTTCCATAAGAAATGTAAAAATTTCGTGCAATTAAGGTTTTATTAAAAATTAAAGCTAAAATCTGGAAAATGTCCGGATTTTGGAGATTTCCGGATTTTCAAGGTTCAACTGTGTTATAATTTGCAGGTTTCTCTGAGTGTTAAATCATTGAAATATATACAGGCTTGCAATTCCGTCACTTTTCTCACCTTTAGTCACTTTTTTTACAATTGATCACTTTTAGTCACTATTTTAAGTAAACAGTCACTTTTTTCATGGTGTATCACAGCAAAAGTCAGTTGTTGAAAAAAGAAAATCTGAATTAATAACAATATATTTTAATGAAAGACCAAAAATGTGATGCTCTAATCTTATTTTTCTTATTAAAATGTAATTAGTCATATGGTTTCCAGAATTTAGTGATTTTAAAAAGCCGCAAAGAAGTTCCTGAAATCTACATTTGTACTGAAATGTACATTTAATACATGTCAAAGCACTCATTTCTCCTTTTCTTCACAATTTTTGTTTAGATACTCTAGTCTAGCTATGTACATATTTCAAAACATTATTAATATATGCAGAAAATTGTGATTATAAAATTAATGTATTGTATATATTCAAATCTAATTTATAGATTTTCTTGAATAAAAAGCAATGTTGAATTGTGTTAAAAAAATTTTTTAAGCTATTTGACGCTAAAATCATGTCTTGCATGAATCATTTGATTTAGAGTTAAAATAAATACAAAAATCTTAATAATAGCTTGTGTAATCAAGAGGAGAAAAAAATTGATTTTTTTTTCAATGTTTAGTCACTTTTTAGTCACTTATTCTGTATTATTTGTCACTCTTCTCACCTTTTTGAAAGTACCTCAGCAGTTGCAAGCCTGTGTATCAAAATCATAATGTGTGACATTTCAAAAAAATTTATACTTCAAAGATGATTATTAAATAAAATAGAGCTTGGGTTTCCTTTTTGCTCATCATCATAATCCCAGACAGTGTTTAGTTTTAGTGCAAGAGTGTTTAGCTGTTAGAAATTTTGTTTTTATTTAATAATAAATGCATGGTAGTAAATTTAGTACAATTTTTATAGCAACCTTTATCATTGCTGTAAAGCGATAACTTCCCTATTATATCCATTTGAATGGCCTCATCTAATTGTTCCCGTTCTTCCTGCATGCTTAACTATTCATTGTTGTTCTGAGCAACCCTATGTACTTGGCATTATTAACAACAATTGTGAATCTGTGTTGGAATTACTTGCTGAACATGAGGTAACTATATTTCATATTTGTTAAGATTTTATGCAAACTTTGTATATTTCCTAGTTGGGTAATACCTCATTAATAAGACCCTTATTTGTGTTATTACTTAGTTACAGTGTATACATGTTCTTAACAATAATTGGAATGTTCTTTATTTGTAATAATTGGAAAGTATCCTGTAACATCGAATGTAAACTGTATTGGTGTTTTTTTTTTTAAAAAATTTTATCTGCTTCTGATTTTGCTTTAACCTTTTGACATACATGATTAGAAATTCTTTAGAATTTAATAAAATTTCATGAATTTAATGAACAGTAATTATACCATTTTAATGATAATTATTCATTGTTTTCTCAAAAAAATTTCTCAAAAAAGTATGATTTTTATAGTACAACACACCAAGAAATATAAATTTTTTAAAAATATAATTTACATTTAAAAAAGCCATTAATAACAATTACATAGAAATTTCATTAAATTCTAAAGAATTTCTAATCATGTGTGTCAAAAGGTTAAAGCAAAATCAGAAGCAGATAAAAAATATAATTTGTTTAAATTGTTATTAATGGCTTTTTTTAACTGTGAATTATATTTAAAAAAAATTTATATTCCTCGGTGTGTTGTACTATAAAAATCATACTTCTTTGAGAAAACTTTTGTTGGAAAACATTGAATAAATATCATTAAAATGGTATAATTACTATAAAGCTAAGCAATTTATGTGCTTACGCACATAAATAGCACGTTTTATTTTGGCATTTTATTTTGTTTCGGGTCATCAGCGTAAAAAATTTATCTCTATTTAAAGGAAGTTTAAAGAGGTATATTTCAAAACAGTAAAAATTGTTAAATGTATTACTGCTGCTTTGTTGCTAGTTTAAATTATTAAAAGCATAAAAAATCAAAGTATTCATGTCTTTAAAAATCAGAGAAAAAAAAATTATTTAGCATGTGATTTTGCAACATAACCACTGCACGTCAAATGGTTAATTTTTTAAATTAATCTTAAAGAATTCCCCTTCATTATATATGTCAATCCCCCACCCCCCAAAAAAGTTATTTAAACAGAAATTTTTATCTTTTAATTAGCTATGTTTGTAAAAATTGTTGTGCTATATAACAATTACTATACTGAATAATATTCTGCAGTGTATGAAAATACTTGTAGACAAATCCAGTCATTACATCATAACAAAATTTCAAATTTTCATCTTGTATAAGTTGGACCCACCTGAAATTATTTTTGGGGTACAGCCTTGTTACAATTGTTTACATCAGCATACAAACAACCAATATATTTATAAGTTCTTCAAAATTAAGAAGAGAAGAATAAACAGGAATGATTCAGTTTGGTAATAATTGCAAGTAAAAAAACTGAGAAAGTAATAGAAATAGCATGATATAGTAATTTATTGACTTATTTGTTTAGTTACTTCAATTATATTTACATATATATACATGTGTGTGCATGTAGATATTCCATATATTTATAAGCTGGTAATTTTAGGAGCTTTTCATAAACCTAAAGTGGGAGGGAGGATTGACTTAAATATAGATCCATGGGATAGATATAGTATATGCCTGCAACAATAATATTGGCGCATCTGCATCTTCTCCTTTGATTGCACACCTTGTCTTCCGTACCTTCTTCGCTACTTTTACAGGAGCAGGTATTGTGGGTTTGCTAAATAGCCCATCTTGCCAACAATTAATTAACTGCAGCAATTAAGCATTGAGCAACACATTTATTATGTACAAATTAGGAAAACAGGAAGATTAAACATTAATATTAATAACATGTAGGCTGAACCATCATGAAAAAAAAATTGTGCCGAGTTGTCCACACAAGTCACTCTCCTTTCCAACCCAACACTGTAGCAACTTTTCTCATCCGTTCAGAGCAGGCATCACCTCTGCTCTACAGCTAGCAAAGGCAGAGGTGAAATTCTTCCCCCTCAAGCTTTTGCCTCTCTCTGAATGTCCCTCTTCTTATCTGCAGCTGGCAAGGGTGGGGGGTAACATCTTTCCCCCTCCTGGTAAACTTTTGCCTCTCTGGGGTAATGTATACTACCCTCTCTTTTTGTGTTCATTTTTGGCTGCTCCTTAGTGTTGTAACAAAACTACACACATCTTGAGTAGTGTAACAACACTTTTCTTGGCAACAATTTTGCCATTGGTGACAAAAAATCGCCAAATTGGCAAAATTAAATTAAACCTTTTTTTAAAAGCATAAAATAAGGGAAAGAAAATATATAATAGTGATAAATAAATGAATAAAATTTTCAAAAATTTTAAAATGAGAAGAAACAAAATTAAAAAATGAATTTTTAATGATTTTTAGCTGTATTATAATTGTACCAAAATAGCATTACTACATTTGTAATGGATTGGCTAAGCTTGAAAAAAAAAGTTCTACATTATCCAGAAACAATCTATAAACTGCCAAAAATAGCAGTTTTTATTTATTTATTTATTTTTTGTTTAAAATTTTTAAAAGGTGCTACCTTCAGATACGGTTACCAGAGTTGAAACCATTATTGTCTAAGTAAAAAAAAATCATTAGCTATATATGTTTAGTGCTGTGATCTAGAAGGGTCAGCATAAAATTATGAAATCCATAAAAACAGTATGAAGTTACTTAAAAATTAAAATTTATTTTTCTTCGTAGCTATCAACCTGCTTTAAAAGATGTCTTTGTGTTTCTCTTAAGGGGCAACAAATCCTACCTCTGTGGTACCTCAATTGGATGCCACAGCCAAAAAAGTTACAGAAACATTGGTCTAGTGTTTTATTTTACAGCAATTTTGGAAAACATTTTCTCCCATTTTACTTGATTGCTTACATATTTGAACATTAAAAATTATTATTTCAACATACATGTAGGTTTTGAATTTTGGTTAACTTCTTAAAGGAAAATTGCATTCTTGGCTTATATTCAGAAATACACGGTATGTATATGTATGTGTTTGTATTTTGAATAAAATAAATTTGTTTATGGATTAAATTAATATTACAGCTTTTAATTATTGATGTTGACAAAGGGACTATTTTAAAGTCTTGCAATGATGAAGATACAATTTTACCTCGTAAAGTCCAAAAAGCTGTGATATCTGCACTTAATCTAGCAAAAAACATGACAGGTCAGTATATAGCATCATATAGATGTTATAATTTTCTAAAATTTCTTGACTGAGGTTTGAAAGGATTAAGAAGATATTTTTTTTTCTAATTTTTTTATGCCATTTTAAAACTCATTCTTAACAGTCATGGTATCATTGTTTTATCTTCGAATTCTATTTATTCCATAAAGATTATTATTAAAATTAATGAGAATTATTCATTTAGTTTGATTATTTGATTTTTTTATTCATTTTATATAACTATTGACTTTTTTAAACATAAATCTGTTTTTTAAATAGGCAGAATTTTTGTTATTTTGATGAAAATTTATTTTTAAAGTTAAATTCATGTACCTATAAAATGCATGCTGAGGAAAAAAATATGGAACATTAGAATTAGGAAAACACAGTGCAGATTATTAAACTTTTATTTTGCTTTAATTAGTTTCAAAAGGTTATTTAATTGAATCAAATTTGTATAAACTTAATTTTTAAAAAATTATGCCAATAAAATGTGTAGACAAAAATGTGCTCTTATTTCCTTTTTATGACTTTGTTCAGTTGCTTTCTGTTGTAATAAATTAATTTCAGCAAAATTAATATTTAAATTGTTCCTGTTATTTCCATTTAACAAATAACAAAATGTGCACTGTAGCATGGAGGAAAGAACAAGTATTAATTTATAACATTTTATTTTGTTAATAAATTATCATAAGTCTAAAAAAAAAAAGTCTTATCTTTTGACCAAGTCTTTAAATAAATATTAAAGAAATTAAACCCTTATTAAAAAAGTGACTATGTAATTTGAAGTTATTCTTTAATTCTGCCTGTAGGCATATTGTGGTTGAACTATTGAAGGTACTAATTATTAAATATAAGAGGAAGCCAGTATGATTAAAGCAAAGTTGAGAAGTTGAAGGCAAACAGCTATTTTGTTGCTAAATCAGAATTTCGCTCTTGTTAAAGTTGCATTTATTGGAATCTAAAATTTCTATCTCTCTAAATTGTGAGAAAAAAATTTTTCTATTGAGATAAATTGAAAAAAAAATATTTAATAAAGAAAATTCGTTTAACTTAATGAGTATGTTATCTAGTGCTATCAAATCTAATCTCAAGTGTGTTATAAGTGCTTTAAGGGGAGGGAGGGGGCTACATACAGATGTCAGTATGTTTCACACTTTTTCCTTCTGAATTTATTTTAAATAAATCAGCTTTATGTACTTTATTTTTGCAACCAAAATGTATTATTTTTCTCACCTTTTATATTTTTTAATTAGTCAACTATTTGTACTATAATTTATTTCAAATTTTTTATTTAAGTTTCAGTACTCAATATCTTAATTCAACATTATATAATTTGAAAAATCAAATCTGAATAAAAGCATTTTTAATAGTCCTTTACCTTTCTTCTTTAATCTTTTATTTATCTTATTTCTTCTTTTATTTATCTTATTTCTCAGTGTATAATTTTGGCCGGATGTACTGATGCTCGAAAATACTTAATACAATAATACATAATGCTCCAAAATATTTATACACCTTGTTTCATATAATACATTGTTTAACATTTTGCTTTTTTTGTTTTATCTTATTTGTTGGTGTATAATTTTTGGCCTGATGTACTGCCGGATAATTGTAATATACTGCTACTGCGAATTATCCGGTTATAGTGCTTGGATATGCTGGATGCAGTATGTTGGCTAGATAACCATTGCATTATCAAAAGTATTATTTTCATTTGTTGTTAAAAAATTATATATAGCCGATAATTTTAGGAAGTAAGCCTTGGCTTATACATGTTTAAAAATGTATTTTTAACTTTGCAATGTATATGCCTGGACAGCATGCCTGAAGAAATTTTATTTTTTGTGTTACCAATGTAAAAATATTTTTTTAACTAAATACTTTCCATGTGCTTCTGTTACATGATTGAGTTTTCTCTTATGTGCTGTGGCATACAGAATGAGCAAGTGCTATTCATATGCAAATATACTGGCAGTGACTGAGGTGATGGTGTGCAGAGGCTGAAATTTCTGTATTTTATTAGGAAAAATTAAAGTGAATGAGATATTCATCCAGTGTTAAACGTCCAAACAAGAATTGGTTTAGTTTGGTGCAAAATGGCCAAATTTTGCAACACTAGTTGCAAATGAAACTCAGACGCACTGCTTAAAACTTATAGTGTGCATCATATGTATCAAGGTAGCTTTTTTGGTCAACTTTAAGTTTTTTTAGGCCAATTATCATGCATGTAGTGTATATGCTATGGGGTTTGTCTACCTGAAATTATGGTATATATATTGTTAACATACAACTGAAATGACTAAGGTATTGCATGTCTTGAGATATTTGGTTCAATTTGTTAGTTTTTAATTATATTTGTCAAAAAAAAAAAGTTTCCAAGTAATTTCTGACAATACGTTAATTCTAATGACACAGTTGAAAATTGACCAACTTCCATTTAGTGAAGACTGAAGACAAAGAAATTGCCAATTAAAAAACAGCATATTTTGACATGGTCAGTTTAACTTGTATTCTGATGATATAAATTATTGTATATTGTATACTTGTTAAAAATGTTAATAATGCTAAAGATTGAAATGTAAACTGTTTATTAAATTTTCAATCTGTTATTTTAGATCCAACAGAAATGCTTAGAGATATTATGATTTCTGAAGCATTTGTTCATATGTCTGTTGAAATGATTGGCTATTATGAAAACTATTTTGCTGAAACAAATGGAGCTGTGACTTTTCAGGTATGTCCAATGTACTTTATTGGGAAAAATAGAAAATTCCTATATAATTTATTTAAATAACATTAGATATGTTAAAGCTTTCATTGTACTTCTTACAAAGTCATAAATTTTTTTTTTTTTTTTTTAAATATGATTCAACAATATAAATAAATGAAAAATGCACTAACATATGTGCATGAGAGATAGAGAATGAGTTAATCAGCTATGTGTATCTTTTTGGAGACAAAAAGGACATACAGGATCCAATTATGTTCTATGAAATCTCTTTTGGCTGTTTTTATTATAGTTAAGGATTAAAAAAAAGGCTGTGTTTCCTTTATTTCATCATAGTCAACAAAGGAGGAAGGAAAAAATTCACCGAATGCTTTGGCCACTAACATGGTAGCCAGCTAGCATATTTTTTCAAGACATGTTTTTATTTGTTGTGTTCCACTCAGAGGGTTAATAGTGTTGTAAATTTTTAGATGATGCAATGTTTATTTTCTGCTTTCATTGCATGTTTTTTTCTTTGATTCACAAGACAGTATTGGCTTTCTTGGAACATGAGTGTATAAGTAAATGTTATATAGAATAAAACCTTTCCAAATTGTACCAAAAATATGAAAAGCCAATGTGATTAAGACACAAAATTAAGTTAAAAGCAAATAGCAGTTTCAGAGCAATAGGGCACCCCTAAAGAGCTTGATTCATGGGTAGTAGTATATCAAAACATTCCAGTAGCTTCCATATTAACAGAATCTGAAGTCTGTCAGATTGTCATAGGAAAACACGAATGATGGAACTGGTAAAGAATCTCTTGATATTTCGCCACAAGTGCTAAAATGAGAAATGCATTGAAAGTGTTGAAACATGGAGTACAACACCGCTCCAATGACTATAAAAAACATAATGATTACAAACAATTTATCAATGAGCTTCTTAAAAAAATTGTGGACAGTCAACAACTGAACAATTTTTTTTAATTATGTATGCAATTGTGTTTTAAAGGATAATATACAGTACATAAATATAAGGGGAGTTTTTTCATTTTATTTTGAAATTTAGTATGCATGAATTAAAGGAGGGGGGAAATTTATCTAATTTTTTCATATTGTTTATTGTTATCAAAATCATGGCATCCCAAACTGATCACATTAAGCAGAGTCCACTACTGTACTACCAACCAAAATTTCAATATTTGGTCATCCTGGAATGTTACTGATTTAGGGTGTCTGAAATTTGCTGCCTTGCTTTGCTGGAAAGGGACTTCCTCAAAAACAGTACTCCTTTTTTTAAGGGGGGGGGGATTCTCTCTGCCATTTGCTAGATCTCTTTTTCACTATAAAAGCAGGATATATTTAGCCTCTGCACTTCATATGAAAATATGCTAGAGGAAATTTTTACTACCTGTGGGTAACAGCAATGTTACAGTAGCTCAAAATTTGCAATTGAAAGGCATAGGTGAAAAACATGCTTTATACACGAAAACTAAAAATCTTTTTTAATTTTGTCAGGAAGAAGTATATTAGATTACAGAAGGAAATCGTAGCTCTTTTATATTTTGTTGAGACACTGTCTACGTTGCCTATCTATTAAAATTCAAAATTTTCATTCCCATTTAGGATGGCTCATGAAAAGGATTGTAATGAACATCACTTATAAAAGGGTTGTTTTTGCTACCATTCCTTACAAGAACAGCATCAAAGCTTCCTAATTTCCAGCAATTGTTACTGCAGAAAAATGCTTTTTATGGCTTCTCTCTATTATCATTCAATTGTTCCTTAATATACCTTTTGCGTCTCTGTTTGACATTTAAAAAAAATCTCACAATGAATTGAATAGGAAATAAAACTTAAGTAGGAAAATGTCTAAAAATAAAATTTCTTAAACTAAGAAATTTACTATTATAGTTAAATGAATAAAATAAAGACCACAGAAATTGAATGTTTTAGGTGGGGAAATTTCTTAAATAGGAACTATATAAATATATTGTGATAAAATTGAATGTATGTATACTGTAATAAAATTTAAAAGTATCGAAAATTTATTTTAAAATATATATATTTTATAGTTTTTTTTTTTTTTTTTTTTTTTTTTTACAGACTAAGATGTTAATAAATTCTTTAACTATATTTGTTTTCACTTTAGAAAGAAAACTTTTTGAAAAATGTAGTTCCTTACAGCATTCGTTCTTTTCTACAATGGTTTACAGAAACACAAATGTTTGATGCCTTCATTGAAGATAGCTTATGGAGAATAAAATACAGAAACATTTGCCAAACTAATATGAGAAGTAAATATAACATACTTTTTTTGTGTGTAAATATTGGAAAGAAAAATGCATTTTTAATTCTACTATCTCTTCCATGTAGCATTTTTTGAAAAACGAGTGGATGAATATAAATGGGAATTAAGTCATAGTGGAGAAAAACTGTCACGGTTTATTGAAAAAACAGTACGGAACTTTGGTAAGTACCTATGTTAATTTTATAGAGATAAAATATTGTTTTAATATAGTTATGCTGTTAGATTAGTTATGAATGAGAAGGATTTCAGGTCCTATATACACATTATATAATGAACATTTAACAATTATAGATTGGTGTTAATTGTATATTTTCTAACCAGTTTAATTTTATAAATAAGTCTTTAGAATAAAATTAAAAGGTTAAGTTATGAAAAGTTACTCTCAAATAGCTGCCACGATGTTCATTTTGACTGTACATTGTATGAAATTTAATTATTTTGTAAGATTATACATTTGTGTATTAAGATTATAAAATTTGGGATTATTTCAAATGGATTTTGAAGTAAGTTGTTTAACTTCAAAATGTAGGTAAAAAATTTCTTCTAAAACTAGAATGAAGAGAAAGTTATGTTATGAAGTTATTTTACTATTCCACACACACCCATCTTATTTAGATTTTTCATCAGGATGTCTACTGAATTGTCAAAGTCTTACCTTCTGTGTGTGTGTGTGTTTTGAACTTTCAAGAAGATATGAAAAAATTCAAACTATCCAAAATTTAAAAATAAATAAAATAATTTGATCGACATTCTTATGATGTCTTTCCTTTTTGGAAATGCTATTGATAATAAGACCTAAAAGGTGAGTTGGAATGGTAAATTACTAATACTTAATTTTGCATTTTCTTTAAATATATTTTTCTCATTTTAGTTATTAAATAGAGTTTAACTTATTTTCAGATTTTTTTTAAATTATTATTATTAAATTAACAGAAACTTTATGGAGAGGTTGAATAAAAAAAATTTATATGTAACTAATTTTCCTGACATGTTTGTCTTTTATTTTACTACCTCTGACAGTAGACTACCCGTTCATTTATATATCTATCTCTATCTGAAAGTTAACTTTTGCTGCTTTGCAAATTTTTATGTCACTTTTATGTAAAAGGGATTAACCATTTCAAGCCTGAATAATTTTCCATAACTGTATATTTCATGTCACAGAATTATGTACTGAGATTCAAATATAAGCTTGCCAATACACCTTGAATCTAAGTATACATTTCACACTTTTAGTGAGTTAAGTTTAAAGTAAGGATATATATATATATATATATATATATATATACACACACACACACAGATATTCTTTTCTATGTAAACAATGTTTACATACAAAAGAATGTTCAATCTTTATTTTTTTTAAAATTCTCTATGCATTTTTGAGAAAGTAATTGTAGATATTTTCAATATTTAGTTTGTAAAATATTTATTTTCAATATTTAGTTTGTAAAATATTTATTTTCAATACCAGTATTTTATTATTATAATTATTATTGAAATTTCACATTTTTGTGTAATATGGCTTGATAACAGTCAAACAGGTGGGATGATGTTTTAGCCTTCGTGGTAGCGAAAATGTTTATCATAGTGCTTTCAAACACTTTCAATAAATTCAGATCTACAAATATTACCTTAAATTTGCATATTTAATTAGGTTGAGACTTAGATGTATAATGTTTGTGCAATCAGTATTTGTCCTACTTTGTATTCCATAACAATACATTGTTCATAAAATATTATATTATACTGTACTACAGTGTAATGTGATAATCTTATTTTGGAATTATAATTTTTTTTCCAACACAGTACTGTTCTGAAATAAAACTAAGAATATATGGTGACCCCCACTTTTTAATAGGTTCCAATTTAGTTTGATTTGGAGTACAACAGTCTACTCTTTTGCTACACAATCCAATTTGGTAGGACCTGGATAATTATTTCATATAGAAACAATAAAGCAGAGAAATGTTGTTTATAAAAAGTTAATACCCATTTTTTGTGCAAATAAATTACATATGTATATATCAAACCCTTGATGAAATAAAATTTATTTTAAGATTAAGTTAAAAATGCTTTTAAAACTACAAATTAAGGATAAGAATTTTGGGACCCCTGAAATTTGTGGGTAATGGGTAAGTGTCCCATGTGCCCTGCCAGTAGCAAGTCCCTATTTCAAAACACCTCTGGTAATTTAACTTGTAAACTTTAAAGTTATTTTTATTATATACTTCCATAAAAGCTGAAAGTTTTAAATATTTTTTAAAAAATCGAAACTATCTGTATGAAGTGTAGCTGTTTTAAATCTAGTAATCTAAAAATTTTTTACTTTTATTACTTCTTACTAATTTTAAATGTTTTTCTCTTCAGAAATGTGTTTTCTTTAATTTTTTAAAAATTTATTTTATTTAATTTTTTTTTACAGGAGAAATGCTCAAAGGCTTAAAGAAAAGTTAATTGATTCATGAAAGTTCCTCTTCCAGTTATCAAGAGATCAGTTGAGAAACACATTTTTAAATTAGCATTTGAAAGGAAACATGTCACAAATTTTATTTTCCATAAAAATTTTTGATACAACTATGTTTTATAATTATTTATTCATTTATGAATTCATTTTAAAAGCTATTGTACAAAAAAGCTATCATAGCAGTGTGTGATTAGTGTCTTTGTATAATATTAAAAACAAAAAATACTACTTTGTCCTTTAAATTACTTTCTGTAACAGTATATTTTTATCATCCATCATTTTAAGAAAAAATCAATAGTATAAATGTAGTAAAATAATATTAAGCATTTTACTGTGAGATATATTTGGGAAATTTCAAATTTTGAATATGAATTTTTCACAAAAATAGGACTAAATGTTGTATTTATATGAATATCCAGCATCTTGTTTTTGTATGTGTAATTGTTGAAAATTTCCTATAAGTCTGTAATAAAAAATAATATTCAAAACTATTTTATCCTTTTTTATTTTAAGTTTTAACAATGACCATACAAAAATCAATGAATTTACATTGTAAAGATGCCTTTTGAAATCACCAGCTTCAAACTGTAGCCAAATATAATTAGCTCTCTTGTCACATATCTTCAAACTATTGTAATCTATCCAACTAATACTCAAGCAGAACTGAAAGAGAGAATTGTTTTTAGGTAATCAATGCAGCAGAACTTCACATGAAAATATGTGACTATACAAGCAAGTTGAGAAGAGAAAAAATTGCCATTTTTTTTACATATTCTTTGTTTAGGAAAATCTGTCTTTTAGTGTATGGTGGATGCATTTTAGTTTTTGGTTTGAGTGATTAACCTTTTGTACCACAACAACCCCAAAATAAAAAAATAGTCACTCTCATTCGCTGAATCATGTAATAAGTTTTTATTTTTTATAAATATTGTATATTATTTTGCACAAAAATTGCACATAAAAAATTTGAAATTATTTTGAGAAAAATCTATGCTTAGTTTCTCAATTTTTTTTATTTCATTTATTTTAATTTAAAAAATACATTTTTTTTTCAGTTATAATGTGCATCCAGTCAAATGATAAATAAAACTAATACAAAACTAAATTTAGTATTGTTATTTAATGTATATTCTATGAGCAAATTGTGTAAATTGCAGTGTTGAAAGATAGTAACAATCAACAAAACAATCTTTTAAAGCTCCTAATAAAAATAATTGGGCCTTTGTTTAGTAATCTACTGTGACACCTTCAATATTCTCAAATGAGAGGTAACGTGAATAATGGATCACAGTCAAAGAATAAAATTGGAAATTCACTTTAATTCTGGATTGAATACGGCTATTTACAAAGGAACGTAAATTCCTAAATCATCTAGAACTGCAAAGGATGGTTGCCAATAAAACTTCTTCGACAATCACAGTCGAAAGAAAAACAAGAGAATTAATAATCTCTTACAAATAGGGAGGCTTTTCAGGGTGCAATCAAACCCAATTTATCCCCCGTTTGGTCCCGAGATTCTGCCGCTCCCTATATGAGCGGACTTTACGAATCTCTCGAACTAGCAAGCTGTCGCTGGTAAAAGGCGAAAGCCATCTCGAGGTCAACACACCTCCGAAAAAAATGATTAAAAGCCTGAGTCGCAAAATTGTAGGCTTTTTATACCTGGGGGGGGTCAGTTACGGTTCCAATACTGTTTTTTTTTTCTCAGTTAAGATCCCAGTTACATGAAAACTCCAGCTAAAGTTACAGTTATATTTTTTTAGCTGAATTCTCATTCGCTGGCTGTCCCTTCACGGAATTTCTGAGCATTTCTGAATTATTTATTTTATCCAGTTGATATATTCAAAGAATTTTCCAGATTATTATTTTTTACTTTTGTTAATTTTCAAATTTTGCTGTCATATAATAATAATAATAATAATAATGGTTTTTCAGTTGCATAATAAATTTGTAGCTTGAAGTTGTTTTGGATATTGGTAAATCTTCATACCCTTTTTAACATTCTAAAAACAGAATAAGCTTTTTTTTTATATAGGGTTAAATTATTATTTTTAAATGAATGAATTAGTTTGACAGATTACATTTTTGCACAATTGCTTACAGTTACTTGACATATAACAAAAAAATTTGCCTTAAGAAAAGGTTATATTGTTCTGATATTTTTTTATTTATTACACTAAAGTGTCTGTAATAATTCCCAATTTGCACTTCATTAATAAATTGCATTTAGCACTAAACAAATATTGTAATAAAGTACAAACTGCACTTAAAAAACCCATACTTTAGAATTAATATTACTTATAAGATCATTACAATTTTTAAAATTTAAAAAACTGGAAATTTGAATTATAAGAAATTGATTTTGTTTGAATCTAAAGCTCAGTTCTTTCTTTTTTTCTTAAAAGTACTTTATAAATTTCAAACTTTTGTTATGGAATAAAGTTATTATCACAGTTTGCATCTGTTTTAGTGTACTAAGAAAAAAAAAATCAAAGATATATGGGTTTTGTTAAATTTTTGCATTTATATTGATTTCTTTGTACTTTCTAGTCAGATATTCTTTATGTAATTAAATTTTATGTAATATGTTCATTTCTATGACTTTGTTTTTGTATCTGCTTGGTGTAGTTTTTGCAAAGTAAGAAAACTGAATGGTGCCAAAATATATTAGAATGAAATTTCTTTATGAAGGTAGTGTTTATTTTCAAAATTTTTGATCAAAATGCTGTAATTTACAAAGCAATGTATTTATTAAATTATTATGGTTTGATAATAAAATCAAATGTAAAGTAAATACAATTTAATTTTGTCATTAGATTTCATTTTAACATGACTCATTAAGATTAAGAGAAGACTATTTCTATTTAAAGATTGTTTTGTTTATTCCCCTTAATATGCTAAATGAATAAATTTAAAATTTTCTTAGTTCTGTTGAATTCTTTTATTCAATAATTTGTATCTAAAACAGAAAAGTTTTTAAAAGTAAATTTTAAATACAAAATTGTGTTTTTAAAACCCTAAAGAAATGTATTTACATAAATTTGTTCTTTCTTTTGAATGGTGTTTTATTATTTTGTTTTTCTTAGGTCTTACATTTTGTCGTAATTTCTTTTATTTATAATTAAAATTAAAAAGTCTGAGTTACTGAAATATTTATTTTTATTCAAATTATAAGAATAAATGTTGCTATCTTCTGTTTCAGATATATAATTTTCAAGAATAAATATCTATTCTTTTCAGTAAAATGAATTTAGTTAACTATATTTTGAATACTACTTTAAGAGATGTTGCTAAAATCGAAAGCTTTAAATAAATAGTAATAAAAATAGAATGCCTTTTGAATATGAATAGTCAGGTTATTATTTTTTTTTTATGATTGTATGTTTCTGTAAATGAGTGAGTGAAATAAAGAACCGTGTACATGTTTTTAACTCATAATTTCTGGGGTAGTAATAGTAAAAAAACAAAAGTCCAAGACATTATCAAGAAAAAAAATAATTGTTTATGCTATTATCATAAGCAAAATTTTGATACCTAACTATTACTTTATAGTAATAAATAAAGGAAAATTCACAATATATACAAATAAAATAAATCAAAATTGAAGATACAAAAATTGAATATTAAATCTGGATCTTCAGTAGTTATTTTTTCTATGTCTCTGAGCAATGTTTTACAATGAAATTCAATATAAATTGCAGGATTTTCTCTAAAGTTTTAACTATGCATTTTCTCTTTTTTATATAGTCACTGAAATCATAAGAATTTATACCCCTGTTAAGTCTTTCTTTTTATTTAATTAGTTTCTTTACAATCTCAGATCTTTCCTGTTTTAAAATAGCTATATTTCCTCAATAGCTTTAAGTTTTTGACACTCATAACAGGCTACTTACCCTGATGGGTAAGAGGCATTCATGATGCCATACTGAGATTCCCTTCAATTTTAATCTTCCTTGGGATGGAGGAGTCTTTATTCCTGATTCCTTATATATATATATATATATATATATATATATATATATATATATATATATATATATCTCCCCCATCTGCCAACTTCCCACCAGGAGACCATTCAGATCCACAGATTTTTCCTGCACGAGGTCTTGGTGTACAGCAGGGCAGTAGCCAGAAATTATTTTTGGAGGGGAACCAAGGGAGAAAGACATCTTTATTTGTGAATGATACTTCAATTGATAAAAGGAAAAGCACTGTATTTTCCTGCCAGGAGCCCAGCAAGACTTTTATGGTCTGAGCAGTTTTTTTTCTAAGAGAATAACTGTCCATGTTATTGAATAGCTATGCAGATAGTATACAAACGTGGGTCGTTGTCTATCTACAAAATGATCTTTCAAAATTTCGGGGGGGGGACCAAAATCCCTCCCCCTGCCTACGGTCTTGGTGTACAGGGTGATATTTTGTGTACCCACCATTCTTGAAACTGGAATCCCAGTTCAAGACTCTAACCACTAGGTCATCTCATGCCCATAGCTTTACGAATAATGACGGAAGTGAATGTTCAGCATCATCCGAGTAATTTTACTATTTTTCTAATTATTATTCATTTCTGAATGCAACATTTTGAGTGTTTCATTTCTTAAAGTATGTGTTGTTCTCAGCAGACAAGATTTCTTTTTCCTTAGATGATAAATTGTTCTGGAACAACATAGTTATTGTTCCCAACCTACCTTACTTATCTAATCTAGCTTTCTGTAATTTTGCATTGTTACCCAAAGTTGGTATTGAAATTCAAAATGTTTTGCAACTGTCTGACATTCAATAAGAATTACAGGCAGTCCTTGACAGTTTTCAAGAGAATGTGTTTAGGGGTACTTTAAAGGGATGGGAAAAGCAATGTGTTCACAAGGTAACTACAATGGGCAGTCCATAAAAACAAAAATCAAAAAATCAAAAATTTTAATTACAGCAAAAACATAATCATCTTTTCAAAATAAATACCTTCTCTCAGATTATATGTAACAATACTAATGTTCAAAGGCCATTTCAAAGAACTCTGCACTGCTGCAATAATGTCAGGATTTATTGAAATTTTTACCATTCTCTTTCAATGCTGAAAATAGCCAGAAATCACATGGTATAAATTGTGGAGTTTAAAAGGGATGTGGCATGACATACTGCATTTACTAAGATATTGCTGAACAGAAGTAGTAATATGCGGGCAAGCATTATCATGATGTAATATCCAATAGTTTACTGTTCATTCTTAGTTTTCTCAACATGAGGTGTTGCAAAGTTTTCAAAACTGCAATGTAATATTCACCATTCACAGTAATTTTGAAGCCATAGCATGCTAGTAGGTTACACCTTTATGGTCAAAGGGAATAATTATTAATTTTCAAGCAGATATGGTTTGTCAAATCAGATTGTTTCTATATATTTGTTGTAGACTTAAAAAGGGGATCAAAATAATGCACCCAAGTTTTATCACCTGTTATAACAATTTTCAGAAAATTTTGATCATTTTGTAGCACGTGTTTCTGCACACAACATTCATGAATTCCTGTTTGCATTTGTTCTTTAATAAGGTGATGAAGAACCAACATGGTGAAGCTGTAAATTGTATAGAATGCCATATCCATATTTTCAAAATGTTAGTTGATGCTGCTATCTCCTCATATAATGTATGCAGATTTTCTTGCAATATTGCTCACACTTCTAGCCAGATTAAGGAGTCAGTTCTGCAGATAAACATCCATTTTCTAAAATCCCTGTGCTATCTAAATATCTTAGACTTACCAAAATATTTGTCTTTGTGTTCTTTCATTAACTGAACTGTTTCTGGTGCTGTTCTTCTCAAACACTGAAAACATTTTATGGCACAACAGATTTCGTTTCTGTAACTCTGAATCATTCATCTGTTTCTGTAGAACAAATAAGAACAGTTCTTTCAACAACTGTGAAACTAGGAAAGAAAACTGTTTGTTTTAAAACATTTATAAATGTTCAATTAAAAGCATATTGTATTGAAAGTAGGTGATTTAGTAAAAACAACAATATTTTTTTTCTTGAGAAAAGAGGTAAATTAAGTTAGTGACACTAGTGTTAAAAAACATTTTATTTACTAATCATTGGGAATGTAGAGTTATTGGCATGCAAAAATTGTTTGGGATAAAGTACACTACATACTACTCTTGCTTTAAAAAGGACATCCCAAAATGTGAATACTCTTTTAACATTTGAATATATATACTAAAGTTGCAGATGTTTTAATAATAGAATAAAAATGTGCTTGAGTTTATATATGTGTGCATAATAACAACAACAAAAAAAAAGTAAAATATTCATTTAATTTTTAAGATATAATGCTTTAGATTTAAAAAAGAAACAATGTGATTTTAATTAGTAAACTTAGGTAATGTAAAAAATATATGGTCAATGATTTTGTTATTTCTGGCTAAGTGCACTAGTACCTACTGCTTAAAGTAAATTCTAAACAGCTTTAAACATCCATGGCAAAGAGTGACATTTGAACATGAGCACTAGTTCTGAGAATCAATGCAAAATTTAACTACCATCCAGTACAAATAAAAAATTTATACTATCAAATGCAAGAAGAAATTTCTAAATTATGAAAAAAATTATATATATTACTTCATTATGTTTGAAAATTTGTTTTAATCATTCATTATTCTACTTCTATCTTTTACAAATTAATTTCAACAAAATTTGAACCTTTATGAAACTTAATTTTTCTTATTTAAGAATAAAAAAATATGCATACCAACATAAGTCAGATGGAGCTAACTTTCATCAGTATTTTCTGAACTAGGTGTTTGAGGATTTTCATTTCTCAATAGTGTTTTGAAATAACTAGAAATAAGACAAAATTTAGCTATAATATTGCTGACTTGAAGTGATGAAAGAAAAGGGGGGAGGGGAGTGGTATTTATTTAACACCTAAATTATGTATGATGAGCATTTGCTCTTATTCATCATTTGAAATAGATTTTAGATACCATTTAAGAATTTATACAGCTAGTTCTTTTAAACTATTATATGTTTTAGAATATTAATTTCCTAACACTTTGATATATTCTTTCAATATTAGATACTTTCATCTTAAAAAATGAAGAAATTATGACAAACATATTATTATTTCTACTTGCTATTAATTTTAAAAAATGATAAAATTACCTTTTATTTTTTTTAAACTTTATCATATGACAATTATATTTTAATTATAAATAAGAAAAATAGAGATTTTTTAAATAAACATTTGTTTAGCTTAAAAGTAAAAAATAGTTATTAATGCTTTAAAAACTAAATAAAAATTATATTTACATTAATATTATATACTGGTTTATTTGTGAAATTATTTTTTTAAATATACATAAAGACATGAATAAGTAATATAAAACCAAAAGGTGATGTAAATTTCTAAATTGAAAAATACAATATCCAGGTAAGACCTACGTTTGGGCATCTATTTCATAGTGTTTCTGTATAAATTTATTAATTTATGAACATAGTTTGGTATGGCATTATGTAATGTAGAATTTAAAAATATTGAAAAATAAATTTAATTAAAAATTAACTGCAAGCTAGAAGAATTGCATTGGTTAGCAGAAATATGGCATCTATAATTCAGTGACTATAGGTAAGGATTTGGCATTCCTTCCCCTAAATTTGTATCCAGTCCAATTTTGAGCCATATTCATTTTTCATGACTTGTTCTAGGAAATCAAATAAATGTAACATGTCTGATATTAAGATGAAAATCTTTTTTATGCACATTTCACATTTGTTACCAGCATTAATAATTTTTGCCTTATGCTTATGGTATTGGAATTTAAATGATTTGGCCTTTTGAAAACATAAAGCATATTATGGGGGTAAAATATTTCTTGAAGAAGTATTTCTTTGCATTAAAAAAATAAGTTTTTCTTATGTACTTAAATTGAAAAACAGATGACAAGTACCAGCAGTGCAAAATTTTGCAAAAATGTTTGAAATATTTGACTGAGTAATCTGTCAAATTATTAAACCATTTCATAATAAGCTATCTATAACTTTCACAAATTTATAAATTTAATAAATTTATCGGTTTTAGTCGTTTTCCTTGGTACTGGTATAAAATAGATAACTTACTTTGCTGACCATTGTATTAAGTCATTTGGCTGGGCACGTATAATACTTTTTGTATATTCTTTTAAAATAGGTTTTAATTCTTCTGGAATAAAAATTTTTGGTGTATCGTCAGATAATTCTTCCATTTTAAGAAGCGTTATTAAATATAAACAAGGGCAATTATAAGAAATTTATATTAAATTCTTTGTATATCACTGTTTATAGCAGTTGCTATGGTTACCACCACTGTTTGTCGCACAACGATTACGCAAATGACGTCAAACGTGAAGAAAATAAAAAGTTCTTGAAGTTAAATTTTGACAAATGAAATTTAGACTATGGTCTAAAGCTTGAAAGTAAATTAGATGAATAGAAAGGGACCTCTCTTCTGGTGCGAACCTAAATTAAAATTAAAAGAAAAAAGTTGATGAAGCTAAAGAGGTTCGTTTCTGGTGTTAAACCCAAGCCTAATTTAATTCAAAACAGTAAGCTAAATTAGAGGAACGAAATGGAGTCTCGACGAGAAAGGAAAATAATTTATATCCTAAGTGAAAAATGAAACTAATTTTACATAACGAATGTCAAACGAAATATATTATAGTAAATATAAATATTTAACTACTGCACCGTGAATAAAGTATATAACGCATTCAAAATATACATAACTTCCTATGTAATATTATGTTTAAATATAACTTTCAAACTTCTCCAAGGTTGAAATATCTAAAACCTTATATCCACCAGTAATGGAGGGTTTTCAAAATGACCTCTGTAACCTTGGACATTTGTTTAAGAAACCATCTTCATGGTTAACATTAGAAGTAGGATAAACTCTACCGATCCATTTATAACCAAACTATGATTTTGCTACATTTTAAGGGAAGGGGATGACCCGTTTCTCAATTTATCTACCGATTGTATTGTTATAATTAAAGATTGGAATTATTTAAAGATGTATATGATTAGATCTTCGATATTTTTAAGTAATAATACAGAAAAGTGATATTCGATTTATTTATTCGATATCTTCACAGCTACTATGTACATATGCGCAAATTTATGAGCGATTTCCCGCGATATTGTTTGAAGTGAACTTAAAAGGGAAATTTTCTGTTACATAATTTTACTAATATTTATAATATCAGGTATTGCTTTGGATCTTATTGAATTTTTAAAACTTTCTTTGTTACTGCATTGTTTGAAGATAATATGTTTTACTTTAGTTTCTATAATGTAGTGTATTAATTTTTTTTATTTTTATGTCGAGAAAAAGATAAATTTTGTAGCCTTTCGTTTAAATCATTCTTTGATTTTCATTCTTTGTTGAGTATTACCCCGATGAATTGTTTTTTTTTTAAATTTAAATCTGAAGTGTTAATGCTTGTGTTTTCTTAATAACTAAATATTTAAAGTGTTAACTTATAAACTACTTTATTAGAATGTTATAAGTTTTATATTGTATTTACATGACTTTCAAAATTAGAATAAACACATTTTTATTTTCAAATAAAAGTTTAAAGATGGGTATTTGTGATAAAATATATTTAAAACTAACCCCAAAAGTATATTAAGCACACTAATAGGTTAAGTATAAGCATACTAAGGTTAGTAAGCACACAATTGCTATTAAATTGTTAACCATAAATGTCCCATTCTTTCACTTAAAGTAATATTACATATACTATGATCTTCTGGTTCCCTTTTTTTATTTATTCTTCTTTTTGTATTATTGATGATACTTGTTATCATAGTTTTCTCTAATGATGTATAATCAAAAATTATTTGTTTTGTTGTTTAAAGTATAATATTACTGCTCTACAAAATGTTATTTCCAAGTTGTATTTTTTCTTAAAGTGATGCAGGACCCCCCAAGAAAAATTATTTATGCCATTTCATTTTTTTAATAATTTTTTTATATTTTAAGACTGAGTTATGAAAAAAAATTTATATTTGTTATTAGTTTGTTCCTTTTTTATCTTTATTAAAATTTTCTTATAATTGACAATTTTCTTCTCTGAGTATACATACTTTCACAGGATTGCTTTAATAGCAAGTGTATTTGGAATCCTCATTCTTAATTTTCTCTCTCTTTTAAAGTTTATAGAAATGGCTGAAAAAGTTGAGGAGCTTTCTCTTCCTTCTGCAGTTATAATGCGAATATTAAAGGATGCTGTAAGTTTATGCATATATTTTTAGTTTCAATTTTAAAATTCTGATTGTCATCATATAGTTTGTAAAGTGTTCATTTTGGAGAAAAACAAAACAAAGATAGTTTGTTGATATTGTGATCATTGTTGATTGTGTCTTATTATTAAATATAGCCTGTTTTGTAACCCTGATTTCTTTTGTTAATATGTTGTTTCTTTTGTATTCAAATGAGTTTTATATATCATACTTTCTAAGAACAGATATGATAATTCCAAGTTATTGAAAAGAGGTAAGGTGATCCTGTATCAAAAGTGAAATGCATTATACAAGGGAAAATATTGTTTTAATTTTATATGAAAAAGTATATTTATATTACTCCTATAATGTCAATAGAGTAAAGATATTTTTATTAATAAAATTTAAAAACTCATTTTAATTAGGCTGCTTTCTTGAGTTTTCAATACCGTTAAATAATATTCTTTGAAATGAATTTAATATCTTAGATTAGCCGTTAGGCATATATTATTAGCATTTTAATCTTCTGTATTATGCTACTAAAAGATGTTATCTTCAGCTTATGTAAGACATGTTTTTGAAGTCACCACTGACATTCAGGTTATTTTATTCTTCTTTAAGATAAAAGTAAATGAACAATTTTGGTCTTTTTTGCTTTTTATAATAGTGTTTGTATTAAGGCCATGGACTCTTATAATCAAATTAAGAGATATATAACATTTTTAGATTGAATAGCTGTGGTCAAAGAGATTAAATTTCTAATATTTCAAATTTTGACACTACCTAAATTTTTATAGAAATCTAACTTCAATATGTGTAAATGATTTTTTTTTTTTTTTTTTTAAATATAAATATTACGCTTGTCCAAACTCTTTTGAGCATATGACTCCTTGCTGTCCAATACAGGCAAGAAATCGTCCCATTAGATGAGAGAGTCAAAAGAAACCCGAAGAAATGATGATAATGTGTAAATGATATAGAATAAGAAATAGTTTTCTCTAGTTGGCGATCATTGAGGATGATTGGATATAATATTGTATGAAGTAAATCTCTTATACCTGTGGATAGAAATTAACTACTTCAGGGGTATTTGTGCTCTGGGAAAAACCTGGAATTCCAGAGATTTTGTACTAATTACCTCTGGACAGTGATGTACCCAGAAATTAATTTTGGGGGGTGCATATTGTCATTGTCAACAAGGATACCCATATGGAAAGTGCAGAAGGGGCTTGAGCTCCTCCCTCTTTTGTAAAGTCAGTTCTTTAAACTAGATTTAACACTTAAATATGCAACTATAACATATGCATAGACACATTTTTATCTTGGACCCTTCCTCCCAAATTTTCTCATTTAGGCACCTATAATTGACATGAAAAAATAGACTTCTTTAATTTAGCATTATCATTATGTAAAAAGTAAAGATTACATTATATCAATCTAATATCTCTATTGTAAAACTATTCATGAACTGATACAATTTTTACCAAGTTATAAAAAATAGAAAAAAATATGACCATTTAAGAAAAATAATTGAGATAGTATGAAAACAAAATTTTTTACTTATCAGAATGAATAAAATCCTGTATCATTGAAAATTGATAAAATATTATTTAATGATTGAAAAAACCAGTTGCAATAAAAAAAAAGGTTAAAAATATTCTATTACAATGCAATGAAAAAATCCATTCATATTAGTTTTTACAAATTTATATTTATTCTCCACTTTTGTTTTTGTAAAATATTTAAACCTTCATCATCAGATACAGGGATATTTTTATAGATATACAGCAAGCAGAGTCCATTTAAATGCATTTCTGATGTACTGTTTCTCAAATAATTTTTTATATATTTCATAGTTGAAAACAATCTTTCAGCTGCACATGTAGCTGGCAGACTAAAATTTTTAAAAGTTTATAGATACCAAGGAAAATTTCTACATTGCACTCTTGTAAAGCTTCTATAGCAGTTAACCCTCAAGGTATTTTTCGCAAAACCGAAATATTGAAATATTTCAAAATAATGTTTTTATTGTAGTATTATGGTATTTAAAACTTAAAAAAAAAGGAAGACAAAATTTAAAATTTCTTTCCCCCCTCTTTTTTCAGTTTTGAGAAAAAATCTTGGGTTGCATATGTCCCTTTGCACTCTCCCCCCCCCCTGGGTATGCCTCTTAATTTCTGGAGAAAATTTATGCATTTTCCTTTACTCCCTTCTCTTTACTTTGAAAATGAATCAAAGAATACAGCATATTATCTTTAATCCATTAACTGTTGTGACAGGGGTAAAACTATAATTGCAAATTTATATATTATATTTATATTCAAATTTACTTATCTGTACCATTTGATACATGGTTGCATCATGCCATAGATTTCATTTGATTAAATTTTGAGCAGCCATTTTTAAGATAATGAGGATAAATGAACAAAAACATGTTTTTGTGATAATTCCATTGTTGCGTTGGCACCAATTGGAGGGAAAGGGGATTTATTGGTTCTGGTACCATTGTTAATTTTTAGTATTCCATGTAACATTTTGTATGTGATCAAGTATACCCTAGAAAAGTTTTAGGCTGATCAAATGAATCCTGGGTCAAGGTAAGATGGAGGTATAATGCTTTTTAACCCTTTTTTTCCAACAGTTTGTAAATAATATCTTTAGAAATAGCTATTATATTATATAAAGTATTTTTTCTTTTTCCTTTAATAATTCACTAAAATATAACCTTATCAATAACCTCTTATAATAATGTTTAAAATGTGTTCAGGTAATATAATTTTTTTTTGCTTTCTGACCACATTTTCTTGCTAATTTAATTAGCCTATTTCTTTCCTTTTGAATTTTTTTATTCTTATTTTCCCCCTCCAATTTTATTTTTCCACTAATGGTGTTATTGTTTGACATTTATGTCATGCAAGTAATATTTTCCTTAGTAGATATATTAATTCTTTCTATATGATCTGTTAATACATTTTTGTATGTCCATAAAAAAATGTCAAGTGTAACCAAGTAAAATATAATTGTTCTATTTCTTTTAATTATAGTTGTAAGTTCATGATTTTGATACAATAGACCTCAAGTACCATACTCTTGGTCCTGAAAGTGAATTTATTAAGTTCAAGATGAAAATTAAATTTAAATGACCATATTATTTATTTTATGATAATGAGTTGTTTCATTTTTGTAATTGCTTAAGCATAATAAAATCTAAAAGCTTATTTGCATTTTGAAGTAAATATAACCTTCATTTGGTAATCTTAATGACTCAAACTGAAGACTTGGTGCTATATGGCTAGTATATATATACATACATGTATATGTGTGTGTATATATATATATATATATATATATATATATATATATATATATGTCATGTCCAGTAGTAAAGTGAATGGAATACTTAGTTTTTGTTAGTAAATCATATCTTTATTCAAAGTAAAGTTTCGTTTAAAAGTGTCACTTGCACCATTTTCATTTGTTCATGGTAGAGCCATGTGTAGAGTGTGTTGACAGCTCTACACCTACATGCCAACTGACAGATATTGCTTTGCTTAATCATAAAATTCTTCAAATATCTTTCTGCTTGACCGGATGATCCTAAAAGCTTACTTTCATTTTTTTAAATTTATTTTGTAATAACAAAAGAGTTTCCTTTTAAATGTTTCATAACTCGCTTAATTTTCCAAACCCCTCCCCTATTCAGACCCATATATATAATACATATGTATATAATACTACAAAATATGTAAATTATGCTAATGAATTAAGTTATGTAAGTATTTTATTTGAAATAATTTTTAAAAAAATTGTAATTAAATAGCATAAAGTATTTCTATAATGCAAATTTAAGTACTGTATTATTTATCTGATGTTGATCTTAATTTATCTTAATGATAAAAAAATATATATATAAATCTTATGTACTGTTTTTAGATACCTGATGGAATAAATGTCTCAAAGGAAGCTCGGAATGCTGTTTCTAGAGCTGCAGCTATATTTGTTTTATACGCAACATCATGGTATGTTCAATATTATTGTAGATTTTTCCATATAAAATGTTTTGTAAATTTTTATTTTTGTAGTATGCCCCTAAAATTCTTTTTTCTTTTAAATTTTATACCTTTTAATAAAAAAAATATTCATTAAGCCCCCTGACAGTCCATGTTCAGTGAAAAGGCTTATGTTAATGGAACTAAATGTCTTTAATAGAATGAAAAGTTAATTTATGAATAATAAGGTTTGAGTGACTGCTGTATGTAACATCTCTCTTATCTGCCAAAATGAGTATTTCTTTCATGTTTACTAATAATTTAAAGTAAATGCATTGAATAAATACACATCAGACTTCTAATTAAATCATCTTGTTGTCTGCTTTTGATTTCTTTTGTTTAGTTAGCAAGTTATTTTATTAAGTGTATGTATAGTATATGTTAAAAAGTGAGAAATTAGTATGCTCAAGAGTTAAAATTGATTTATGGTAGCTGTTTTTCTTGTATTAATAAAACTCCTAAAATCCTAAGTCAGAAATTGAAATAATACTTCAAAAGGCAAGGAATGAAAAACTTGGTTATGTTTAGCAGAATAGCATATTGTTAATGTATTTTCTACTTACTGGGCTTGTTTTGAAAGTATTTTGGTTATTGTTAAAAATAATAAAAATTGAAAGATTCCATTATATGTAGGAGTTAATGAAAAATTAGAAAAAAGTGATGTAAGCAGGTTGTTATACTGCTGACATGTCGCATAACCAACACCAGAAATGGTTAGAGAGCAATTGTAAAAATGTAAAACATTCTAGACAGAGGGCCTAAAAAAGTGATCCACCCCAGCAGTTGTGTGAAGCACAATAATACAGTTTTTTAAAAATAAGATCTAATTACATTTCATGGTATTATTGAATTCCCATATTCATGTGGAAATTTAAGATAAAATTTTATCAGACCATAATGCAGAAAATTCTGTTTAAAGTGGCATAAAAATGTTTATTATAAATAACATCAGTCATCATCGTCTACTTAGTTGCAGCCAATCACCAACGGCAACTGATAGCCTGTTGAACATTTTTATTTGGCAGTGCACTTTGCATTACTGCACAACACTAAGTTTGGTTTCTTTTAAAATTTGTCTATATACATTCATACTTATATGTGTGAATTTTAAATTGGTGGTTCTTTTCTTTATACAAAATAATTTTTTTGTGTATTTTTATTGAACTATTTGCCATGAATTCATATATTCGAATTATAATATTTTATCGGGAGCATTCAAACGGACCCATTGCTGATCTCTATCCACTGTATCACTTATCTAGAAAATAGTGATCTTAGACAGCTTGCTTGCTGTTTGGGATTCAAATGTACCCCTTGCTATATGACATCTCTCTCCAAGAATCGCTGCTGAACTTTGGCAAACTTTGGAAAATTTGATGTTATACAATCATGATATTTGCTTATTGTTAACACAATATCTTTTTTTAATAAGTTCTATGAAAGGAAAAAAATTTGAAGGATGATTGAGTAACTTTACACTTGAGTTATTTAGTGTTATGCATTCTGTTTGGAAAGTATAAAAAATTTATTAATAAATATATAACTTAGATCCCATTTTGACTTCATTTCATATAGATTCCAAGCTGTAATGAAAATAAAGCAGCAATTGAAAAATATTTTTCAAATATAACTCAAAAATATGCTATGATTTATTAATATGTGTGAATCCCAGATTAGTTTTGAATATTTTAGGTAGAATTTGAAACAGTGAAAATACAGTAAGAACTCCAAATATAACTATAATAGTATTGTAGAGAGCATAGCTTTCTATTTGGATCCAAATAATGAAAATACATATTTTTAAACTTTTATATAATAATGCTAGAAAAAAAGTGTGTATAGATTGTTTACACTTTTTATATAAATCATGATCTGAGAAAGAGACTATCATTTTTGCTTTTGATTATTGTTGTTGTCTTTATTTATTTCTTTGATGTTAACTGAGATGATTTGTCAATATTTATTCTTATTTTTCTTTTTTGAAAAAAAAAAATTAATTCTAGGGCTTGAAACTAAGCCAAAATTTCTTTTAATGTCTTCATTTTAAGAAAGGTCTTATAATTCCAATAAATAGTTCATCCATTGAAAGTACTAGTTAAGAAAATCAAATTATCTATTATACTTTTAGATTTAGGACAAGATAACATAATTCCCACTTTATTAAATTTCTATTTTGGTGCTTTTCTATTTAATACAAAATTTTTCAAATTAAGCTAATATATTAACTTATAATTTGTAAATTTTTACATGTTAAATATTAATTTTCATATGTTATGAATTTATGAATGTTATAATTAAAAATTCATAAATATCTATTGGTTAGAGGCTTGACACATTTTATAAATTGTAACATCTTGTAATAAACAGCTTGTAAATTTTCTTTAACCAAAGTTCTACAATCAGTTTATTTTCAGTAGCACTTTAGATAATTGATGACATTATTTGCACCTAATTAAATTTTTTATTTAGCTACTTTTCTATTTAATGTAAAAGTTTTCAAATTTCTAGTTAATATATCAATTTGAAATTTGTTAACTTTTACATGTTACTTATGAATATATGAATACTATAATTATAAAGTCGTCATAAATATCTATAGGTTTGACACATATTTCTGATTGATTCAAACAAACAGCTTGTAATTTTTCTTTTACTAAAATTCTACAGCCAGTTATTTCTGTAATACAGTATGTTAAATACTTAAGTTACAGTGAAAATAAACTTCTACTATTATATGATTTTATTATATGATACATAGAACCACAATTCCCCTACAAATATTCAAACTGTTATGATACATTGATCCAGGAATTTATAATGCAAAAAGTTCTGTAATTAATAGAAAAATAAATTGTAATACTAATTGTAATGAAATTTAATTCTTTGAATAGTTTGACTTTCAAGAAACAGTTAAATAAGCGAAAAAGTAAAAATGACAAAATTTCTTTCATGCAATATACATTATTTCGTCAAACATTTGTAGTGAATCCAACTGCATTCTTGAAAAGTAAATTATGGGAAAAATTAGAGTTCTAAATTTTTGTGATTGTTTTATTAATAAATGTTCTGGAACAATCATTAAAATGTTACTAAAAACAATAGAAATTTACCAAATTATTCAAAGGTAATATGATTAGAGAGATAGATGATTATGTTAAATTTTCATAACTCAGGCACTTTAAGTTGTCAGCAATGTAAAAAAATTTGAAGATACTAAAAATTTATTATTGTATAGACTTATGCTTTAAAAGAATGTCTGTTGAAAATCATAATGAAGATATTCTTAAAACATCATTTGTATATATTTAATATTTTATTCACTCATTAATTATTAAAAAAAAATAATTCACACTTGTATACATTGCTCTTTATGTGTGGAAATATACTATACAGCAAAATTACAGAAAACTGTCTCGAATAATATAATAGCCATTTTCTTGTAAATATAGCCATGTCTTAGAGGTCAGACAAACTGCAAGGTTTGGACCAGAAGTCTTAAGTACTTTCAGGAAATAAACAACAATATTGACTACCTTTTACTTAAAACACATCTGAAAAGAGAAAACATATTAATAAAAGCAATTAAATTCACTATTGAAATAAAAGTGTTGGTATAAAAGTATCAAATAATATGTTTGTACAACTTCAAAACTTTTGGGTTGAACTTTTACCAATATTCTTAATGTAAATACATTTCAATATGATTACATAATCTATAATAACTAATTTTTATAAGATCTTATAAATAAGAAATAACTAAATGACTGTCACCTTTGCAATTCAGAACCTAACAGTTAGCATGGAACAGTTTGAAAATTAAATATGTATACAATGAAAATTATATTAAAAATTCTATTTAGTTCTGTATCTAGTATTAATTCTATAATGTATATTAAATTACTTAAATCTATTCACAATCGGTAATTTAATATTGATATATTACCAATCATATTTTATTACCTATTATATATAAAATATCAAAATTAAGATTTTTATTAAGTATATATATATATATATATTATATATCAGTTGTCTTTAAGAAAATATTATGTAACATCTTAATATTAAGCTGCAGATGAAAGTGGCCTAATTTAAGTATAGTTCATAAGTCCAAAAGTTACTGAATTCTGTATTAGTTGAATATTATTAGCAAACGGGATAAACCTAATAAAAGCACAAAAATATATCTACTCCCAAATACATTAAAAAATTCTTAAAATTTAACATATCATTTATATATATGAAAATCACTTGAAGTAACAATAAAAGTTAAAAAATTCATAACTACTTACTTGAAAATAGTTGACGATAATAAAATTTCCTAAAACCCAACTATAACAAATCATATTAGCGATCACTCAGTGACTGGTTGAAGCACTCGCTGTTGCCTAGGAAACGTGCATTTTAATTGGAAATAGCGATGACTGAGCGATCAGTGATGGAAAAAGGGCCTCCTGAATAAGCCCTTATAAGTAATTTTACTTTTAAATTTCTGTAGATTTGACATCCAAACAAAAATGTAAATCATCATCAAGAAATGGCTATAGCTCATTTATGTCCTATTAATTTTTCAATAACTGTAAAAGATTGTAGTGATAAGTGTTTAATAACTA
Source organism: Pardosa pseudoannulata (assembly GCA_032207245.1). NCBI lineage: Eukaryota > Metazoa > Arthropoda > Arachnida > Araneae > Lycosidae > Pardosa > Pardosa pseudoannulata. The sequence goes on along the minus strand of CM063505.1, from coordinate 101,646,058 downwards.
TTTCACTTCATTTTATTGCAATAAATAAATGTTTACTACCCGGCGTTTCCGTTTTTTCAATCGTACTTTCAGTTTTGATATGGTTATCGACCGAACAATGAATGCTTAATTTTAAGCGAATGTTTGATATTAAGGCATACATGCCTTACTATCAAACATTCTTAATGGTCTTAATTTTTTTTAACTTGTAATATTTTTTCGTGGCAATTCGTGTGAAACACAGTTTTGAATCTGGCCACTACGTGGCGTGTTGAATGTTTGTGTTACGTCACTGCCGTGTCAACGGTCTTTTGACTGTAGACTCTCGTGTGAGGTGGTGGAAATTTCTCTCCTCTTAAGTTAAGCCTTGTCTACCGCGTGGTACCTGTTAATTACTGTCGATATCTGTTTCTGTGTATCTAAATCGTTAATCATGCGTATTTTCAAAGATATTATTACTGGTGATGAAATGTTCACAGATTCTTCAAAGTATAAACTTATCGACGATTGTTTGTATGAAGTTGAATGCAGACACGTTCAAAGAAAATTAGGTGACGTTCAACTAGATGGTGCAAATCCATCTCAGGAGGAAGCTGACGAAGGTACCGATGAAGTTGTAGAATCAGGATTAGACTTGGTTCTTAATCAAAGGCTAGTGGAGACAGGTTTTACCAAAAATGACTACAAGGGCTACTTGAAGCTGTATACCAAGTCTTTACAAGACAAGTGGAAGGAAATGGGAAAAAATGATTCTGAAATAGCTGAAGCTAAATCTAAATTCACCGAAGCTGTTAAAAAAGTTCTACCCAAAATTGGAGACTTGCAGTTTTATATGGGAGAGAGTTCCAACCCCGATGGTTTAATTGCTCTGCTCGAGTATCGTGAAAACGCTTCTGGAGATGAAACTCCCATCATGATCTTTTTCAAACATGGACTGGAAGAAGAAAAAGTATAGCATAAAAATTTTTTTTGCTTGTCCATAATTTATGAGTAAATTTTCATTAAATTGAAAAGTTTGTAATTATTTTTGATTTCATTATTAAAATTGATTACTGACTTAATTGCTTCTTTCCTGTGTCAACTTGTTTTTGAATTATTTCATATATTTTGCTTCCCTATGAGTGATGTATTCAGGATTTTTCATCTGCCTATATAACCTACCTATAGACTTAAACTGAGTTTTATTTTTTGGGGGGATGTTAATTATTTGAATATACCTAAGTAGTGACACCAGAGTTCTTACCAGGTGTGTTATTTCTATTTAAGTTACATAATTCTCAAAGCAAATAGTTTTTGTTTATATAGACCATTTGTTGTGAAATGTATTACATTACCATCTATCAATATTTTAATATACAAACATGTAAATATAAAGATTTCTTCTGTTTTATATTTTAAGTTTTTGTGATTTGGTAATTTTATAACAATTTGCTTCTTGTTTTCGAGGTCAGCAATAGTAACATTTAATGTTTTTGCAATTATTTAAAGCAATGTATTAGAAATTTAGTGATTTTAAATATGAATTTGATGAAAAATACATTGTGGTTAAAAGAAATTTTTAAATTAATTTAAAGATTCATTTATGACATTTTAAGTTATTCTTAAAAAATTTTCCTGTGATTTAGGGATTACACTAGTCATACTTATTTTTATTAAGTTTTCGGGAGAATCTTAGCAGTCATTTGTGGATTATATGATCGTAGATGTTATTCAAAGGCTCAATATTTATAAGTTTGTTGAACCTGGTTGTACTAACAATTTTGCTATTAAAGATTCAAAATATCAGAAATCAAATTTCTCTCTCTATTGATAAATGAGTAATATACCAAATAAAATTTAAGATACATTCAAATTTTGCCATCACTAATTTAGGGTCAAACTTAAAGTATTGATTGTTATGAATATTGAAGGAATTTATATAAATATTCATTGAAAAATCTAAAGACTTTATGTAACTTTTTATCATTTTAAAGTTTCAAAATGTTGACTCTTACATGGATACAAATGGCTAAGTACTTTTTCTTTTATCCTAAACAAATAATTAAATGTTTTATTGCAGCACTTTATCTTGAATTAACATAATTTAAGTTTCTATATTTTCCTGTTTTTAAGGATTCTCTGTAAAGTAATCCATTATATTTAATTATGCAAAGTATAAAATACCTTGGCTGTAATTAATATGCAAATTTAATTTAAAAGTAATGACACATTTTTCATTTTTAGTACTGGTGGTCAATATTAACTCATTTTTATATTGTTAATATTTAATGGTTTTTCATTATCCACAATTTTATTAACATGTCCTAACTAGCAATTTAATTTTCTAATTGTATTCTCTGTAATTAGCTGGAAGAGTTAAGAACTTTTAGATTGATTTTAATAGTCAAGGCATTCATATAGTATGTGATAGAATAGTTATTAAAACCTTCTAGGTTATGACTTCATCATCTCTAGTATTCCATTTTAAAATACATGTTTTGGTAAAACCTGAGTGGAATTTGTATAGAGAAACGTAAAGCCATATATAAAATTTGATTCTTTTTACAGAATATTGGAAGGAAGGTAAATCTGATAGACCCTGTTAAGAAAATCCTAAGATATTATAAAATTTAATATATATTTTCTCTCATTTATATGGTTACAAGCATATGTTTTCAAGGGGACATCGTTTTACTTTATTTGGGATATATTAAATATATGGGTTGATATATTGTTATTTTACTATTGTTGCTTAAATACATTGTTATTTTTTGGATATCAATATTGACGCCTCAGTTGACTGAGATAGAATATATTAGGGAGGTAATGAAAGTTTGGTTCATTTGTTAAATATTGGTAGTTTGCTCACAGGTAAACTCCAGGCAAAAAATATTTTTTAAATTCATGCTTTTCAATATATTTAATGAAGAGTATTATAGTTACATTTCACTGCATTGTTAGCTAATATTCAATTTAAGTTGCATAAAATATAAAATGTAAGTATAATGTTTACAAAAATTCATTACAAATTTATATGTGTTTAACATTATTGGATTGTACAAGCATTGGATCCTTTTATATTATAATGCAAATATATATAGTTTAAGTAGAAGTCTGACTATTTGAATTCCACAGTTAAAATTCTTTCATGCTGATTATAAGTAATATAATGAGTAATTAAAATTTATTTCTTGTTTATATCAGTAACATGCTATAGAAATATTATACAGTTATGAAAATATAATTATAATAAAGTACGTAAATTTGTTAGTTTAAGCATAGAAAGATAAAAAAAGCAGTTTTCTTAATACTTATTTAATTTAAAATTTTAATTACAATAAAAAATAACTTAAGTTTCTTGTTTAATAATGATCTAATCACTATTTATCATGTATCTATATATATCAAATACTGCAAAGTTAAAATCTAACTATGAAATTGTTAAGCATTATTTAGTCTAATAAACTTAAAATATTTTAAATCTATTAGCTCTATTCCTTCTATATAATTTAATGACTATTGTACTGGGAATGGAGGTCTTCAAATTTTTGGATTAAATAAAATACCTTCCATTATAAGATACTGGATTAAATAAAAATCTTTCATTTCAATATTTTAGACTTAAAATTATCTCTATCATTGAAAGTATGTATATTTGTTTGTATTCTCAGACATGAAGACTGCTTTTGGAAGCAAAATTACTCTAAACAACATATATTAGTGTGTGCCACAAGATTTCATTTAGCCTTTTTCTTAAAATTTTTTTATTAATTAAACAAAATTGTTTTTTTCTTTTTAACAAAGTAAACTTAACAAATTGACATTTTTTGTAAATGCCCTTTTGTACCAAAAATGTGTTTAGAAAGATAAAGTGGCTTGTTGATAGAAAGAAGTTGGTTAATTTTGATATAGATGGCTTAGTCATACCTAATCAAGATATGAGTCATGAAAATCAGAAATGTAAATAAAGTTAAAAAAATCTCAACATAAGATCTTTGAATGTGTTGAGACATATAAAAGTAGTGAAAATAGGTAGATGCTAAGATGCTACTCTCACCAGGTTTGATGCATATTAGTTTTTAAAGTTTTTTCCCCAATTTATGAAGCTGAAAATTTTTCAAGATCAAAACTATTATAAGATTAGTGTATAGCATTGAAGAATAACAAAAGTGATTTTAATTATTGAATTAGATGAAAAGAGTAAAATGTAAATTAGTGAAAGTAATACATCATCAGTGCTTTTACATCTAATTAATGAATTTCAATCAATTCCCTAATATAATTTCAATCCGTAAGCTGTAACTGGTAGATGTTTTGTAAGATTTGCTGAACTTTTGCAAAAATTTATATATTAGGTAATTGCCATATAATTTTGAATATAAGCTAAGGATGCAATTTTCCTCCAAAAATTTATCCTATGTTCAAAACTCATATATAAGTTAAAATGAAAATACAATTATTAGAATGTTCAAATATGGTGTCAAGCAGGTGTAATGGGAGAAATGTTTTCCTCTGTAATTAAATTTTTTTAAAGTAAAAAGCTAAACTAATACATAAACTTTTTTAGCCACTGCATCTATTTTAAATACCTTGGAGGTAGAGGATCGGTCATTCCTTGAGACAAATACAAGAATGTCTAAGCACAGTTTGGTTGTGGCAAGGAAAAACAACTTATATTTTAAATTTTAATTAACTTCATGTTATCTTTATTAATTTACTAAATTAAATTATCTAGACCATGCAGCCAATGATATACTTAGATATGCAAACTAATCTGGAGAATTCAGAGAAATTGATAACTCCAGATTTATCTGAAAGATAGTAAAAATTTTGAACAGCTAAATGATTGCAATTTAGCAACAAAAATAATGCTAAATATAATATTCTTTGCACACAGTAATACTGTATGTAAAAGTGTTTTCAAATTGAGTAGACCAACTCTAAAATACCTGATGACAGAAAAGTGCAAATATTTTAATTTCAGTCAATGTTGCTACAAGATAAACGTTTCTGAAAAATAAATTGTTAGAGCTAGAAAAGCTAATTTTATATTGTTAGAAGCCTAAATTTTAGCTTATCCTTTATAATTTACTACTGTGTGTTCATTTTTAATTTAGGAACTAATAAAATATATCATGTATAATTTATTTGGGTTGTTTTGTTTATGTATGTAAATTGCATGCCCATTTACTTTGTGCGCAACATGTTAAATTTTATAACCGTACTGTTGTTTCTGATGGAGGTGCCTGAATGATAGCACGTCTGCTTAGATGCTAATTACCATAGTTTCCACTCTGGTAATCCTATATAAAGATAATTTTCTCATTAATTTAAGCAATTTGAGCTCAAAAATAAATTGGGAGGAGAAATGTTATGGGTAGCAATTTGTTGATTCTATAGAAATGTGTTTATTAGAAGATTTGCTGATGCACTACCAAAAGTACTATTGTTCTAAAGCAATTATAACAGATAAAATTCATTTTAAACTTTTTTTCATTTTTTTTTCTCATTTTAAAACTTTTACAAACTTTATTTACTTTTCACCATAACACTTTGTTAACATTTGTCGTTTTGACAACTTATTGATGCCAACGGCAATAAACTGGACACAAGAAAAAAGATTTATTACATCTGTTCCATGGATCATGTGTATGTAAGCCGACCCCCCCTCCCAATTTAGGTTTTTAAAGGACCCCAAAATTCTTGGCTTATATACGGAAATGTATGGTAAGTATTCATGAAAATGTTTTTCCGGGGCGTGCAGTATTTTTAAAAATTGAGTTCTTTTTTATAATCTGCCTCTCCCCTGCTTTTGAAGTTTGGGAAAAAGGTAGCAAATTAAGTCCAGCAAATGAATGAGACATGTTTCAAGTGTGTTACAATAATCTTCTGATGCAGGTGTTGTCCTGTTATAAGACACTCCCACTTGACTTCTGTTTGCTGAAGAAATGCAACAGGAAGCTGAAGCAAATAAAGTAAAAAGAGGGAAATTAGCTAAAAAAAGAATTGAAAGCTGAAATTGCTGGAATTAAAGAAAATGTCAATGAACAAATTAATAGTTTAATGAGAAAAATTAGGGCATCCTGAAATAAATTTTGTGGCACATACACAGCTAGGAAAAATTATAAAAAATGTTGATGCTTTTAGAGATAACATTTTATAGAATATCCCGAACTAGTATGATTGGAACATTTTAGTTCTTTTTTCATATGTAGGTAAGTTAAATTGTACAATATTAAGATCCATTATATCATAGCAAAACAAGTGCTTTAATTAAAAGTATTTTTTTATGTATGTTTCAGCGTATATATATATTTTTTTTTAATATCTCGTGTTATTCTGCATTGCATTCTGAAAAGATTAAAAAGCATATAGATTAACACTTTGAGTTAAATATTTCATATTTCTTTCAGTTGTTAATTTTTGCACTATAATATATAAAGAAAAAAAAATACTGGTAGTAAAGTGTTTATGAATGACTAGTAGCTTTGCACTCAGCATATGGTTTGGGTGATTAAGGTTTGATTGAGATTACCCATAAGGCAACTCTTGGGAGATTTCCCAAAAGCAAGCAGATATTATAAAATGACTAATCGAGAGTTTAGTGTATTTATTTTCAAATGTTAATTAGTTTTTAGGTTATTGCACGGACAATATAAACAATTTTGAAATTAAAACAGTGCATTTTCATATAACAAATAACACATTTAAGTTTAATTTTCTTCTTGAATTTGAGAAATACATCAAATAAAAATAGATAAAATAAAATAACTAAAAACATGCTTTCTGCATTATGACCTGGATCTTCAATATGTTGAAAGTTTTATTACCTAATCAACAACTAAATCTAGTGCAAAACAATCTAGCAACTGAAAATAATTGGATAAGTTTCTTACGTGTTAATTAGTCTATTAATTCTATTTAGGTTTCAAGCACTGAATAATTTCTCATGTTAAGAACTGTTGTAGATGTCAGAAGTCAGTTTTTATTTAGGACTCTCACCCTCCTTAAATTTATGGTAAAGTTATTCAATACCCTTTTTTTGGGATGGGGAAACTTTCTGTATCATCGGAATGTCTTAATGGGATTGTTTGTCCAGCTCTTTTGTACCCCCTATTCTGCTACACATATGTGTATTAGGCTTGCTTCCATATTATGTTTTGATGTGTGAAATAAGTCCAATTGAACTTGTAAATAAAGTGTATAGCCAGAAAATAAACCCTTTTGTAGAAAAATAGGTTTCATTTTGTGTATAGCAGATAAAGGATTGCTCTTAGAATATCTACATGATATAAATCTTACAAGCTGTAACACTACACCACTAGAAATTCATGACCCCACAAAGTTTAAATAGAAAATGAAATACAAATATTGTTTAGAACAGCTTAGAATGCAGATTTGTCATTTGGGATTTATTGGTAAAACATGTTTTATTTTCCAGCTTGTTTTGCACTTAAAATAGTTTTACTTTTTTATTCATAAATTTTATTCAGAATTATCTTCATATATGTTTTTGTCTCCAAAATCTGAGTGTTGTGATTCTTTCAACTTTTTTATTTAACTGGAATTACTTGGTCTCAAGTCTAACTATAGTGCTATAGTACAGCAAAGTCTGATAAATTAGTCAAAAAAATTTCTTTAATAACTGGATCATTGATGTCATAAAGTCCTTTACACTCTGAATTTCATAATGACTCAGTTGGCTGTTTGTGATTATTCCCTCTCCCCTTTTCCTCTTTAGTGACTTTTTGATCAGTGTGATTATCTCTTCTGTTAAATTATCTTAAGTGACAGGGAAAATGAATTATATATTCATGGTTTCCGCGCACCTGGAAAGTCAGGGAAAATCATGGAATTAGACAATGGATTAATTTTGTCATGGAAAGTCATGATTTTTCAACTAAAATGAGTAAAAGTCATGGAAAGTCATGGATCCGCTAAACTACCGATTAAAAAAAATGCATTGAATTGTTTAATTCTATTTTTACTTGTCATTTGGCTGAAGTTACTGAGTTTGGTATTTATGCATTACCTATTGACCATATTGCTAAGTAAAATTTGTTCACCAAGGAAACTCAAAGCAAGAAAGCTTAATGGGTGGGTAAATGTATATTATTCTGGTTTTTTTCTTAAATTGTAGATTAAAATTTTATTAATATAATAATTATTTTTTTTATAAAAATTAGTTAAGATTTTTGCACAAAATATAAGTTTATCTCTAGGGATATTGTATATAAACCTTATAGAGTTATATTTGACTATTATTCATGGTCACCTGGATAATACCAAAGTACCCTGAATTCAAATTGGAAACATTTTGATTGAAAAATTGCTATGTGATTAAACTTAGGTATGTAGATACAACAATTTATTTTTATGTATGTGAGTTTATTAACACTTCTAAAGTATGTTTATAGTTTTTTTTATGATAAAATTCCTGTAATTTCTCTAAAAGCATATATTTTATTTTTTGTACATCAGAAGTTTTATTATATATACTTCAACGGAAGCTTTTTAAAGTCATGGAAAATGATCTGCTAAATCAGGAAAAGTCATGAAAAGTCATGGATTTGAAAAATTTGATTTTGGCAGATACCCTGTGTATTATAACAGCTTGAAAATGCAAAAGGAAGTACAAAATTTGTATTTAATAGAAGCAATTTCCAGCAAAGAGGAGAAAAGAATTTTTAGAATTTGCAGTTGTATGGATGATGTTTAAAAGGTTAATCCTCTAAAATTGTTGAAAATTATACTAATGAAGGAATCCATAAAAACATTTCTTCTCGAATATCAACACTTTTGTTGATATTAATGCCAGTTAAATATAATTTAATAATGAAATCCATCTTTCTTAAAAGTGAAAAAATACAAAGGAGGCTGGCTGTTACTGAACTTGAAAACCCAAACATTTTGAATCTTTAAAAGTGTAAACTTACAAATTCTCTGCAGATCCTGCTGGACAAAAAAATAATACTAAACAAAGAAATAAACGACGATGCAGGTGAAATCTTACTGAAGAAGAGGGAGTGGTTTGATTTGGAATGCTCTTTGGTCACAACTGAGAAAAATAAGGCTTACAAATTAATGATTCTGAAGCATTATACACGTAAAGCTGAAGAAGAATATAAAGATCTGAGAAAGGGAGAAAAGTGATTACACAAAGAAAAGAAGAGACTTTACTTTGAAGAGCAGTATAAGGAGTAGAAACTTAAAAGTCTCAAAAAGAATCCAGAAAATATTATCAGCTGAGTTATGAAGTTAGAAAAGAATTTAACCCAAATCTACTTGTCTGCAAAGACATAGATGGTGAGCTCTTGAATGATAAGAATAAGATCTTGGATAGATGGAGGTAATATACTAAAGATCTGTTTCAGGGTAAAAATGCTTTAGATAAGGATAATGGAACTACATTTTCTCTCTGAACTGGTGAAAATGTACAAGAGTTAGATTTACCAACACTCAATGAGGTTGAAATTGCAATTAAAAAGCTTAATCGAAATAGATCTATAGGGCATGATGTAATTAACGTCAAAATTTTAAAAGTTTGTGAACTTGAACTAATTGAGGCTATACATATTATATTTTGTAGAGTGTGGGCAACAGAGAAGATGCCCATTGAATGGAATGAAGGCTCTCTTTGCCCCTTCTGTAAGAAAGGTGATAGACAGGATTGCTGCAACAATCCCGGAATAACTCTTTTGAACTCTATCTTTAAATTTTTTATAAATATCCTCTACAATAGACTATTACCACCTATTGAAAAAGTTATTGAAAATTTCCAATGTGGATTTCTTAGAGGTAGTTCAACTTTGCATGCATTGAGACAATACTGGAGAAAACAAGCGAATTCTACATCTATACATGCTATCTTTTATTGATTTTAAAGCTCAGTATGACAGCATTATTAGGCAGAGACTTTATGATGCAATGGAAGAATTTGATATACCAGCTAAATTAATTAACCAGACAAAGACTTCTCTTAAGAGGTTAAAGAGCAAGGTGAAATTGGGAAATAACTTTTCTGAAGCATACTATACAGATATTGGATTGTGACAGGGTTATGCTCTGTCTTGTTTACTGTTCAACTTGGCCCTAGAAAAGGCTATCAGAGCATCTGGTATCACTGCTAGACGAACCATCTACAAGAAGACTTTGCAAACCTTGGTATTTGCAGATGACATCACCTTAGTTGGTAGATACAGAAAATTTGTCACAGAAGCCTTTGAACAATTAGAAACTGAGGCGGTAAATTAGGCTTGAAGATAAAACAAAATTGAAGGAGACATCACACAGTACACCTAATCCACAGCCATTTTCAGTGAAAAATTACAGTGTCACAATTTAAATATCTTGGATCTTTTATAACCCCTAACAATGATTTAACCGTACAGATAAACAGGTTTACTGTGTCAAATAAATGCTATCATGGCCTCTAAAATCAATTAAAATTTTGATTTATAAGCTTAAATACTAAAATTGATATCTATAAAACACTAATACAACCTATTTTGCTTTATGGGAGTAAATGCTGGGTAATAATTAAATTACATGAAAATAAACTATAAACCTTGGAGTGTAAAATTTTAAGAAAAATTTTTGGTGTAATCCAGGAGATCAATAGATGGAGATACTTATTTAATTTCGAAATGTACTGAATTGAAAAACTGTTTAAATAAAGATAAAACTGTGATGGATCAGATTTTATTCAGTGAAAATCAACAATAAAAAACATAGAAATAGAAAACAGAATGTGAAATAAACACCTAGGGAAAAAACTTAAAAATATAAGGAAACTAAAATTTATCTATAAATAAACTAGATACAACTATTTTGCTTGGGAATAGGGAATTAAAAATGAAAATATAGTGTAAAATTTTAAGATTTTATAGAAATAGATAATTTTTTATAATGACTATAGATGATTTTTTTTTAAAATGTAAATTAGTCATTTATTCAGAATGACAATATCTTTTTTAATTAAAGAAAAATTATCATTTTTTTTCTTGTAAATAAAGAAATAGGTATTTTTATTAATACATTTATAATTTTTACATTATTTTATAAGAAGTAATACATTTTATAGACTTAATTATTTTTACTGTGTTATCGAATACGTTTCTCAACCTTGAAAAAGATGCCAGTTGGTATGATATTTTCTAATTATTTTTTTTAAATAAGATATAACATATTTTTTTAAAGTTTTGTTTTTTTACATTTTCATTTTAACTATTTGTTTGCATTTCTAATTAATTTTTACAATAAATCCTTTATTGGTATCCTATGTTTCTTGTATAAAAAATTGGTATCCTAAATTATTTTTTTATTTTTTATTATTTTTTTTAATCAGTGTATTTTTTTTATTTCTTGAAACTTTTCATGAATTGTATTTTTTTATTTTCGTATCAGGTTTATTAAATTAAATTTCTTTTTATTATTATTATTATTTTTTTTTAATTATTATGCTAATCTTATAAAATTAAATTTTTATTTTTTTTAGACTATTAAATTAAAATTTCTTTTATCGTTTTTTTTTTTAGTTACTTTTCATCAAAAAGTCTATAATTAAAGTTAAATTGAATTTTTTTTGTCTAACAAAAAGTAACATCAGGTTTGGTTTGGTTTGGTTCAGTCTCCAAACCGTCCATAATCATCATATATTAAAATTGAAATTTCTGTTTCTAATTCAGGTTAAAAAGATCATCGCTTTTATGCTTATTAAGTGTAGACATATGATTAAATTCTTATGAATCAGGACAATGGACTAAAGAGTGTGGCTTTTGGTTAGTTAAAATCTTTGGATCCCTTAAGGCAGGGATAGGTAAACTTTTTCAGTCATGGGCCAAAAATTGAAAGAAAATAAGTTTGGTGCACCAAAATAAATTTTTTAAAATTTTAAAAACAATGTACAAGTTAAATATGTTAATGAGATGAATGAAATTGGGATTTCATTTTTAAAAGTTCCTTATGTTGAGGTTCAAAGTGAGATGTACTGATTTTAAGGAATGAGGCTAAATACTCATTTGTCAGTCTACTTCTGAAATTATTCTTTCTAAGACTCAAAGTTGAAAACACTTGTTCAGATATAAAAAGCAAATATACTGTAGATCATCTGGCATGAGATAATAAATTTGGGATGTAATATTTAAATAAAGTGGAAAAGGGGATGGATATATAATGTATATATATATTTTTTTTTTAATTTGCCTCGGACCGGCAACTTAAAATTCTATCTGTGGGCTGGATAAAACCTTCCAGAAGGCCTGATTTGGCCTGCAGCCATAGTTTACCCATCCCTGCCTTAAGGGTTGAAGTCTTCGAAGTAGTATTCTCTTAATTTTTATCCTCAAGTTAGAGGTATGTGTTTGAGAGAGTGTGTGTGTGTGGTGGGGGAGTCTTCTTATTTTGTTTTTCCTCTTCTACCTGCCATCCACTGAACAAGAACCACTGAATCCACTGATAAAATTACCATTAATAATAACTGGAGCTTGAATCAAGTTTAGCCTTTATTAGAAAGGAAATTTCTTTCTTATACTTTAATAAAACAATAATTCCAGTTAGTGGTATAATATTTGTCAATTAAAACAAATGGAAATATATGAATTATTACTACTGTATATTTTGAATGAAATATTTTTTCTTCATTGAAATTTACATTTTGTAATTACAAAAACATGCATGTATATGTATTGTTTAGATTCTCTTAAATGTGTATTATATTATTTGATTTAGCAAAAATCTTATTAGTAGTTCATTTCTAAATAACTTTATGGATATGGTGTTATCTGCCTTCCTGATATTTTTTAATAGTTTTCAAATAAATTTTTAAATTTATTGAGTTTCTCATGTAACTATGTCTTGATATTATTTTGCTTTACCGTTTGTTATTTCACAAATCTGTTTATCTTTTGTAGTGCAAATCAGATACAAGTTTCTGCTTCAAGGAAAACTTTATCTGCTAATGATGTCTTTCTTGCTTTAAATGACATGCTTTTTGAAGATATGGTTGAACCTATAAAAGAAAGCTTAGAAAGTAATTGCAATTTTAATAATTTTCTTTATATAATTTGTCTTATGGAAATAGTTGTTTTGTTATTTCCTCATACAAGAAAGGATTGGAATTAAGCTGTGATAAAAAGTTTTAATATGTAGGATTTCATTTTACCATAGCAAGATTCTTATCACATATTTCACAAAATATGAAAGAAAGTTTTAAAATTCAAATTAAATTTCGGTATTTTTGCAAAAATTGATTCATCCAGAAATTCTTTAATTTTTTATAGTGAATAAATAGTTTTTGTCCACTAGTTATCTAAAAATGATCTGTTTAAGTAAATGATGCACAAAACATTCAAATGAATGAACTAAAAAAAGAATTCCATTACGCTTATGATTGAAATATCTGAATAATACCAAACGATGTGCTCACTTATCAAATATGATATACTATATTTACTTCTGTATAATACAAACTTTCTCAAAAATAATATCTCATTTAATTTCCTTACTAATACTTTTTTAGTATTTTGTGAATTTTAGTATTACATATAACTATTTTAGTATTCATTTAGAATTTATAAATAAATATTCTTATATGCTATAAACATATTTTAATTACTCTGTATAAATGATTTTTTTAAATTCTAATTGATGAATTTGTTTTCAGCTTTTTGAAACTAATCAAAATTTGAAAAGTGAAAATTTGTTTAATAAAATGTAAAAGAAAAATATTGTGTTTTAACTGTTTAAACACAATATAAAACTTTCTAACATGGTACTAAAACAGATTAAAACTTCAATAATTATCAAAAACTGACTTAGAAATAAGGAAACTGCAAATAAATTAGTCAGTGTCAAATATTTTGTTAAATTTAACATTAATTTTATTTAAAAAATTATAATTTGTTTGTATTTTTAATTATTTAAATAATGTTGAAATAGAAGAAATATGCTGGTTATATAATATTGGAAAACTAGTAGTGAAAGGCCTGATAACTCTCCAGGTTTAACCTAGCAGTATTAGATTTTTTACGATTTTCTTTGTTTCTGGCACAAATGTATGAATTGCCAGATTTTTGAGGGGAAAAGCATTAAAGTTTTTATTTGTGCCTATTTTTGTGACAACAAAACAAAATTTTATCTCAGTTCTTCCAAGTTGGGGCTAGTACTATCAGTTAATGTAATCTGTAATTAGCAGTTTGCAACAAGGAGAAAATCCCAACTGTAATTCTTGAAGAAGATGTCACATCCAGTGACATTTGATTCGTCAAATAAACAACAGTGATGGGTATTTTAAATTTTAAAAACTTGTATTTCATGTTATTAATTTTAATGATTTCACATAGTAATAATTCAGAGTGTGAACAAATTTTTAACTATGTGTCAAAAGCAACCACACGTTGTCTATAACAAATGATACAATTGAAAACTTATTGATTGGCAAATCAAAGCAACAGAGACCATGTTTGGAACAAACATTTGATTCTAATTTTTTATAAAGAGCAAAATCTGCAACAATAAATGTAGTACAAAAGAAACAATTTTAAATAGGTAATACTGCCATTAATTTTTCTCTGTTTAATGTCATTTTCATTGTTTAACCCTTTGACAGTTTCATTTTTTTTCAAAATTTGGTCAAAAAATGTCACATTTTTTTATTGCATTTTTTTGTTCATTTTACATTCTTAAGTAAAGATATGTTATTAAAATTAACATTTCTAATATTTTTAAGCATTTATTACAATTTTTTTTCTTTCTATGAAAGCATCATAGAACTGAAATTTACCTTTAGTCTCATTGATATCCAAGTTAATTTTTCAAATTCCAGTGAAAACAAATTTAGGAGGCAGATCCGAAGGATTAGCACAATTAATTTAAAAAAATTGGCTTGCTTGACTGATTCCATCTGTACTACTATCAGAGTCACTACTATCCAGGTCTACTAATAAAATTTCGCTACTATCATTTACAGATAATTCAATTTCTGATTCTGAGTCACAGTTCGAATCACAAGAAATTAGCTCCATACTCTCTGAATATCCATTATTTAAAAGTAAAAATATATTATTCAACTCTTACATAAATAAAATTATCAGGCGCTTAGTAAAATATAACCAGAAAGCTATACACTGAAAGATAACAATTCATCTTTGATACAAAACATGCGAAAAAACCTGCACTTTTGAACCAGTCAGAGTAGAAAATACAATAAACTGCAAACTATCATTTACTGGACATTTATCACCCTCTGTACGAATAATTTGTTACTAAAATTGTAAAAAATACAACCGAAACAGTGCAAGTGAAATAGAAATCAGATTGCCCGTACGCCGTACGGGCAAATCAGTAAAGGCCCGAAAGCTGTGCTCGTATGCAGTACAGGCAAAACAGGGAAGGGGTTAATAACTTTTATTAATTTTTTTCATTCTTTTTGTATCCTGATTTCTTGGATATGGTACAAAATTAACTTTATATAGAAATTGATTTTGTAATTTGTCTTCCTTTAATATATTTTTAAAATTAGTATGGTATTGAAGGTCATATCAATTCACAAACATAAGTTATTGCAGGATTTTGGACTATTGGGAGGTCTGTGGGGCAAATTAATATTTTTTATCTCAGTTTGAAAAATTGATCTCAATTAAACATTTTCTACAACATTTTAGTCTTCCATGCTGAAAAGGGGAAAAAGGAAAATGTATCAAGCTCTCCAAGTAAAGTTGGAGCACCAAGAGGAAAACGCAAGAAGTCTATTGGTAATTCTTCAAAGGAAGTTACTGACATTCTTCACTCTGATGATTTAGATTTAAGTGATACTGCTGAATAACTTTAGTTGAATTTTAGGTAATTAATCACAAAGAAATGTAATGTAAAATACTTATCATTGTACATATTTACATCCTTTTAATCTGTACTAATAAAATCTGTAAATATATATTGTTTTGTTATTTCATTTTTAACATCTAATCCTTTAAAACCAAGCAAACAATTTGTTTTAGATTTTGTTTCAGCTAATAAAAATGGATTTACTTCCCTCTCACTAAAGGCTTTAGAATAGATGTCTTGTGGAAATAGTTGTTTTGTTATTTCCTCATACAAGAAAAAGGATTGGAATTAAGCTGTGATAAATATTTTTTTTTCATTTCCTAAAGAGTATTAATTAAGATTTTATATAAGAGTATTATTAAGAGTTATTAAGAGTTGATTTTATAAGAGTATTTATTAAGAGTAATATGTAGGGTTTCATTTTACAATAGCAAGACTCTCATCCCATTTTTCACAAAATACAAAAGAAAGTTTTTTAAAATTCAAATTATTAAATTTCTGTATTTTTGCAAAAATACATCCAGAAATTCTTTCATTTTTTATATAGTGAATAGTTTTTATCCATTAGTTATCTAAAAATGGTCTGTTTAAGTAAATGATACACAAAACATTCAAAATAATTCCATTATGTTTATAAGTGAAATATTTTAGTAATTAATACCTAAAGATGTGCTCTCTTACCAAATATGATATACTATATTTGATAAGGGGCAAAAAGTCAAGGTACATTATAAATAAAATAATTTTTGCCTCAGATAATCACATTATATAAGTATGAGCCAAGACAGTATTCAAGAAAGAAAATAAAAAGAAAGTCTTACTCATTAAGAAGTATTGCTAAATCTTTATCTCACTCTTATTGAACCTCTTTTATTTAACAATGCTAACAACACTAATTATAAACTTTAAATGAAGATTCAACTTGAACCACAGGTCCCATTTTCTTTTGCATATTGAACTATTTGCCTCTTAAATACTGATGTATAACTGTAGATCTATTTTCTCTCTTGCTTGTATGTTGTTCCTAAACACTTATAGAATGAACTGGAATACTGAAAATATAATTCCTTGTATACTATCCCCTTTTTTAGAGAAATTTTGCCTGAAAATGTAGTAATGTTTAAAATTTAAGGTTGTCTAGAAAGGATTGACTTTAATTTGGAAAAACTTTTGAAAAATAGGCCAGTTTAAAAGAAAGAAAAGTTTCCTAAACATAAGTGTTTTGAAAAAAAAATTTTAATTAATCATCTTGAAGTTTTGTTGTAATATTTCTGATGTTTCCTTATATTATTTTTTTTATGAAGTTGCATAAACAATTCATTTATTCTTTTTTAAGATGTATATTGGAATTTTAGATTTTGTTAAAGGTTTTTATCTAAAGGAGTTTTTTTTTAAATCTAGCTTAAACACTTACCATAGGTCTATTTTATTTATGTAATAAGTTTTATTCTCAAGTAAGGATTGCATTTTATTATTGCTTACTTTCAAGACTAATTGCTAATGACTAAAATTTTTAAATTATGCATATATCCTTAGCTAAAATATCATTAGATTTTGCCGGAAGCATTGTTTTTACTGTGATTTTACCAAAATGTTTATCGACTAAAATTCTTAAATCATACATTTATCCTTCAAAATATCGAGAATTAAAAAAAAAAAGATTTTTTAAATTGGAAACATAATGCAAAACTATGTTTTTTTCATTTTCTTTTATTATGAATATGTTAACTTTATCACATCAAAATAAAGCCTTTACGAGTTTCCTTAGGATATTAAAATAATGTTTATAAATATGATATAAATTAGTATTGTTTCAATATTCTGTATTTTTTAGTAATTATAAGACATTTTAAGATGCAGAGCATAGGATGCTTGGTTCGTTATCAATAATTTCTCTAAAGACTGTGTAAGGTAGTCATGTGTTCAAAAACAATCTCTAAGGCTAGAAGTTTTCATTTTGTGGAATTCAAAATAGCAAAAGAATAATTTTTAGTAAAAATATACACTGCAAAATCAGTAAATAAATAAATTGTTCACATTAATAGAAAAGCCCAGTTATAATTGGTGAATGATAGTTCTAATTCGATATGTATATAAAAAGGTTTTATCCAGGGTTGGAAAAAAACCATTTTTTTTTTTAAATAGAAAAAATCAGATTTATTTGATTTAAATCAATTTTTTTTTATTTAAATCGGATTTTTTTTATTTTTTTCTGAATACTAATTTAAATTGTTGTTTTTATGTCTTTTGCAATATACATAGAATAGTTTGTTATAAGAAGTAACATCTTATCTATCTAGTATATGCTACACACTGATTACCTAAAATTAAATATATAAATTTTAATCTAAATACATTCCCTTATTTTGTAATTGGATAGTGCAAACTAAATAAGATGTAAATTTAAAGAACAAATTAAATATTATTTTAATGTAAACTATTTATTTGAAAAAACAAATCACAATTATTTCAATATTTTTTAAGCACCAAATTACGGATTTAATTGTTTCAATAAAAACACTAGCTTTGATGCTCTATCCACTCCTAATTGGTTATGAAGGCTAGAATGAACAATACCAAAAGAAGAAAACTGTCTTTCCCTTCCAGCAGATGAAGCCACGGCTGTTGTTATTTGGTAGACAAACTGGATTTAAAGTTCTGTAATACTCTCTTTACCTCCCATTACATAAAATGAATTCCACCAGTCATAATCAATCATTGTACTACCCCTACTCCATACTTTCTGATAACAAACCCTAAATTCTTGAAAAGCACAAGCTATCTATTTACACTTATTTACTTATTGGTATTACTGTGCTGACTGATTCCCAGTTCTTCTGTCTCTGAAATATAGGTTTTAAATGAAGTGAAAAAAAAAAATGATTTAAATCAGTGATTTTTTCAAAAAAAAAAAATCAACTGATTTAAATCATGCCAACCCCGGTTTTATCTTTAATTTATATCTTTGGTGTCACCAGCTCTTTTGTTTCATACTGTTGTTTTATTATTTCTGCATATATTTCTAAAATTTTGGATTCTTATTATACTTGATGCCAATGAGATTTACATTGTACATTTTACAAAGTTAAGATTTTATTTGATTTATATTTTCATTTTGTATTATCAATAGAATAAATGAGTCTCTTATTTTTTTTAGATTATCTATCTTATCCTAAAATATAGCTTAGTGTTAATTTTTTATTCCAAATTCACGAGCTTTGATTAGAGGCTTTCATCTTAAAATTAAAAGTGAATGCAAACTTTATTATTTATATCTTAGCCTTTCTAATTCTTATTTTAAATTGTTTGACAGAAGATTGGTTTAGAGTTCTTTAAACTTTTAGTATGCAGTCTGCTCTGAATAAGACAATTATTTACAAGGAAGTAATTAGAAGTTGAGAGATCTTCCCAACTGTGCATAATCTTTCCAATGTAACCAGATCTTTTCTCTAAAACTGAATGATTTTTTATTTTCTTCTAAACCAGGGGCTTCCAAACTATGGCTTGCAGGCTTGTCAAAAGTCTGATTATGTTGTGAAATTTATAATGTAAAGTAAATCAGAAACAGATTAAGAAACAGAAATAACTAGCGTACTTATTGAAATTGAATATTTTAACTGTAATTAGTAATATGAAATTTATCCTGAAAACCTACAAGTAATCATTTATGTACCTGTAACTTTCTACTGACAATTGTTTGTAACAGTTGTATTCAAAACTAGAATATTGGTATAATGAGCTGCCTTGGTTCTTAGGATTTAGTGGAAAAGTCAGTGTGTCCCTAGACTAAAATATTTGGAGACCCTTGTTCTACACCTTTGTTTTTGATTTGAATTCATTTATTGAGAGAATGTTTAAACTCTTGATTATTTCTTTTATTTGTTCATTTTATTTGTTTGTCTCGATCTGGATGGCTTAGGCCAGGGCAGAGTATTACCACTCTTATATGTTTGTCTCACTTATTTACTAACAACTTTCCTGGACAAAAGTTTCATTATAACATTTAATTATAAGTAATTTTCTTGAAAAGTTTTGTTAAATTTGTTTTAGTTCTCCAAAAATTTTAAATCATAAGGCACATTTTAATAGTTATTTAGAAATCAGTTATGTAAAATGAATATTTGTGTTGTTTAGTAAAATATCAAAATAAAATAATAGACTTAAAGTGTCTTTATTAAGAAATTCAATGAATAATTACAATTCTTCATACTTTTCACATCAGTATAAATACATATTGAACAGTTTGTATAAAAAAGAAGAGCAGTCTTATTCAAAATGCATACATTTGTATGCATACATAGACATTACACAAAAGCCCACTGGTATGAGAAAAGCACACTGACTGTACAAGAACTAAATGTGAACCAGCATTTCTCAGTATAATATACTTTTATATCAGTTTTTTTACAAAATTGTAAGAGCTATAAAACATGGTAATTAAAAATGGTGTAATGTAGATTAAGAGAGTAGTTGATATACAAAATTGTTCTAGAAATTTCTCATTTCATTTGCTGAAACTTCCTTGATACTCCATACTTTGGGGAGGGGATGTTTAAAAATACCTAAGGATTCTTTAATTTTCTTCTCCCCTGTAGGAAATATAAATTTTGTTACTTGTAAAATGTTTTACAAGTTGTCAACTTTAAACTGTTTCTCTTCTCTGTCTCTCTTTTTTTTTTTTTTTTTTTTTTGTTTGGTAATAAGTTTTATTTTCTCCACAAGAAAAGCATAATTTAACAAATGTCTGCTTTAACAAGACCAGCATTCAGGTTTTAAATATTCAAGCCTTTTTATAAGTTTATTACATATTTCTTAAAGTCAGCTGTTTTCAAGATAACAGCTCATGTCTTTTATTAAAAATTAATCTTTAGATTTGCTTATTCCTCTATTCCAATGTAAAATTATAGAAATGTTATTACTTGAATCATAGTATCTGAACACATTTTGATCCATGTCTTACTAGGGAATAGAAAGTAGGCTATAAATTTTTATGCTTTAAACAAACTGCGGGAAAATATAAAGTATTCTTGATGCCTTACTTTTAAGTTAAAGTACTATTTACATGATCTTTAAAAGTTAACTTTCAAGAAATTATCAATTGAGTATTGAAGTATGCTTTGCAAAAAGCATGAACTTTACATATTATTTATCCCTATTTTTATTGAAATCAATTTAATACAATACAGCTTTTATTATTTCAGTATTATTGAATTTGTAATTACTTATACTGATTATTATTTTTTCTTTTCATTTTTTTAAGTACCTTAGTATTAATTTTAAATTGTGAAATCTAATTATTTATATGACAGCATAATTGCTGCATTAAGTGACACTGTTCTGATTTCAAAGAATATAAAAATACTCTGTGTTAATAATATTCTTTAAAATATTTTGAGTAATAATAAATTTAGCATTAAAACATTTAGTATGTTAATATTAATATTTAGAATTATAAATTTGAGTTTTTATAATGAAACAATTAAAGTTATTATTTCAATATTTTATTTTAAATATTGTCACTGAAAACTGATACTATCATAACTCCTACTGATTTGCTTTAAAGCAAATACAAATTAATACAAAATTAAATATTTTGTATTGTTATAAGAGAGAAACAAAATATATAAGATTACTAAGAACTTGTTTTTTCTTTTTGTAATTTTAACCTTTTTTAATCTTTTAGATAAGATTATCCATTTAAAAAAGATTTTTAAAAAATATCTTATGCCTATCACTCTTGACTTTATATATTCAGTTCATGAAAAATGCTGGTTTATATAGTGTTAAATATCAAAATGAGGCAAAATAATTTACTTTTGCTGTATTCGTTGAAGTATTTTGCATCCAAGAGGCAAATATCTATGTACAGGGCTCCACGTGTGTGTGGAATGAAATGCTTCACACAAAAGTGATGATGAGGATTATCTGTAATATTTGAGCATTATAATTTCTTATAGAATTTAGGCTGCTTAACTTTTTTTTAAGTAGACTTATTGTATAAATAGTACTTTTTGAAGATAGCTCCAAATTATTTACATTTTACAAAATGAAATTTTAATTCATATATATAACTGATCATATTCAAATCTAACTTAAAATCAATTTTCTAATATAAAGGCATACTGCAGTAATATTTTTAATTGTATTTCTTATCCAT
Organism: Pardosa pseudoannulata; assembly: GCA_032207245.1. Classification (NCBI taxonomy): domain Eukaryota; kingdom Metazoa; phylum Arthropoda; class Arachnida; order Araneae; family Lycosidae; genus Pardosa; species Pardosa pseudoannulata. The sequence continues at coordinate 101,624,121 of CM063505.1, read as the reverse complement.
GTACGTGATATAAAGTTTTATTTCTTGCTTTTTTCTTTATCAATCCTTTTCTCTTTGGATTTCTTTTTTGTATAAGCAAAATACTTCGCTTATATAAAGAAAAATATTTTAAATTGTATACTTTAGATTTTAGGGGTGTGAAATTGAAGGATTAAAGGAGTTTGATTTTAAATTGTGAAACAACCAGAGAAAGCTCTGTTTCATGGTACTCTGTATTACATTGATGTTATATGAAACTATAATTAGCACTGAATAACTCACCTCCCTTAAGATTCTATTTTTCTTTTTAAATAAAGTAAGTATTGAATTTATGTATTAATTTGATTATGTCCTAAATGTTTATTGCATTAAGTTACTTAGTAATTTAAAATAAACAATTTATTATATTATTCAAATAATAAAGTAGAGAAAATAAGTTATTCTCATTAAGTTATGAAATGAAAAATTGTATATATATTCTGGTAATATATAGTTGTCTTTACATTTAAAATTACTTCAGATACATTCAATAATATAATTAGCTTTTTTTGTTCATTTGGTATAACTATACATGTGTAATTTTTCTAATGATAGAAAGCTTATACTGTTGAAGTTTATTTCGGGAGAGAAAATGGATATGACTTAGAATTATTATACTTAGTATAAATCAATATACTAACAATTTAACAATGTAAATAGATAAGATCCTTTATTCCAAAAATAAAAGGATTTATAAACTAAGTTTTAAAACTTATATTTTAGTTAATTTTATTGAATATAAATATGCTGATCACTTTTGAATTTTGTAGTTTACTATGTGTAGTAAATTTAATGCTCAGGTTTTATTCATATTAAACATGCTTATTTCAACCATATGTTTATCAAACATTGATAAAAGCACTCACTCATATCTTTTACCCTAACTAAAAATTTACTTGAATTAACAACTTAGCTATATTTGTATATATATTTTTTACACTGCTGACTGATTAAACAATATGAAAATATGTTAAATTTGGCATCACATGAAACAAATGAACATGTATATATACCTTTTTTATGAAAATGTTACATCTTGTAGGTCAAACACAAATAAAAAGTGACCAAAAATTTTTGCTGTAATCACAGGTTTTTATGCAGCGAAGCTTTACTCAGCAACACACTGCACAAACTAATTCACCATTTCAGAAAAGCACACAAATGTGATAATCTCATTGGCTTATTTTTTTTTTTTTAAACATTCTTTTACTTAGCATTCAAATTCATTTGCTGTGATGGCATTCAAATCTTTCATAAGTCCTTCTAAATTTGCCATTTCAACACTTAGATCTTCAGTACTGTATGAAGGCTGAAATAAAAAAGGGGGTTATTTATAATTTCTATTATTATATGTTTACATTAATTTTATTTATAATATATTTATAATTTCCCATAAAAATTGTTTGAAAAAATATGTAGTATTTGCAGGTAATTGTTTCCATACTCTTCCAACTTGTAAAAGTTTTTAACACTAGAATCTAGAATTGTGGAAGGGGTCATTTTGACCAAAGGTCTATCAAAGTAGGCTCATTCCAAAGAAAACCATACAAGTTTTTGGGGTTGACCAACTTGAAAAATCCATTTCGTAGCAGAATAGATGTTTTCAAAATACATTGTAGTACATAAATCATTTTTACGTCAGTGAGAAAACTTTGATAATTTCATAAATATATTTTGAGGAAAAACTGCTAATACATGTTTGGTGTTTTTAAAGTTGAAAAAAAATTTTTTTTTTTAATTTAGTTAATCTAAATTCACAAAACTTCCATATATTCAAATTCAGTTGGTTTTGAAAATTAGCCTTTTAGTAGCTACACCTTGGTTGATAGAGTAACAAATCTGAAGGTATGTACAAGTTTTATCATTTACAATAAAAATATCCACCCAGTAATCCAGATTAACTAAATTTTTCATAGCATCCAGTATTATTGTGTTACTATTCTATTTAAAGAGTTAAAATAAGAAAATGTTTCCACTCAGTAATATCTTTTAAATATTTTGTTACAATTTTTATATAATAAAATAAATGTAATTATACTAAGGACTTTAAAATTTTTCAAACAAGAATTATATATACATGAGGAGTAAACATTTAACTTTTACATTATATTTACTACTACAGTATTATTTATTTATTTTAAATGATTAATTTGTGAACAATATTTACATAGAAATTACAATTTAAAAGTTTTGTAAAAATTTGAGGTAGGTTAATTTTTTTAAATAAAATTTCTTTTTTTAGAATTTAAGTTTTTTGAAACCTTGTTTTGACTTTTTGCAGAATTTTTTTTTTCGAACATAATGTTTATACTTTTAAACATATTTTTTGTCTTTATTGATTTTTCCTATATCAGTGTGCTCTATCAATTTTTTAAATTTTTATTAAAGTAGTGTACATAAAATTAGATTTGGCTTCCTTTTGCAAAAATTAAATATAGAAAGATGTTTTATTAATTGTAACATATCCTATTGTATTTGGGATTTTTTAAACTTGTATATATGATCATAAGCTAATGTATACAAGTTTATAAAATACCATTACAGTGTTGAATGCTGACAATTTGGTATTTCTATTAGCTATTGCAATACATTATTTTTTTTTAAAGGCTTTATTAAAATCATAGTATGCAAGTCTATGTAAGTATTCATAATTTATAACATTTATTTCTCTATAATATTAATTTAGAAAATAACTACAGGATATGTTATACTGATTATTTACTTTTTATAATATTGCTTTGTTATGCATTGGTTGCAACATCTTAAACTATAAGAAATAAATTTTGAAGTTAAGGTTTTATTTTTATTATTGGCATATGCTAATAAAAGCCTGAATTATGCTGTTTTATAACTCAGGGTCCAAAATGGTCCTTCATTGTAATTTTGATTATGTCAGAAATGCCACAGTTCTAATTTTAACTCCATTGAACAGTTGTACATTTTTGGGTTAAGATTGTAAAAGTTTTAATGATTTCAAAATTGATTGATTTCATATTTTTATAGTGAAGAAAGAAATTTCATATGAAATCAGAAAAGGGGAACATAATTATGTGAATATGCAGTAAAGATATTTTACTGTATTCCTTTACAAAATACCTTCAAATTACTCATTCATATACTTACAATTTTCTGTGTCTAAATTTAAATACTTTTTCTGCTTTATCTAATTTGTATATTTATGTCACTTGTGCGTACAACAAAAAACAATGCACACTTTAACTTGATAACTATACTCCCACTTGCATTTGATTTTGAAGTGTTTGAGATTTTTATGTATATAATACTATGCAACACTTTCAGTCTAAATATGCATTTCACACCTTCAGAGTGAGGAATTACAAGATTTTTAAAAGTGGCATGTACACAGGTATGTAAACTTTTTTGCTATGAGATTAAAACTTCCTTAACATTCTATGATTTTATATGTAACCATATTAATTTTGGATAAATATTATACTTTGATGAAATAATTTATTTGAACCATGAATTATGGACTTCAGAATGTGTTTAGACCTTATTTCATCAAAATGTTGAATTTGGAAAGCATTAATAGTTTTTCTGTTTATAAATTTGTATCCAATTAATATAAATTACATTAATTTATTTTTATTTGTGGAAATACCAGGTTGAGTCACCAAAAGGCCAAAAATTTCTGTAGGGTGCAAGCAGGAAATTTTTTAAAATGAGTTGTCACTCATTGTTTGGTAATTGATGTTAAGTATAATAAGTAAAATGTGCTGTTATTTGAGAAGATTAATATATTTGTTCTAAATGATTGTGAATTAGAATGATTGAATCTTAAAAACAAACATAATTATTGCAAAGTAAGCTATACAGTAAACACAAACACCTTACATGCATAATTTAAACAATAAGAAACACAATCTTTCCTAAGTTTTTTTGCCCAGTTTTGTAGTATAGAATTATATAAACTCCATAGCTGTACAAGCTAGGGACTGGTCAAAATCTTACTTTAAATCACCTGTTATGGAAATTTCTAGGTGTGTTTTTGACACATATTTAGGCCTAATTTTGTATTCACTAAAAATTGCATCAATTTTTTTTTTTTACTCTATCAAGTTTATGAAAATGATAAATTATCCAATATGGTTAAAATATAGTGAAATAAAGTACTGAGACATTTATTAGTTTATTTTAAAAATGTTGAATTCTTTTAATAAGCAAACAGAGGCAATATTAAACTTTTAAAAACCTAATTTCGTATATAATAAATAATTATCACATTAATTTTTAACATGTTAATTATTGAATACATACATGTTCAAGAAACTTCACCCAAATCTACTTTCTGACTTCTATATTTTCAAATATCTCAAAACCTATTCATCCCTTGTATATTAAAAAAATTTCCATTCTAGTCATAATCTAGTCTTATTACTTAAACTGCCTGGAATTTTCATCTTGTGGTAAAAGAAAGTTAAAACCTTCATTGTAAATATCATGTAATTACAACCTATCCTAAAAACTATTTTTAAAAAGACATTTATGTAATCATACTTAAGCAGAAAATCTGTTACTATTGTTTATATAGAATTATAATTACTTAGAACTTCCCTTTAGAATTTAATATTATCTCAGCACATATCTTAAAACACTTGCAAACTGATTAATAAGCATAAGAGTTTTGACGCAATATAAATCTTGATTGTTCTGTGCAAATATGTTAGGCATAAATTTACACAACAAACTATCAGCATAAGAAAGCTAAGCATAATATAGAACTAAGCATGAAATGAATACTCCTGAATAAAAAGCAGAAATGCATATTTTAAATATTATATAGTGCATTGAATCCATGCTAAAAATAGTTTGTTTTGTTTTGAAATGCTGATATTTTATATTCGAAAATATAAGTTTTCTAAATATTTAAATAATAAACTTAGATTAGCTTTTGGGTGGTATTGCCTTTATTACAATTAAATAGGTAATTTCATTGTTTGCATTTATGCCAACTTTAAGAATACATTTTTTCTTGCTATACTAGAGTAATATGAATTTTTTAAATTTTGTATTGCTAATGCATAAAAACTAAGATAAATGTTATATAAGTATTATATATATTTATATATATGTGTATTGTATATTTATATATATGTGTATATATGTGTTTGTGTACATATATATATATATATATAGTTTAATTTGAAGGCATTAACTTTTGAATTAAAAAAAAAACTGAAATATTCATTGATATGCTTCTATAAGTTTATAATTTTTCATTCTTAAATTGATAGTACATATGTGTATTTTACTGAATACATTAATTGTATCAATTTGCTTTGCGACAAGTAAAACTTGAAAAAAAAAAGTTAGGTAAGTCCTATCAGGATTTCAGAAATGCTCAAAGTTTGGGTGAAATTAAGGCAGCTGTAGGGAAATTTTTGTCCATATGTATATATATATATATATATATATGACATGGTCCAGTGTTAAGACGAATGAAATAATTAGTCCTTAGTAAAAACTCTTCTTTATTTAACATGGACTTTCTGTTTCAGGCATCGTTCGCACCATTTTCATTTTTTCGTGGCGAAGCTAAACATAGAAAGGTGTTGACAGCTGCATGTCCACATGCTAAATGAATTTCTTGCTTGATTAGTTAACAACTTCCTGTGAAATATCTCTACGCCTGTCCGCATTACTCCAAAAGGTTATGCAAGCGTGGGTCTTTTTCATTTATATTATTATTATAAAAGAGTTCCCTTTTTAAAATCGTTTATAACTCACATAATTTCCAACTACCCCCTTTTTAGACCTGACATATATATGGACAAAATAAACAAATACATGTATCTATATAATATTTTATAATATATATGTATTTATAACCTCAATTATCTTTTTTAAGTATGCATATCAAGTGTTTTATTCTTTAATTTGTAAGTTATAGTCCTAAGAAGAATTCTTAATCATCAACATTGTATTGTAATACAGTAGAATCTCTTTTTAACGACCCCTTCGTTAGAACGACCATCTTAAAAAGTCCCAATTATTTTACCATAGGAATAATGTTAATTTTGAATCATTATAATGACCCCAAGCGTATTATTTTTTGTTAGAGTGACCACCAATTTTAGATCGCAGAACTCATGAGCAAGTGGGATATTTTAAAATTATTGTACTGTGGTGCAACTTCAAGAAACCTGTACTCCTCTCTTTATGTTTGTTTAAATCACCCTTTCGTCATGTACGACATTCATGTCCTAGGTAGATGACACTCCAGACACTAATGAAATGACCCATATCCTCAGTGTCAAATTACCAGATCTTCAATTATCTTTTGATTAGTTTGTTGCAGTAGATGAAACTTTACAGTGCTGTGAAGAAAATTTGAATGAGGATGATTTTATTGCTTGTATTACCGGAAATGAAGAAATTTGCGATTCTGACGACAAAGAAGAAATTATCCAAGCTTTTGAAAAAAAATGAATGAAAAAGCCTTCAATGTAATTAGTGCCTTGCATCAATATTTTGAAGGACAATTTAATTCTGAAGATATTCTTCAAAATCTAACAGATATGGAATCGGTGATAATGAAAAATTCCCAAATGAACTTGAAATGGGCATCAATCAAAGATTTTTTTTCAAAAATTCAGTAATGGAAGTACGAATAAATAGAAGTGTTCTCTTGGTATGTACTGCTCCATCATTTCTTTGCTCATTTTTATTATTTTTTCAATTCATTAGAACGACCTTTTATTACAAAGACTATATGATGTTGGTCCCATAGGAAGTCATTATAATGAGGTTCTACTATAGTTGCTTAAATGTAGGTTGAAAATATGGGGAACTTTCAGATAAATTATATTTTTGGAGATATTGGTCTCTGAAACATTTTCTTCACTCCTGAGTGCAATCAGGTAAAGACATTTGATTTGAAGTGAATTTGGAAATATGTATGAGGTATAATGCAGATTTCTGTAGTTGAGAATATAAGATCTGAGATTAGGTTCTGTAGATATTTACACTCTCGGTATGTTACTGATTTAAATAATAATTTTCCGTTACAAAAAAGCAAGAAACTGATTTTTAATTGAAATTGCTGTTTTATTGTGTTTCTCATTATTCATTGTAGAAATAAAAGCTACCATTAGGCACTAACTATATACTTTCTTTAAGTGTTATGTTTATGTATTTTACAATTTATTATTCTACTCATTTGTAAAATATCAGCTTTAAATCAGAAACTAGTCACATGCAAGGGAATCAATTTGGTACTGTTGAACATGAAAATTGCCATGATTATTCAATGTCTTTCTCATTTTTTTTCTTTATTAAAATTTTTGTGTCAATGCAATTAAAAGGTTTTGACAAATAGTAACTGATTTTATTCATGTTTTCACTGTATGATATTGACTTTAATTTTGACTCTTTATTATTTTTTAGAATAATATAAAATAATTAATTTTTGTTACTAGCTAAATATGAAGTTCTACATGCTTTGTTATAAAAAGAAAGAATTGCAATTGATTAGAAGGAAATGAAAATTAGCTTTTGTTAGTGGTTAGCAACAGAAAGAGAAAGCAGCAGCAGATTTTAAGTACCTACAGGCAGGTCCTCCCGATCACTGCTTCCCTCTTGCTGCTGTCTTGGCATAGTTGAAGGCCTTGATGACTTTAGTGTTGATTGCTGTGAAGATGGTGTGGCTGGTGAGGGGCCTCCACTAGTCAGTAATTTTTTCTGAGGGCTAGCAACTTGTTGTGGTTTCACTAAAAGAGAGAGCAGTAGTATTCTTCAAATTAAGCCTTATTTTAGTTAAAAGTAATAATATGCCAGCAGTGGGCACACATGAGGTTAAAGAGAGCTGCAATTTTGTTTTATAAAGTACTACACCACATTTACATAGTATTAAATGCATAAATTGATTTTTTAATTAAAATGGTACAAGTCTCAAGCCCTATATAAACTACACAAAAATATATAATAATTAATAGCAAAAATTTTGTGAAAATTTTAATTTATTTAAATTAATTTAATTGTATTAACACTTTATTGATCAAGTTAAAATTAATAAAAATATATTGATAAAATGTAAAATATTTGCTTAACCCTTTAGCGGACAGTGGTTTCGCAAGGAAACCACATGTTAAACATTTTTTTCTCTATTTTTTTGAGAAATATGAATGTTTTTTTCGTTTAAAGTTTACAATAAATGATAGTACTACACTTAATTTAATTTTTTCTTTTAAAATATATGTATTTAAACTTGATGTACCTGGAAAGTTAGTAATTCGATTTTTGTCATGTATGACCCCAAACAAAAATATCTATTCAAACAACACTTATAAATTGTTAAACTATTTATTTATTATACAGTTTAAGAACAGTTATTTATTGTTCTTCCAATATAATTAAAATTTTAAAAAGTATTATGTTCATGCTGTACAAGGGGGTGGGTTTGTCAGTTAACCCCCCTCAATCCCTCCTACGGTATTCTCTAATGCAATCCTAAGGATTGTAAAGAAAAATTTTAATACATTTTGCATTTATAAGGTTTATAGGTAATATTTATAAACTAATTTCATTAAATTCCAAGAGTTTATATAGGTGACCTTTAAAGGGTTAAGACCTATATTTGAGCATTTGAAATTTGAGTCAAAATTTGTTACAGATGTCCACAGAAGTTCTACTAGAGGATAATTAGTCAACTGGGAAGAATACTTTGATTTTACAAAATTAATTGTGAAGTACAAAGATTAACACCAATAAGTTATGTCAAAAATGGAAATTATATGGCAAGTAGCATTAAGCTACTTACCAACTTAGTAGCATTCTTCAAGTGTGAATATTTTGATTCTTGTTAGAGTTTCCAAAAACTATTTGAAAGTTATTGAAGTGCGTCTGTGGTCCATTTGCTTTTTCTATTTTTAATACAGTCATGTATACTGGTTATGGCTATTAAATAATAATAACGATTATTTTCCTTGGGCCTCTTAAACCCACTACATCCAAACTCATTGCTTTGAATATTCCACTTGATGGAGAGTTATATAAAAAAAAAATTATATTTTTCTATCTACTGTTCTAATATAAGCAGTCATTATATTTGAGGTATGTCAAATAGAGGCAAATGTTATTTAAAAGTTTAAAAAAAAAAAAAAAAAAAAAAAAATTTAAAGAGTTATTACCTATATGTCTTGGTTGTGGTGTTGTAGGAGCACTCTGGCAAGGGGGCGCCGGCACACTGAAGGATTTGAGAGAGTGGTTTGGCGGCCTTTTGCTTAGCGTGCCTGAGACAGAAGTACATTCTGCCACAGTTGTTGGGTTTGTGTTGCTAGAGTAAGTTGCATGTTGACCTGTGCCCAACACAGATGGGCCACCTAGAGTGATGTGTAAGGTGGGAGAAGTCACTTGATCATAAGGATGATGACTGCGTGCTGATGGGGAAGCAAGTGTAGATGATGATGATCCTGAAGAAAACCAATAGTTTATTAATATTTAAAGTATTTCAAGTATGAAGAAATTTTGTGCTAAATATTTGGTTGTAACTCAAACTAAACTATTTAAATATCTAACTTCTGTCTTTAATTGTTCTTTACTTCTTTTCTTTTACCATATGTATTTTTATGATATTAAATTTAATGCTTTAAAATTGGTGATTCAAGGTAATTAGCTTTGAAAAAGATCTTGAATGATAAAATACTTATGTTATGAATTAAGCAATTGAAAATAAGATTTGAGTTAAGATGGAAATATTTTTCTAGACTCATAATTTTATGAAGCTTTCCACCCTCTTTTTTTTTAGCTATATATATTTATTTATTTGTAATATATCAAAATTATTATACTTAAAATATCTCTTAAAAATTCTCATTCCCTCTTCTCAACTCTTTCAAATCTGTTTTCCCAGCCACAAAATATCTTATTAAAAGGAGTGTCTGTGACTTGAATTCTTCCAAACCATTTCTCAGAGCTATTTTCATCAAATAAATGCAAATTTTTTGTCCACTCACCAAATTTCCCAGCTGTCATTGGTGAATGGACCTATTTTTATGAGGTACACTAGATCAACTTTTCTAGACACAAGATCTACTTTTATGAGGTATCTAAGAAAACTGACTGAAAAATAAATCTATTTATGGGAAGAGCAGTGATTCTTTAAAGTGACTTCATAAAGCTATTTGGATTTAGCAACCTACAAGCTCTAAAATTCTGAATAAGTGTAAAAATTGAATTATTACTAAAATCTATAACTTATTATCCCTTAAACTACTCCATTAGTCAAACTTATCCATGTTATAAGCCTACTTTAACCTATATTATAGTCTCCTAGTTGGAGAAAAATCTTAATTTTGTTTTCAGCACATCATTAAAACTTGATAAATCTTGCAGGGGATGATCTACTTAGGGAGTAATAAGGCTTAAATGCTCCAACTGTCAAGGACCACATAAAACAGTCAATAGATGCAAATAGTTATAATAGTTAATAGAAAGTTTTGATTTTATACACAATCAAAAATAAATTTCTTAACTCTCCCAACTGCAAATTGTAAGCCAGGGACATCTTTTTTTCAGGGTGCAGTGTGAAGACTCCCCTTTGTCCGAGCACATGCCAAAACAGCTGACCGGAGTACACCTGTGTACAGAGTACAATAGCGTGACGTGCAGAGTCTGGAATCTTGACAATCGGATTGAATAGACGAATATGCACCTGATGGATCTCGTTAATGAATGCTCGGGAATTCTGTGAAGAGAGAGCCAGCAAATGAGAATTCAGCTAAAAAGTATAACTGTAACTTTAGCTGGAGTTCTCATGTAACTGGGATCTTAACTGAGAAAAAAAAAGTGGCAGGATCGTAACTGACCCCCCCTCAGGTATAAAAAGCCTACAATTTTGTGACTCAGGGCTTTTGGTCATTTTTTTGGAGGTGTGTTGACCTTGTGGAGGCTTTCGCCTTTTTACGAGAGAGCTTGCTAGTTTGGGAGATTCGTAAAGTCTGCTCATATAGGGAGCGGCAAAATCTTGATACCGAACGGGGGATAAATTGGGTTTGATTGCACTCTGAAAAGCCTCCCCATTTGTAAGAGATTATTAATTCTCTTGTTTTTTCTTTCAACTATGATTGTCGTGAGGAAGTTTTATCGGCAATCATCCTTTGCAGTTCTAAATGATTTAGGAATTAACGTTCCTTTGTAAATAGCCGTATTTAATCCAGAATTAAAGTGAATTTCCAATTTTATTCTTTGACTGTAATCCATTATTTACGTTACCTCTTATTTGAGAATATTGAAGGGATCACAGCAGCTACATAAAAAACAAATATCTTAACACTACAAATAATCAAAGATTGTACATATTATTAATAGAAATTGATATTACCAGGTTGCTTACAGATGATATCATTAAAGACTATAACATGTAGTATTTGCTATTTAACTGTTTCATAAAGAATTTTATTTCAACTTTGATTTTGATGTAAAAATGAATTTTAAACCTTAATATAAAGATTCTTAACTAACTGACAGCAACAGAAAGAAAAAGAAGAGGTATTATTTCGATTTTTCTCAATGGATTAATTTATATAAATATTTTTTGTGTCCTTTTTCGAAAAACTTAATAAATGGGGTTTTGTATGGTCAGGTCAGTTTTGGTATAATTTCATTCTTTCATAGCTTGTAACCAGTTAGAGATAAAACAGAGTTGCTTTAATGTTTTATGCTCTTAAATGAACTCTTTTGTAGACTTCTACCTAGTAGATTATGTAAAATTTACCCTGTATGTATATATGTGTGTATCTCAGGTTTGTTTGTTACAAGCATTATTTTATGAATAAGGAACTAATTCTTTTGCGATATTAATGAAATATTTCAGTGGTTTCCAATTATTAAAAAATTCTTTTTGAATCCCTGGAAATATTTTGCTTTGTGCAGCTATTTAGTGAGTAAATATGTTTTTTAAGATTCACATTACAGTATAGAACTAATATTTGTACACAAATTATGAAATATGAACTTCAAATTTTCTAATATTGTTAACATATAAAGTAAAAATGTGATAAAAGTTTTTACAATAATAAATAAACTAAAATAAAAGATTCTCTTACCAGGATGAGCTGAATCTATTGTGACATGAGCATGAGGAATGTTGTACTGTGTTCGTGGATAAACTGGGCGAGCCAAACCACTGGATCCCATTTCATATGGCGATTCTAAACCACCATTTGGAACAGGAGTGGTTGCAGACAATGCTGAGAAGAAAATATGTATTTAAGTATAGTTAATTTTTTAATTCATAAATTAAACAATGAGAAAATATTGTTTGGATTGCTGTTTTAAAACAAGATCTTGATTTAGTTGTTAATTTAGATTGAAAGTTTTTCCTTTATGCCAGGCAATTGATGTATAAGCCATAAATCTTTCAGCAAATTAAACCAATAACAATATATACGGCTTAATATTGACTGATATACATAAAATTAAAATTTGAAATTATTTGAAAGAAAGCAAGAGTTGTTTGTATTGCTTATAAAAGAAATATTGTTCTAAAAAAGGAAATTTAATAAATTTGCCAGTTTTTACAAAATTGACTTTTTAAAATGTTTTTTCCTTAATGTTAAATATCATACAATGCTGTAAAAATGATATTATTTTACTTGTATTCAGTGATGTCTATCCATATTTGTAAAAGTTAATATTTTATGACATCCAATGCTATCTCACATTTAGCACATTGCACAGTGAATCAATTCTATATTTAAATGAAAATATATGCATGCTTTTTCATTCACCAACATGTCGAATTATGATCAAATGGGTAGGTTGCTGCTTTTTGGTACCAAACTTTATGGGTTTGAACCCTAGTACTGGCATGGTATTCCATAGCCATTCGAAATTAGCTTTAAGCAGTAGGTCTTGGTCTCTTAGGCTATAGGTGTAGCCAAAGAGTAGACTGTAGTGCTCTCAACCAACCAACCAACCATTCACCAATATACTGTTTTTACATTACATTACATTACAACTTAGGATGAACCTATTATTTTTAAGTAAATATTATTTTTACTTCAGCAATAAATTCTTTTTAGACATACAAAAACATTCTATGCACATTATTTTAAATAAATGTTTTGAGAAAAATTTCATTTTCACTCTTTCTAGATAGCAAATTGATACCAATAGAGCAAAATATATAAAAATCAGTAAGTGCTTGGTTATGAAATATAAGAGATTAAAAACTATTAGTTTTAGTAGGTGATTACTTACTAGGTGGAGGTGGAGGTAAGGTGAAATTTTCAGGTGGTAATAAAAAGGATTTAACTCTGGATTGACTAGATTCAGACTCACCATCTACAGTGGCCATATCATCTACACATTATTGGTGTTCAAAATAAAAAGTAATGAATAAAATAAAATAAAACTGGGATGCAAACAAAAAGACAACTGAAGATATTAAATGTAAAACAAGTAATTGCAAATTTTATACATGCAAACTTAAATTTTAGGTTTAAAAATAAAAACCTAATGATATTCTGCAAGCATGCCAGAGCCATATCATGCAATTTTAATTAAAGACAAATATTTTCATATATAAATGGTAGAATGTAAATAATTTGAAAACGATTATATTTTTCTCAAAAATTACTGATAATGAAAAGTAAACAAGTGTAGTAATAGATGTTTTTCATTATTTACAAGTATCAATATTATGCTCTTAGGAGTTGTAAGAACATTACACTTAATTTAAAAAAAAAAAAATTACCAATATATGACCCCTTTTTCTTTTCCATGACATCAATCATAACATCTGCTTCGTGAGGATTTCTTGTCATACCTGGATGCTCCCCTTGTCTAACTTTCTCTTTTAGCTCCATTTGATCATGATGAATCCAGAGATCTGGAGGTTTAAGTTCTCTACCTGTTGCTTTTTGTCCTCCATATCTGTAAAATAGCAAATTGTTTTTAACAAAACATAAAAATAACTCAAAGCAGATTTAAAAAGATCTGCATCGTGCATTTAATAAAAACATAAAGCCAGTTTTATTTGTCATGAATGTGGAATATCCATATATAATGAAAAGTTTATGTAAGAGTAATAAACTTTTAAACTTATTAGAAATCTTGATTTTGTAATTTTATGTTCATCATTAACCCTTTCCAGCACAGTGTGTTCAGTGTGGACACATCAAAAACATCCCCTCTTAGACATTGAAAATAATTGATAAATATTTCAAAAACCACTCTAAAGGCTAGTTTTGACCATTTTTTTATATAATAGATGGCAGCACTTTACCAGCCTTCAATAATTTTGGGATATATATTGTTTTTTAAAACACTGATCTTTCAAAGAAAAGTTTGAGATTTTTTTTTAAATAGAAAAAATATAGTACAGAAAAAAATCTCTGTTATTTTGTTGACTGAGAAATAAATACAGTGAAACAATTCCATTTATCTTTGGACTATGCACTTTGCGCAATGGGTAAAACTAAAAGCTCATCTTAAAAGAGGCCAATCTCCTGAAGCTTCCAAGATAAAATCAATATAACCAATATAAAATCCATATTTCCGAGGAAAAACGATTTTCTAATGTCGAACACATGCCAGTGAAGTAAAATTGAGGCAGATGCACTGACTGTAGCTCTAAACAGAAGCCCCAGATATTGCAGTATATATGAAAAACTTGCAATGTAAATTAAATTTCATAAAAGGTGGTAACACATGTTTTGAAAAATACTAGGAAAGGTAATGAATGTATAAATATTGATGTATATAGTGTAAATATAGCCGGTACCTTAATTTTATTACATACATTCATTTAACTCATTTAATGAAGAATTTATTATTTTTTTAATTTAATTTTTAAGGGGGAGGTGGGTGTAGAATAACATTCCTCCCGTGGTTCACTCTGGGTAATGTTAAATCTGCTATGGAGATCGGATTATACTGTTATTAAATCTTGGGCAAAAATATTTACTGTAATACGTGCTTCACAGCAATAATTACAGGTTATTACGATAGGTGAGCACCTATCGTAGCTCTAGTGGCACTGTGTGTCTGCTCCGGACACACCCACAAAATTGGAACGGCTTATGCAATTTTCACAAAATTATATATTTGGACACTCCTAGACCTAAATAAACTGCTTACAATTTTTTTTTTTTGCCGAAATTCCTACTTTAAAGTGTAGCATGCCGGCAAGGGTTAAAGCATGTTTTATATAAATAGTACTAATGGTTTTTATATTGAGAGTAATTGATTGGAGTGAATATAAGATCTCAGCATGCATTCTTGTGTTACAAATTAGGTGTTAGTGCAGCCAAGCAAAAATAATTAGTCTAGTTTTTTTGTTAAACTTGCTTTGTAACAATTAAAATATTAATTTGTGCATCTGTATACCATCAGAGTTGTTTAGAAATGAGTAAAATAACAATAAAATTTTTAGACATTATTAAACAAATTTTACCTATTTTTTTGAACAGGGGCCAAATATGCATTGTGGCGTCGTCTACATCCCACGGATACAATGATGATGAGAATGATAACTACTATTCCTCCTGATACAGCAGCGATGATTATATACAAAAAGTTATTTGCTAAACCTGAAGAAAAAAATATTACATTTTATATTGTTGATATTTAGATAAATCAACTTATTAAACCAGCTTAGTTTTTATAAAGATCAATCAATGACAAAATATTAATAAGTTTGCACTATTAATTGAAATATCTGTTACTCCAAGCAATTTTTTTTTGGGGGGGGGGCTTAGATATTAATACCCCCCTTTTTTGACTTATTTAAATAAATTTAAAATTAGATTTCTTATTTCTTTTTCTCAAATATACATTTGTTAGTTACTTCCAGTTCAAATATAATAGCTTTATAGGATTTTTACAGTAAAAATACATTAGCAAAAATTTTATTAGATTATATTAACTAATAATAAAATATTTATTTTATTTTGAAGGAATTATATAATTTTCACATTGTCTAAAGTTAATGTGAAATATATTTAATTTGTGAATAAAACTGTGTTACCTGGAGGCGTTTTGTAAACTATTTCAGAGGACAAGGGGCCATATCCTTTAGTATTCCTTGCTTGTATTTTAAAATAGTATGTAGTATCAGGCATAAGATTTCTCAGAACTGTAGACAATTTATCACCTATCACACCTTCTACAACCCAATCTCTGTCTCTTTGAGTGTTGTCTGTTGTGTAGAATACTACATAACCTATAATTATAATTTGAGATTATACATAATGTTAGTAGGAACAACATGCTATGTAGCATATAATATTTTAACAAAGGAAATATAGTTTGTTATGAGGAATGAATTTGATAACACAATTTTCTTTCTCGGCTTCCTTTCTGTGCTACTATAATCACACATTTATGTAACAACATATGTTCAAAATTTCTCCAAGAGGACTAAATAATTTCCTTATCTTTTTATTGTGATTAATATTAATTTTCAGACTAGATATTAAAAGAATTGCTTCTTTAATCCTCCCATATGTTTTATTAAGAAACTGTATTTAATTACAAAATTGTATTTATGAAATTGCATGGTAGTACTTTCCAATAAGAGACACACCCCAGACCAGATATTTTGTTCCTTAAATTGGTGTCCTTTCTTCAGAGGGTAGATATTAAAAAAAAAATGAATTTAAATTAGGAATTAAGGTTGTTCCAAGCTTTTATAAGTGATTTATAAATAAGTATATGTTGAAAAATGAAGATCTTTAGTTAAAAAGGTTTAATTATTGGAGAAATGTATGAAATAAATAATAAAGTTTTGTACCTGGAGAAATTTATCGAAAATAATCTATTACACAGGTTTATTCAAAACTATGTATTGCAGTCATTTTTTAAAAATTTGTATATTACTGTCTGTAACAGAACTGAAGCAAGAATAACTTAATTTTGAATTCTATGGAGGGGAAATATTTTTTCGATTACACTATAACTTGCCTTCCCCCTTTTTCTCTACCAAAAAAGCAGTTTCCAAAAGAGAGGGATACCTTTTTCAATTTCTTGTTCTTTTGTCGCAAAAACTATTTTCACTAATCATAAACTTTCCTTTGAAGCCCCCAAAAAGAACCAACAAAGAGTTTATTTCTGTACCTCTATTTTATTTTTGAAAGTTTTATCAGTGTCCCTTAATAAAATATAGTTATTATTAAAAGGAGCTAAGACCCCCAGAATTGTTATTAATATAGAGATATCTTTTACAGGAGGTACTACAATAATTTATTATCTGTCTAAATGTTTATTTCTTTAAACTAATGTACTTCAATGTTCTAACTATCTTAGATCACAGACCAACTTAATAATTTATGGTAAGATATTTTTAAAGAAAATGATATAGAAGTATGTATATGTATGTGTATATGTATATACACATCTAGAAAAGTTAATTTTCATATTCTTCTCCTGTACCTGTGATTTTTCCATTCGGTTGTTTTGGCGGTTGCCAAGTAAGACTGATGGATGAAGCATCATCTTCTGAAGGGATAAGAGTCAAATCCCTTGGTGGTGATGAAGGTGCTGCTTCTTGAGTTGTATTGCTCACACTCATACTCCAAGTGCTCTCACGAGTACCTTTGACAACTTTCACACTAAATTCATATTCAGTATTAGGCCTGCAAAATTATATTTTATTTTTGAGTAATAAAACAAATTGTAAAATGCTCCATGAAAATAAATTAACTAGGAAGGATGGACAAATATACTTTGATACAGTGTTTCAGTTGGCCTAGTTGTTAGCAAGCTATACTTTTATATAGCATCCTAACAACTAGGCCATCTAAAACACTGTATGCTAGTATGCTATACTTTTGTATAGCATCCTAGTATGCCTGATTTGAAACTGGCAGATGCTCAAATTACCCTGTCTCCAAAAGCAACAAAAAATTTAGACTGCATAAAAATTCCAAAAACTCAATGAATTTTATTGCATTCTAGTATAATGACATAGTAACATAAAATTGTACTCCAGGAATGATAGTAAAATCAGAACTTAATGAACTAACTGAAACAGCAGTTAAAAATTTTAGTTGCACATTTTATGTGCAATTTTTAATAAACTTAATGGAATGTACAATGTGACCACTGTTGTTCCCTGTCTCATGCAATATATGCATGTTTTAACTATTATGATTAAATGCATTGTCAACAAATATTTTATATTCTAATTCAAATGTCTCCTAGACATTCAACCCTGATAGAACTTATGTATGAGGATTGATATAAAAAAAAGGCTACAAGGGTTATAAATTATTTATGAGTAATAAGCAGAAAATACAAAATGCTGTTTACAAGCATATTTGCTGATCACATTTTTATAACATTATTTCCAAATTTATTTGGCCATTTTTTTAAGGTACCTACGACCAATTAGTTTAACCCAAGTTCATAGAAATCACATTCTGTCCATGGTGTTGTCATTTTTTTTATAACCTTAAAATTTTATTTAGAAATAACAAAACAATTATCAGAGTAATTAGTTTATAAATAAGTGAAAAATATAAATTGAATCATTATACTTTTATAAATTAATTTAATGGCTAAAAGAGAATTTCTCATATAAATTTCCATTTAATTAAGTAGTATGAAATCTAAAAGGAGTTAGTAGTACTTGAATGTTATATAATTTTAATAAGGGATGAAATTTTCCATGGAGTCAAATTTTAGGTGGATTTTTTTTCATAAATGTTCTCTAGAACTTGTGTAATACAACAAAATGTAAAAATATTTCTTTAACAAGCAATTTTAGGAGATTTTTAAAAATCTATAGTACTCTTTTATTGGCTAAAACAAAAATTTTCAAAAGCACATAAGGTAATAAAATTCTATTCAATGTAAATTAATGTTTTTCAACAATATACATAACAACACTTACCTCAGATCATCAATCATACAATTTAAATCAGTTGAGTTAAAGTATCTGTATTTAGCTGTGGCACTAACTGCATATCGTACTGTGTAAAATCTGTTATCAGTGACTAATTGGCTTCTTGATAATGTACTGTCTGTCCAGTACAGAACAACTGTAGATGAAGAGAGTACAATAGCTTTCAAGCCAACTGGAGGTAACATAGGACTTAATGGCTCTGGAGCTAATGAAAAAAAAGTATTGTATTTAATTATTTTTTATGACAGGAAAATAGTAATGTTAATTGAAAATATCTAAAAATATTTTCTTAGATAAAAGTAATCAAATGTGATATTTTTTGTAACAATCGAGATAACTCCCAGAGAATCTAAATTTGTTTTGATTATTGCATATACAATATTAATTTCATGTGTAATAAGTTTCTTAATTTGTAGTGAAATTTATATTAATATTTAATAAATTCATGTTTAAATTTTTTTTAAATAAACAATACCCTAGCTGCTTGATATCTCACCTTTGGTAGATAATAAAAGTTCCTCAATAAAAGTTTAGAATTACTATAGATAAACATACTAATAAAAATGTTAAATAAACCTAATATGCTGGATTTTATTAATGAATATGATAGATTATTAAAAGATAACATATTCTGCTAGTTTCTTCACTGCTTGTTGCAACAGTATAAATTAGGTACCAAAAAGGTCAGATTTGAGAATTTTAATAGTGGAGAAACATTTTTGAAAATTTTATTTTTATATATTAGCTAGCTGTATTGCCTGGCATCATTCAGATTGTCTCAAATACTGTATCATACATGGTAAAGCATAAGAAGTGAGGTCACACAACATATGACCAACATTGTCTTCTAAAAAATAAAGTTAAAATTCAGTGCTTCCAGGAGATAGTTGCTCAGTAAAGTTTAAAAATTTTAAAGGCTAAGTTTCTAAAATTGAAACTTGCAAAATTTTCAGTGATAACTACTGTACCTTATATTAAAAATACCTTAGTACCTGCCATAAATTTAGATGTTTTATGGAATATCCTAATAATTTTAAACTTTCTCTAATCAGTTTATTCATATCATTTAAATTGAACAGCAATTTCTTGCAAGACACACTTTTAATCATTTAAGTCCTTACTACTACTTTTTAATCAATTAACACTAGGTTTACGGGATGTGTCATTTTGACGCATTTCAAATTTTATTAAGAAAATTACAAAAACCTACAGCATTTTTATTTTATCTCTTGTACTGACTTTTATCCATTGAACAAGGTAAATATACATTGAAGTCTATTTTCTTTAAAAGTGTTGAAATATTGAAATTTTCTATGTGGTATACCTATCTCTACGGATATGTGTCAATTTAAACGTGATCATAATGTAGACAAAATTTTTAATAATATAGTTCTACTCATGCAAACATTGCAACAATAATAAATAGGAATGTACCCACAGTGCTTTGATCTGTTATCCAAAATTGTTATCACAAGTAAAACAAGCAATAAGCAACCGTAGAAAGAACGAAACACAGAATGTCAATTGAAGTTAGAATGTGAAGAGATTTTGAAGGTTTTAGGTCCTTGGTTCAGGTATTGAAATATAAACTACTAGAATATTTTTTGAATTAGTAATATTATTATGAACCTCAATATTAACTCATATTTTCATTTCTTACTTAAAGTGTATAATTATATTGCTTTCTGGGTGTTGTTATATGTATTCATTCATGCATCAAATTGATGCGTGTTCATAGAGGTATGTATATTAGAAACATCCGTAAACCTAGTGTTAAATAAAATGCACTGAAGATCAAATTTGGTGTAAAATAGCTAATTTAATGCTCAAAGAAAATTGTCTTTATGATATTTGAAAATCTGTAAGTATTAAAGTTCTTTATAAATTAATACATATTCAAGATTTATTGAAATAAAATTATATTTACTTTGCATTATATACTTAATAAGTAAAGGAATGATGAAAGTGAACTATATATAAAAATCAAATAATTTTCTGTTCTGAAATATTACTTTAAAACATTTTATTACTTTTATAAAGAATATTGGGACTGTGCCAAGCTATTAGACACAAAGAGAGTCAGCTGCATGTGGCAACATTATAAATGGATGGCATAAGCAGCAATCAAACCAAATTCAAAAATTCATTCTTTTGAATTTAAGAAATTAATCAATTTCTTAAATTCAAAATGGAAACATTAAAAAGTCAACATTCTGAAGACTTGCATCCTACGTACAAAATCTACTACATAGTCCTGTTGTAACTAATTAACCTTGTAATATGTATTGTAAGTATGAAATAAATAGCTGCTTAATTTGAAATCAAAGATTTAAGGACATTTATTTTATAATTTTTTGTTATATAAGTAAAATATTTTTGTATACTTACGAGCTTGTATCAAAGTTTTGACAGTTTCATATATTGGTATTCCATCGCCAACTTGGTTAAATGCTCGAAGGCTAATGACATATTCTGAGGAGGGTTCTGTAAATTTTAATTGCATTAAAATAAGTAATTATATTAAAATGAACAGTAAAGTGGCACAGAAGAAAATCATTTAAAAATAATTTGTCATTTTATTCATGACATTTCATAGTTATTAATAATTTCTTATGTATTTCATTAAATTAATTTTTTAACAATACCTTTATAGGTTAGGAAAAAACTCCTTGTAGCATATAAACATGTAATTTGAAGCATATGAAATCAAAAATAAAATTATTGTAGTTTAAGCTCTTTAGTTTGTGATATAAAAACATGCTTACTTCTGCTTATCTTTTATGAAATACTGAACATGTTGCAAAGTGGTACTTGCTATAATGTTTTGCTAATTTCCTTGAGAGAATCAATTTCATTAGAATTTTAATATTAATGCTTCATATTTAAACATGCAATGCTATTTCTTCTGCATGTTAGTTTTTTTTTATTGAAAAAATACCAATAACAAAATATTTTATAATTTTATGGAATTTATCTTAATATTCTGTAGTTAAATCTTAATTGTATCTTTCAACTGTTTTTATAAAGTCTAGTTTTACTCATCAGTAACATTTAAAATAAAAATTTTGATGAATATGCCTATGGAATAAGTTAGCCTATTATTAGAGAGAATGCTTGGAGTTTCCTATTTTATTATACATTTTTCTCCTATTAATACTTTGAGAAAATACCACAAGCATGTGCAAGTTTTAAGAAAGCTTATGCTGTGGATTCTCATGATCCTGATGAATGGGTAGTGTTGAAATAGGTAAGAGAAATGACTTACGTAAATTTTCTATGTTGTAGTATCTTTGTCTTCCATCAAGCACTTTAGTGTAGACATCAGGGAAACCAATACCCCATCCAATCGTATAGCCTCTAATCATGATATTTTGATTTCGCGGTGGAGTCCAGTTAACATATATACTGTTTGCCGTTGGTCGTGCTCTCAGAGAGCTAGGTTTATCAGGAACTCTTGATTCTGAGAAGAAATAAAAATGTACGAATTAAATAATAAATTGTTATTTTAAATAAATACACTCAGTAATATTTGATTACATAAATATTAATGTAACTCAATATGCAGATGTTGAAGATAAAAATTAGTTCCACAGATAGCTTAATTTTATATGCAGTCTTGTAGGTCTAGTTTCTTTAGCGCTTGTGTAAAAAACTGATCTGCGCCCCTACCACTTAATATAGTGAGAGAATATATAATTTTTTTTAATATATTTAGAATGAACTCAAAATATTTTGTCAATTCTTAAAATGTTCCTTGTATATTAATTTTTAATTTTTTCTTCTATATTTATTTAATTCTTAAAAATATTTTTGAACACTAAGGGTATTATTTTGCTGATAAACTGAATAGTTTATTTGAGGAGATTATTTTTTCTATTTGTACCTTGAATTTTCATAAAAAATTGATGATTTTCTAAATTTAAATTTAGTTTTAATAACCTTAATAAATTAAAAATTTAAAACGAATACCCGGATGTGTATAAAGGCATATTAGAAATGTTTGGTAAATATTTTGTAAAAAAACTATAACAAGTTTAGTTTCTAGCAGTATTTTAAAAAATAAGAAAATTAATAAAACAATAATTTTTAAACACATTGGATTTTAAAAATAAAATCTGATTCTATAATAAAAAAAATATTTTTCAACCTTTCCTTATTTCTACTTGGGCGAATCGACCTCTTTCGGACCCCATTTTCCTCACAGTGTGGCATCCCTATGATTGATGCACCCATAGCAAATGCCACCTTTGCCACTCCCTAGTTATGGCCTTGCAGTCTTGTATAGAATGTAATTCTTTTATCAAGAATAACTTTAACAATTGCATATTAGTATCCTAAAGATATTATCAGTACTTTAAAAACAGTTATTATTGCCATAAAAATGTATGCCACTTTAAAATTATTTTTAATAATTTCTTAAAAATGCTTTTTTATTAAGTTATAAATGAGAGTATTGATGGTATGTAAAATAGAAGGGGAATTTGCATGCATAACTTAAATTTGTTTACTCTATAGCTGTTTAAACTTGTAAAGAATAATTCAATGTTGCTCTTTTAGATATAAGTGAATGACTTCTAATTTGTAGTTCTGAGTTGCATCAAATGTAAATTTTTATCTTTATAGCTGTCCTCATTTTCCCTTGCTCATTGTGTTACAGGAAAGCCAAATTGAACATGGGATTAGTGTGATTAAAAAAAATTACTAATGCACCTTTACAGTCTCATCCATGACAGATCGGAAGGTTCACTTTTATGATATGATAGTTTTCTTTAATAAGTGTTTAAGAGGACACATCAACTTTAAACCTTCCAAAAATCGATTTTTTGTTTTTTGCATTTTTAAAATCTTTGGAATTATATATATATATATACACACACACACACACGAGGCACATCCAGAAAGTAAATTTCTCGAAGTTTTCCCCTTTAAAGTAAACGTAATTAGCTGTGTCAATTGAACATGTGTAACAGATCTATGACATATCAATCGTATGCTAGCTAGACAGGTCCCGCCTCGTGCCAGTAGCGTGGTAGCAGTGGTCCGAAATGGAAACTCTAATTCCTTCTCCCGCCGCCTGCAACGTTCGGTCGGCGGTCTTAAATGCACAAAACATTGCGCCATTTGAAATTCATTGTCAGGTCTATGAGCCGAAACTGACACCCGAAATTCAACGCTTAGGAGCAGCACGATGACGGCGACGAGTTCCTCGACAGGATCATCGCGGGCAATGAGACTTGGATTTCGCACTTCACTCCGGAAACCAAGCAGCAACCAATGCATTGGCGTCATAGTGGATCTTCGGTCAGGACCAAATTCAAACAGACGCTGTCAGTACGAAAAGGGGTGTGTACGGCGTTGTGGGATAGGAAGGGCATTCTGCTCCTTGACTTCAGCGAAACACTGCGGAAATTGTGACGTGCCATTCAAAACAAGAGGCGTGGAATGCTTACTGCAGGTGTTGTGCTCGTCCACATACGGCTCGACGCACAGTAGCTCTTTTAATGGAATTTGGCTGGGAGTTGTTTGATCATCCCCCCTAAAGCCCTGATCTTGCTCCCAGCGATTTTCACGTTTTCGTACACCACAAGAAATTCCTGTCCTCCGGTGAGCGTTTTGGCAACGATGAAGAGGTGAAGACGTCTGTCACACGCTGGTTCCATTCACAGGTGGCAAAATTCTACGACAGAGGGATACAAATATTGATCCCACAATACGACAAGTTTCTGAATTCTGGTGGTGGTTATGTTGAAAAATAGATGAAACATTGCTGTACATGTTGCCAATAAATATGTTCCTGAAAGAGTGACTTCTTTTCTTTCTTTTAAATAGGGAAACTTACTTGGATGCTCCTCGTATATATCATGCAGATAACAATTAAATAGGAGACTAGATGTTACTGCATCTCCAAATATATAATTTCAACATTCTATGGCTAATTGTTTTTGAGTTATGCACGTTACGTATTTACAGGCGTCACTTTGAAACTAGACCCAATTAATTTTGGGACGGTCGAAATGGAAAGTTAAAATTTCATAGTCAAAATTTCCTTGTACGTACGTAGAGACGTAATGACGAAACTATCAATATTGATTCAAAAATAGTCAAAATGAGTATTTCTGCTGAAATTTGAACACCAAGATATTTTCGCAATCACGGTGTTTACTTACTTTCTACAGGTCTATTGTTATTGAAATGCAGCAATTACTGATACCATGTATATTTGGCTTTCCATCGTTGATATAATTCATGCAAAGAAAATACTTTTACAGTCAAATAAGGATTACAGCAGCAA
This sequence comes from Pardosa pseudoannulata, assembly GCA_032207245.1. Classification (NCBI taxonomy): domain Eukaryota; kingdom Metazoa; phylum Arthropoda; class Arachnida; order Araneae; family Lycosidae; genus Pardosa; species Pardosa pseudoannulata. The sequence continues at coordinate 101,598,943 of CM063505.1, read as the reverse complement.
GTGTGTTACGGCAACTTGTGTGTTACTGCAAACGAAAGCAACACAAGGACTTTTGGTAAATAATAAATAAGTCGCTTTGTATTGTATCGTTAGCATGAAATTTTCTATTTATCATGTTCCATTTTCCTTATTGACTCCTTTCTCTATATTGGCTTTCAAGCTTGTTACTTCTTTGTTCCTGTCGTAGCAGTTAAAGTTTCTTTTTTTCACTATCCTAAGTTTTGTTTTTAATTCTAGAAAAAGGCGTTCACCTTCAAAATCTTTGATTTGTATTTTTTTTTTATCTGCGAACCTTTCAAGCATTTTTTTCTACTCAGCGTTTAAATTCGGGTAATTTAGGGCGTAAGACACTTGATTTTTACTTTTCTGAGAATAGATAAAAATTCAGAAAATAACCGTAAAAGAACACAGAAAATTACAGATGTAGAGAGATAGGCAATTCACATATTTTTAAAATAAAAATTCAGTGATCAGAATAACTTTTTTTTCTCTCCATCTATACCCGCTATTGAGCGCTGCCTTTCGATTCCGGAATTAGTGAATTTGAATCCCGCTGCTGGTATGGATTCTCGTAGCCGTTTGAATTTGGCTTAACATAGTAGGCCATGGTATCATCAGTCCTCGTGTATAATGTCAGTAAAATAATTGTAAAAAAGTTAGACAATAGCATTTAAAATCAAACCTATAGATTCCCCTGTACCAGATAGAAATTAAAAATTTTAAATATATAAAATTTAGTTTAAGTTGTAGCTATTGTTGAATTAAAAAAGCATTAATTTTTTAACTTAATTTTACTTTATCCATTAAAATATGTTTAAGGTTGTAAGATGAGATTGTACAGTTCATTTAAATTTAATATAAAACTACAAAATTAAATTTAGTAAAATTTTCAGTCTATATCTTCACCTGCTACGCTCTGTAGTTCATAAATAAGTTAAAATCTGACATAAAAGAGTTTATATATAATAATAGTCTCTGTTTGAAAATAAATCTTAAAAAGGAGGTTCACATTTAAAAAGGAAACAAAATTGGGGGCATATGGATTCTGCTTACCATCTAGATCATTCTGGTATGTATCGACCAAAATCCAATCAGTAGCTGGACCGCTTCCATTAATTGTTAAAGCAGATATCTTAATACTGTATTGAGCACCTTTTTCTAGGCCTAAGTAAAAAGAAAATATTTATTAATATGATAAACAAGAAGTATTGATTACATATATTGCCTTCTTTTAATTTTTTTTTCTATTAGGCTTTAAATATACAGTCTATACTTCACTAAAATGGTAATATTACTAAACTCTTCGATCTTAGTCTTATCATTTACTTTTTAACTTTCTGGGATTTAATATGTATTGCCTTCATAACTGTCACTTCTGATGACAAGTGCTTAAAGGTCTTGTCACTTGTCAACTTATATGCGTTGAGAAAAAGCAACGGATGCAGTTTACTTTTCTCAATGAAGAATGCACGGATTTCTTGTGTGATAGCGAATTCAACTGATTACAGAACCTATTGAACATCAACCTGAGGCAAAATAAATTGGCTGAAAATTGTTCGCTATGACACGAGTAATCTCTGCGTATTCTACTTGGGAAAAAGAAACTTAAACTCAATCCGTTGCTTCTTGGTTGGCTTGTATAATAAAGCTTTAAAACCTTTATCACGGCCTCTAGTTTCTGATTCTGCGTTAATAGAAGCGTATATTTTCATTTTTGAATGAAATCGGCTGAAAATTATTCGCTATCACACGAGCAATCCCTGCGCATTCTACTTGGGAAAAAGAAGTTTAAACTGAACTCGTTGCTTCTTGGTTGGCGTGTGTGATAAAGCTTTACAGGCTTTATCACGGCCTTCAGTTTATGATTCTGCCTCAACAAAAGCGTATATTTTCATTTGTAAATTAGTTTTCTTCCTATTGCTCAATTGTTCGTAGGTAGGAAGTCAGACTAATTTGTGTGATTAATAAATGAACTCTTTTTTTTTCTCTGAACCTCGACAGTCGGTAAAAGTGAGAGATGAAAGTTTTAAATCAAGTTTTTATTTCATATGGTGATAGCACTAAAGAATTTTATTTAATAACTGGCAACCCGGACAGTTGTTACGCGTTCATGAGGCCACTTTGGATATTCTTCTCAAACGATCATTCTCAGATTTGTAGATTAATTACTAAATAATTCCCATTAATGATTACTGAACAGAATAACAAGCCAATGGAATATATAAAGACCATTGACAAGATGCATATTGAAAAAATATAGGCTTTTTCAAAACTGGTTAATTGTTAATTTAAGCATTAACAGGTTGATTGCCACTTACTCCGATGGGAATATTTTGGTGCCTTCCGCTAGTGTTAACTCTGATAGGAGGGACTTTGCAATGACAGCAATATTATTTATTTCATTGTTGAGCTGGCACTGCTTAAGAGCATTTGTGCAGAATGTAATGTTGCTTAGTAAACTTAATAAGTGTATTACCTTGTTTAAATGAAAATTTTGATCTTTCAATTGGATGGTACACCGGACACATCTTGAAATTGAAAGAGGTCTATAATGGCTTTAAAACGAGTAAAAATGGCCGAAAATGAAGCATTCAACTTCACAGAGAGTGATGGAAAGTGAATTTAGTAGTGGTAATAACAGGTCGTGTTTTTTTTTTATTTAAAAAATATATATTATTTTTCACATTCAGTAAAAGTACTTAATAATTCACCGCTATAACTTTTTTAAAAATAAAATATGAAAAAAAGCAATATTAGTTCTCAAGTAACAAATAAAAATATTATTGTCAGTCAACCTGTTTAAAAATAATTTTTAATGATTCCGGAAAATCATTTCATTTAGAAATATTTCAATAATATCCCAAGAGAATGTTGCATAAGATTATTTCTTTAATAAGTGATAATCCATTGCTGAAGATATTTATATTTACGAAATACGATTCCACGTTCATTTTCATCAAGGCATTTCTATCATAGTTTAAGGACGGAAATAAGTTTTTTTACTTACCTGTGATGGCAAATAATCTCCTGTTACCGTCTGTTGTTACCGTATCTCCCCTCCGGCTGCCTTTTAGTTTAAATCTTATCTTGTACCCCATTATTACTCCATTTTGGCTTTCTTTAGGCGGTGGTTCCCAGCGAACAATTACGCTCTGGTGGAGAAAAATATGATTTGAGAAACGAAATATGTTTCTGAAAGTCGAGAAATTTATAGTCTTTTAGGGAAAAATATAAGGATTAAACAAGTGAAATGCCATCGAAGAGAAAGTTATATAGAATAGAGTCTTCCAGATCGAAAAGGGATTAAAGCAAAATAAAAAATGGATTCCCTGTTGTAAAGAAATTTTAGTTTTTCAGAAAAAAAGTGAAATATATTCTTATATAGTCACGTATACAAGTCTTTATTTATGACGCAAAATTCGGCGCACGTGCCCGGGTCCCTAATTTGAAGGGACCATGTATCATAATTTGAAATCACATTTTTCAGAATTTAGAAAGCGCAAAAAAAAGCCATGTCTGCAAACGTTGAAACAGTATTAAAATTGTTTATAACACTCTCAATGTCTAAATGTACAAGAAAAGGATTCTTCTTTTTATTTACCCTTTGCTTGTCCTGTACACGACATATGATATACACTTCTAATGCTTTATAAGTTTGTATATCCCATGTGATACTCAGTGATATAAAATATATAAAATACTGTATAAAAAATATATTTTACTGTGTATATGTTACATACAAGCGTATGTGATGTGCAGGACAAGCAAAGGGCTATCAAGTTCAATGTGTTGCCGGGACCTATTTCTTAAAGCCGATTCCGAGCGGCTACTCTCCTCGAGGTCTTCGATAGTATTAAAACCACTTAGCAATTTTTTCCGTACATTGTACTACTAACACTATTTATGTGCAGAGTGATTTACCCGAATTTTTGCGAACATTGCATTTTTTAAACTCACGTTTCTAATTATACCGTCTAATTTATTCTAGTTTTTTTTTGTTATCCGTAGGTGATATTACTGATCCATAGAGCATATGTCGAACAATGGCCGAATGGGTAGGACGCGGCTTTGAAGTTCAAACGTTCGGGAGTTTAAAACCAACTACTGTCTTGGATGTTCCTAGCCAGTCAGAATCAGAGTTAAACCGTAGATCTCGCCTCATTATCCCGCGTGTAGCAAAACAGTAGAGCGTATAGCTTCAAATTAATCAACCAGTCAAATGTAGAGCATATACATAATTTAGGAAGCCAATAAAGGATTCCTTTTACACATATTTTGCTTGTAAATGCAATTTTCTTACAGATTCGTGATTAAAAAAGACATTTTTGTGACCTTTTTTTTAAAAAAAATTCTGGAACTGCTAAATGGCTAATAAAGTAAAAGCAAAACGCTTATAACAAATCCATTTTGTATGCGTCATTGAAATATAACGAAGAAGCATAGAGGAACGTATTAGTAAAAAACAAGCAAGAAAAAAAAATCGTTGCAGTCCTAAAAATTCCTTTTATTTTTCAAGTCTGAAATTTTGCAATTATTAGGGTCTTTCAGGATTTTACAGGGGAACTGAACTATCAAGATGCCTCTCCTCGATAATCAAGACTTTCATACAAAATTTAGCTAGTTCCAGATCTAAGCACTTTCATAGAATTAAAATAATAATAGTCAATTAAATAAAACAAAGTCTTTTTGCACTAAAATTCTACACAAAATTCTCTTTCGTAAAAATATTGATATCTAATAGATTCACAAAATTAACTTACCGTGGAGCTGGCAGCTTCTATGGTGACATTTTGCGGAATATCACTAGGAGCTGAAGAACAAAAATATTATAATTATCAATAAAATAATATAACAAGATACGAAATTTTATAATTCGCAATTGAGACTTACTATCGGATAGAGTTTTTACAGTCACATCGTCAGTGTTCCTCCCTGGTCCGTTGGCATTGAATGCTGCCACCCATATATTGTAATCTGTAAATTTCCGGAGACCTCTTAAAGTATGACTGGTTTCTGTTGTAGACACTTCACGTTCTTCAGATGTTCCTGTAACGGTGAATGCGATTGATATAAAGTGTAAATAAAGACGTTTCAAAAATGTTAAAAATTAAAAAAAAATTATTGACACGTTGAGTACTTGCCAGGTTAAGTAGCATTGATAGTCTTTGCCATGATATAAAAGTAGATTATTCTTAGAATCTGATTTATTCTTAAAAATATATGTATAGTTTAAAAGCTATATATAGCGAAAAGAAAATTGAAACCCCGATATCTTTATAATTAATTTATAACCTTTCTTCCATATCAATTGAAATACGCACCTGATATGTAATGCCAATCTAGCGAGACGTTAAAGCCTTGCTTTTCCTGCGCTAGTTGGAGACTGGGGTCACCTTCCCAGACAGCAAATTTAGCTTGCAGCAAGTTCAGCATGACAAGTCTGCGAGTTTGAAACAAGACTGCAGCAAGTCTACGCAAACTTCGAAGTCACCATACCTCCAACTTGCAGCAAACTTGTCATGCAAGTTTTTTTTTTAATGCGCAACAGCCCCTAGGGGGCCAAGGCTTACGGTGCCAATCTCCGTTTGCGTGACCAAAGGCCCTGGGGTGCGAAGTTCCGGTTAGGTGGTCAATCTTACGCGGAACCCCCAGTGTTTAGTTCCCAAGCATGCTTGGTTCTCAATTTCTCTACCCACTAAAGGGATGAAAGGCTAAGTCAACCTTGCCCAGCCCGGGGATCGAACCTCGGACCTATGTCGTGGGAGCGCGAAGCGCTACCCCTACGTCACTGGGCTGTCATGCAATTTACAGTACACTTATAGAGCAAGTTTGCCGCAAACTTGTCATATCAAACTGGCAGCAAACTTGTCATGCAAGTTACAATACACTTGTCGTGCAAGCTTGATGCAAATTTGTCATATCAAACTTGCATCAAGTTCATTGCAAACCACGGTTTTTCTCTCTAACGCGAATAAGGCACTTGACTTTTTTCAGAATTTGTCTATACAGCACCACGGGATTGTTGATAATTTTATTATGGAAGCACTATACAGACAATTTATATTATTCTTTTTTGAAGGTCATCCCAAATGCATCCAAACCTTTTTCGAGAATCGATCCAGGTCTACAGATTGGAAGCGAAATATGCTATTTTTCTTATAGAATGGGAGTGGCATTCAAGAGAAATTAGTAAGTAAGAAATGATACAATACTTTTAACTTATTTTTACATCTTAAAATGTGGCTCCTTTCTTTATAGATAGTTTATGAACATGCTCGGAAGATAATATTCTCTAAACCAAGGATGGCCAAGCTTTCAGATATGTGTCAGTTTGTGTAATGATACTTAGGTCGTGGGCCATGCTCATTTTATATACTCGTTGTAGGAGGAAAAGGGTTAAAATTATATTTTTGCTTGCATATAAAATTATACTAATAACATCTCAAGATTGAATAAGATTTATTTAATATAAAATGTTCTTATTCTAACAGTTCGCGAACATTGATTTTTTTTAACGATTTTTTACCGAATAAACAGAAATAATTAAAAAATAAACAAATTTACGATCTATTTCACTTTTAGTGGATTGCCTCTATTCTTTCCAACAATCTGTTACAAGCTATATTTAGCTATGCAAAGTGTACATTAAATAGTTTTCTAAATTAATACTACACTCAATTTATTCTTGTAAACAAAATTATGTTTGGAAAACGTATTGCTATACTCTTGTAGAAAGATAATCAAAATGCAAAATATTCACAAGGTGTTGGCTGGTTGCAAGTTACTTATGTTTATAGCGATTACGTTTTTCTGAACATTTTGATTACTCGACATTGAGAACTAGTAACTAGTTGATTTCTACGAATCATGATTTCAGACTCAGAAGTATAGATATTTTGAAACATCGCGTGGCTAAAATAGATGGACCTGGGTGAATTAAAAGCTAAAGGCATAGAAAAGATAAATCAGTAGTTGAAAAGTAGAAAGTATTTCTTTGTTTTATGTTTGTCTTTTAAGTGTAGATAGTTCTTAAATATTTAAAAGGGTTAAATTATATTTTTGCTTGCATATGAAACTATACTAATAACATCTTAAGATTGAACAAGACTTATTTAATATAAAATGTTCTTATTCTAACAGTTTGCGAACAGTAATTGTTAACGTTTTTTACTGAATAAACAGAAATAATTAGAAAAAAAAGTACAATCTTTTTCAATTTTAGTGAACTGCCTTTATTTCTTCCAACAATCTGTTAAACAAGCTATATATAGCTATATTAACTGTACATTAAATGATTTGTTAAATTAATACTACACGCAATTTATTCTTTGTGCTCACACTTGCTAAACAAATTATGTTTGTAAAACATATTGCCTTGTTCTTATAGGAAAATAATCAAAATGCAAAATATTCACAAGGGGCTGGCTGGTCGCAGGTTACGCATTTATGTTTTTAGTGATTACGCTTTTCTGAACACTTTGATTACTCTACATTGAGAACTAGTAACTAATTGATATTTACGAATTATGATTTTAGACTCAGAAGTATAGAGATTTTGAAATATTACGTGGCTAAAAAAGGTGGACATGGGCGAATTAAAAACAAAAGTCAAAGAAAAATAAATGGGTGGTTAGAAAGTAGAAAGCATTACTTTGTCGTTTAAACATTGTAGTTGTTAAATGTTTAAAATAATATTCTGAACTTCAATTACGTTTAAAGAGATCATTTTAGAATTATTAGGGATCTATGCAAACATTTTAATCATACCTATTACTGATTCATTCGCTTTTGCGAACGAATGACAACTTCCAAAACGAATGACCGAAGAATGCTATATTAAGGTCTCATTTCCAGTTAAAATAAGTGAAGCATTTTAAAACTATTTGAAAAAAAGTTCTTACCATCCTCAATGTAAAATAGTTTATATTTTTGAATGGATTCGCCTGCAGATTCGGGAGGTTCCCAGGAAACATGGATCGATGTAGGAGAAAGTGCAGCAGCTTTCAAATTCCTGGGAGGACCCGGGACATGTACTAAAGAGTAGAAAATATGGATTACACATAAATTTGACATTTTTATTATTGCCATTTTAAGACTAAAATGCATATGTGTTTTAAATCTTTAACATTTTCATCATTGTTCGGATTTACTAAGATATAACCAGAGGAAATTTTTAAGGTTAAAAAATATTGAAAGTTATTAAACTCGGTTCGAGATTCTAAACGATCCGATGTGTTTTAAATCATAAGAATATTTCATTCTTATGATTTAAAATTCTCATAAATATATAACTCATAAATATATAATGACAATTAGTGTGATATATAAATATATCACACTAATTGTCATTAATATTTTAATCTTTGTATAGATTTATTAAAATATAACTACAAAACATTTTAAGGTTAAAAAATAATGAATGAAACCTCTTCTATCTGATTCGAGATTTTAAACGGTTCAGTGTTTTTAAATCATAACATTATTTTTGTCTCCTGTCTTACTTATATACGGTTAATTTAATTACGCATTCGTGAAAAATATTTTTTTTTATTTAAATTTGTCTTTCTGCATTGGAAAAAAACATGATTGGTTAAAAAAAACGAAGATTTTTATGTTTCCTGTACTTGTTCTTAGACTGTTGTCAATGTTAGCATTTTGATTCTCCATAGTTGTCAAGTCATAACTTACTATTCATTTATTTATTTTAACTAACTTAATATGTCATTTTTTTAAATAAATATTGTGTGTAATTCACTACACATACTCTGCCAAAAACCTTCTTTCTAAATAAAAAGATAAAAATAATAAAAGTTCATCGAATATATGCAAACAATTTTCTTCACATTTGAGTGCATAGTTTAACATTCTGGGAAATTTGTAAATGGTATAAATTTTTAAGTCTCGTTTAAGTTGAAACTTAAAATCATAAGGATTACAAATTACATACTGTTTTCAATAATAGATGCATTTTTCATTTTTATAGTGTGTACATTGGAGTCTCTTGAATATTATGCCTCTATCAAATTTTATAGCACAGATATCATAATTTGTAAAAGAGAGTTAGAATTCAGAATTTACATACTTATTACGACAAACTAAGAGTTCACATTAGTTTTATAACGGAATTTCATAATTTATAGAACTTTTAATAGCGGACATTTGTAGAAGAAATATATGAAATTGGCACTCATACCTTCTCCCTGAGTTTCGACGGTAAACTCGTCTGAACTGTCTCCAGGTCCATGCTCGTTATAAGCGACGACTCTGAATTGGTATTTAGTGGCGGGTTGCAGACCTTGAATGTTCACCTCTTCCAAACTGTTGCGAGTTGTGTTTAGCACTCGTTCCCTAAAAACAACATTCGCATCATATGAATGCTGAAGGTAATGAAATACTGATATACAATCTTCTCATTTAGGAACCATTTCCACTAAATTAATTTTAACTCTCTCATATACATTGTTATTGTTTCTGATGCCGACTGGGCCCGTTAAGCTCGTGAGCCGCATTCTGGTCTATTTAAGGCAAAGACGTGCCTTTCGTTTAGAAGATCACTGTTAGGGTAAAAGAACGACTTTTAGCTCAAAATAATGCCTGTGAAATTTGGAAGCAGGGACAGCAATGAACACACAGGTTTGGCTTGCCACCTCCAGAAGCATTGTTTGAACTTGGAGTTTGTGCAAAGTCCACTAATCTATTTTACATTCTCCAACTGCCGCATAATGTGTGTTTTCATTACAGTGGAATCCGCTGAAGAAGTTCCTGTTTAAGAAGTTTTACAGCTTACGATGTTGTATTTCTGTGGTCCCAATTTTATCGATATGCCTATCAAAGTAATTCCTCCCTTTAAGAACTTCTACGTTTAAACATCTTCGCGTTTAAGTTTTATAAACTGAAAACCTCCTTTTCCATTTCATCCTTATGCTTCATTATTTTGTTTCGAATAGGGATACAAAAGATATATTTTTGGAAGAATTCATTGATAAATAATGAATAGCAATAACAAAATCAACAGTTAAAATCAAGATTTTTGACACTACTTGTAAGTACAACATTTTATAAGCGAAGCCACTTAGCTTTTTTTACTAACCATTCATCACGAGGATAGAAATTAAGGATTATAACAGTAAAGAGGATTATAAAAAAAAACAATAGGATTATAAACAATAAACAATAGGATTATAATCAAACTAAACAGAGGAATAAAAATAAATATGAAAGTAAATAAATATAACGATATTATTTCTAGTTCCATTGGGTCTATACCCCAACTTAATATTTCAAAAAAACCATTTGAATTATCATGCATTAAGGTTACTATTTAATATATCTTGAAAATATACATTATAGATTAAATTAAAACGTTAAATTTATTTTTCACTGAAAAATAGCTCTATATATAAAGACACATTTGTAAATGAAAAAATGAATTTACTACTAAATTAAAATATGTTATTAACGTATTTTTAGAGTTTTCCATTTTGAGATGTTTTTTCATATAGTAAGTTTCAATTTCTTGGTCCCTAAGAAAATTTCTTAATCGCGTTATACTGTATTATATTTATTTAGTACATGTACTACCGAAGCAAGTACAAATTTATTATATTTATTTATTTATTAGTTCTGTAACAAATTTGCTATTAAATCCGTCATCAGTCAGGTACTAAATTAACGTAGGAATAAATAAGTCTTCTCAGTTCCTGGTTTCTCCAATCATAAACCGAAAGGTTGTCTGGCTAAATGGACAGATATGTCAGTGAAATTTGGTAGTGTATTCTTTTGTAAATGTGGTTAGTTATAATACAGTTGGACAAGTGCACAGGAAATAATTGAATCCATATGGTTAGTACCCGATTTTCGTCTATTTTATCTCTAAAACGTTACTACTTATTTAGACTAACTCTAGTTGTAAAGGAAAATACTTCTATTATCCTGTTATGCATTGTGGTTAATTATTATCATTCAATTTTTAATAGAACCGAATATCCGTTTATGAGTTTTTTCGTTGACTACATAGATATTCCACAAGATAATTATCTCTTATTCAAATATTATTTCAGTAGTTTCCAAAATCTTAAAAGTTTAGAAGTTTAATAGAAGGGGATAAAAAAACGAAGAAAAGGTCTAAGATCTACAAGTAAGTTTTTACTTCATAAACATGCACCAAGTGATTGATTTGGAACTCTACGATTAACTTTTTGCAATACGTGGATGCAGATTTACTAATTATAGTTAAAACCGAATAACTACAAAATCGGGGTTCAGACACGTGGATTCCAGTTATGAAAGTCAAAGCGAGGTCTATCTGTTTAGCCATTTTCCTCCCCAAAAAGCCAAATTACCTCATACTTTTAAGAGAGATTTTCAGAGTGATTTGCCATTTTTGATATTAATGTTAGATCAAGACACAGACTATTTGAGTCACACGGACTTAATCAAGAAAACATTTGCTTAGTAGAAGATAAGATGATGCTCTCAGTCTTAATTATTAGACATTCATTAAGCTAAATGATGGTTGTAACGATATCTTAATCTCTCTAAAACTTCTGTGGTGGATGACCACCAAGATCGTAAATCAGCTACGATCCTTATCGAGTTAGGTGTTTTTAACCTTTTCTACTGGGTGAGGATTTTCGACCTGGAGAGGATGTCTCTGCTTTCCGATTTATTGATCCGGAATCTTCTGAAACCAGATCGAACATCGAAAAGCGGGGCGTCTCTCTTAAATTCTTTGGACTTTGCTTTAAAAATGACCGTCAAGTTGACAAGAGAGATCACCGTTTAATCAGTAACCTTTTTGCTCTTTCCCTCTTCACTGTCTTCTACTTAAATTCCCTAAGAAAGAAGCAATCATTAAGAGAATCGGAGGATATTACCTACTCTCCTTGTGAATTATGTTTGCAATTCAAATAGCCGTTAATAAAATCCTAGTATTTTAAAGATTCAGTGTTTTGAGAAGTAGAAGTTCTCACGGATATAGAAGGCGATTCTAAGCTACGATATTATCACTTTACATTGCATTTAATGTAGGCGGTAGCATCTTGAAGTCTGTAAAGTGTTCTGGAATCAAGTAACAAGGTGTGCCAGTTAAATATACTTGTTAAAAAAATATACTGGCCGAAATCTTACTTAGATTTTATGAGCACATAAGTTACCTATCTCGTTGGTATTATTTCTTTGCAAAACATAGAATAGTTGATTATTGTTAGTCTTCTCAGGTTTTGTCCAAGACAAAGTAAAGCGAGTGGACACAATTGATGCAATGATTCCAATTAGCACTGAAGGCATCGTGAAATCTGATTTATCCGAGGCAATATAAAAGGTTTTGAGAGATTGGATGTAATATAGAGAGTTTACAGATATCGTTTTCATATCCTCTCCAGACCAGTGCTACTCAACATGGGGCGTATACCCCACCAATGGGGCATATGGTTTTTTAGGAGGGTATTTGGTTGTTCAAAAGACACTTAAAGTTTTAGCCTTTTCAAACTAGGTGGCACGATATATATTCCAGTTATTAAATATTTTTTCTACTTGTGGAGACATCAGATATTTAAAAGTGACTAGATGGGACATGGCCCAAAAAAGGTTGAGAAGCATTTCTCTAGACCCTCTATATTATGTATAATGTATATGGTAAGCATAATGTAATTGGCAAAAGTATTCCGACTTCAAGTAGATATCGGTATCACACTTATCTTAAAAAAGAACAAGAAATCTTAAATATATTTAATTATTAACCTACCTTGTAGATGTTGTTTCTTTGTAATACACAGAATAGGCGATAATCTTGCCGTTAGTCTTCTCGGGTTTCGTCCAGGACAAAGTAACAAAGCGAGTGGATACGATTGCTGCAGTGATTCCAGTTGGCGCTGAAGGCACGTCCTTACCGTGAGGAACATCACCTGTTGGTGGAACAGAAGAAGGTTTTGCTAGAGGGGGAGCTGGTGTGGTTAGAAAGCAGGGTGGCAAGACAGTACAAGAGGTGATGATTAATAAGTAGGTAAAATTCAGGTGTTAATAGTCAACAGCGGTATTTTTTATGAGTTAGTGCAGGTGTTCGAACACGTTTAAGAATTAATTCATTCAGGTGGACAGTAGAAAATTAATTAGAAGAAAGAGAGAAGAAAATTAAGAAAAAAAAATATTAATTTATCTGTCGTCAGAAATAAAATAATATAAAATTAAAAATAATAACAACACAAAAAAGTAAATTAAATATAGAAAAAAATACAGTTTAATATTTATACTTAATTACGATGTGAAAAATGTTTTCTAAAATTTTTAAAGTCTCATTTAAAGATATCTTATAAAAAAACAATTTTTATCTAGAAATTACAAAATTATCTCAATGTAGTAGATATGATTCACGACTTTAATGACCCTAAGAGAAATTTTTCGAATTATTTCTTTTATTATTTTAATAGAAAACAACTTATAAATGGTAATATATCTCAAGTACTAAAATTTGAGGTTTCTATTTTTTAATTAAGCATTTTTTTTTGATTATATATAAAAAGAGTTTTCATTTTGTGGTATGTACTAAACAAATGCAGATATGGTTTTTCTTAATTTTGAGAAAAATGTCTGTTGTCACAAAGAAAATTAAGTGTTAATATAAATTTAAATATTCAGTTTATAAGTCTTGCTTTGGAACAAGTCCCAGGTAAACAATTTTTGGTTTAGTAACAAGAAAGAAAACAATGATTTATTTCGTATGAGGGTATTTGTTTAATAATTAAGACTTTTCAAATAGCTGTTTTCAGAAAAGAGCATTACTTCTTTAAACATGAATAAGGTTGAATAAATAGTTTAATGCATATTATTTTAAGAGTAAGGATTTTCAGATATTTGTGCGACACTTTCGTTAGAGATTTGAATGTTCCCTCATTTATAGAATTTCGTATTTGTACTGCGTTATTATTATAAAAGTGAATGACATAAAAATTACTGCATCGTGACTAAACACTACTTTTGGCGCTAGAAGCATCAGCAATTGAGGCTTATCACTGTATTGAAGTGACAGTAAATGTTCACCAGGGCGAAATTTGTCTGAAAATTTAATATTTATGCTATCTCACTGGTTTAGGAAAAATAACTATTAAGTATGAAATAGAGTGTTTTAATATCCAACACCTTATAATGAATATAATTACTACCACTACAGATGATTTATTTATTACTAATAATTATTCAAACAGACTTTAATAAAATAAAACCGAATTTTATAACTAGTTGAAACATTCTAGGTGCATTTTTAATCGTCATATCTTCGAAATACAACCACAGTTTAAGTTGTAGAGCATAAACTAAGAGTTGTTTAAAATCAATACATTTAGAACAGTAAAAAATATACCTTTTTTGAACTAAAAAAATGGCAATACATATTTTGTAAGAGAAGATGAATGTTTTAAGTATTGCCATTCTTATAACTGTATTTCCAGTTAATGTTTACAACCATTAAATTTTATTCTCAAGTCAAAAAGATATTCTGTTGAATAAAATGAACATATTTTAACTAAACAACTATTAAGTAATAATTTTTAAATTATTAAAAATTACCTAAATATTGCAAACACTTTCACATAAATATATTGCTAATAAAATATTAAATTTTTAAGCGGATTAAAAACTGATCGATTTTGTTTTTGACCAAAGTATTCTATCCTATCAAACGATCAATGTAAAATATTCTTCAGTTAGGTACTCACGCTTCTAATTTTATTCGAACTTAAATTGCCCGTAGTATCAACAGTACTTTCCAGTTCATTTTCGCAATTTTATTTGATAAAATAGTTTCATTTATGAGTACAAATAGCATGTTATTTAACAAACCTGGCTGAAGGAGGAGAAGTTGAGCAGTAGCTTGTATCGCTCCAGCTGGATTTGTGGCAAAACATTGATAAATACCAGCGTCTGATCGAACCAAACCTAGAATCCTTAGATTGTAGCCGTTGACCAATTTGAAATATTCGCTTTGTACAATGACATCTCCGTTCTTCAACCAATGAACTTTGGGTTCTGGTCTTCCATAAACTTCGCATTCGAGCTCAACATCTTCTTTCTCGTATGCATATCGGGTCTGAGGCTTTTTGGTAAATCGAGGAGGAACTAGAAGTAGTAAGAAATTGTTATAAGAAAGCAGGCATTTTTAGTTACGTAATAAATACAAGATGTTATCAATAGGTAAAGACCAAATAAATTTTTATTGCAGTAAGAAGTTATTTAGTGGAAGATGAATGGGAAAAACAGAGACCATATCACAGTTCTACAAAGATTTCTTTGAATCTACGTTAGCGTTCGCTCTTTCTGCAATGAATTTTTCTGCAAGATTTCTTTTAGGAAAGGAAAATATAGTTAAAGAAAACTATTTGGAAATTGTGGACGTTTACAGAAAATACTCGATCATACCAGTGTATAACTTGTTTAACCGTGGATATATTTGAAATAAGTCATGACAGAGGTATTTATCCTAGGTTCCCTGGAGCTTTGACAGAGGCTCTGCAGGTGATTTCAATTGCTCAGTTAAAGTGCCAACATTTTTATGAAATTAAAATTTATTTTTCTGTCTAAAAAGATAAAAAAAGTTATCTTGGATTCAAAATACGAGGCGCATCCAGAAAGTAAGTTTCCCTATTTAAAAGGAAAAAGAACTCGCACTTTCACGGACATATTTATTGGCAACAAGTACAGCAATGTTTCAGCTATTTTTCAACATAGCTACCACCAGAATTGAGACACTTATCGTATTGTGGGATCAACTTTTGTATCCCTCTGTCGTAGAACTCTGCCGCCTGTGAATGGAACCAGCCTTCCTGTCGCAGAACACCGTGCACATCCCTTTCCGTACCGACAGAGTCTGTTTGAATTCCTGACCAAAGATCCACTATGATGTCAATTCATTGACTGCTGCTTGGTTTCTGGGGTAAAATGCGAAATCCAAGCCTCATTGCCCGCGACGATCCTGTCGAGAAACTCGTCGCCGTCATCGGATACCGTTACAGAAATGTCAGTGCTGTTCCTAAGTGTTGAATTTTGTGTTCGGGTGTCAGTTTCGGCTCATAGACTTGACAGAGCTGACGATGAATTTCAATTGGCGCAATGCTTTGTGCATTCAAGATCACCGACAGAACATTGCAGGCGGCGGAAGAAGGAATTAGAGTTTCCATTTCTGACCACTACCCACCATGAATCGGGACTTGTACAGCTGGAATGTGATTAATACCTCATAGATCTGTTATGCACGCGCAATTGACACGGCTCATTACGTTTATTTTAAAGAGGAAAACATCGGGAAACTTATTTTCTGGATGCGCCTCGTACTTTTCAAGACTGTGACACCTCCAAAGTCCCAAATAACAAGAACAATAAAATGATATATCGACTGATACTCCAATTAAAAATTAAATTTAGTGAAGCTGATATTATACATTTTGAACTAAAACTGTCAAAAGAGCCGTAAATCATCTAAAATTATTTAAAATAACCTATGTATGTGAGAAATCTTTATCTTTGTATTCTTCGACAAAAACAAAATACAGAAACAGATTTGATGCTAATAATGACATTAGGTTGCAAATTTCAACAATTATTCTAGACTTAAAAATACTTCAACACAATCACAGATAAGTTATTGAAATAATTTTCTTTTTATCAATTTGTTGTAATTGTAAATATTATTGCTTTTTATTATTCATACAGTATATTTTAGAAAAAAAAACCAATTAGTTATCTTACTATTCAATATCTTATTAAGACATTTGTATTATGGTAAAATAAAGATCCAATAATAATTTTGTAAATTTGAGTAGGATAAGGCTTTAATATCCTATTTTTCTATTCTCTTTAATAAAAAGTTTAAAAATAAAAACACGATTAGCTCAAAGGCTTCCAAAAAGTATAAAAGGTTAAATACCCGTAAGTCATGCAACAGTGGCAGGCTCTACTCATAGCCGACGGAGCTGCATGAGATTAGGTTTTCAAACTTATTTAACTCCAGGACCAATGCTTCAACATTAATGGCACTTTTGTTAAAAAGTAATAAACTTGTAATACTTTCATTTCCATTTCATATTCTTTTGTGTTCAAAATTACGCGAGTTATTAAATGATAGCCCCTCGTATTAAGTATTTTATTAGAATCCAATTTAGCCAATAACACTACATACTTCAATATAAAGATTGAAAATAATCATCTTCATAATGAACATAGTCGATGAAGATTACATTATTACATTATTTATTAGAAATATTACAACTGGAATAGAATTTATTTATTTACAATAGTTATTTTATGGAGCGATAATAATTAACTTGATACGTTTCGTCTCCGAGGCACGATGATTATTTTGCACTAATTTACTCAAATGTAAAATTAAAATTATTATATCTCCTCTATCGCTCTTTATTTTTTATAATAAAGTAACGGGTAAAGACTTTAGTTTCTCGGCGTTCGAAGCACATGACAGCTCGTCGATCGATACTTTAAAACTCAGTTACTTTAAATTATTTTAGCTAGTACAAACAATTTAATTCCAATTATTATAGGTACAAAGGTATTTCTTGAAGGGGGAAAATAGCGCTGTCTAGGAAAATATATTCTGATGTAGACATCCAAGACATCCTGGTAGGATTATTAAATTATGCTCATTTTATTATTTCGTAAGATGCATTATCATCTGCATTTCTCTTCAAGGTTATAGGTTAGGAAAATATATTCTGATGTAGACATCCAAGACATCCTGGTAGGATTATTAAATTATGCATATTTTATTATTTCGTAAGATGCATTATCATCTGCATTTCTCTTCAAGGTTTAAAGTTAAAATCGTTTCTTACGGGAACAGTGCTGTCTGAGTAAAGCTCAAGTACTGCTATCTGGTGGCGACCGCAGCGTTAGTTTTCATTATATGGAAAATTTTCGTTACATAGATATTTCGTTCTAAACCGAAATGTTTTGTGATTACAATACTTCCTATATTCCGTACCAGGAAGTAGTAAACAGAAAAAAATATTCTCTACAAATAACAGGATAAGAGATTTAAATTTTTGTTTTCTAAAAATGGATTTTAAAAGCATTTTTTCAATAGTTTAAAAAGTACTGTTACATCTGCATATAAATACGTCGATATATTTGATTAGCGTTGTTGTAAGCTGGTAGCATTAAAGTTCGCTATACTGAAACTTTTTGTTATACAGTGCTGATTGTAATCAAAAGTAGAGCTGTTTAATTGGATGCTACAAGTCCTAAATACAAAATTTCACCATTCTAGAACTAATACAGTAGAACCTCGGTA
>CM063505.1:101565648-101575648 GCA_032207245.1 Pardosa pseudoannulata | reverse complement strand
AGTGTCAGCGTTTCGTACCGGCACTAATTAGCGAACTGTTCCAGTGTTCGAGAAGAACTAGCTTCACTGTACCCACCCATTATAATTGGGTTACGTTATCTCAGCACGAGATCTCAGAAGATTTAGAATCTACTGAAACCTGTACATAGCTGTACATAAATTATTCACTCGAATAAAGTATTTAATTCAGAGTAAACAGTTGTTCAGCCTGTATCATTGACGGCTTCGCCTACCCCTACTTCAGAACGTCACAACACTCACATATATACATATTGCCTTTTTTCTCTCACACATTCGAATATCGTACACATTTTATACTTGCAATAATGAATATTCTCATACCCCACAAAAACCTTTTTGTGAATAAAAGTTAAAATAATTCAAAAGAGCCTTATAGATTACGTTCTGTGCAGAGAAACAATCCAATTCTGAAACATCTGTTGATTTTCTACATTCTGAAAAATTCGAAAATTTTGTTACGCGGTAGAAAATGAGATAGCTCTTTTCGTTGTGAAGTGAAGCCCTGCAGTGTGAATCTCATCAAAATATTTACATATTTCGTGTTTGGGAATTCTTTCGAATCCCCAGAGGTAGTGCATTGGTGATAAACTCTAAACCCGGCGAATCTGTGTATGTACAGCTAGGTAAAACGTTGAGTATGGACTATCTTTCTGAAATCACTCACCATAATCTAAGCTAACAGTTAGCGTTCCAGTGGAGCTGATTCTGTGTCTTTCAGCGTTCGAAGCGTTGCATTTGTAAGTTCCACTGTCTGATGTTTGTACTCTCCGTATTTCCAGCGCTCCACTGGGCAGCACTGTCATCCGTTCATCGACGTCAATTCGAACCGTGCGGTCATCTTTGAGCCATGCGATCTCAGCTGGAGGATGTCCCTGTATAGAGCACGGGAAGTAGGCTGTATGTCCTGGATAGAGAGTAACGTCGTGGGGTTGCTCGTCAAATCTCGGCAGACCTGGAAATACATTTTTTAATCACTCACTACAACTATTGATTAAAAGAGAACATGTAAACAGCTATTATACCTAGAGATTTAAAGCATTAACACGTTGACTGCCAGTTACGAGTTAACTCGTAGATTGCGTTCTTTTCTAGAACGCCAACTACGAGTTATCTCGTACTGTGTTAACTTGCCATTTTTGTGCAGCTACGGATAAACTCGTAGTATATCAGTGCTATTTGTAGTATATCGATAGATGGCTTCTGGGAAAAGAAAAAAAAATCAATGCTGTTCGAAAATAAATAATTCAGGACTTTGTTGAATTTTTGTACACAAATTAGTTTTTAATAATATAATCAAATCAAATTATCCCTTTAAGACAGATTTCTGAAGATTGAGATGGCATTCAACGTGTTCCAGAAATTTGTAGAGTATTTTCACATAGTTCATGAGTAACTTCACTATTAGAGTACATAACGATTTTTGAGCAGAGGTAACTCAGTCAGAAAATGCAGCGATCTCGTAACCGTAAAGTAGCGGGATCAAGGTTCAAGCCAGACAAAGATTCACCATGTATATTAACACATTGTGTGCGGGTACATTTCGCAGCGGAATTGTACCGGGAGCGGGCGTTTTGAGCGTAAATTCAGTTATTCAGTTAAATCTCAATAGATCGAATATTATTATATTTTTAACCAACTGTTCGTATTTTATATTGAAATATATAAACAAATATATATAAAAGACAAATAAGCAAATATATATATATATATATATATATATATATATATATATATATAAAATCCCCTATATAATAATAGCCTAAGTTGTCTGTCCTCGAATTTATGAAGCGGTTGTACCTGGAATGGACACAGGCATCCATATTGGAGTTTTTATGAGTTAGGGTTAGCAAAATTCAAAGCGAGTTCGAAATCCACCCCATCCCCGCTTTTCGAGCATTTAATGCTATTATTTCAAGCCTTATTCTCCTCATTCTATACTAAATTCAATCTTGATAGGATGGCGAGGACGGAGAGTAATATTTAAATTTCTGGACTGCTTTTACTTGACCCTCATATATTCTAATTAGTTTCTTCACCGTGTGTAGTCGTGGAGCTTTTGGTAGAGTGTCTGCTTATTTGATCGTCGTACTTATCGGGTTGACGGTTCTGCCCCTGACGATAGTCAAATTTTCTAAATGTCGAACTAATCTAATACTTTCTGCTTTTTTTAAAAAATTCTTATTCCTAAAGTTGTTTTATTATTTTTAAAATGAATTTTTATTATTTTTCAACTTTTTATGATTTTTTTAAAATAAAATAGATACATGTGTGATAATTTTAATCGATCACTTTTGTTGAAAGATAATTCTCAGCCAAAAAACAAATTATTTTTTTACCTGCATTATAGGGTACTTTACAATTCTGGAAAATTAAAAATTTTACTGATCCTGTCATATGAAGGGCTATATGCTAGTATATAAATATACATATACATATAATATCATTTTCGCAAGGATAAATAAAAAGTTGATTTTAAATCTAAATTGATTTTTTTTAATCAACCTTCCCGTTCTGTGGTTCCGCATCGATTGTTGTAAAAGCTAGTTTTTATTTGTCTAAATTTTTCCAGAATCTATGTAGTAGATAAGAACATTCGGTTTCGTTTTCCTGTATATACCGTTATTTTTGTACCCACAAACAAACCATGTTGTTACCCTAACTCGTACTAGTACGTGATCCACGCTCAAGTATCAATCATCATAAAAAGTTCTAGTACTTGTACCGCGCTCCAGTATCAATCGTAAGAAAACGTACTAGTACGTGTCCCGCACTCAAGTATCAATCGTCAGAAAACTTAGTAGTACGTGTACCGCATACAATGCGTTAATGACGGTTGAGGAATGTAAAATAGATTCGTGGCTGCAGTGTTCTCCGAGTTCCCAAACGATACCTAAGGAATTGGCAAGCCAAGTCTGAGAGACTTGGTTCTTGCTTTTAAATTACGAGGACCCACTTGAGGTTTTAGCCAGTCTTCAGCCCTCATGGTTCCTCACTAAAAGTGAAGCTGCATATTACCCTTAGCTATGGACCAGTTGCATATTGCAAGGAGGTCTATTGGACCTAGTGTAGATTTTCCTACACCCAGGAGATAAGTAAGAACAAAGGCAACAATATAACGATTTTTAGCTAATAAATATGATTTCTATCGTTGGCAGAGTTGATGTCTATTAAAAACTAGCCCTTTCATATGACGGGATCAGTAAAATTTTTAATTTTCCAGCATTGTAAAGTACTTTATGAGGAAGGTATAAAAATGCTTTATTTATTGGCTGAGAATTATCTTGCAACAAAAAATAATCTATGATTAAATTTAAAATTATCACATAGAGCAATATCACACAACGTCAAGAACTACTATAAAGCCCTTCCCATTTATTTTTATGTTTACAACAGCCAATAGGCAAACAACAAATTGCCCTTCCGTTTGAAACTAAAGCCAGAATTATCGTAATTTGAGATGTGTCCTGCTGCGTGAAATCGCCTTATATGTACCTAATCTATTATTTAAGAGAAATATAAAAGAAAATTATTTACGTAATATCAGTGATAAAACGTAGGAAAATAATGCAGACGATATTTAAATAATTTAAAATAAGAAATGATTAAATGAGATGGTTAAAGGAATGACGTCATAATGCTAGAAAAGAATGTTATTTTCATCTACTTATAATGTGATAAATTGATGAATTTAATCGTCTGCTCTTGAAATGCAGCTTGGTATAATGACATTAAACACTAGAAAAGTGGGGAAGGGGTGGATTTCGAACGTTTTTAAGAGGAGAGTAGTTTTTGTTGTGATATGAAGCATATTTATACCTATTTATTTTAGAATCAGATCGATAGTTTAGGAGCAGATAAACTTGACTCCCTTTGAATTTTTCTAACCCTAACACATCAAAAATCCAACATGTTTCCCATGACTCAAAGTAATAGAAAGAAAATTCGTTGGGCAGGAATATAAGATTTAATGACTTCTAACTTTGCTAAATAACATGCTCCTAAACGAAAACAATTTGTTTAAAAGTAGGAACTGTTATAAAACTGATTTAAATATTTTGATATTTGTTTGAAGCGATTTTAACTAGAAGTTGAGGCAAATGATTAGAACTCGAGTTTAGTGAAACAACGAACGATCCATTCTTTTATCGGCGTACAATGTTTAGCAAGCAGTTTAAAGTGTTTTAAAACTTTCGAGCATTAATTAAGACGCAGGTTACGCTTTCAACATAATTAAGCTGGTATTTCCATATCTATAAAGCCATATTTAAACATGGAAAAGGGCGGAAATCTATACAGCATAAAATTTAATTTCGTTCGCAGAATAACTTAGATGGTATATTGATTTCTTCACCGGAAAGTGAATTGCAAGGGAATAAGTATTAAGATCGCACTGTTAGAGGGAATATGTATTAGAATAATTTAAGAGTCATATTTTATTTCTTTTTAGAGAAAAGCAATTTCGTGTACCAAATAGGTTTACTTAGCTAAAAGGAAAAATATTTTCTTTAAATTTTTTCTTTATCATGAATACATTATGTTATGGCAGTTTCCAATTTTAAGGTAAAGTACTGCTTGTGAATGGACTGTTTTTCTTTATTTGGAGGAGGCAAGGTATATTGAATACTGTTTTCATTATTTTTAAACTATTAAAGACACAGTTTGAAAAGTTATAATATATATTTTTGCATATATTTATCCCTTTTAGGTAAAAAAATGAATATTTTAGAGAAGATAAGTATTTTAAAGGTATATTTTTTGCCTCTCATAAAAATTTTATACTTTAAAAATTCCTTGTAAAACAGGCATGACTGGTGAAAAAAAACATTAACACTGACGTATGAGGGATTATGTGATGACGTATTAACAAACTATTCCAATTTCCTCTTACCTTTATGATGAAATGAAATTGTTGGCTATCTGAATATTAATTAGTGTTCTGGTAGACAGTGAAAAAATATTTATAGGGCACAGAAAAAAAGTGATGAATATAATCCGGAAAATAAGTATGCAGTCAAGTTTGTGTTGCCGTTAACAGCATTTACGTTTGGACCTAAGGCTTAGTTAATGTTTGCTTTGGAGTGCTACTGTCTAATATTTTGCTATACGAGGGAAATGAAACCGAGACTGTTAAAAGTGAATTCCTAACGGCTACGGACATCCACGCTAACAGTGGAACTTGAACTCATGACTTCCGGTACTCAAGAGCAGCGCCCTACTATTCGGCTGTCTTTGATGGGAGAGTGTTTGAATTACAGCTTATGTACAACTTGCTTTTAGTTTGGAATATTAGCGAGGTGGTAACATTATTGAAATAGTCATGGATCTACACCAATGTATTATTTTTACATAAATTGTTTGTTATAGTTGATATGCCGCACTGCTCGACTATCTTTTGGCCTGTATCTAAGGCGGGAGAGAATTTGAATTACAGCTTATGTACAACTTGCTTTTAGTTTGGAATATTAGCGAGGTGGTAACATTATTGAAATAGTCATGCATCTACACTAATGTATTATTTTTACATAAATTGTTTGTTATAGTTGATATGCCGCACTGCTCGACTATCTTTTGGCCTGTATCTAAGGCGGGAGAGAATTTGAATTACAGCTTATGTACAACTTGCTTTTAGTTCGGAATATTAGCGAGATGATAACATTATTGAAATAGTCATGCTACTACACTAATGTATTATTTTTACATAAATTGTTTGTTACAGTTGATATGCCCTACTATTTGGCTATCTTTCGACCTGTATCTAAGACGGGAGTTTGAATTAGAGCTTATGTGCAACTTGCTTTTAGTTTGGAATATTAGAGAGGTGGTAACATTATTGGAATAGTCATCATCTACACTAATGTATTATTTTTACATAAATTGTTTGTTATAGTTGATATGCCCTACTATTCGGCTATCTTTCGACCTGTATCTAAGACGGGAGAGAGTTTGAATTACAGTTTATGTGCAACTTGCTTTTAGTTCGGAATATTAGCGAGATGATAACATTATTGAAATAGTCATGCATCTACACTAATGTATTATTTTTATATAAATTCTTTGTTATAGTTGATATGCTTGTATTTAATTATATAGACACGACAGAAGCAGAACACTTAACATCACATCTCTCAGAGGTGAAATTAATTGAAGAGCATAGTCCGGAAAGTAGAGGCTAAGGGACCGGCACAGCCTTATATATTTTTATATTGAGAAATGCTTATCTTTTTAATATAGCAATGATTTCTTTATCTGCACGAAGTGGAATTTCGGAAGAATATATTTTTAAGATTTCATGTAGCTATTTTATTTTTACACCATTATTTTAAAGGGAGAAATTTTTTACAATAGTTACATAACATTGAATTTAATACTTTATTCTTATTTTAATAGTTAGAGTTAATCCCTGTACCAAAATATTCAAAACAAAGATTAATCGTATGAAGCAGCTATAATTTTCATTCTATTTAGTCATAATCTCCCTACACAATATTTTTAAAAATTTTTGAATAAACTTAAATCAAAACATATTTTATTATTTAATAATTTATTTCGTTTTATTGACTCATGATAACTAATTCATTTTAGCGATGGTACACCATCATGGTGAAATAACATTGTGAATGAGTGTTGGATGTTATGCCTGCCTCATATATTTTATATTTGTACCTCAAGCGTCACTTCTGATCATACATTCCCATACAAAAATGCATGTTTAGTACGTTGTAGAATCCTCAAAGATTGTCCAGTGATCGTATAATCCCGCTTTATATTGATGAATATTCAAAAGATGTTATTATGCAATCTACGGAGTAATACAAATATGGAATTTAAACCACTTTAGATTCTGTTCTCCTTCGTGATCAGTTGTCATTTGAAAAAAAATCATAGGATACCATTCGTATCATATGTTGACAATGTACTGTAAAATGAAGATTTATAATGTAAGAAGTTATTTGTCTTGATTTTAATTAATAAAACCGCCGTAAAAGTAAGTTATACCTGAAGTTCGAGAATCTTAAAATGTCGATCTAAATGGTAACATTATAAATAATAGCAGGTGTTCAAAAGTGTGGTAAATTGTTTAAGATTGTCATTTACATTAGACGAAAAAGAAAACGAGGAAACGAAAGGGTAAACTTAAGAACTCTACAAACAATTTTTAGCTGTCAGTTAAAGACTGAAAAAGGTTAAAAAATTACCCAAGCCTTTCATTTATTTATTTATTTTAATCTTCAATAGCTCTTAGACCTTTTAAGGGGTTTAACAATCAGAAATAGGAATTTGAGCATAATGGAGGTCCAGAAAGGAAGAATGACAGCTCGCATCACCTACCAAGATAATGCAGTGAAGTGAAGTAAACAGAAGAAAATTTCAACAAGGTTGACTTTATTGAATGAAATTTTTCATTCCTTACCATCTTTAAAAATAATCATGTTTACATAAAAATACTATTTCCGGAAAGGTAAAACTTCTAACCACTAAATTCCTCTTTTTTAAAGTTTCTGTCAATCAAAATATTATAACACTTTTTTTTGACGTTTAAAAACAGTATGCCAAATTTATTAAAAAAATTAAAATAAAGCTTTTTTTATTTTTATAAATCTTTTTCATTCTATACATGTAAAGAAATGTCTAAATGCAAGCCATCAATTGGTGAACAGTTTTGCATGATTAATATGAAATTACGCTAATGTCATATGATGATATCTAGCCAACTGAGTCAGTTTGCTTAGAAAACACACCCAATCCGCAAATTACTAATTAATTACCTAATTAAATCTTTTTCAAAATTTACATGCAAAATTAAAGACACTAATATTTTGCTCTCCTTGATCACTTAAGAATAAAGCTTTCTACAAATAATTTTATGATATTTAGAACGCTTTCAGTTTTCCACTAAAACATTGTAGCTTCTAAAAGAGAAAATGCACCTCAAGACAATGGATTTTATTTTTCTTGTTAAGTAACGAACTCTGGTGTAACTTTCCCCGCAAATAAATCGCGGAGGAAGTTTTCCACGCTTTGATTACACAAGAAGAATGGGAGATTCCTTGTTGTAAGACAGTATACTTCATTAGTCACTCGTTACACGTTGGATTCGGAATCATTGAGAGCCGTACTTTATTAAAAAACTAGCTATCTAAAGGACATGGAGCTGCCTTATTTTTTAAAAATATAATTTGTGCCAGTATTCAGCACAGTCTTACTTGCAATCATCATGCAAAGTTAGAAAGGACTATAGCATTTCGTAACGTAACAAATTCAGTGTGTATGTTAAGGGCATTTGGGATCCCTACTTTGCAATGCGAGGGTTAATACAGTTTAATGTCAATTGAGCGACTAGGAACATTCAGCTAACACCAAGATTCAGTACCAGCAAATTCCAGTATTGAAAGGCATTGTCCATTGGGGATCATTTGGCTATTTGCTGTATATCAGAGAATGCGAAGAGAAATAATTCTATCGTTCACAGTCTTATTTCTTGGACTAATGGAGCTCTATTTAAGTAGATTAAAATTATGTTATGTTTGCTAATTTATGTATACATTCTACATTTTCCAAAACATGATTTCCAATGTTATGCAAAAGTGTGTGTGTGGTGTGCAATCCGACACTATAGTAAGTAGTAATGGTGAAATTAGCTGTTCCATCTATAACGGCACTATAAATATCTTATAAGCCATCAGAACTGAGTGTTGTCATTACCAAGACATTGAGAGTATTGTAGAATAATTACATTTTTGACTATGGAAAACCACTGATTTCCAGAAATCAATTTTTAGTTAAGTTTATCCTTAAAATAAGCTTATTAATAAGTGAAATAAACTTAAAGTAGATAGTAAAAATGCAAATAGTTTATCTATGTGATTTTCTCCATTGTATCTTAAAAATTTTTTTAAACTTGGATTACCTTTATGGTTATACAAAATAAATAAATTATTGAAGTTAAAACCATCTATAAGGCAGTTTCACGCAGCAGGGCACATCTCAACTTATGACAATTCTGGCTTTAGTTTCAAACTGAAGTGCAGTTTATTGTTTGCCTATTGGCTGCTGTAAACATGAAAATGAATGAGAAGGGCATTATAATAGGTCTTGACGTATGCGAAATTGTTCTATTATATCCTACTACAATCCAAGAATACTTTGAATTTTATAAGTAATAACAATTAATAATAATCTTATAAGTTTCAATTTTCAAGCACTAACTTGAAATATTGAAAATATTCTTACATATATTTATTTACTCTAATGATAGAAGGCACGCTTCGTGAGCAGGTTGGAGATTTTTCAAGACTTATTCAAATGGTCACCAAAATGCTGACATTTGGTTATATGACTTTGATTATATTATTAAATAAGCGCTATAAAAATCAATTAAATAAAAAAATGATAAATTTTGTCAAGAATTTGGAATGACTACAAAGATTTTTTTCTAAATGAACTTGTATTTTGAGGGTTGTATCACGTAATTAAAAACTATGATATTCTTTTGTTTCACTAAGAAAATATTTTTACCTGCATAGAATTTTTACTTTACATATAAAATATTTTGATAGAATATTGACCACAGAACTTTTGTTGTTTTATCAAAGAATGAATATAAAATTAAAACGAATTTATAGGTAAACAATTTGGGAATATGAAATAGTTAAATTATTCGCGGCCTATACAATGCATAATTATTCGCGAAATATCTTTATTTTAAGAAAACGGATTTAAAAGTAATAAATAAATGAGATATTAAAGGGAATGACGTCATAGTGCTAAAAACGGTGAAATAATGTTAAAACCGTGGAGGTAATGCGGATCCCGTGACGTCATTTCTGATTTTGATTCAGGACAACTTTGAGAAGTTTTAGGTCAAATTGTTCTCAAGTCAAGGGAGTATGGAGAGATAAAGCTTTTTTTCTTTTCAATCTAAACTGCATTTAGCAACTACATTTTGGCGCATTTCCTAAATTTTCCTTTTAGTTGCGTT
>CM063505.1:101458148-101560648 GCA_032207245.1 Pardosa pseudoannulata | reverse complement strand
GTATATACCTTCGTCGGGACGCTCGTTACGTGTGTGATGAACTTGGTTTATGTACAAGGATCCGTTCGACATGATAGATCTGAAAAATTCAGAAACAATGTTCTATAAAACAAGGCACCAAAATTGGTTGTTTAATATAGTTGATTTTGTGGTTTTCCGAATTAATATCATGCATACTATATACTCGATAATTAATTCTTCGTCTCGAAAAAAAAACAATTGTTTTATTATAATAAACTAGCATATAGCCCGTCATGTGACGGGACCAGTAAAATTTATAATTTTCCAGAATTGTAAAATACCATATGAAGCAGGTAAAAAAATGGTTTGTTTTTTGACTGGCAATTATCTTGCAACAAAACATAATCGATGATTAAATTTAAAGTTAACACATATGTAATCTATTATTTACCTATTATTTAAGCCAAATATAAAAGAAAATTATTTACGTAATAAGCAAATTCAGTGATAAAATATATGAAAATAATGCAGGCGATATTTAAATAGTTTAAAATAAGAAATGATTAAAGGATTGACGTCATAAGGCTAGAAAAAACGTTATTTTTACCTATTTATTATGTGATAAATTTAACAGCCTGTTCTTAACCGGGGAACAGAGGGTTCGAAATAATAACATTAAACGCTTTAAAAGGGGGAAGGAGTGAATTGTAAATGTTTTGAAGATAACAGTATTTTTTGCTGTGATGCGCAGCATATTTATACCAATTTATTTTAGAATCGGATCGATAGTTTAGGAGATAAACTTGACTCTCTTTGAATTTTGCTAATCCTAACTCATCAAGAATCCAATATGGATGCCTCTATCCAGGTCCAACCGCTTCATAAATTCGAGGACAGGCGGACAGATAACTTAGGCTATTATTATATAGGAGATATGACATATGGTCACTAATTTAGATATTTAGTAATCTGAAATGTTATTCTAAGAAACATCTGTGGAGGATTACAGGTGGGTGGAGAATTGTACAGAACAGATTCACATTTGTACAATATGTACAGAGAACCAAATATCATGATTATCCATAAAATGCAAAGGTTAATGGTATGGCTACTTTGGCCGAATATAAGACTACAGAAACTCCAAAACAGATGAGGTGAATTCGGGAAATGACTTGGCGACCGCATCAACTTTATGCCAGTGAGGTTGTCAAATAAAAACAGATTACTGTGACAGTAGACAAGCTCTGGACTGAACTGCTGACAACTATGCGTATCTTCTCTTTTGTATTATAAGCGTAATATGTGCAGTATGTGTAATGAGTGTGTGCGTAATATTACGAGTAAGTATGTGTTCGTAAATCTGATGTCTTCGTCATGCATGAGAAGTAAAGAATCAGTGCCACAAGAAGCCTCTTCAGAGATTTCGTGGTCAAAACATTAAATATTTAAATAAGATGCAGGTACAAATTAAGATATAAGAATTTTATTGAATAGGGTTTACAAATACTTAAAGCAAGCAACTTGAAAATAAAGGCATCTATCCTATCAGAAAGATCTTTGAGAAGAATAGGATCTACATTAGCTGTCGTACCAGTGAAGAAAGATAAAAGAATGGCAATTATTCCAAACGCTTTACTAAATTAATATTAACATTCATTTCACTCTTTTGTATTTTGGAATGATTCTTCACAATAATAAGCTCGACCTCCCCACCCCCTAAATAAAAAATCTACATGTGAGGGCCAAGTGAATTGCTTGCAAATGCCCCAAGCATTTGTATACAATTGAAAATCACTATTTTACTTGCCTATAACGAAATATGCACTTTCAAACTTCGACTTTCACACATTTCGCTTTTGCTACAGGTTAATCCTTGCAGCACTTATATTCACAAATGTAATCATAACTTACCTCCGAGTGTCGCCGATGAACTGAACAGTGGACCCGTCTCTCCTCCAGTCATATTTCGGTGACGTGGGTCCTTTGGCTGAACAGTTGAGCAAAGCAGGTCCATCGCGGACAGCAATGACGTCTACAGGCTCGATGGTGAAAGACAGTTCTCGGAACGAGGCTGAGGTTCCTAAGCAAAAAAGAAGAAACACTTTGGTTATTCACAGATAATGACATTAAACGAAAAAACTAAAACGGTTGGAGCTTACAAGCTCGTAGTTTCAACCGAAACCAAAGTCAGTGTATACATTTAGCTCCTTTTTGTGTGAAACTGATCATAATTGTACGAAACTAAAACGAAGCGTTGTAGAGAATTTATGTGGAATGAACGAATAGCTGTTGTGCAGCCCTCTTAAGGATTTTTTTCGGAAATCTTAAGGTAGTTATTTGGATAGTGAAAGAAAAGATTTTATGTGGTTGCTTTGTGTAAAAATTTATTTTATTCTTAAAATCACCCAGATTCTATGAAGAGACTACCAGCAATATATAAAAGAAGAATTAAATTATTTATTTACACAAATTTAATATATACTTCGATTTATACAAAAAATGAATAATAGTTTGAAATTCATTCAACTTATTTCACTGTTGGACTCGGGAGCACCTGGAATAATTGAATATGCAAAAATACCCCTAATTTGCAGATGGGCTTGATGAAGAAAAGATGTTTGGAAGAGGCGTCATAGCACTAGGATATTTTTCTAAATTCTCAGGAATCTTTTGGCATTCCGGCTCTGTTCTTGAATGACTGCCGGAGTTCCACCGTCTATCGAAAATTGCCTTCACAGGTCGCTAAACTTTTACACGAAATTCTTTTTGGCTTCCTCCTTCCTCTCTTTTCTAAAATTCCCCTCTTCAGCTCTTTACCATCTTTCTATCTCCTGTTCCAAACTTACCTTTGTCCCGCCCTTTAGCAATTATTTTATTCGTTGACAGAGAATCAGAGTTTGACTTCTGTTTGATTAAGACCTCTTGGAAGTACCGTCTTTTGTACCTTCCAGTCTCTATAGGTTGATTATATCATCAGGTCACCGAAAACTTTGTAACCACGAATAGATACACAATGACTCTTTCATCTTTAGCTTCTGTCGCAGCGACATTTCCTTTAGCAATCTGGGATTAACATCTCTGCTATCATTGACTTAATAAAACATTTATTCAATCGTCTCCCCTTCAGGTCCTCCTAATTTTGCTTAAATTGTGATAAGGTCCGATTAAGATATCAAAATTTTAGTTTTCGTAATTTAATTAACATTTTAATCATTTTTGAAAATATCTAAATCGTTTCATTACAAGAGCTAAAACTGTTTTGTTCAGAATAAGTAATTATGAATCTCAGTCCTTAGAAATTGTAAGAGTTGAAAACCCTATTTTAATAGGTCTTAAACTTTGTAAAATTTGAAATTAAGTTAAAAAATACAACAATTGGTAGATACCGTTAGGCAACGTAATTTTGGATTTATGCGATGATGATATTGTATGTAAAAGTTTTATTACAAAAATAGGAAAGAAAATAAGCGCCCTTCGATGGAACATGTTACACATGAAGGGATAAAAAAGTCAAGAAGTTTATCTTTGTTTTCTAAAAAGAACATGTTGTCCTTACCCGATAGTGATCAATCGCTAAGAAAAAACACATTTCTCTTTTACAGAGTTTAAAAAGAATAGTGAGTGGAGAGTTTAAAATTTATCTAGTAGAAATTTATCTAGTCGGGAAAGATGGATTTCTTTAAAGCAGTTATAATGTAAAAATTTGGCTTTAAAAATCTCATGACGGGTTACTAATTTATCACAAACAATAAATGTTTTTAAATTTAAGGTCTCTAACAAAAGTTGAGACATTAAAATAAAAAAAATGTTTGTACAGAATAATATTTTGTTCAGAACAAGTGGACTGCAAATTCCAGCCCTTAGAAATTTGAAGAGTTAAAAACACGTTTTCATGAGGTCTTAAAACTTTTTAAAATTTGAAATTAAATTTACAAATTGAACAATTTGTAGGAACCTTTAGGCAGCGTAATTTTGGATTTGTTGGATAATGATATTATAGGCAAATGTTTTATTCAAGCAATATGAAAGAAAATAAGCAGCTCACAGGGATTTGAAAATTGGCTTTAAAAATCTCATGATAGTTTACTAATTTATTACAAATCGCAGTTATTTTTTAAATTCAAGGTCTCTAACGAAGATTAAAAAAATCGAATTAAATGTTTCTTAACTATCCTGTAATGACTAAGTTATTGGAGCTTCAGTACATTTTTATAGGAATAAAACTTTAAAATATCATATCTTGAATAAAAATAAATTTTTATTTTCTCATAAAATTAAGAGTCACAATGTATCCTGTTGTGTTAAAAACAAACTATATAAAAGAACACATGCTAGAGTTAACTCAAACAATGAAATATGTTCACCTACATTTGTTCAATCGTGCCTTCTTTTGTGATTAGTTTTCAATAAGGAACCCAAAATAAAAATCTTTATACTTGCACATCTTGCGAAAGAATCTATATAAAGAATGTATGTTATTCAGCTAGAAAAACCATTAATGTTTGTTTCCATCCCAAAGGCTTTAAAATTGCTATTGAAGGTTATTCAAAGGCTGTTTATTTTTCAAAATGCGAGATATGAAGCATAAAATTTCGATTTTTCACTAAAAATAGCATTTAAGGCAACAAAATTCCAATTTTTAGGACCTCATTTTTTGGTTCTTCCTCTACCAACCCCCTTCCTTTTTTATGCTGTGAAGGGATACTGGGCAATAACTTCCTGTAAACAACGAGCGGAAAGTAAACAGTGGCAGGCACATAAAAAGGAAAGTCTTCAGATCGGTTGCCATGCCAACTTTAAACCCAATTTAGAATTGGGTAGGACGTCTTAATTAAATAACGAAATTGAAACGAAGAGGTAAAGGGCGACGCGGCTTTGCAACGAACCACGGGCACGGGGAAATAAACAAATAAAGATGTGTCTTCCCAACTATTTTCTATTAAAGACTTTTTTTTTTCTTTCTCTGAGATTAGTAATACTACTATTTTTTTTTATTAAGTCTTAAATAAAGGATTGACGTAGGAACATCTCCGAATTCATTTTTGAGGAATACATCTGTGTTTTTATTTAAAAGAAATTTTAGAATGAAGCCGTATAAATTTTTTCGGGGGTTGAAATTTATTTTTAGAAAATCCAGTGTATTAATTTCAGGGATTCTTTAAAAATGTAAAAGGAGAAAATTAAAAAATTCGGACAATTATATTTTATATATTTTTTTCTCGGAAAGATAAGGATTTTGAATAGTTTGTTTTCTCTTAAAAGTAAACTTTTCAAATACTTTTCAAGCTTAAAAAACAAAGGATTGTCACAGTAACTATGCAACTTTCTCTTTCTCTCTATCTATCTCTCTATCTATCTCTCTATCTCTCTCTCTCTCTATCTATCTATCTATCTATCTATCTATCTATCTATCTATCTCTATCTCTATCTATCTATCTATCTATCTATCTATCTATCTATCTATCTATCTATCTATCTATCTATCTATCTATCTATCTATCTATCTATCTATCTATCTATCTATCTATCTATCTATCTATCTATCTATCTATCTATCTATCTATCTATCCATCTATCTATCTCTCTCTCTCTATCTATCTATCTATCTATCTATCTATCTATCTATCTATCTATCTATCTCTATCTATCTATCTATCTATATATATATCTATCTATCTATCTATCTATATATATACCGGTGCCATAATAGTGCTCACAGTGTTCTGTAGAGCGATCTATTTGCGAGAATGACGCCACATTTTGTAAAAAGATTAAACAAGACGGGGGACGAAGGATTCCGCGAAAAAATAAATTAATTCCAAATGTGACCGCTAGGGGAATATTTGGCTCTGTGTTATAGAAAATAGAGTGTTAACAAATGCAAATTAATACGGAATAAAATTACCTTTTATTATGCACATTTTCTGATTTAGTTCAAGTGCAATATGGCAACATTTTTAAAAAAGCGTAAAATCTACATAAACACCGATAAAGTCTCGTGATCTGCAATATCACGTACGCTGAGCAGAAGAAGAAGTTCTTTATTCAAATTTCACGTTACATCCATTAGCACAATTAAGAATTTAATTTCCGTATTGATTTGCATTTGTTAACACTCTATTTTCTATTACACAGCGCCAAATATTCCCCTAGCGGTGACTTTTGAAACTAATTTGTTTTTTCGCGGAATCTTTCGTCCCCCGTCTTGTTTAATTTCCCTACAAAGTGTGGCGTCATTCTCGCAAATAGATCGCGCTACAGAACACTGTGAGCACAAGATAAAAATTACAAGATAAAAAATTTTGCCACTTTCTTCTAGTAAAGAATAGTAAGCACGTTAAAGAAGTTTTCTAGTAAGGAACATTTTCCGAACGATGGCCGATTGGTTAGGGCGCTGGCCTTCGGTACGGAGTTCGTGGGTTCGAATCCCACTGTGGTATGGATGTTCGTATCCGTTCGGAATCGGCTTTAAGCTGTAGGTCCCGGTCTCATTAGCCCTCGTGTTGCAAAATAGTAGACCGTAGCACTCCAAACCAAACGAATCTGGTAAGGAATAGAATTCTTGTGTGTGTTATACACGAGTAAATACGGTATATGTTGCTTTTGTAAAGAAATAATCAATTTAAACGCAAATTATTTTCCCATTCTGCACCAAATGAACCCAATGTCTGCTTTTCTTTAAGCTTCTTACTGTAACCTAGTCCAAACACACAATAAAGAAACTGGAAATGGGATGCGGGTAAGATTTAATTAGTTCCGATATTTGAAATATGACTAACCCGAAAGGACTAAAATAAAATATCGAAGGTTTAACCACCAAAAGTATCGAAAATAGTTCGAATATTTCATCGCTTTTTAATAAAGTTCGATAGGAATGTGTCTAGTTAAAACTCTTTATTTTAAGTGAACGTAATGAGCAGACTTCCGACGTAAAACAGATTCAAAAAGTCGAACCAACAGAAATATCTTGTTTAAAAATTTCAGCTTAGACTGAATAGTATTTTAATTGGATGGATGAAACTTCGTTCCGACTACTTTTTTCTCCCTGGAGCATATTATCATCCGTAAAAGAATTTAACCACGAAAATGTAAAGGAACGCAGACTAAGTTGTCATGGCAACTTTTCAACCAATAAAGAAAATCCAAACGGACGACTTTAATCTCGCGACAGCACGTGAAATGAAAAAAAATAAAACAAAATTCTTAGACACACTGAAACATCATCATTAAAATGTTCCTGATGAGCGGAAATCAAGTTTTGAAAAATGGTTTAAAACTAATTACTAAAAGGTGAAATATTTAAAAGCCATACTTTTAGAAAGGAACCTTAAATTCGACACATTCTGGACGTTCACTTAGGCGACGACTTTTTGGATCGCATTCTTTCATTTTGGGCGTGAAAGTGCTTTTAAAAAGGAAAATATTATCGTGCATCAGCTAAATTTTTGTGGTAGATCGGTATAAAAGAATGAAACGCAGAAAAGAAAATGTCAATCAATATATTTCTCTCATTATCTAGAAATGCATTTCATTTAAATAGAGTTACAAAGTATCAGAAAATTTCATTACCAGAAATATTTTACGCTGATTCACTCGAACGTCCGTATGAATCATTTCGACTAGAAATTATGAATACTATTATCTATCTATCTATCTATCTATCTATCTATCTATCTATCTATATATATATATATCCATATATATATATATATATCTATATCTATATCTATATATATCTATCTATATATATATATATATATATATATATATATATATCTATATATATATATCTATATATATATATCTGTCTATATATCTATCTATCTATATATATTCTGTCTATCTATATATCTATATATATATATATATTATATATATATATGTATATATATATATATATATATATATATATGTATATATATATATATATATATATGTATATATATATGTATATATATATATATGTATATATATATATATGTATATATATATGTATATATATATATATATATATGTATATATATATATGTATATATATATATATATATATGTATATATATATATATGTATATATATATATGTATATATATATATGTATATATATATATATATATATATGTATATATATATATATGTATATATATATATGTATATATATATGTATATATATATATATAATATATATATATATATGTATATATATATATATATATATATATATGTATATATATATATATATATATATATATATATATATATATATATATATATATATATATATATATATATATATATATATATATACCTATATATTCTCAGCCAAGCTCCCTGAATTTCTGGCGAGTCACTACAGACGTCTATAGCCTGGCATTCTCCTGATGGAGCATGAACACCTCTTCTGTTGTCTAGTTCTGGCCGTTTCTGGTCAATCGATAGTTTCAAACGGCCCAATTGTTAACAGCATAGATCTGAATTTAGTGTTTGGCCTTGCGGAAGCAACTCATAATAAATGATTTCCTTCTTGTCCCACCAAATACGCAGTAGAATATTCTTGGCCGTTATTCCTGGTTCGGCCACCGTTTGAGCTGCTTCACAGCGCTTAGATCACGATCGTTTTTACAGAATATTTTCATATTTGGCCCATTTCTCATCCCCAGTCACCTTCCGTTTAAGAAATGGGTCGATTTCATTCTGTTTGCCCAAGTCTTCACAGACGGAAATTCGATCCATCATGTTTTTTAGTATTCATTGGTGTTGTACCCAAACATCGAGTTTGTTTTGGAATCCAGCTTTGCGCAAATGGTTTAAAACTGTTTTATGGTCGATCTTTAGCTCCTGGTCGATGGTACAACTACTTACATGCCGGTAAATTTCGATTATTTCTGTGATTTTACCGTCATTTTCGAAGACGGACCTGCCTGTGCGAGGTGCATCTTTAACATCAAAAATGCCTGAACGGAATCGATGAAACCAAAATTGCACGTAAGTAGCTGTTACATTATCGGCACCATAAACACCATTCACAGTTTCATGCTCCGGGATTGCATTTTCGCCTTTATCAAATAAAAACTGTAAAATGTACCGAATTTTCTCTTTGTTGACTTCCATTTTTAACACCCTGTAACTCACAACTGCATGGACCAAACAAAAAAACAGTACAAAAATTTGTTTAGTGTTAAATGTCCCCTTGACAATGAGTATAAATTTGAAATTGTTTGACCGAAACTTTACGAGATATCAATCACTACAGCCATCAACCAAAAATATAATGGATTTCTTTTTCTCCAACCTAATATTTGATTTTAAGGGTGATTTGATTTTAAATGCCCAAGTCTTCAGACGGAAATTCGAAAATCCATCATGTTTTTTAGTATTCATTGGTGTTGTACCCAAACATCAAGTTTGTTTTGGAATCCAGCTTTGCGCAAATCGTTTAAAACTGTTTTATGGTCGATCTTTAGCTCCTGGGCGATGATACAATACTACATGGTGGTAAATTTCGATTATTTCTGTGATTTTATCGTCATTTTCGAAGACGGACCTGCCTGTGCGAGGTGCATGATTAACATGAAAAATGTCTGAACCGAATCGACGAAATCAAAATTGCGCGTATTTACCTGTTACAGTATCGGCACTATAAACACCATTCACAATTTCAGGTGCCAACCTTGCATTTTCGCCTTTATCAAATAAAAACTGTAAATATGTACCGAATTTATCTCTTTGTTGACTTCCATTTTTAACACCCTGTAACTCACAACTGAATAGGACCAAACAAAAAACAGTAAAATATATAGAAATATATTTTGTGTTAAATATTCCCTTGACTATATATATAAATTTGAAATTGTTTGACCGAAACTTTACGAGATATCAATCACTACAGCCATCTACCAAAAATATAATGGATTTCTTTTTCTCCAACCTAATATTTGATTTTAAGGGTGATTTGATTTTAAATGAAAAAATGATATTATCAAATACCAGAATTCATCGGAAATACAAAATCAGAACTCAACCTGTCCTTTAATAAATTAAAAATAAAATAAACGGGGGAACTAGTATTCGTATAATTTACTAAAAGCTATATATTAAGACAATAAAGTGTGGAAAGTGTTTTTTATTGTTCTGAAAGCTTTCAAAGTTTCTGAGTTCATTATTCATTGATGGATCCAATACATATAAAAAAAGGGAAGATGTAATATATAACTTAAGACCCAATTAAAGAAAAATTATTCTTTAAAACGAAATTAAAGATTTTTTAATACCAGCGAAACGGCGGTAAAATTTTCTTTAAAAATATCCAATCATGCCGACTTAATTAATTTAGTTAGACAAGCAAGCGATATTTATAAGATTTTATTATCTCTCCAGAACTCTGTAATTCGATCAATTTCTGGTAAAATGTAATGAACAGGAAAAAGATATTGATGAAGGGTAATACAGAAATTATAGAGAAATCTTCGTTGGAGTTAAAAGTAGAAAAAAGAAAATTTTAAGTAAAAAAAAAAGGGGATAGAAGGTTTTTTTTTTCCTCATCGAAAGTTCCTACTTATTTCGATCAAATTAATTTAGCCAGTTAATGAAGCGGTAGTTATAAGAAAAGTCTAAAAACTCTTTTTATAAGTCTAGTATTTGATTAATTCCTTATAAATGGAACGTCGAGAAAAATATTTCTTATTTTCTGGAAGATTCACCTAAAAAATCGAACTGAAAAACTAGATTTGTACATTGCAAAAACCATTCCAGTTTGAGAAAGTTTTTTTTCATGTCAAATACTTCTAAATACGGAGCTGAACGGAGAAATTTAAAAGAGATAATGAATTAAAACTTGTTTACTCTCTAAGTTCGATTTTTTAAATATCTGCTAAGGAAAAATGTCCATTCTAGGAACTGTCTCTCGAATCCAAAGAATCTCAGTATATGTGTTGGTGTGGACATTTGTTACCAACCGTCTAACTTTAACTGCTGATTAGCAAAATGATGACATAATTAGTTGAACGCTGCCTTTCGGTGTCGGAGTTCACGGGTTCGATCACTGTTGTTGGCAGGGTGTAACCGTTCGGAGTCGACTTTAAACAGTAGGTACTGGTGTAATTTATCTTTGTGCAACGAAACATTGATCATAGCGCCCCAAATAAAACCTGCTAACGTAGCTGTTGAAGTCAAGTGTGTCGGAATTCGGTTTGAAGCGGATGGGTAAAGGGCAGATTAATTTAGTTTCATACTAAGGGTTAATTCTATAATATAATATCCTAAGGGCTAATCCTATATAATAAGTTTAATACTACTTTTACGGGTGGACGCTTGAATTTTAATGCATCTTCATACAAACCTTATGTCATGACAGAACGTAAAATTTTCTACTTATATATATATATATATATATATATATATATATATATATATATATATATATATATATATATATATATATATATATGTAATGTAGGGAAAACAGATCGAGGAATAAGACCCCCGAAAATAAAAAGTAATAGAGAAAGGCCCTAAGTCTAAGAAGTAAGAACACCCCCATAGCTAAAACACGTGTGAAACACCTGTTGGCCATAAAGACAAAATTTTAATCCCCCTTTGACGTTACATAAGTCATCATTTAAACAAGTTAATCCCAGTCTGACACTAGACTGTCACATAATTTTAAGTTCCCCCAACACGTAACGAAAAACATCTGCAGCCACCCCACGCTATCTGTCCGCCACACTAAAAACAAAACAAGAAAGTGCAACGGCTAATGAAGATATTCAGGAACGCCCTCGAAGGATCTAAATGGTCACACACAAAACCCCCCAAAGAAACCGCCTTAGATAAGATTTTAAATTTTAAAGTAAGAAGTACGCACTCACTATTCTGGCACCAGTTGGTACACTCACTATTCTGGCACCAGTTAGTACACTCACTATTCTGGCGCCAGTTAGTACACTCGCTATTCTGGCATCTTAGAGTTCAGACTTCCCTCTCTATCCGCATGTGAGAAAAGGAGACGCTCTCTCCCCAGCTAGATTTGCCGTCGATAATACTTTCCTTTACATATCTCATCTCTGGAGAGAAATAAAATGAATTGGAAGAACAACCATAGCCCGACTGTTTATTTAGTGACGGAGTTGGCTCAGGCATGACATATATATATATATATATATTTGTATATATATATCGTATATATATATATATATATATATATATATATATATATATATAAAACGTGACGGACTTCTCGATGGGCCTTACGACTCCACCGTATCCTGCATGGATACAATCTTTCATTTGTGGTAGGTCTTAAACACCCATATATATATATATATATATATATATATATATATATATATATATATATATATATATATATATATATACATGTAGAAGTAAAGAATAACTCAACCATGACGAAACTACAAGAGACTCTTTTGTTTACTTTATATAGACTTGAGGTAGACAGCAACATGTGCAGACGGCACTTCTCGATGATCGCTTTTTGACCGCCAAGATGGGCCCTGATGTTGTGCCAGACTGGCACTGATGTTCAGCATTATTTTTATTCTCTATAGACACCATTTTTGTACATAATGTGTAACTAGCTTAATTAAACAAGTTTAAATAAAAAACATTTAGCTCAAATAAAAAACTTTTTATTTGAGCCTTTGTATCTTTTCCACCGTGGGGAATAAATCACCCGTGTGTGTGTGTGTGTGCGTGCGTGCAAAATTTGCTGTTACAAAATGTGACATCTGCCATCGAAAAACTCTCATCACACCAAGCGCAGCCTTATGAATAATATATTAATTTACAATATATGTTTGCTAATCAAACTATAAGTAAAACTAAAACTTAGATGAAAAACATTAATTACTACAGTTATGCCCTTTTAATTAATAAAAATAGAATTATTATATTAATTAATGATGGTAATAATAGAAATATTACATAACTTATATGATTTTAGTTAATTAAGATTTTGAAACATTTTAGAACTTACATTTAAAAAGGTTTTGTGAAAAGAAACTTTTTTAATTATGAATGAAAGCTACATATAAGCTTATTATTAAACATTTGGTATTAACAAAAAATATTTTAATTAGTACTGTATAAGTTTAATGAAAATTAGTTATATTAAAAATAAAAAATGCAACACAAATGCTTAAAAGATGTGTATTAAATAGTTAATTAACATTTCAATTAAATAATCTAGGTCTCATCAAATAACTCTTTGTGTTTTGAAATATTTTGATTTTTTTTAAAAATTAATATGAGGTCTCTTAAAGAAATTCTACAAAATAAAAAATGTAAAAAGTATGAGAGATTAAAATATAATTTTTTTCCTAATGGGGGGTAATTGCTTTCATTAACACTGGCCTCTATAACATAGAATATGACGCGTAGTCTTTACATTTAAAAACTGAATTATCTGTACTACTTTTATATTAAATTTTATCCAACAATATTTATATTTTGTCACCAAGATTGTATAGTGGTTAGTGTATTATGCTTAGGGCCGACGGGTTCGATTCCCGAGTAAGGCTTGGATTCAATTGTGTTCTTCCCTCATTGAGAATAATTTTGGAGTCCTATATAGAGTATATATATAAGAAGGACTATGACATATATAATTAGGTTTGGTTTAGTTTGGATCTACTTTTTTTTTTGCAACACGAGGGCTAATAAGACAGGACCTACTGCTTAAAGCCGATTCCGAACGGCTACGAACAGCCATGCCACAGTGGAATTCTAACCCACGAATTGTGGTACTGAAAATCAGCTCCCTAACCATGGTTGGGCATATATATAATAAAGGATATGGAATATATAATATAAGCATATGTAACACGTACGTGTATATGGGCATATATGCAACACGTACGTCTATATGGGCTTCCATAATAAAATAATCAACTAAATATGCGTAAACGCCGCATACTTAGTTTACCATTTTATTGTAGAAGCCTTATACATGACACCAAGATTATTCTCTATTCAGGGAGAACACAATTGCATCCAAGATTTACTCGGGAATCAAACATATCGGCTCGAAGCACAATACACTAACCACTATACAATTCGGGAGACAAAATATAAATATTGTAGAATGAAATTTAATATAAAAATAGTAAAGCTAATTCAGGTTTTTAATTTAATAACTATACGCTGTCAAAATATTACAGTAATTGAGATTTAAAAAAGTAAATTCTTGAAAATGGTATATTTCCTGTTACATCAAAGATTTGCGAACAAAAGTGTCTCAATATTTTTGGTTGTTTAGTTCTTTTGTTAGATAGCGTGAACTCTATCAGACTTGGGTTATTTGATATAAAAGTAAGATAAATAGCTTAGTACGTAACGATTTCAGAGAAATTTTTATTGTTTTCTAGATTATTTCAACTTTTTCGGCTCAACAGAGTTATAGTTAGAAACTGCAATGAATTCTATTTAAACTTTACTCATGATGTTTAGCGAAATAATTGTATACATTTTTAAACTTTTGGGAGGAAATTAAGTTTATTTATTGTAAGATCAATTTTTATCTTGCTGTTTCTAATATCAGTCTGACGAGCTAGGCTTGTGAACCGGAGGCTATTCGATAAAGGGGATGAGTTTTTTGTGTTTGAAGAGCACCACAAGGGTAGTAGAACGAGGCTTAACTCCAAGTGGGCTCTTGTAATTTGGAAACATGGACCAAACAGATGATCCCCTAGGGTGGGCCTGCAACCTCCAGGGGTATTGTTTAAACTGTGAGGATATTACGATTACGAACCTGTTTTTTTTTTTTACCAAATCCCCGTTAGTAAACACGATGGTTTTGAACTTCGAACTCACTTTCATAAGGCTATGAATTGCCATCTTTTCCTACTGAGCAAAAATAAATTAAATTTCATTTATTTACTGAGCAGTTATTAAAATATTACATAACAATATATTTGTTACACTAATTTGAATGAAACTATCTAGTATTACTAATTTATGATCTTATAGTTAGAGTTTTATTTATTTCACCATTAAAACTATATAAACGTAATTCCAGTATTTCAATAAGCTATTATTTAATTCTCTCACTCACATGAATATCTTATTATTTAAATGAGTTTTATCCCAACAAATAAGATTAAGATAATTTTTAACAAATTTTTATGCTCAGTGACACTTCTTATGCACCTAAGCCTCGTATGTAGCTTTAAAATGGAATTAGCTCCCGAGAGCAGTTGGAAGCTGAAGATTGAAAAATTGATGTATCAAATTTGTCGGAAAGGTAAATACAAAACATTCATTTCTAATCCCCGATTAAACCCTGCTTAATGCCCAATATTAGCAAAAGTCGAAATTTTCAAGCTTTAAATCAATGGTATTTCAGCAGTTTCAAGCAGTTAATCAATGGTATAAATGATTACATAAAATCAATTTTTATTATTGGGTATTACTGGATTCATACATTTATGGAGGTGGAATTACTTGGAAGCATTACTAGATCAGCGACTTGGGCTATTATATTAGTAATGAAAGACGAATTTATAATTCTGTAAAAGAAAACTTGTGAAAAAAATACAAAAAATTATTTAGTGCTCTTCAAAATACCATCCTTTTCGTGAACAATCTCATAAATACAAAATATTCTGAATTTTCTATTTATTTTAGAGCATACGTGTATGAAGAATTGACAGTTTTTCAGAGAAGTAACAAAAACTGTAAAAGTGCTATTATATTACATTTGACTTTTCAAAGGAAATATTTGAATGAATTTCAGTTTGTTTTGCTTCATTTTTACTATTTGACCAGGAAAAATATTTTTTTATAGTTTTAAATCTGTTAGTACCCAGGTAAACTCAGTCCGTAGTAAATCCCTAACCCATATTTATTATCGTCCTCTCTACAGTACAGCTAACCTTTATTTCATTTTTACAAATAATAAAGATTTATTTTTCTTTTTGCTACACAGATAATATAAATCTTAAGTTTAGTAAGAAATATTTATAATTTTTAGTTAAATTTTCGAAATTTATATCTTTTTTTAGATTTTCGAATTTGGCTAATTTTTACTATTTTATCTGACATGGTTTGCTTTATTAATTTAAGTATTTGGGTAAAAAATGTACTAAAATTCCAAACTTAATAAGGACAGACCTTAGATGCTCTTCCTAATAAAATTTTGCTGCCTCTTTGGCAGCAAAATTTATCTGATACACAATATATCTGATAATCTATTAAGTTGAATATTTTTATTTACTGATTAGCAAAGGTTTTTTTCCTGCAAAAAGGTGCTTTTTTTTACAAACTTGCTATTTGAATTAAAACCTCTTTATTTTAAGTATCTATGAATTAAATGTTTTATGTACGAAAAAAAAAATTAATTTTTTAT
Source organism: Pardosa pseudoannulata (assembly GCA_032207245.1). Lineage (NCBI taxonomy): Eukaryota > Metazoa > Arthropoda > Arachnida > Araneae > Lycosidae > Pardosa > Pardosa pseudoannulata. Next base: position 101,544,327 of record CM063505.1, on the reverse strand, counting down.
ACATAAAAAATTAACATAAAATGGTTGATGGGTTGGAGCGATACTGTCAACTCTTTTTCTTCGAAAGAAAAATTAATTTGTGATTCTAAAACAAATCAATATGCTATTAATTAACATTTATGGATTGGTTTGCGAACGATGTGGTAACCTTTTTTTACTTTACGTAGGTTAAACAAACTGGAACTTCATTCTTAAAGTCAGTGTTGAATGATTTTAAACATGCATGCCGATATACAGAATTATTCCCCATAAGGCAACATTCCAGTCCTCGCTTTTGTCCCAGCATTTTGTAACGTCTACCATCCCCTTACATAGGGAAATTCCTAATAGCTTTTAACACATTGTATGCGGGACACGTACTAGCACATTTTCTGGCGATTGATACTTGAGCGCGGTTCACGTACTAGTACGGGTTAGTGTAACAACACGGTTTGTTTGTGGGTGCAAAAATAACGGTATATACAGAAAAACTAAGCCAATGGTCTTGTCTACTACATAAATGGAAAAATTTAGACAAATAAAAACTAGTTTTTACATTATTAATTTTATGATTGCTTTTTTCATTTTTTTTGTAATGTAAAAATGTTTATAATAATATAATTCGAAAATAATTAAAACTATATACTACTACTTCTATTTGATTTTTCATATTTACGATACTATTATAAATTTATCCACTAAAAAATATATTTTATGTTTACAAAAATCTTATGGTTGTTATTTATATATTTCTATTTATATATTTGTTTATTTATTTAATACGAAAAGTTGGTTAAAAAATTAAATAATTTAAAAATATATTTTTGTTTACAAAAATCTTATGGTTGTTATTTATATATTGCTAATTATATATTTGTTTATACATTTCAATATAAAATATGAAAAGTTGGTTAAAGAATTAAATAATTTAAAAATATATTTTTTGTTTACAAATATCTTATGGTTGTTATTTATATATTTTTAATTATATATTTGTTCATATATTTCAATATAAAATATGAAAAGTTGGTTAAAAAATTAAATAATTTAAAAATATATTTTTTGTTTACAAAATTCTTATGGTTGTTATTTATATATTTCTAATTATATATTTGTTTATACATTTCAATATAAAATATGAAAAGTTGGTTAAAAAATTAAATAATTTAAAAATATATTTTTTGTTTACAAAAATCTTATGGTTGTTATTTATATATTTCAATTTATATATATTTGTTTATATATTTCAATATAAAATATGAAAAGTTGGTTAAAAAATTAAATAATTTAAAAATATATTTTTTGTTTACAAATATCTTATGGTTGTTATTTATATATTTCTAATTATATATTTGTTTATATATTTCAATATAAAATATGAAAAGTTGGTTAAAAAATTAAATAATTTAAAAATATATTTTTTGTTTATAAAAATCTTATGGTTGTTATTTATATATTTCTATTTATATATATTTGTTTATATATTTCAATACAAAATATGAAAAGTTGGTTAAAGAATTACATAATTTAAAAATATATTTTTTGTTTACAAATATCTTATGGTTGTTATTTATATATTTGTTTATTTATTTAATATAAAAAGTTGGTTAAAAAATTAAATAATTTAAAAATATATTTTTTGTTTACAAATATCTAATGGTTGTTATTTATATATTTCAATATAAAATACGAAAAGTTGGTTAAAAACTAAATAATTTTCGATCTATTGAGATTTAACTGAATAACTAAATTTAAGCACAAAACGACCTCTCCCTGCGAATGCAATTCCGCTGCGATATGTACCCGCACACAATGTGTTAATACTGAGGAGAGACTCGAGACGCTATCTAAGCCTTTTCCTGGGTGAGTAGTGTTTTTTTTTTCTCCCAAACCAAGGACAGTTAGCAACAATAAATTGCACTCATAAATCATGAAACGGCTGCTGTAGTAAGTTATTCCCCAATGCTATCCTCAATATCGCATCTCCACCTTAATGGCTCATCACTAAGCACTTAGAAACCGTAAACTGCGAACACCGATCCAAGCGATGGCTGGCGTTCTCCTCTCCCTCAGCTAGATCCAATATCGGAAAAACACCCACCTCCGGTTCCTCGGACGATCGCAGGCTACGATTTCGCAACTTAACATTATCATGTTATAAAACAGATAGATGAGCGCAAATCTATAATTAAACGGAAAAGATAAATGAGCCGCACCTTTTTTTTTTCTGAAACATCCTCGACTCCGCGCGCGTCAAAGAAAAGATTTAATTAGTGCAAATTTAATTAGCAGATGCGCGTAAAATAACGATATCGAAGCTAGCCTGCAGCTTTAATTTGTTAAAACGGGCCACGACTCATTTGGAATCGGAATTCCACGGGAAAAATACTCCCTACGTGTTAGGTCGTTGACGACGGAAAGAAAAGGCTTTAAGAATTTTTGCTAGCGATAATATTTGACGAAACTTAATTAAAGTTGCATTTTAATTGCCACTCTCCCCCTTTTTTTACCTTTTTAGGGCATTCTTGTGAAAAGAACAGATGCCACTCTGTAAATATTAATTAACGTTTAACAAATGCATTCCGAATACTTTAAATAGCCCTGGTGACACATGAACTGTTCATTAGCGCGCAACCCTTACACTTTTATTATTCGGGCAAATTGCTTATAAGGCATAATTTTTACATCAACACCTATTAGTTGTAATTAAACAATAATTAATACAGGCATTAATTTGATACATTATGCTATTATGCTTCGGGATATTTAAAATGAATTAATTATTGAAAATTTCCATACTTTATTTTGCATCCCGGCGCTGAAAGGACGCATTTTTGAGTTCAGTTAGTTCAGTTCATAATTTTCTGACAGATGCGAGGCTTTAGAAAAATAAAAATGTGACCCGCGTACCCTCTTTTCGTTCTCTTATAAACGAGAATAATTAAGTTCCTCCAGTGTAATAAATAGCCGAACGTTTGACAGATACTTATTCATATTCCGTAGTCTGACATATTGATCTACTTTTCCATTTTTAATTTTCAATCTCGCGAAAACGATCAAATAATCAACCCCAGCTCTGTTTAAGAGTGGAAAGTGAAGTATTAATTTATATCTGGGACCGAAATAGTTTAGATAGGTTTTAATATTGATTTTCATGGAACAAGGAATATAATTTAATATTCGAAAAGTAAGTATTTTATATTTGCATGAAATATTAAGATTTCTATTTAGAAGAATGGTTAGTTGTTTGACGTTTTAACCAAGTGGGACATATACGGATAAATACAAGGTATATTACAGCATAAAATGCAGAGTCAAATGAGAACGAACGCAGACATCAAATTTGTTTTTTCGAGCAAAAAACATTCAGAATGTTAGTGGCATGTAATAGCAGACTAATTTCTCACTATTTTTTAAAATTAAGTCCGCCGAGGCTCGTCTCGAGTATGCGACTCCTGACAGTCCAATAAATAAAAGAAATTGCCTCAGAAGGTGGGGGTGTCTCAGGAAAGGATAAAGCAATATCATTCTGCACAGCCGAACAAGTCAAAATATGCTCTCCCGCCATGAGGGCAGAGGTGCAAAAGATACAATGAGGGGAATCCACTAGGTCAAGCCGAAAAAAAATGATCCCTCAGGAAGTCATGGCCAGTCCTGATTTTAATATAGTCTCCATACTTTGGCCAATTGTTAACTACTTCCTGTTGGTAACCTTGGACAATGGTTTACGATATGCATCCACACTCTGAGCCACTAAATGATTCGAGCGCGTAGATTCGTCCTTAGGGTCTAATGCGCACTTTAGTTGTGCATCTGGCTGCCTGTAATCTTTGGAAAAAAATTGCTTCCTCAGCCTCCTCAGCTAAGACCATTTTATCGTCTGCCATCGTCGATCTCGATAAACCAAACCCCTTGTGACGTCGCTACACCCCATTGGCTTCACAAAGGGGTTTTGTTAAAGCTCAGGGTAGGCCGACACTCTGTCTGGGTTTTTGACACTACACCACAAAGGGTTGTCGCTTCGACTACTCCTTCAGATGTCCAAGTGAACCGGATTGACAAACGGGATAACGTAATGTCAGACAGTGAGGCGCCACCGAAGCAGCCAATCAGATGCTACAAGGGCAGCGACGCCGAAAGAAAAAGCCAATGGGAAGAAGCTAAAGGTGACGGGTTTTTCGCCGGAGAGTCCCCAGAAAACGAGAACGAACAGAAGTTCGATTGGCGGCGTTTGGTTTTTTTTTGGAGAGTTTTCTCCAGCTTTTTGTGGGACTCAAGGAGGCCCCGTTGTACCCCTGTACAACGGTATCTGTCAGCACCTGTCCTCAGATTGGTTTTTTAGGTTCGTCTTGAACCTGAAACTTTCAGGTCCGCACCAGCCCGCCTGAGGCTCTGATTTCCATTTGGAATATTAGTACCTATTCCATTTTAATCAAGAATAAACGTTGTTATTGTTTCTAATCTGTACGTCGTGTCATAACCACTTCGACACTCACACGCTACCCGAGGAACCCGTGACGTTACACCCCTCCAGATGCTGGTTATGGCTTGCAGTGGACCATAGTGTGGAGGGGCCTTAAAAAAACTACCTCAATAGCTCTGCGAAGAGATGGACATACCATCTTATTTATGAGAGATGACCATCTCCTTCCAGAGGAAATGTCTCTGAAGACAGATACTAGTTTTTTTAATATAGAGTCTGTCTTACTATTTTTGCTTTACTTAAGACGTTATTACGCATTAACATGTATGTGATGAAAAAGCAACAAATTCAGTTTGATTCATTTTTCACTGAGGAATACGCGGATTTCTCATGTGACAGAAAGTTTTCAATCGATTAAAAGCCTTATCACTCGTCAATCTGAGCCAATATAAATCTGTTGCCAACTTTTCTCTAGTACACGAAAAATCACGAATCTGTTGCATTTTCAATGCGCACAGGTTGATGTCTGATAACGCCTTTACGCTATCTTTACATTTTATGTTGTATCCCAGCAAAAAAATCTTTTATCCTATTATTGCATACAAAATTCATTGCTATAAGATATAAACTGTCTTTGAGAAATACAAAGAACTATTGATTTACCTACATGTAAACAGAAATAATAAAGCAATAAATAGCAAAAGAAACAAATTTACAACAGCCAGAAGAGTAGGTACAAAATAACAATTAAAACAAGGAAATAAGAAGCCATGCAACAAATAAAATCCTCAAGGTCAAAATACAAAAATTAGACATGGAAATGAAAACCAGTATCTTTTGAAATAATTTCCAATACATTTTAAATAGAAACAGCTATATAGTAGAGTTGTACAACAAAGAAGAATAGAAACTTCAGACAGTCCAAGCCAATTTGATAAGTAAACGCGACACTTTTCCTTGCAATACTTAATGTTAATGATAATATACGAACGATTTCATAATCTTATTATTTAAGAAAATGAAATAGAAAACCGTTCAGATATTAATAGCCCGAGCTTCCAAGAAATCAAGATAAGTATCACTTAACTCGTTGCATGTGGAATATATTTCAGAAAAACTTGATAAAAATGGACAATTTTTCTCTTTAAATTTTTTTCGTTATTTCCGTTATTAGAAATAGATTATTTTTGAAAAAAAATTAAACGAAATAATTATTATTTTTAATATTTTTACATTTATGGGAAATGTTAATTGATTACAGTAATTTTTGCTCAATAAATCAAATGACATAATTTTATTTATAAATATAATAAACTATTATAGCAATATTATTACCTGTATCAACTGTCATGAATTCGATGTCCCTCAGATACCATTGAATTTTCAAATCCTTTACAGTATTCAAGAAATAGCAAAACTTACGAACTTTTCGGTGGAAAGTATCTATATATATTTGGAAAATGGCAAACCGATTTCGGACTTCACTGAATTGAAATACCGTTTTTACTCTTGCCTGAACTCAGGTCGGCATTCCAAAATTGGCGAATTTGCTTTGCATGAACTGAGTTCGGCCGTCACAGCCAATGGCTTAAGCATGGATGTTCTTCAGTTTCACTTAATAATGGCCTAAGAACTTCACTTAAGAAGACATCTGGTTTGTTAATCTAGAATGTCTTCATTCATAAAGGAAAGTGCCTTTTGGAAGAAACAGTTAAAAGAAGATAACTCTTGTTTCTTCTGTTTGATGTGCTATAAGCAGGAGACTCGTGCATTTAAAAACATGAAAGAGATCGATGGGATAACAGAGATATACAAAAAACTCAAGTAGTTTTGGAGCATATATTAGCAGATAGTGATGTCCTAGCCTAATAATAGGTTTGGTTTTTAGGTTTTGGAGCACTACGGTCTACTTTTTGCAACACGAGGGCTAATCAGACCGGGACCTACTGCTTAAAGCCGATTCCGAACGGCTACAAACATCCATGCCATAGTGGGATTCGAACCCACGAACTTCGGTTCCGAAGGCCAGCACTCTAACCATTCGACCATGGTTCGGGCCTTATAGTAGGAAGTAAAAAAAAGTTATTTAAAATTGAGAGGGAAATTATATAAAATTAAATTTAAAAATTCCAGTAATCTCAATTAACCATCAATAATCACATTCTTTCTTAATTCTTCATGCAAATTAAAATTACAAAGCTTGAGATTATTTTGAATTTTTATATTCCAAAGATTTTAAAATGATTACGCAAAGACGAAAATGGATATACAGAATCATTTTCATGTGTAGCGGGTACAATTACTCACCTCTCCTTTTATGATAGGGGGCGCTAAGAGAACCATCTAGTTTGTTTTATATAGTGCCAGTCATCTCTCTCAGTGTGTGCGTTGTATATGCTGTTCTCTTTGTACTTACTGTGTTGTGGAACATAGCAAACAAAATAAAAATGGTTCCTAAAAATGGACTAATTATTGCACAACACCTTTTGGAATAAATGAGTCTCGTCCTTCTACACATGTGTATTAAGTGTGCTTGGTCACAATTTAGTTACATCTCAATATACGTATATGCATATAAACTAAGCTTCATAACTCTAAGATAATTACTTACAAAAACATTTAATGTCTATCATCATCTTAAAATGAGATTTGAACGTGGTCAGTTACTTCCTAAATTACATGAAATAAAGTTTATTGAATGAAAAAAATTTCTTGGAAATTATAATCACAATAGCTGTCGGTCAACCTTTCCGATTTAATAATGAAAATCCATGAAAATGGTAATAAGGACTGCCTAAGTTCGTCAAGAAAATCCTCCCAGCATTGGAAGGGAAAATAAAAAATAATACATAACGCATACTGAAAAAGATAGAAATTAATTAAGAGTAAACAAAAAATCCTCTAAAGATTAATCCTTCTCATTAATATAAATCTCAATCGTAAAGTTTTTTTTTAAAATTTGATACTTGTAGCAAGTTGTAGTACTCATATTAATAGATTCATTTTATAGCTTCTAATTACGATTTCTTTTACTCACTTTAAAAGCTTAACCCGGGTTTCTCGGCTAGAAGGCGATGAAACTTGATTTATTACATTCAAACAAAGTTTAATTAAAGTTTTAACAAAACTTTATTTGGGAACTATGCCAAAATAAAATCCAACCATTCTCTTTTCTTAGTCTTGAACTATTTAAGCTTCTTAATAAAGCCCGCATTTTTTGAGTATGTAGAACTTAAAAAAAAATTGAATTTCTTACGGGTAATATATTAAGAATAAAAGATAGATCTCAACTATTTAAAACTAATACGTGAAAAATAACAAGAGAAAGATATAAACCAGAAACTTCAACACAATACACTTTTCTGAAAGGTATTTAACTTGTTTTATGCGTCGATGAGCATTCAATTTTCAGCCTGTCGTATCGGCAGCCGTGGAGAGAAAAAAATAGTATTACCTCTTCTTTCGTTTCTTTATCAAATCTTTTAACAGACTCTAATTTAATCTCGTTAAATAAGGAGCCAGCCGGAAAATTTCATTTCTCATTTGCTCCTCCTTCCCCGGGAATAGAATTCTATCGACGGGGATATAAGTAAGAAATGATTTAGATTTGATTAAGGATATTTCAATCCGCATACGTTCTAAGACACCAGGTGTCGAATGCATCTTATAAAAAAAGTATAGAAAAAATTAAGAATTTTTTAAAACATTTTTGCCCGTGATGTTGGGATTGTAGGGTTATTTTATTTAATCTGAGGTGCTGTTGACATAGGGAAGAAAAGAAAAAGTCCAAGCAAATTTGTAACGTCTTACAGGCATTAAAATGAATACTAAATATTTACTGAATGCACATTATTGAGTGCATATTTACTGAAATACACGTATTCTTGATTTTGCTACAATAAACGTTGATTAACTTGTGTAGCATTATTTTCTTGTGTAGCACAGATGTTTGGCTTGGTTTAGAGCGCTACTCTCTACTTTTTAGCAACACGAGCATTAATGAGACCGGGACCTACTGCTTAAAGCCGATTCCGAACGACTACGAAGATCCACGTCATAGTGGTATTCGAACCCACGAACTCCTATACTGAAGGTCAGCGCCCTAACTATTCGGCTAGCGCTTTATTCTATAACTATCATATAGCCCGTCATATGACGGGATTAGTAAAATTCTTAATTTTCCAAAATTATAAAATACCCTATAGGCAGGTAAAAAAATGGTTTGTTTTTTGACTGAGAGTTATCTGGTACACTCTCAATAATTTGTTTATCTTCATACTCCTCTAATGTCTCCCGATTATCATGTGGTATAATTTTTTTTAAAGAATTCTTTAAATGCGTGAAGATCAGAGGGAATTTATTTTTTCCATAGGATAACATTGAACTATAGGAACCCAATATCGATCAGATCCACCTTAAGGTATGGGAGAAATGATGGTGTATTCATATTATTCAAAAATTCAATAGGGTTTGATTGATTTGATAAGTTGCAACGGTCTGTTTATCCGAATGGTTATTATTGATCTCACTCCGGGGGGTATTACCCTTAAGTTTGATAATTTTGAGGAAAAGGAACGTTTATTTTTAATTTTGTGTTCTCGATGTCCACTCACATCTAGTGAGAGGGTCTAAGATTCATAGATATACGAAACGCATCTAGAAAGTAAGTTTCCCTATTTTAAAGAAAAAAAAAAGAACTCACACTTTCACGGACATATTTACTGGCAACAAGTACAGCAACGTTTCAGCTATTTTTCAACATAGCTATCACCAGAATTGAGACACTTATCGTATTGTGGGATTAATTTTTGTATACCTCTCAGTCTTAGAAATCTGCCGCCTATGAATGGAACCAGCCTTCCTGTTCCAGAAGACCGTGCACATCTCTTTCCATACCGACAGCGTTTGTTTGAATTTGGTCCTGACCGAAGATCCACTATGATGCCAATGCATTGACTGCTGCTTGATTTCCGAGGTAAAGTGCGAAATCCAAGTCTCACTGCCAGTGACGATCCTGTCGAGGAACTCGTCGCCGTCATCGTGACACCGTAGCAGAAATGCCAGTGCTGCTCGTAAGCGTTCAATTTCGTGTTTGGGTGTCAGTTTCTTCTCACAGACCTGACAAAGCTGACGATGAATTTAAATTGGTGCAATACTTCGTGCATTCAAGATCACCGACCGAACATTGCAGGCAGCGGGAGAAGGTATTAGAGTTTCCATTTCGGACCACTGCTACCCCGCAAGTGACACGAATCGGGACTTGTCCAGCTGGCATATGATTAATAGGTCATAGATCTGTTATGCACACGCAATTGACATGGCTAATTACGTTTATTTTAAAGGGGAAAACATCGCGAAACTTACTTTCTGGATGTGCCTCGTAGCTTGCACATTCTCTGGGTATACTGGAAGATGTTTTAGGCGCCTACCAATGCTCGAACTTAGTCTTCATATTCTAGTTTTGCGGCCCTTTGAGATGTTAGCCACAGCTTTCCTTCACGCTTACACATGCAGTAAGATTTTCCCATGTACACTCTGCATATCTCTCATTATTATCTTATTGTCTCCCGATACTATGAATTCTGTTTAGAATCACGTTGAATTCATTTATTCAAACAGTGGGGTTATGTATAAAAACAAACACAAAAACGAACATACTTCTTAATAAAAATATACAACTTAAAAGCTAGATATTTATTAGTCCGTGAAATAAACTCCTAGACTTTTATGAAAATAATTTGTTGTTAATACCGGTGATAAAATTTTCATTTCAACAAAAAATAATCGATGATTCAATTTAAAATTATCACATATGTACCTAATCTATTATTTATGCCAAATATGAAAGAAAATTATTTACGTAATATCTAAGTTCAGTGATAAAACGTATGAAAATAATGCAGACGATATTTAAATAATTTAAAATAAGAAAGGATTAAATAAGATGGTTAACGAAATGATGTCATAATGCTATAAAATATATATTTTTTACCTATTTATTATTTGATAAACTTAATAGCCTGCTCTTAGCCTGTGAAAATAGTGCTTGAAATAATGGCATTAAATGCTAGAAAAGGGGGGAGGGGATTTCGAATGTTTTAGAGATTTGCTTTGAATTTTGCTAACCCTAACTCATCAAGAATCCAATATGGATGGCCCTATCCATTCCTTCATAAATTAGGGGACAGATAACTTAGGCTATTATTATATATGGGATAGAACACCGATTATCCGACCTAATTGGGACTGCTAGTTCCTCGGAATTCTCAGTTAATAGAAATAGTATATTTTTTATACAATTAGTGAGATTGTTTAACTATACGCATTACGTTAAATAACGAAAACTACATTTTCAATACTAAAATAAGTATAAAGAAAATATCGTATTGTTTAAATATAATATACATTAATTAAAGTGGGTGCTTGAGGGATTCATACGGTCATAGAAACAAAGCAATGTTCACTACTGACCTCTCAAAATGCAACGTTATTTTGAAGTTAAGCTCTTTAGGTGACAAAAGAGACTGTAGCATAGTCACTAAATTAAAAAATGTGGTCTTTTACACTGCTCATTTACCAAAAATGAAAAAAAAATCTGATTTCGGTATTTCTGACTTTATTCTAAAGTTAAAATATACACATATCTAGCATGTTAGATTGAATTTTTTTTCAAGAAATCTAATCATTTTAATTTACCTCTAAATTTACATAACTTTTTCCTTACAGCTATCCCCTATATAATAATAGCCTAAGTTATCTGATCTGTCTCTGTCCTCGATTTTATGAAGCGGTTGGACCTGGAATGGATAGAGGTATCTATAGTTAGCAAAATTCAAAGCGAATAATGTTTATCTTCTCCTAAACTATTTATCTGATTCTAAAATAAATTGGTATAAATATGCTTCATATCACAGCAAAAAATACTGTCGTCTTTAAAACGTTCGAAATTCACCCCTTCCTCCCTTTTCGAGTTTTTAATGCCATTATTTCAACTCCTATTTTCTCTGGTTAAAAGCAGACGACTAAATTTATCCATTTATCCCATTATAAATAGGTAAAAACAACATTTATTTCTAGCATTATGACGTCATTCCTTTAACCATCTCATTTAATCACTTCTTATTTTAAATTATTTAAATTATGTCTTATTTTCATACGTTTTATCATTGAACTTAGATATGACGTAAATATCTATATCTTTATATTTGGCGTAATTAATAGATTAGGTACATATGATAATTTTAAATTGAATCATCGATTATTTTTTGTTGCAAGATAATTCTCAGCTAAAAAACAAACCATTTTTTTACCTGCCTCATAAAGTACTTTACAAATTTTGGAAAATTAAAAATTTTATTGATCCCGTCATATGACGGGCTATATGCTAGTGCTAAATATTTACTGAATGCCCAATGCGAATACGCATTCTTGATTTTGCTACAATAAACGTTGATTTTCTTGTGTTCTTGTGCGGCATGGATTTTTGGTTTGGTTTGGTTTGGTTTGGTTTGGCTTGCTGCGCTACTATTTACTTTTTAGGAACACGAGGGCTAATGAGACCTGGACCTACTGATTAAAGCCGATTCCGAACGGCTACGAAGATCCATGAACAGTGGGATTCGAACCCACGTACTTCTATACTGAAGGTTAGCGGCCATAACTATTCTGCCAGTGTTCGGCAGCATAGATTTTTATTCTATAATAGAACACCAATTATCCAATTTAATTGAGATCGGAATAGTTCTTCGGAATTCTCAGTTAATAGAAACAGTATATTTTTTTACACATTAAGTGTGATTTTTTTAAAATATCGCATTAAGTTAAATAACGAAAAACACATTTTCAATACTAAAATAAGTATAAAGAAAATATCGTATTGTTTAAATATAATATACATTAATTAAAGTGGATGCTTGGGGGATTCATACGGTCACTTGAAACAAAGCAATGTTCACTACTGACTTCTCAAAATGCAACGTTATTTTGAAATTAAGCTCTTTAGGTTGCAAAAGTGACTGTAGCATAGTCACTGAACTAAAAAGTCTTTTATACGGCCCATTTTCCAATAGGAATAAAAATCTGACTTCGATATTTCCGACTTTAATTCTAAAGTTAAAATATACACATATCTATCATGTTAGCTTGAATTTTTTACAAGAAATCTAATTTTAATTTACCTCTAAATTTACATAATTTTTTCCTTACAGCTATCCCTTATATAATAATTGCCTAAGTTATCTGATCTGTCTCTGTCCTCGAATTTATGAAGCGGTTGGATCTGGAATGGATAGACTCATCCATATTGGATTCTTGATGAGTTAGGGTTAGCAAATTTCACAGCGAGTAAAGTTTAAAACGAATAATTTTCAGTCAGCATAATTGTAAAACGAAACAATATTTATTAAGTATAAAAGGGGAAATGGCTTCCCATATGGTCGTTCCAATAGTTGGGACGGATCATGTTTATTTCGATCACTTTCGTGTATTATGTCTGAAACACAGTCTTTTAGCAGTGAACCGGAATAAGTTGCAATCGGGATCTTCAATCTGAAAGATTACTTTGATTCATTCAATGTACATTGAACTATAGGGGGCATTCAAACAGCCCCATCGCTGATTGCTGAATCACTGATCTAGCTCGCTCGCTGTTTGGGATTTAACCCCTCGCTATTTGACATCGCTTTCCGAGTATCACTGTTGAAATTCGGCAAACTTCAGAAGATTTTCCCCGAACTTACAGATTTGAACCAATTACATTCCGCGGTGGTCAACTATCTTTCTAAATGAATTCAACGTGATTCTAAGCGGCATTCACAGTATCGGGAGACTTTAGAGGAGTAGGGAGATAAACAAATTATTGAGCATGTACCAAATAATTTTCAGCCAAAAAAAAAACCCCATTTTTTTACTTGCATATTCGGATACTTTACAACTCTGGAAAATTAAAATGTTTTACTGATCCCGTCACATGACGGGCTATACTCTAGTACATCAATAGTAATAAAATGTTTAAGAAATTACTGATCAATTTTTCTAATCTAGTCTTTCTACTACTACACCACAGCGTGGATAGAGCCAAAGATAAAGTATGCCACTTCAATCAGCGAAATTGTTCATAACTCTGGTTGCTCACAACTGGTTGTACAACGATCAATATGCACTGTAACTGCAGTGCAAATGATAGGGAAACGTGCACTTTACAAACGATTCCAAACGGTCATAAAAATTTATAACAATAAGGGTATTTGAAGAGATATTCATTCGTTATAAGTAACAGTGTCTTAATTATTCGACCATCAGACGACTGCGGTTTTATTTCCGGTTATGAATTAGGAGCCCTCGTGTCTAACACATCAATAATATTTTTCTGAGATACTTATGAGTCTTGTAAACTCAAAAGAAAAAAGGGAGACAAAATCTGGATTCGTATAAAGTAACATTACATGTTACTACCTTTTAAGAGATTATAAAAGGAACACGAGCATAAATTTTAATTAAAACCTTAAACAAATGGAAAAAAATAAAGATTTCAGAATCTTTGTCTTTTTTATACATTACACATATTTTAAGGCTGAAATAGGAAAATTAAAAATTCTTAATGAATTCGGATATATTTTTTTAATGAATCTTTTCACTGATTGAAAAAGGAAAAGATGATTATGTTGTACTGGCTATCGATTTTGCCTTTTCGAGGAATGCAAAGTATTAAGAGTGTTTCTCAAAATAAATTTTAAAAAAATTGCAAAAATGATATGTAGGGGGGTTTAAATTACCGAGTTATGGTAGAAATTCTAAAGTAAATACTATAAAATATGTTTAAGATAGGTTTAAAACTTTAAATAAATGTTTTGATCACCTTATTTTTAAATGGTTTCATATAAAATACCGGATTAGAATTTAAAATAATTGATGTGCATCTGATTAAGGAATCCTATCGGATCGACTTCCTATAATTTTTTTCTTGAAGATTCTTTAAAATCTATCTCTTTCTTGATTAGATCTAAGTTTCTTGTTTATATCTGGACACTTTATTATATACGTGAAGATAAGTTTTATAATTAAATATAGACTTTGTTAATTTTATCTCTAGCCTTTTATAATGCTTCTCATGGTTCCAACCAACAACGGTCTTTTTGATTTTTCTTATCAACTTTCAAGAGCCGGCTTGTTCAAAAAGACTGTGCAAGTTGTAGCTGAAATTCTGATTTCAACAGTTTAAATTCTCGAGATCTTCCCTGTGCAATATTTTTTAGAATTATTTTAGCAGTTGCTTTTTAGTAGTCAAGACGTTTTTACTACACAATAAGATTTTTAAAAATTGAATGATAAGAGAAATTATCATATATTTATTTTTATCAGGTATTTCATCCAACAGACACTTATTCTTGATTTAGATGAAGTAAATGTTGATTTTATCAAGTGTCAATTGATTTTCCTAATGCTTTTTAAACCTATCCCCCCCCAATAAAAACAGTGTTGTGTAGTATTTTAAAGTTGCTATTCAATAATTTTGGTGGCTTTACAATCCAGAGAAAGATATTGGGTGTTATAACTTGAAGTTTGAGCTTAAGATGGGTCTGTACCTGCCATATTATCTGCCTCTCGCTCAAAATTAACCTATGGGGAAAATAAAATTCCCTCTGGATGCTTCACAATTAAAAAAATTTTTTAAACAAATTTTACCGCTTAATATAACAACAAATTTTCTAGGATGCAATCTTTCGCTTTTTTAAACAACATCGAGAAAAACACATTTAATTTTTAATTATTTGTGGGAAATTTCGGTATACGCAAATAAGGACATTTAACAGATAAATTCGAAAAATTCAGACATTAGAAAGATACAATAGAAATTTCCTGTTCTATCATGTGATATAATTTTTTTAATAATAATTCTTTAAATGCGAGCAGATCAAAGGAAATTTAATTTTTCCCATAGGTTAACATTGAACGATAGGAACTCAATATCGATCAGATCCACCTTAACACGTTCGCTGCCGATCACGCGCCAGCGCGTGATCAACATATAGGAAAATGCATATATGACGTCAGGTTCGGCAGCGAATGTGTTAAGGGAGAAATGGTGGGTTCATATAATTGAAAAATTCAATAGGGTTTGATTGATTTGATAAGTTGCAACGGACCATCTATCCGAATGGTTATTATTGATGTCACTCTTGGGTATTACCCTTAAGTTTGATAATTCTGAGGGGAAGGAACGTTTATTTTAAATTTTGTGCTCTTGATGTCCACTTACATCTAGCTAGAGGACACCAAGATTCATAGATATTCGGGGCGCATCCAGAAAGTAAGTTTCCCTATTTAAAAGAAAAAAAAGAACTCCCACTTTCAGGGACATATTTATTGGCCAACATAGTCACCACCAGAATTGAGACACTTATCGTATTGTGGGATCAACTTTCGTATGCCTCTGTCGTAGAACTCTGCCGCTTGTGAATGGAACCAGCCTTCCTGTTCCATAAGACCGTGCACATCCCTTTCCATACCGACAGCGTTTGTTTGAATTTGGTCCTGACTGAAGATCAACTATCATGCCAATGCATTGACTGCTGCTTGGTTTCCGGGGTAAAGTGTGAAATCCAAATCTCATTGCCCGTGACCATTCTGTCGAGGAACTCGTCGCCGTCATCGTGATACCTTAGCAGAAGTGTCAGTGCTGCTCCTAACCGTTCAATTTTGTGTTCGGTTGTCAGTTTTGGCTCATAGACCTGATAGAGCTGACGATGAATTTAAATTGGGGCAATGCTTTGTGCATTCAAGATCACCGACCGAACACTGCAGGCGGCGGGAGAAGGAATTAGAGTTTCCATATCGGACTACTGCTACCCCGCAACTGGCACGAATTGGGACTTGTCCAGCTGGCATATGATTAATACGCCATAGATCTGTTAAGCACGCGAAATTGACACGGCTAATTACGTTTACTTTAAAGGAGAAACTTACTTTGTGGATGCACCTCGTAGCTTGCACATTTTTGGGTATACTGGAAGATGTTTCAGGCACCTACCATGCTCGAACTTAGTATTCTTATTCTAGTTTTGCGGCCCTTTGGGATGTTAGCCCCATCTTTTCTTCACGTTTACATATGCAGTAAGATTTTCACATGTACACTCTGCATATCCCTCTGTATTATCTTTATAGAATTACCAGTTTACTTCATTCTATAGCATAATAAACATTTGCGACGTCTCGCTCAATGCTCTCTACCACAAGACGGAAGTATTTTCTATATCGGAATGCAATGCAATTTCAAATCGTCTTTGAGATCCTACACTTCATGCAATTCTCACGCATTTGTAGTGTTTCATTCTGTATTGTACTTCAATCTATAATACAGTAAAACCTCGATTAACCGAGCTTCGATTAACCGAGGTTTCTGTTAACCGAGTCAATAAAGAAGTTTAAATTTTTTCTCCTTTCCAAAATGAGCTTGGAAAAAATGATACACATTTTAGTTCGTTGTCCGTGTTACAGTCACTTCTGCCCACAAAAGCACTCAACTTCCAAGAAATATTACACCCTTTTTAAATCTTTTTAGCTATGAAACATGAGATCATATATGTTTATTTTTATCATTTAAAGAACGTTCTATTGTTTTTTACTTTAAAAGTTGGTTAAATTCCCAAGCACTGAAGGTTTTTATATATGGTTTCTATTAACCGAGATTTCCGATATCCGAGATACTAGCGGTTCCAATTAGCTCGGATAATCGAGGTTTCTACTGTACAATCATTTTCCAATCTGAGCTTCAGTATTTTTGGTTCTTCATAGAAATATCAATTATACAATCAACTTCTTTTATAGATTTGGGCTTTGTATAAATTCCATTTAGATGAACTTAACAAGTTTTATTTTACATTAGCATAGCGATATAACATAATAAAATTTTATTAAATTAATGACAGTATAATCGAAACTTAAAACAGCAATTTTAATCGCACTTTTAATGTGTAGTTTTTATATTAAACTTCAAGATTTCCGTCTAAAACACTGAAGCATAAAATAATTTTTTGATAAATTGAGACTTGCTGATGGCAAGCGTGTATTAAATTAAACGTAATTGAGCTTTAACTAGAGTTAATTTACAAAGAAAATAGCAGGACACTAATGACTACAACTTAGTATGGAAAAAAATTAATCTTTTTTTCCGAGCAGGAAAAATGAATAATTAACTTTTTAAAAGTCTTAATTACGGCTAATTTGAAGTTTGAGTGTGTATTCAATGTCTTTTTTAAAAGTAACTTTTTATGGTTGCTGTTAACTTTATGGCGGTGCTAATGAAGAAGAAATAATTTATTGAATTTAGAACTCATTTTTTTTTAAACTAAGGAAGACAATATCATTGATTATATGTCTCGCTTTCATAAGAAGAGTTGAGAGAGAAAAAAAAACACGTTTCTTTATTTTGTTAAGTGAATTGCTTACATTTAATAATAAGTTGGTGATCATCCCAAGCGCATGATATTCTTTGGAGTTCTATAGCTTACTTTTTTTCTACATGAGGAATAATCGAACTGATCTGGAGCTACTGATTAACCCTTTCGTGGGTCTTGGGAAGATTACTTCCCATCTACATGATCTTACAAAATACACCTGTGGGTAGAGCAAAACCCATTATAATATCTTGGCCTTGTTATTACAACGATGGGAAGACTTATTCCCGCATTAGTTTTGTGCTTTCACCTATTGTTCAATAGATTTAGCACTTCTGTTTTGAAAGTTGGAAAACGTTGTGTGAGAAATAAATGGCCCACGAAAGGGTTAAAGATTATTCCAAACCGCTAAGACTATTAATAACAGCTATGGGATTCGAATACACCAATTCTAGTACTGAAAAGCAGTACCCTATCCATTCGAATATTGTTATTCCCTCCCAATTAATCCTACGAAATCTGCCGTTGTAAAAATTACATAGCTATTGTTCATTAAAAACCATTATTTCTTTCACTAATGTTTTCTTCTACTTATTCTACTTCTACTGAGCAATCAGCATGGTTGCTTTTAGTTTTAGCCATTCCTTTACCAAATAACTCAAATAAAAATAACAAATCTAAGTAATGTTAATATTTTCTATTACATACAACTGGTTTACATCTGATCTTTGAAACTGTTGCCGTTCAAAGTGTAGAAATGTCGGGAAGCCAACACCAAGAATATAAACCTCGTTGTAATATGCAATTGGTCCATGAAAAAGAATAAAGTGCATCTTCACTTCGAGCGAAGAACCACTAGGGGATTAGACTTACCTGAAATTGGGTTCTCGTAATTTTCAAGCAGAAAACACCCAGGATTGGCTTTCTATCTCCAGAGGTATCGTTTGAGAACTTGGAAATTGTGACCACGAACCTATTTTACGAGCCACAGCCGCCATTAAGGAACTCAATGGATCTTTTACTGGCTCGATTCTCGATTCTGCTGCCCTAGGTTACAGGATCACTACCTTTACCGACTGAGTTACGCTGCCTCTACCTACACGTTTTCTAGACATAGATACTATTATCCTTTATGTATAAAGGGCACGTTATGTCCTAGTAGTGGTCAGTGTAGCCTAGTAGTGAGGCTCTAGAATCTTGGGCTGCCGGGTTTAAACCTAGAAGTCTCTAGGAACATGTGGTGACTACATTCTCACCTCGCTCAGTGTCATGAGTCGAAACATTGGCTATTCTTCCGAGGTCGCCGAAGCACTGCGCTTTCCACGCCGTATGCTAATTTTCTTCTAGCATACGGAGTATAAAAGGCAGAGCCTGAAAAGCAACATCATCAGTTCCTGCTTTCGCCCTAGAAGAGCATCGCTGACTCTGCTGGCTGATCATGTCTTCGACTCTGAATATTTTCTGGTGAGGTCACCCTGGAAACTTCGTGGAATCTCAGCAGCCTGTGTTTGCTGACTACACCCTCGCCTGTAAATATTTAGAGTCGAAGCAGATGTAGAGTAGAATCAGCAGATGTGACAGAGATGCGGAGTCAAAAGAAAAATCTATTTTTTGAGATTGATCAAAAATGAAAATAATCTTCAGAGTGACATGAAGAACGTTTTATATCACTCAGGATACTGATCTTGTTGCGAGTCATCAGATTTGGGTATATAGCTTTAGCCCACTTTACCGTCAGAGATATGTTCCCCTATGCGCTACAGAATCGACGAGCATTTAAAAACTAGGAATATTCACCATAGTTTATCATACAGTTATTGTTCAAGTTAAGAATCGGAGAAAATATATGTGCTCGAAAGAAAACCAAAAGTACAAAAGCATACTTAAATGAAATACCGATTTTTTTCCTTTTGGTATGATTGCGTCCAAAGTATTTGTAACTCACTATAACTCTTGTTCGAGTCATTTTTTTTTCTTTTCTCTGAAGAGAAATCCCCATTAGGGATATTACATAAAATAAATCTTTAGAAATGTCATTATATTTGCTCATGAAGTGTAATCTCTAGTGGTATTATGTGAGTAAATAAAACTTTTGTATTTGTTCATACTTAGACTTAATGGCCGTTATTTAATCTCGCTTTGTTTGCTCGTTACCCCCACAACAATGACATTTTTGTTTTCTTTTTACCACGGTCATTTCGATAAAGTTATTAGCTCTCTTATTACCAGCATTATGAAATGTGTATGCACACAAAGAAGAAAAAAAAATGAGAATGTTTTAACGGTAATAACTATCTAAGAATAAAGTAAAGTCTGCAAACTTTACCAAATAACATTTCTCTTGGTTCTAATTTGGATTGTGATGATCGATTAAGTAGACTCGACATGTGGTAGAATATATATGTCCTCATCCCCATCTTGACATGAATGATTGCTGTGGTTGTTTGATATTGGTACAAAGCAATCCACATCTAATGAACTCTTGTTAACGAAACATGGACCGTAGTTCTCTATATATAACAAACTAATCTACTTTTATAAAAATTGAACATTTTCCAAGTATAGACACCTACCCACTAATATTATATACCTTTAGTATGTTTTCTTAAAATGTCACTCAGTTAATATTCAGAACTTTGAAATCTTATGATGAATGTCTAAAATACAAGTACGCACACACACGCACACACACACACACACACATATATATATGTAATAAAATTAATTCCTGTAGTCACGATAAGTATGTAGCCCCTAGTGTTTTACTTGTCCGGGCTACTGGGCAAGGAGAAAGCTAATCAGCTAACAGTAATAACGATACAGTCCGTCCACATTGAAGAGAACGGCACAAGTCTAATTAAAACTTTATTTTAGAGCTGCTAAAACGGACATCTTTACTAGTCAACGACAGACAAGAGAAAGACACAAAAATCACTCTGCTCGAACAGAGGTGCACCCAAGAGCGAAGACAGAAAGAATTTTCCCAAGGTAGAAGAAACTTACTCAGAGAATTAAGTGTTAAGATCAGGAAAAAACGAGGAGCCATTTGCCGGCGACAGCTGGAAAAAGTGTTGAATAGACAGAAAATTTACATCTATAGGATAGAAAGCTTTGGGAATTGTATCGAAAGAATTTTAAGTCGAAGACACTCCTTTGATTAAGACATTTAGAGGCTGAGAAAGATTTTTTGGAAATAGAATGGGAGGAGGTTTTTAATGAAATATTAAAGTTAAATAATTTTGATATTTTACATATATATATATATATATATATATATATATATATATATATATATATATATATATATATATATAACAATCACTTACCCCTGCAACCCCCCAACCCCACACAAAACTCGGTTCATCATCCCTAGATCTTTTTTTCTATACTCTGTCAAAAAGAGAGTTTTTTAATCAATTGTGTTAATCAGATTTATATTAAAAAGGCAATACAAATTTTGTTACATGATTTTGTAAAATTGGTCATTTTCATCACATAGTTTTCTTAATTCCAGACCTTAATGATATATTTGACAGCATTTAAGAGAGAACTTGTCGTTGGGCTCAAAGAAGGCGGTTAGTCTAATAGGCGAATCGCTGTACACTTGGGGAAGATCGATGCTACTATTAGACGATGTTGGCAAAAATGGCTGAACCATGGCCGAACACAGTGTCAAGAAGGAAGCGGTCGTAGAGAAGCAACAGAACCTGAAGACTGAGCAATTGTCACTGAGCACTCACAGCCCCAGATGCATCATTATCATCGATTGTGTGCACATAGGGCTTCGCAAGGACTATCCATAAACAGCTCACAGAAAGTGGGTTGAGGCCATGGTACCCCTTGCGCCGACTACCACTGACCTCTGTACATTACCAACCTTGAACTGAGCCCCGATGATCAGCGAAGACATGTCTGAAGATGCCCTGACGTCAGGGATACCAACCTGACTGTCTTCTGGTACACAGGCCGACAACTAGGAGTGATGGTCAAGGGTATCATTTTATATATACATATATATGTCTGTATGAGTGTGCTCATATGTGAGTGCTTATATGCTAGTGCGTTTATGAGATGCACACTTCAATTTTAACCAGTCATAAAAAATCAGCTATTACGCTAAGTTTTATTTTATCGTTATTATTAGTTTGCATTCCTTACCATAAATTGCATTACATTTACAGGTACATTTCAACAACATAGTTGTTTTTTCTATATCATGAAAATTATTATCAGTTTGATAGAAAAAGTGTTTCAAGTTTAACTAAAGCATAACTTCTTTCTAAATGCATGTGTTTTGCATTGAATAATCGATATAGTAAATGCAGAAAACAGCAGTTCAGAATATCTTTTCTGCCCCTTACAATATTAAAACCTCTCCACTGAATTAGGGTGAGTACGTATTAATTTTTGACCATATACACCAAGTCACAGTGGATTTTTCAAAATAACGTAAATATTATCCTATTTACGCACTTGCACCAATTCAACTTACATAATCCCCAGCCCGGTTTATTTTAAGATATCACCCAATTAGCTCTCTCAGGGCTTGGAATTTTACAACAAATTCCTTATGTATAAAATTTTAATAATTTTACAGTTGATTTATGTATATTTTACAGAAAAAACGATCATAATTACGAAATCTTATAAGTATTCTTCCCTTCTTTAGTTTAGAAATGTATATAAACAACAACAAATTCCTTATGTATAAAATTTTAATAATGCTACTGGTTATTTACGTATATTTTGCAGAAGAACCGATCATAATTACGAAATCTTATAAGCATTCTTCCCTTCTTTAGTTTAAAAATGTATATAAACAACAACAAACTTTTAGAGCTGCTAAAACGGACATCTTTACTAGTCAACGACAGACAAGAGAAAGACACAAAAATCACTCTGCTCGAACAGAGGTGCACCCAAGAGCGAATACAGAAAGAATTTTCCCAAGGTAGAAGAAACTTACTCAGAGAATTAAGTGTTAAGATCAGGAAAAAACGAGGAGCCATTTGACGGCGACAGCTGGAAAAAGTGTTGAATAGACAGAAAATTTACATCTATAGGATAGAAAACTCTGGAAATTGTATCGAAAGAATTTTAAGTCGAATCCACTCCTTTGATTAAGACATTTAGAGGCTGAGGAAAAGATTTTTTGGAAATAGAATGGGAGGAGGTTTTTAATGAAATATTAAAGTTAAATAATTTTGATATATTAATTGTATATATATATATATATATATATATATATATATATATATATATATATATATATATATATATAACAATCACTTACCCCTGCAACCCCCAAACCCCATACAAAACTCGGTTCATCACCCCTAGATCTTTTTTCTATACTCTGTCAAAAAGAGAGTTTTTTAAATCAATTGTGTTAATCAGATTTATATAAAAAAGGCAATACAAATTTTGTTACATGATTTTGTAAAATTGGTCATTTTCATCACATAATTTTTCCAATTCCAGACGAACTTAATGATATAATTGACAGCATTTGAGAGAGGAAGGGGCTCAAAGAAGTCGGTTAGTCTAATAGGCGAATTGCTGTACATTTGGGGAAGATCGATGTCACTATTAGACGATGTTGGCAAAAATGGGTGAACCATGGCGGAGCACAGCGTCAAGAAGGAAGCGGTCGGCCTAGAGAAGCAACAGAACCTGAAGACTGAGCAATCGTCACCGAGCACTCACAGCCCCAGATGCATCATTATCATCGATTGTGTGCACATAGGGCTTCGCAAGGACTATCCATAAACAGCTCACAGAAAGTGGGTTGAGGCCATGGTACCCCTTGCGCCGACTACCACTGACCTCTGTACATTACCAACCTTGAACTGAGCCCCGATGATCAGCGAAGACATGTCTGAAGATGCCCTGACGTCAGGGATACCAACCTGACTGTCTTCTGGTACACAGGCCGACAACTAGGAGTGGTGGTCAGGGGTGCCATTTCATATATACATATATATGTCTGTATGGGTGTGCTCATATGTGAAGTGAGCCAGTTCATCTATGAGATGCACACTTTAATTTTAACCAGTCATAAAAAATCAGCTATTACGCTAAGTTTTTGTTATCATTATTATTAGTTTGCATTCCTTACCATAAATTGCATTACATTTACGTGTACATTTCAACAACATAGTTGTTTTTTCTATACCATAAAAACTATTATCAGTTTGATAGAAAAAGTGTTTCAAGTTTAACTAAAGAATAACTTCTTTCTAAATGCATGTGTTGTGAATTGAATAATCGATATAGTAAATGCAGAAAACAGCAGTTCAGAATATCTTTTCTGCCCCTTACAATATTAAAACCTCTCCACTGAATTAGGGTGAGTACGTATTAATTTTTGACCATATACACCAAGTCACAGTGGAATTTTCAAAATAACGTAAATATCTCTTATTAACGCACTTGCACCAATTCAACTTACATAATCCCTAGCTCGGTTTATTTCAAGATATCGCCCACTTAACTCTCACAGGGCTTGGAATTTTACGAAAAATTCCTTATGTATAAAAATTTAATAATTTTACCGTTGATTTATGCATATTTTGCAGAAAAAACGATCATAATTACGAAATCTTATACGCATTCTTCCCTTCTTTAGTTTAAAAAAGTATATACAACAACAAATTCCTTATGTATAAAATTTTAATAATGCTACTGGTTATTTATGTATATTTTGCAGAAGAAACGATCATAATTACGAAATCTTATAAGCATTCTTCCCTTCTTTAGTTTAAAAATGTATATAAACAACAACAAATTCCTTATGTATAAAATTTTAATAATGTTACTGGTTATTTATGTATATTTTGCAGAAAAAACGATCATAATTACGAAATCTTATAAGCATTCTTCCCTTCTTTAGTTTAAAAAAGTATATAAACAACAACAAATTCCTTATGTATAAAATTTTAATAATGTTACTGGTTATTTATGTATATTTTGCAGAAAAAACGATCATAATTACGAAATCTTATAAGCATTCTTCCCTTCTTTAGTTTAAAAAAGTATATAAACAACAACAAATTCCTTACGTATAAAATTTTAATAATGTTACTGGTTATTTATGTATATTTTGCAGAAAAAACGATCATAATTACGAAATCTTATAAGCATTCTTCCCTTCTTTAGTTTAAAAATGTATATAAAATCCAATTCCCTAATTTATTTCTGAATAAACTATAACATTTAAAAAATAACAAGCACTTTAAATAATATCACAGAAGAACATCTTGAAAACTCTTTTGAAAAATAAAGTTTTTTAGGGAAACTTATATTTTTAAACATTACTTATTTAAGTAAGATAAATATGACAAACAAATTTAACAATGTTTACTGCAATTATTGAATTTAAAGCTAAAAAACTTTATTCAAGCTTTCAAGTTCTCTTAAAACAGCAACTTCTTGAATTCAGAGATAAAATATGTTTTATCGCATTACAAAAAATATCCAAATAATTAATACATTCAACAACCCAGGATTAGTCAGAAAACTCTAATTTCATTCATAGTTTTTCCCAATTCAATTTAAAAAATTTAGAGAGCATCCTCTTTGAGAAAACATTTAGAGACTCCAAAAAAAACATTCAATTAGATGTATTAAATGAAATATTAAACACTGCAAAGCGTGAACTCATGCCCTTATTTTTAAACACCAAATAATAAAAACAATTACCTAATTAAGGTTGAAATTCCCGTAATAAAAAGGGAAAAAAAACCAAGAAATTTCTGTTTTCAGAGCAAAATTATATTTATATTTTATTCGAGGTAAAGTCAAAAGTTGGAAGTTTTTCTTTGCGTTTGAAAGCATTTATTTCAGTCGGAAAAAAGTTATAAATATATAATGGAGAGAAAATGAAAGCATTAGCGAAATGTGTTCTTTCATTAGAAGAGAATCAGAAAGCATTTATAATTCCCTTGAGAAATTTTTATGGTCTTATTAACCTTTTTTTTAATCTTAAGTACAATATGCTCCATAAAAAACTTAACCTCGTATGAAAACTGCGTTAACTATTCATTAATAGGAATATGATTTTTATAGATGGATGCTTACGACTTTGATTGTTTTCTTGTCATTTTTTGGCGGTAATTGAATCATTAAATTTCAAGAGAAAGAAATTTTTATGATAACAGCTGTGCTGAATAAATATAATTTAATGTCTCATAAATTAAAGGGAATTAAACAGGAGAGTATGGAAGGGAAATAATGGACGGCTGCTTCAATAGATGGTATAGATTTAAACTCTTTCTATTTTATTTAATGATGTACCTCCCCCATTTGAACGATAATAACACACGGGAAAAATACAAATATTCTACTTGATTACTTAGTTTTTCCCGTAAAAATGTTATATTCTCATAAAAGTAAGGAAGGGAAGTAAGGGACGGCTGCTTCAATAGATGGTATAGATTTAAACTCATTTTATTTTATTTAATGATGTGCCTCCCACATTTAAGCGATAATAACACACGGGAAAAATATAAATATTCTACTTGAGTATTTAGTTTTTCCCTAAAAATGTTATATTCTCATAAAAGTAGGGAAGAGAAGTAATGGACGGCTGCTGAAAGAGGTGGTATAGATTTAAACTCTTTCTATTTTATTTAATGATATGCCTCCTACATTTAAGCGATAATAACGCATGGGAAAAATATAAATATTCTACTTGAGTGTTTAGTTTTTCCCTAAAAATGTTATATTCTCATAAAAGGAAGGGAAGTAATGGACGGCTGCTTCAATAGGTGGTATAGATTTAAACTCTTTCTATTTTATTTAATGATGTGCCTCCCACATTTGAGCGATAACAACACACGGGAAAAATATAAATATTCTACTTGAGTACTTAGTTTTTCCCTAAAAATGTTATATTCTCATAAAAGTAAGGAAGGGAAGTAATGGACGGCTGTTGCAATAGGTGGTATAGATTTAAACTCTTTCTATTTTAATGAATTGCCTCCTACATTTAAGCGATAACAACACACGGGAAAAATATAAATATTCTACTTGAGTATTTAGTTTTTCCCTAAAAATCTTATATTCTCATAAAAGTAAGGAAGGGAATTAAGGGACGGCTGCTTCAATAGATGGTATAGATTTAAACTCATTTTATTTTATTTAATGATGTGCCTCCCACATTTAAGCGATAATAACACACGGGAAAAATATAAATATTCTACTTGAGTACTTAGTTTTTTCCCTAAAAATGTTATATTCTCATAAAAGTAAGAAAGGTAAGTAATGGAGGGCTGCTTCAATAGATGGTATAGATTTAAACTCTTTCTATTTTATTTAATGATGTGCCTCCTACATTTAAGCGATAATAACACACGGGAAAAATATAAATATTCTACTTGAGTACTTCCTTTTTTCGTAAAAATATTATATTCTCATAATAGGAAGGGAGGTAATGGACGGCTGCTTCAATAGGTGGTATAGATTTAAACTCTTTCTATTTTATTTAATGATGTGCCTCCCACATTTGAGCGATAACAACACACGGGAAAAATATAAATATTCTACTTGAGTACTTCCTTTTTTCGTAAAAATGTTATATACTCATAAAAGGAAGGGAAGTAATGGACGGCTGCTTCAGTAGGTGGTATATATTTAAACTCTTTCTATTTTATTTAATGATGTGCCTCCCACATTTGAGCGATAACAACACACGGGAAAAATATAAATATTCTACTTGAGTACTTCCTTTTTCCGTAAAAATATTATATTCTCATAAAAAATATTTAAATAAAAAACACTAAAAGCATATTACAGGGAATAAATAACACGGGCAGAATTTTTAATATTATTAAATATCGAGTTATAAATTTGCTAAGCAGATTTAATGAATTTTCGGTTATTTATATTGAATTGAATGCTCAGATACATTAATATTATTTCGAATTAATTTCGAAATTTTAGTTGGTTAGATTAAGATTTGTATTCTGAATCATGATTACGGAAGGTCATAATTGATATTAAATAGAATTCAAACTTTTTTTATAGTTTAGTATTAGAATTAATATTCTGATTTTGATTTATATGAACCGCAGTCGCTCAGTCGGCAAAAATGTCTACGTGATAACCAGTGGGTTTTGAGTTCGAGTCTCGAGCCGGCTAAAGATATACCGCGTTCATTAACCCCTTAACATACAATGACGAGTTGGGGTCGTCATTTATTTCATGTGCCACTGTAGACTTTGACGTGCCTAACTCGTCAAGAGCTTTTATACGTTATGCAGTCCATAATTTAAAGAACTACTAAGTAGTTATTATATAATGTTATTTCATCGTTCTCCGTTTACATTATCAACCTGATTAAATGTTACATAACAATCTAAATTTCAAAATAAAACATTCTCTCCCATAAACACGTTCTTGTATTCTTTAAGTTAGCCTGGGTATGCTAAATGAGTAACAGCTTTGCAGCCATGTTTTGCATAAAGGTCTGTCGTTATTGAGAGCTTCTCTGAAAAAAAAAAGGATTTATACATTTACTAATAAAATAATGCATATTACTAAGAAAAATATGAATTAAAGGCTGATAAGATAGTTTTGGATTAGAATGTCGGATCGCATTTTTTTTTGTTAAATTAAATTATACATTTTATTTGAAGATAATTGATTTACATTCACTATTAATATGCATAAAAATATACTCCAATTAGTTTTTTTTATATTATACTAAGTAATAATTCATACTTAAAGAGTTATAGGGTTTTACTTTTCTATTATCTCGATCTGAATATTTTAGCATACTTTCTATTAGTGGAAAGTATGCTAAAATACTTTCAGCAAATACTTTCTATTTTAAAATTAATATAAATATTTTGACGATTTAATAATTTCGATCCTGTTTGGACTAAAATAAATATGCTTGCAAAAAATGATTTCATTAAATTAGTTTTAACAAAACGGTAGCTCAGTCAACAAAGGCAGCAATCTCGTAACTGAAAGGCTGCGGGTTTGAGGCTGGAGTCGTCTTAAGATCCGCCGTGTTCACTAAGGTGACTGGGGCACGTAAAATACGTTCGTGGTCACAATGTCCTCCAAGTCCTTAAACTATACCTCTGGGAGTAGCAGACCAAGCCTGGGGGACTTCTGCTTGGTCCCTGCTTCTAAATTACGAGGACCCAGCGGGGGTAATGTTACTCGCGTCCGTAGCTACACGTGCTCTTCGGGTGGTGCAAAATCAGTCACAGGTTAGCAGCCTTATTAACCCCTTCCGGTATGATTTAATAATGAAAAACTGTGCATGAAATAACCATTTAATTTTTATTTAAAAAACTTGTTTCATTTTACAATTCTTACGTATTCTTAATTAAAATCCACTTTTTACATAGTGTTAAATAATATCAGAAACAGTAAAATTAAGAAAATATCAAAGCAAAACATTAATAAGGTATACAGATAATAGTCTTCAAGCTAGTGGTACTTTTCAAAACAAAGTGCAAAGGAATTCTTAATTGTTTACACCGCCAAGTAGTCTCACTTTTAATTTGATTCTTGTAACACACACGGCATTTCTTAGTAGGTTTTCTTTTATTCTGACTCATTAATTTGGCAATGACTTGTACCAAGAAATTCTAAGTAAACAATATGCAATAGTGACTTGTGATTTTCACAAGTGATAAAAGTGTTGCCAAATTCAGTACACTAGAAATTTTAAACTAAATTATCATATTTAACAGTAACTTTAATCGCATGACGAGTGTAGCTCGTCATTGTGCGGTACGGAATGAAAAACTAATGACGAGCTAGACTCGTCATTTTACCGGAAGGGGTTAAGGTGTTAGGATAATGTCTGTATCGCCTGCTGCATTGAAAAAAAAAAAATGTGTTTAGTGGAAGTTCATTAGATGGTTTTCATTACTAGTCTGTTGTTTCGTTTTTTTGAGGATATCACTGAGCCAAGACAAGATATAGAGACAAATATTTAGTCTTTTATTTAAAACAACTAATTATTTTTTGATTACTGAAGTGGTAACTAACTTTAAAATAATTAAAGCTTCTCCCAAAGATAAAGAATGTTGGAAATAGCTGAAACCTTTAATATATACAATTTTATTTGTGGATAGTCCAGAAATTGTATTAGTAAACGAATTACTTGAGGTATTCTGATTAGCGCAATATGATTTTCTGTGATTTTATTAATAATATTGTCTTGACATTTATGATAGGATTTGTAAATTAGGAATGAATTAGAAAGTGAATGTGTGATATGTTTCTAGTGTCAATAGCATTCATTCTGTGCTCCTGAATTTATTAGAAATTACGAATTAGTTCAAAACTAATTATAACGTAATGTTAATGTTGAGGGTAGTGACAATTCGCATTCCAGCTGTTCGTTTCTCACATTACTGTGAAGCTCGATGGTTTGATGACAAAATAATCCCTTCAGTTTAGAAAATTACCAGAAAAATTATATGTAAGTTATATAAAGTAAAGTCTTAGTTATTAAAAAAAATAAAAAAACCCTGCTATTTACCTTCGACTTTTAGATCAAAGTCCTGAAATAAAAACCTATTACTCTACGCTTTTAAAAGTATTAACACGTGATGGGTACGTTAATGCATAACGCAATAACTATTTATTCATCATTTGGTAGAAGTCTGGATTTGTTTGCTTTGGTTTGGTTTGGAGTGCTACGGTCTACTTTTTGTAGCACGAGGACTAATGAGACCGGGACCTACTGCTTAAAGCTGATTCCGAATGGCTACAAACATCCAACTCATAGTGAGACTCGAACCCACGAACTCCGGTTCCGAAGGCCAGCACCCTAACCAATTGGCCATCAATAAACAGAACGGAATAATTTTGGTTCGGTTTGGTTTGGAGCGCTGCTGTTTTGCACACTGAGGCTAATGAGACCGGGACCTACTGCTTAAAGCCTATTCCGAACGGTTACGAACATCCATACCATAGTGGGATTCGAACCCACGAATTCCGGTACTGACGATCAGCGGTCTAACAAATCGGCCAGCGGTCAGCACGGTAGAAGTCTGGAAAAGTTTTAACTTATACTTTTATGTTACCATTCGCAATTACCACATCTTGTGAATTAGTTTGATAAAGACGAAATCATTCAAATGTTAGTCATTAAGAATTTAAGAAATTAAAATTAAGATTATTCCTATCATCGGAACATTTTCAAATTAAAGTATTAGACTTAAATAAAATTGTGAAACCATTTGACAGAAAGTTGAAATATCTTACTTGTGGGAGAAAAAAAAATTAATGGCATTTGTCGAGATCTCAATTATGAGATA
This sequence comes from Pardosa pseudoannulata, assembly GCA_032207245.1. Classification (NCBI taxonomy): domain Eukaryota; kingdom Metazoa; phylum Arthropoda; class Arachnida; order Araneae; family Lycosidae; genus Pardosa; species Pardosa pseudoannulata. Next base: position 101,513,242 of record CM063505.1, on the reverse strand, counting down.
TCTCTTACTTGGGGTGTAATGTTCGTTAGAACATATACGTAAACAAACAGAAAAAACCCTAATATTTTTACATCATATTTTGTTTGATTAGAGCAGTAAACAAATAAAAGCAGCGAGGAAGAGTAAAAAAAACATTTTTTATGGCAATAATTGCAGTTTTTGCGCTATGGTGGAAACACTAATTACTGATTATTTTGTGATGAAACGCATAGCATGTGCTTTCTTAAGAGAAGTTTTTGCCGTCCCAAAGCAACAAATTTTATAGATGTTTCGCACAATGGTGCCTTGAAAGAAAAGATAAATTTCTAAATTTAATTATCCCTTTTATCTTACCCAGAGTATGAGAAGCTTTTATGAATCATTAATGGGGTTATATCCCAGCAGAAGAATGAAACATAGATGACAAAACCATTATGATAAATTCAGTAAAATTAAGATTTAGCGGGACGGAGGACTCTGAAACACGGGCAGATAATGCTTTTATTAACTACCGTATAATTAAATTATTTTTTTTAAACTCTATTCATTACTTTTGGAAAGACTTCGTTGATTAAATTTAATTACATTCGACGACCGTTTGCTTTTGATGCAGTCATTTGACTCTGAAACTCAAAATGAAAGATCTGTAATTGTATGTTTCTGAGAAAAAAAATGATCACTGAGAATTGTAGTTCTCTGTCATTAATTTAAACTATCAAACACAAAACAAAAAGTATTAAAAACATTCAGAAAGCAGATAAAATAACGCGATGTTGTAAAGTATCATTAAAGTGAAAAACAGTACTTAAGTTCTTCATTAGAAGCCTAGATTAATTTCGTTATGATATGAAAGCTGAAAGAGGAATGAAGCGTTAAGCACACAAAAAGGCAATCTGACAGTCCTAGAATGCAGTTTCAGAAATAAATTGAAATTTGCCTTATTTTCTCAGTACATTAACGTAATGAAAAGAAAAGGTAATGTTTGTTATAACATTAAGAATCATTTATTAAAAACTGAGAATTAAGGGTAAGAATTTAATAAGTGAGGAGATGATGACTAATGATAAGCTCCAAAAATAATTTTGCATTTTATAAAGAACACAATTTTAATTATTATGTTAAAAGTTCTAATCAGAGTGAGCAGGCAATAAACCTCTGTGAAAACGAAAGTTCAAATTTGTGGAGTGATCGGGAGCAGCTAAAATTAATTTCTACTCGAAAATATTATTTTTATCATCCGACAAGTTAACTGTTCGTCATTTTGTTATGATGTCAAAGATTTTTCATAAATACTTTTATGCAAATTTTTGAAATGATTTAAATGTTTCTTTTCATATACTTGTTGTTACTTTAAAATATTTTTAAAAGCAATTAAAAAATGATTTATTTTGTATTTCTAGTTAGAAAATCAGGTATTTTCAAATAAGGATTTCTTTTAAACTTTTTATAAAGTTTTTGCAAATAGCTGAAGTATTAAACGAAAGTAATTTATTGCTGTTCTTCTTCCAGCGCATATCATTCTTTCTCATGTGGACCAAAGCCTATGCAGCTATGATTAGAAAGAATATAACATATAATTTTTATATAAAACTGATTTTGGCGATGATTGGTTATTCGGGAAAGTTATGTTAAATGTTTCTTTAGTTTAAAATTTATTAGATCTATTTCTGAAAAAAGATACCGAACGGTGAAAACACCAAATACCAGCAATAAGGTTTCAACACATTGGTTCAGAATTGAAAACATCGAATAACAGCAATAAGACTACAACACATATTGGTTCAGAATGTGAGTATCATAGCTATATAAGCCTACATCGGTAATTTGAATGAGCATCGATTTTCGTTTGAAAAAGGATTAGGTTTGAGGAAAATATCAAATTTATTGAATTCAGGAAAACACCCCTACGGTTTTGAGACGGTACTCTTCGGCTTGAAAGATAAACGCTACTTACCACCATATCAACTTAACAGCAAGCAGTTATCTATACTCACATATAGTTTCTTTAAAAACTAATTTAAGGCGTTAAGAATAACTAGTATGCAGTTGTGACTATTAACAGTATAATTATAACATAGTTATCAAACAAATAAACATGCTTTTATAGTAAGTTTACAAATCAATATTTTATTATATTTCCAAAATATTTCCTAAATTATCGTTCTTGCCATTAATTATAATATATGGTTTTGTCAATTTTAAATCTGATACGGAAACTACTGTTCCATAATATTAATATAATTGATAACTTTTTACGTAATTTCTTAATAAAGAGTAACCTTTTAAAAGGAAAAAAAAATTACAGATCGTTATCTTTTCTTATTGGCCACAATATAATTTATTCAGACTCTTTTCTAATTGAGGATAGTTAATTATTAAATCTTGATAGGTTAGTTATACAGAAATTACAGTAAACTTACTTAAATAAATTTTAAAATGTAATTCGATAGTTCAATTGGATACAATTAATAGAATATTGAAAAGCAGTGTGTTCGGCAACTCGATCATGTCATTCAGGCTATTGTAGAATGGTATATATGGAGCATATTTATTGGCGACATTTAAGGTGAAAACGATTGTAATTACTTATGAAGAACATTTTTTCCCACGATGAGCAGTATCTTTATTTAAATATATTTTTAATTTAATTCCCAAATCTTATCTTAATTTTGAAAAAGGGAATTATTTGGTTTTAGAGTTTTAAAGAAACAAAGCATTAGCAACATTCCGCCATGTCCCTTCTGGCAATGAATCATCGGGAACATTCCGATTCCTTAGAGATATGATCACAAATTCTACCTCGCGTAAATAAACGAAACTTATTTCCTTAACGGATCGATCACTCTGGAGAATAAAACTTGCTCGAATGGATTCCGGATAACTTTGCCGTGAGAGATTTCGTCCGAAGAATTGAATTCATTTCGATGCTGTTCTCTTGAAGTTGGATACGTTTAGAAATTGCACACCAAAATATCTCAATAGTCTTTTTTTCGCAAAATAAATCTAAATTCAAAGGTTCTGAAAAAGATATGTATGAAAAAGAAAAGTTGAAGAGTAACAGATAAATAAAGAAAACAAATGAAAGCCCTATGTGATAAAAAATTAGATTTGGGGCTGAGGCCACATCTAATCAGAGAATTCTTCGGTGGCCCAAAGGAATAGATCTGAGCTCAGCCTTAATAAAGAGTAAGAACGAAGTATGCATGAGCATATAAAGGAGAATAACTGTATTTATTAATTATCTCTTTGTTATCATGGAAGAGTACATGCCCCCTGGTGATTAATAATAAAATGAAGATATTTCATGTTCTAAGAGGCCGCTTCATAAGGCGATTAATAATCCTGTCATTATTATACGGTGAATTATATGATATATAATTATGGGAAAACCTTTTTATTTATGGTGGATTGTAAAGGCTTCAAGTTGTTATTTACAATCGTAAACATGGTAACAGGTCGGCGATTATTTACTTGATATTATTTGGAAGTATGCTTTGATTTTGCTCTGAGTTCTTTTAAATGGAATCCGTCAACATTTAAATCTTTTTCGATAATGATGATAACTTTTCACGCTAAACTTCCATTAGGGATATTTCTATTGAAAAATTAGGACATAAAAAACAAATATACTTTTCAGAATAGCTACTGTATTTCGACTTCTCACGGTCGCTATTTTTCATTTTATAGATCAATACCATCACGTGGAAATGTACGAGTTCTTTGCAATTACAATACCTTTTCAGTAAACTATGAAATTAGAAATGTAGTGGTGTTTAAAATAAGAAGTGTCACATTTAGTCAATTATCCCTAAAACAGCAGGACATATTTTTAAGGAAGTTTGGTTTGATTATGTGTTAATATATAATAAAAAATTAACAGTTGTAAAGCACACATACACATAATCAACCGTAACATCCATCAGAGTCAAAAGGTTATTAGAGGGTAGGATTCCCTTTAACAAATATGCAGGCCTTACACTGTGATTTTGTAGAAGAAATTAGGCAGCATATGAGTTCCTGTGGCAAAAGTTCCGTGGTATTTAAGAAACGATATTCTAAGATGGTGGACTGTTCTCGAAGTGAGGTTGAGAGTTTAATTCCATTCAAGAGTATGCAGGCCTTACACCGTGATTTTGTAGAAGAAATTAGGCAGCATATGAGTTCCTGAGGCAAAAGTTCCGTGGTATTTAAGTACGATATTCTAAGATGGTGGACTGTTCTCGAAGTGAGGTTGAGAGTTTAATTCCATTCAAGAGACGTACCAGATTACTATATAGGATTGAAGTCTGAAGATATGTTGTCTATCTGATGAGTTGTATGTGGTCACGCGTTGTCGTCATTAAAATAAAATTAGAACCAACTGTACCCTAAAAATGTTAACATAGTACTTCAAGATTCATTAAGCCTTCCATCCTGATGATCAGACCATCATATATCACTTACCAAAAGAACCGATTTCTTTTCACTGATAAGTCCCAACAAAATACAGGGTGTTTCATATTGAATGAGGCAAAAAGAAAATATGATTGTGACCGTTATAATTAATATATTTAGAAAATTCAAATTTACCTCAAAACTACATTTATTCAAGTTTCTACAGGTCTTCAATATGTGACCCTCCGGTGACACGACAAATGTCTACACGGTAATCAAGATCCTGCCACACTCGTGATAGCATAACGTGTTTTGTATCTTTTGTTCTTGCATAAGCAGCCGGTATCCTGGAACTGCTTCCCCCACCTGCTTATGTTATGCCGATGCGGCGGTTCTTTACGAAATTTTGTGCAAAAATGTCTTTGCACAACAGTTACCGAGGAGGTTTTGGCATATTCGAAAACGCAGTACGTTTTCTCCTGTATGGACGACATTTGGTTTAACAGAGACTCTAGCTGCGAGTTCGTCATTCGATAATTTTTCCCTGTTGCCAGATAAAACTTGTATAATTGTAGTTACAGAATAAATTTGTTTCGGCTGAATAAATTCATTACGTCCATTACACTGCGCTATTCTTTTTGTCCTATTCAATATCAAACACCCTTCAATTATCAACCAATGTATATACAAGCAAAATGTTTGTAAAAAGAGGGTAGCCAATTTTATAATATAATTTGCACTGGGGGATACGACCTTCTAGGATTGGTACTGTCTAAGGATGTCATTACTTGTAAAAGTTTGAAGACCACTGATCTACATAACATGCACATTATTTCAGGATATTTAGTTGGATCCCATATTACTTTGGCTAAATATGTAACTTAATCCTCCAATACTGAGTGTTAGACAGAAACAGTTTGAAATTGAGCTACTTCAGTTTGAAACCACAAATTTTATTTTTCATTCGATGGACACTATTTAAAACCTCCCAAATATTTTCCCCCTACTTTTTCTTATAATCCAACAGATGGACTATTCATATAAGATGAGGTCAAGGATTGTTGCGCCTACATGACATTTACAAAAAGTTCCTAAAAGTATCCAAAATTGATAGAGAGCAATATCGACAAAATTACCAATTCAGATGAAAGTAAAAAGTTATAAACTCAAGTGTATGTTTATATGAAGTGTCTCTTCTAGGTCAGATGAAATTAGATGATGAATTGTATTCAAGAGATGATGCAAACTAACACTTTTAGGGTAAGAATCTGAAGCCAGATTTCAAGCATATATTTCGTTGGTTTTAGGGTTCACTGACATAACTGAATTTGATCCATCTAGATTATTGTGTATTCCAGTTACCTGTTTTTATACACAAGGATTGACATGATTCCAAGTGTCTTCTTGGACATACGGAGTCTAATATATCGATACGTGAGAATTAATCGAGATTAAGTGGTCATAATTTTTGGAGCTAATACTATTTTATGTATAGGAGCCAGAAAAAAAAGATAACATTTTTTTTTTAGAATTTTAATTTCGCGTGTCATAGAATCAACCTTTGGATGACTCTTTGGACAGTAGAGCGCAGGATGTCGTTTGATTAGGTAGGGTGAGGTAGAAGATGTTAAAACAAGTTAACACATTTTATGCATAAATGCAAATGAAATCATGGATCGGTATCATTTATTGGTACACATTTATATAATAAATGTGTGTGATCAAATGTACAAGTCTCGTGAATTCAGCAACATTATACTATAAACCCTGAAACAGCCCAAAACATCATTATTGTAGAGATGTTTCCAACCATGAAGTAACAGGTATGACGACAAGAAAAATTGAAGAACAGAAGTGAAAAATACTTCCAACATGTAGGAAATTACTATCGCGCTTGGCGACACGGAAGCTGAGCAGTAATCAAAAGAATTTATTTAACTTTAAGTTTATACACACACCCAGCTCAGACCTTTGCCTTCTTGAATCTTTCCCCTGAAGCAGCGTTGTCCCCCGAAAAATTCTATTATTCTCCCTTTTCGGTAATGTATTTTCTTCTCCTCCTCTCCGGGCCTTCTTCATTATTTCTATTTGTTTTCCCAAACTTTTCATTAAGTCCAAACAATGGCGAGAGATTAATGGAGTTCCGGGGCTACCTTTGAGCGGAATCGATGGCATCTTCTCGATCGCCCCCCCCTTCCACCCCTTTCATTAGACGCCTCTGATTCTCAACGGACCCGCAATCACTTCATTAAGTTCCGAGTCGGCCACGCAAGGATTAAGCGATGCCGGCGGAAGACGAACCAGGCGTCTTTTGGGGGGTCTGTCACACGCCGAGAGTTATTGGCCCTGGTGGCGTTGCTAATTTGGGAAGTCGAGTGTTTGACATTTTCGACCTCCGAGTGACGTTCCCGGAATTCGAATAAAATGGTGTCGAATGAGATATTGGGGGAAGTATGGTGATATTTCTCCCCTTTGGTGTTGCAGACGCTTGACCTGGGGAGTTTAACCACCTGAAAGATTTTGTTTGTTATATTGCGAAGGTACCAAATAAAATATAGTGTTTGTGTTTCATCATAATTTTATCATTTCATTTAAAATTCCAGATTTCATTGAATGAAAATATAAAAGTTTCTAATTGAAACCCTAGTAAAAATAAAAAGAGACCAACTTTAAAACACGGATCAAGTTGGTATGAGGTATAACTGCAACAGGTGTTGAGCGATTAGCGTTGATAATATCGACGGTGGATCAGTATGTTTACATCAGCCTTTCAAAGGATGATATAAGATTTAGCATGCGACATATTGATATCCCCAAACCTTTTCATTACTATCAGATGATTACCCGAAACATTTTGTTGTTAATATCCATACAATTTTCCTATAGTCATTTTAAAACCTCACCTAAGATTTCAAATTTGAAAGATATAGAAAATTTTAGACCTAAGTTAAAACTTAGTACTAAAATAATATTAAATTTGTAAAAAAAATTAATTAAAAATAAAATAAAATAAAAATTAATTGAACAATTTTTGTATTAGGAGAAAAGAATAAAATTGATTGATATTATAATACCTACCAAGTTCTTAAATTAAAAATAACTTTTAAGTTTTCTGAAACAGATAATTTCTGAATAATGTTCGAATTTTATTTTTGATCCTGTTTTTTTTTCACATCTATCTAAATGTATCTACGTTGTTTAAATATTGTCAGAGCTGAAATTGTTTTTAGTAAAAATATTTATTCATAATTTATTTGCCATTTAAGTAAAAATCGTGCTAAATTTTTGTGTTCTTTGCAATTAATATTTTAAGCTGAACAGAAAAAGCATAGTGTACTAGTTTTACTTTCTTCCCACTGTTTCAAATACGTGAACTTTTTGAGAAAAATTCTAGCAGGCATTTGTATGGATGAAAATATCTTCACCTTTTATATAAGGAAAAGACAATGACTACTTAATGCTAGAAAAAAGCTGAAATGTAGTGCTGTGGTCAATGTATTGCTACTGAAAGGATAATTAGATTGGAACTAGATAGATTTCGGGTGACTAAAAAAATGGATGGCAACACTACAACTCAAGACCAGAAACTTTATTTAAATGTTCAGCTATATGGACATTTTCTATAGAAATGTTGAAATTAATTGCATACAGTAAAAATAGTTTTCAAATGAGTTTAATTATAAAAACAAATTTTAATGTAGGTTTGCCCGATTTCTTCTAACCAAAGTAATCATTTACACACATTCCTGTATATACAACAAATGAAACAGTTTGCATTTAATACACTTTTTACTATGAACAAGTTAAATTTCCCGCTTGGCTCATGTTAGCTAAAATAAATAACATTCTTTGTTCAAAAATTAATTATCAAAAATACTGTAAAATCCCAAATATTCAGCTACGCATTTATTTCCATGTACAAATTATTATAGTTAAACAAAAACATGAAGTTTGAATATAACTATTAATTTTTCAGTGGCCGAAAAAGAAGTAATTTATAATAGCATTTTAACGTGCTTTTAAATGATCATTAAACCTCAACGCTTCATTAAGTTACCACATACCTGTTAAGAAACACACATACTCAGTAAAAGGAAAAACGCCTGAAATAAATATTAGAATGCGCTTATTTCAGAATAATGCCTCTCCTTTAATTATTTTAAATATTTTTATTTCCGAAAGTATATAAGCGCGCAGAAAAAAAATAATAATAAAAAAAGAAATGTAGGAAAATGTGGAATTGTTGAAAGTTTTGATCAGAAAGAAAAAAAAAATTCAGCTATTTCGATGAGATTCTGTAAATATTACAAGCGCAAAAAAATAGGAAAAGAAAAAAGCCATTAACTAAACATGGCCCTTAATTAAGAGTAAGTAAAAAAATAAAACTGAAGAGAAAGTATGCTTCGAAAGTCTCCAGGGACTAATTTTTAATGCAATACGATTGTTTTTCTCTTAAAGAATATTAGTAGCCAAGAAAGTAGTCTGTTTCGTATAAGAGGACTGTTTCCTTTCAGATAAAACAGTTAGTATTGCTTAAAAAGTAAATATTTTCATTTCCCGTACCAAAAATATTTACATCATTAATTAAACGAAAAAAAAAACTTTTTTCTTAAAAAAGAAGCAGAAAAAGTATTAGATATTATGTTTCCAAACAAATTTCAGAAAAATGTTTGATTGTCATGAAAACAATAAAAAATATTTTCTACTGCACATAACCGTACGTGGTCTTCAAACGCCAGAAAAACAAATTCAAAATGTGCTTACTTATAGCTAAAAGAGTAAAAAAAAATGAAAAATTGGAAACAAATTAAATATCTTAATGATAGTGATGTTTGGATTTTCAGTGAACCATAGACATGGTGCTAAAGGGCAGGCTATTTCCCGATCATTTCGTTTGGTAACAAATTTTGTTCTTGTCTGAAATGATTATTGGACTGTCTGAGTTTTCCCTAGTTTTCCCATGTAGAACAAAACTTGAGTTTATTATCTATAAAAATTGTCAAAGGAGGCAGGTATTTACCATCCTCTAAATCAGCGATTCCCAAACTTTTTCAACTATCAACACCCTTGTTGATTTCCGATCTTCCACTTCTATTTACAATGTACCCTAAATATTTTTTTGTAAATTAGTTCTTACTTTCCACCCTTATTACGTTTATTAGTATTTAGCGAAAGTCAATCACTTTCTTGGTAAATACACAGGAAAAACATTATTTGAAAGATAGCATTTTATCACAATACTCGGGCTGATGCAACATTTTTATCCATGTCCCTCAAAGTTCTACTGAGATTAAGTAGAGAAGTTCTACTGAGATGTTCTATGGGATGCATATATATAAGTACACACGTTACATATTAGTTAATCACTAAAAGCCCAAATTTAAAAATAATTATTGACCGATTATTCTAAATCATTAATTATTCTTAACTTACTGGAAGCCCAAATTCCAAGTCAGAAAAACTTAATTAGTGTATTTAAGTTACATGATTGTTAATTTAACATTAATAGTCACAAACACAATATTTTTTATTTATAACAATATGAGTTTTATGATAAAAAATGCTCTAAACTATCAGTTTATCCACTCATTTAATAATACTAAAAACTATGTTTTAACAATTGCAGCATATACTACGTGTGTTGGTGTCTTTTGTTTGAAAGTACCTTGTATTTTAGATGATAAAATTAGGCTGACAGAGTTTTAGAAGTGCTCAGAAGCAATATATATATATATATATATATATATATATATATATATATATATATATATATAGGCGTGGTACTATTGGCAATGCTCAGGGAAGCGAATTTACTCCTGGCGAGCGAAGTTTTCCTTTTGCAGTTTGGCAACAACAACTCTGTCCAGTGGAACGCAGAGATAGATGGAAGTCGGACGTAGACGAGCATGGTCGTTAATTGTAGACGGCACCTGAGCTTCCTCCATTATGTTGAGGATTGTTGTGAGATGTTAAGCCAGATGAGATTTGATGCTTGACCTACATAAATATTTCAAATAAATGTTTGTATTTGTAAATCTGAGAGGTTAATTGTGTGCTCAAGCATGCAGGACCCACATATATATGTATATATACATACTGAAGATTATATGTGTTGATAGTTTGCAATTAAACATACTCTATGACATAGTAACCAAACAACAAAGTATATTTTAATTACTAACTGTATAAAAAAACAACACTAAAGTTGCACCCGAAAAATTCCGGCAATTCAGGCTTCCGGTGTGTAACCGACATCTTTGTGCACACCACTAACTTAATAGTTTGCCCGTAATATGCTTAAGGTTATAACCTTAATAGTGGAATTATAAACATAAAAAGGTTCTGAAACTTAATGTCATGCCGGGTGCCACGATATGAAATTTCAGAATTTGTTTACGGCCCTAGCAAGAAGCCGGTGAAAATCTAACGCAATGTCTTAAATGTTTGAAAGTTTTTTTCCATTTCTTTTAGCGCACCGGGGGTTAGAGTCACCAAGTGTGGTAATAAGACTTACAATTATGACTTTCGGAGAAAATACTGAAGCAAAAATGAAAATTTGAATTAGAAGAGAGTTTCGTACCCATTTGAATAGATTAAAAAACTACATTAAATCATAAAATATATCCATAAAAAGAAGCCTTAAAAGTATAATAGAGGACTGAAAAAAATGGTAGATCACAAAACAATTTCTAGTTTAGAACTGAAGAATACACTTTAGATGTTATTGATTCACATATTTGTATTTTGTACACACATTTTACCTCTGTCGTAGGATCAAATGATTAATTTTTCAGGTCTTTTGTATGGTACATAAATCTCTCATTAATCTGTTCATAAATGCAGTCACTGCATTCGTAATGCTCTCTACTCGAATTAAATCTTAGTGTCGTGTAAAGCTATCCGTAAATTAGAGAGGACAGTGATTCTAATTGATGTAATTTCTAATGATGATTCTACCATTGGCCTTTGATATCATCTAGTATTTTAAACCGTAGCATATAGGAATAATAAATGTCCGAATACACAGACTGATGACATAGAATCGATTTGTCTAAATTTATTTGGGTTTATTCACACCAGAAAACCAGATCTCATAACACACATTAGACTTCATAATTTCTGTAACCTCTAAATAACTAGAATGACCTAAACACTTAAAAAATCTACTAAATAACTGAGTTCAAAAATAACTTTTAAAACTGTAGAATGTTTTAAAAATTGCAGAATATTCGGATTTTGAACAACAAATAAACGTAAAATAGTCGATATATTGTCAATAAATATTAGCTTTCAGGCAATGGTAAAATAAACAGTAACTCCCACTTTATCAATCCCATCTCAAATTGCAAAAATTAGAAGGCGATTGTTCTTTTCATATGTTGAAGTAGTAAATTCTGGAAAATATTGGTTCTATGGCTTTCTCGAAGATTATTTACTATAGATATAATTTATTTCAAAATTTGTCAATAAGTAGAGAATAACTTAAAAAGCATTGTAAATTTTATACCGATAATACCTGTATGGTTACCAGAAGAAAACACGAACCTGCGTGTTGATTCGTTTCACAGCTAAAATCCATAGAGGCGGCTGCTCTCGAAAAGTTATGCCTTCAAATATGTATATATTGTAACAATAATAACACAATTTATGATTCCTAAGGCTAATCCTGAGATTGAGACAACTGAAACATCTAAGACGTAAAATAGAAGGCAATAAAGTTTTAAATGATCACATAGAACACAGTGGTGAATTCTTACTTTTGTCTATAAGATGTTAACCGCACGCCATCAGTTGTAACAAAAAAGAAAATAAGAAATTATATTCCTTACGGAAAATTTTTTTGGTTATCTACCTCTTAAGTTCAATACTTTTATATTTATTTTAAAAACCAATAAAAACATAAATTATTTTGGGAAAAAAAAAAGTGTCTCTAACTTTAAAACTTGTATAACGTATATGATAATACTAAATTTTCAGCAACTTTTCAATATGTTTGATTATTGAAGAACAGTTTAAAGTAATTGAACGAAATAGGCGTATATTCATTCAGTTCAATTTACTGAATTTTATTTGTTAAAACCATTTGTTTTTATTAACTTTCAACCATCATTCATTCCATTTGTTTCTTATTCACTTTGTCACAATGATGTGCCCCACATGTTATTAACCGGGTCCGTAATAATATGTTTAAAAGTATCTATAAAAAATGATTACTATTGATAATAATAATAATAACAATAATTTAAATACTTTCTAAAAGTAAATCAAAAAGATCTTGTAGAATACCCTACAAACTATAATAATATCGCAAAGATGAAATACGGCCAAAGTTTAAATTACGATGGGTAAGCTTTTTCAATTCAAATTGTCAAAATAATGCTTTACAAATATTAAAACATGTATTCATAACAACATACTTAAATTTAAAAATTCACATGAGATTACTATTATTAATAGTAATCTCGGGTTAATTTTTAATAATGTACTATTATTAATAATAATACACTATATCATTCCTAAAATTAAATCAATGATATTTTACATCGAGATTTACAAGCTACAAAAATAACACAAAAAAGAAATATTAAGCAAACATTGGCAATATTTGGAGCTTCTATTTATCCATCAATCTATCTATTATATATATATATATATATATATATATATATATATATATATATATATATATATATATATATGTGTGTGTGTGTGTGTGTGTGTGTGTGTGTGTGTGTGTGTAATCCAGGAATTATAAAACTGCTGGACACATTATGTAGCCCGTATTGTTTTTACTTGCCCGGGCTACTGGGCAAGAAGTCTAATCAGCTAGCAGTAATAACGATGCAGTCGGCCCACATTGAAAAGAACTGCACAAGTCTAATTAAAAACTTATTTAAGAGCTGCTAAAAAAGGACATATCTACTAGTCAACGACAGACAAGAAAAAGAACAAAAATCACTCTGCTCGAAAAGAGGTGCACCCAAGAGCGGAGACAGAAAGAATTTTCCCAGGGAACAAGAAACTTAGTTAGAGAATTAAACTATTAAGATCAGGAAAAATGCGGAGCCATTTGCTAGTGAGAGCTAGAAAATGTGTTGAATAGACAGAAAATTTATATCTATAGGACAGAAAGCTTTGTGAAGTGTATAGAAAGAATTTTAAGTCGAGGACACTCCTTTGATTAAGACATTTAGAGGTTGGGAAAAAGGTTTTAAGGAATTAGAATGGAAGAAAGGGGGTATTTTAAGGAAATATTAAAGTAAAATAATTTTGGTATATTACATATTATATATATATTATAATATTTATTTTATTATAAATTATATATAAGAGAGTATAAGTTTATATTGTTTTAGTCTAAATAGAGTCTATATTAAAGCGACAAATCTTATACATTAATTTTAAGTCTTGGCTACAACGTGGTCCTTATGCCTGTAGTTTTATAGAGAATAAATTAGGCACTCTTATGTTCCTCTGCTAAGTCTCGCAGAGGAGTTATTTCTATTATTGAATATATGTTAGAGTTATCTATGAATTGTTGAATTGTATTGTTTTGACTTGTATATCAGATTATGTAACTTTGTATTATGTAGATTAAATGTGTATTTGTGTAAAATAAAGAGCTGTTGGCTCCTTGTCGAGGAGTGTTTCAGTCGTTTGCAGTATGGTGGCCTGGTTTGGTTCGGTTTTGATTAGTTAGGAAAATTTCTTAAAGTTTGGGTACTGGGCTCGATTTCTATCTCGACGACGTGGTCATTTTCCGTATGGCTTCCTGAAGTGCCTTACTACTTCAAATTTAATGCTTTTTCATAAATAATGGTTTTATTATTTTATTAATAATAAAGAAATGCAGGTGTTCTTATTTAGTTCTTATTGGCAACATTTATCAAACTAAATTACCCAAGGATAAAATGAAAGTTCTATTAAGAATAAGCCCAATTTATGCGGATGGCAAAAAATATACATGAAACATTTATCCATCAAACTTGTTTACTAAAACTGAAAAATCGTTTCACTGTTTCACAAAAAGCGAATCCATCGATCCAAACAGATCGATCCGTCACAGTTTCTGATGGATTCAGTTAATCTTCTTGTTATAATGTATTCAATTTATTCCTACAAATGCTTATTTCCACCTTGTTATTTACTACTACTATCAGTTATACGACTGTAAAGTTTTAAGATGAAAAAAAAAAACTCATCTAATTTCCAAACTTGAGAGCTTAATTCAAAATACTCTAACACAAACAAATTATTTCTGTATTTCAACTTCACGGACGGGCATCTTCTTTGGTGGAGAATTTGATGAAGGAAATGATGAAAGATGAAACTTCCCTGGCAGTATTTTACTTATCCGGGATGAAATTGGAAGAACTTAAAGATTGGATAAGATAAAAGAATTGAAAAAAAAAGGACGTAATTCCGGCTCTTTTTCTCCTTAAAAAATTCTGTTTGAGACAGGAAACGAATAACTGGCTGTAAATCAAATAAGATCGTTTCGATAATACTTGGGGATAAAGGAGAGTGAGTTTTCATTCTGTTTGAGAAATAAAAAGGAAAATGGGAATGAATTGCATTTCTTTTTTTGCTCTAATGGGTATAGTGTATACATTTGTATTTTTAACACACCTCTATGTAATTACTGAATGTTTAAATTATTCTTCAATTTATATAAGGCAGAGTAAAAGTACCGTTTATGCTTCGTTCAAGAAACCCACGTAAAAGAGGGCATAAATAAAAATACATATAATCGAAAATTTAAACCTTTTTTAAGTTAGTAGCACTAGGATATTACTATATAGCACTTTAAAAACAATGTAATTATTAACTCTTTAGAGGACAGCGGTTTCGCAGGGAAACCTCCTGTTAAACATTTTTTTAATCTAATTTTGAGACATATGAATATCTTTTTCGGTTTTTTATGTTTTTGACATTTAAAAATTACAATAAATTATAGTACTACACTTAATTTATTTTTTTTCTTTAGAAATATATGTATTTAAACTTGATGTACCTGGAAAGTTAGTAATTCGATTTTTTTCGCGTATGACCCCAAACAAAAATATCTATTCCAACAACACTTATAAATTGTTAAACTATTTATTTATTTATATTTCTTAAAAACATTTATTGTTCTTCCAATTTTGAAACATTATGTTCAATTAACCCCCCTCAATCTCTCCTACGGTATTCTCTAATGCAAACCTAAGGATTGTAAAGAAAAAGTTTAATACATTTTGCATTTATAAGGTTCATAGGTAATATTTATGAACTAATTTCATTCAATTGCAAAGAGTTTATATAGGTGACATTTAAAAGGGTTAAATTATAAAATTAAACCTTTACTATTCAAGTGAAAAATGTATATATTTACGAGTACTAATTATCTATATGCATTTCATTAAAAAATATTCAAGCTTCGTCTAATGTGTTATTTGGTAAGTATTAAGTACAAAAATATAAATAAAATTAAGTGTATTGAATGCTTTTCACTTCTATTTTTTTGGGGGAACATGAAGTTTTCATTTATCTCGTTGAAGAAGAATATTTTTACTAGAAAAGGAATAAAGGATGTATAACCGAAGCTTTGCATTCATTTTGCTGTATAAAAAAATACTTTAAAATAGTTACAAATGCATTGGAACTGTGATGAAACGTCGACCAGATGTAAATAAGACACTAATCGCATTAACGGTGTATAAAGGTCTTAGCAATTTTTAAGGGTGAAAAAGCAACCCATTCTGTGTACGATTCCTTTCCCGGTGAAGAATGGGCAAATTTCTCGTGCGTTATCAAAAAATGTTCTATTGATTTATTTTGGTTGAGGCTGACATGTAATATGCCCTTTTATCACGCCAAATTTTTTCACCATCACAAGCAAAAACCTCGCACTTTTCATCAGGAAAAAAATTGTAAACTGAACGGATTGCTTTTTCAACGCGTACAGGTTGGCGTGTAATAAGGCTTTCATTTCTTTCTGTTTCAGAACAAACTTAGAGGAAATGACACTGGCTACTGGAGAAACAGGATAATTACACCCATGAACATCTTACTGTGTTCCATGGTATAGTACTTCGTAAGGCAAACTTTCCAGAATTACAGTTTTAGATTTTCAGTATTAGAATATATACTTAAGACTCTCTTTTCTCGAATGTCGACATGAAACAATGCCTAAATACGACAGCAGCTAAGATCACACAGAATCTGACAGGAAGAATTGACAGCTGAACTCCCTGGACCAGGTCTCTAGTTCAGATATTCTTGGTAATGGTGTATACAAAAATTAATGAGTTGTCATGAAAAGCAGCAGCTAAGAGTCTAGACCTAGTAGGACATATTTGGGGTAGTTTTCTTAATTTTCCGGTTAATTTAGATGGCCGCAAGCAACTTCGGTGGATTGTCAATGTTGTTGACCGCCAGGGTCCGTGGCTGGATCTTTAGTTGGTTGGAAGCACTATGTTCTACTTTTTTTCAAAGACTCTTTTTTCGTGGCCTAGATCTTTGAAAAATAACACATATTAAAATAAGTTTCCTTAATATTATTTTAAACTTTAAAGACTTTGTTGATCTTAACAAAGTGCTGCCTGCATTGGGCGCCTCTTATGTTGCGATATATAATACACCCTTAAAGGTTTCAAAAGGTATAATTAACTGTTTTTACTAATAATTTCTCATTAATAAAGAAGCATATATTCATGGAATCTATATTTTATCAAACAATTGTTTAACATTTAAAAATAAAATTAATATTTACTACCAATGAACTTAGATAAATCCAACTATATCTACTTTTCGAAATTTTATCAAAATTCGACGAACAGCAAACGAATTTTTTTAAAATACTTTTAAACATTGATAATAAATAGCAAACGTAAGCGGATAATACACTTCAAATAAAATTCCCTTTGTTAAACAAAACAGTCCCAAATAGAATTTCGTGATTTTTAGTTTGAATTATTTCGTCTCCCTTATCAATTCCAAGAACATTCTTCCACTCCCACATATTTGAAAATACACAGCTTTCGTAACTAAATGTATTTTTTTTCTCTCTCCCAAGCCTCTGGTGTGTTTTCAGAATCCACAAACCAACCATTTCTATCTCGAAATCCTAGTGTACGATACGCTTCCCTCAAGAATTCCACGGTTGAATTATTGTGTGTGAGAAAGATGAAACTTCTAAACCCAGTAATTTACTTAACGAGCTAAAATTGCAGAGAGCTAAAAGATTGGAACAAATAAGAAAATGAAGACGTAACTCAAACTCCATTTTCTTTTTTTTTCGGCGAGGATAAATACTGTGAGGGGTTGGAATAGAATAGCTCGCTATAAATCAAAGAAAATGGCTCCAATAATGTTGAATTGGTGGGCGAGACAATTTCCAGACATTTAAAGAACTCTTGGAATTAGAAATAAATTGCTCCCTTCCTACTTTTTGTTTACGGTTCGTAGTTACTTAACGGTTAATCTATGCTAGGAAAAAAAAATTTTCCGGGGGAATTTTGGACTATTTCTGAAAGTAAAACCCTCCAGCAGGGAATTTAATTAATGGAAAGTAAATCAGCCGAGGAT
This sequence comes from Pardosa pseudoannulata, assembly GCA_032207245.1. Lineage (NCBI taxonomy): Eukaryota > Metazoa > Arthropoda > Arachnida > Araneae > Lycosidae > Pardosa > Pardosa pseudoannulata. The sequence continues at coordinate 101,495,320 of CM063505.1, read as the reverse complement.
AAAAATAGCAAATAAAAAAAATGGAAGTTAGATATTTTTTTTTTGGTCCAGAGATATTTTAATTTCAACTGTAAAAAAAGGAAAAAAGCTCTATTCAACCCATTGAAACGACTAATTTTCATAAATTCTTCATAAAGCCTATATCTACAATACTTAAAATTAAAAAGTTATTAAATGCAAATATAAATCAAAATCAAATAAAAGCCTTCCAAATAAATATATGAATATTACGATATTATTGATGTTTATTAATAAAATATCAGCTTAAGTATATTTGATGGTGCTATATAAAACCCACTTGCCAACTCATATTCTATATAAAACCAACCTTCAAATATTCATATTAAGAATTTTTAAATATAAATTAAAATCAGATAAAAGATTTTTAACCCCTTAGCAATTTCATGTTTTTATGAATTCGATCCAAAAGATGTCACATTCTTTTATTGCATATTTTTGTGCATTTTGTATTTATAAGCTCTAAAATGTTATTTAAAGCAATATTTCTAATTATTTTAAAATGTATAAAAAATTTTACAGGAAATAAATTAACGTTTTCCCTGGAAGATGATTTTTTTCCCTCTAATGTGCGCGAAACAAGAAAGTTACATTTACAGTTATGCATATAAAAAAATACATATATTTTTGGATTACAATTACTACACAATTCTTTTCGAATGTAAATATTACAAGTACATTTACTTAACCTGCTTTCTGAAATAACAGATGTATTGCAATAAAACGATAAATCTTGAGGGTAAGAGGCATAGTCTATCGTTACAACCCGGACAAAAATATCTTGCCTTTTTCTAATTCTTTTGTCGTTGTCATTTTTCTTCAGTGAACATCCATAACACTGGTTTGCAGGTCTTAGTGTTTTGTCTGTAGGTTTAATTATCTCTAAAAAGTCTCTCTTGGTCTTTCTCCCGAAAACTCAATTTAAAGTCAAGACAAAAACTCGTGGAGTAATGCAAAACCTATCAGAAAGCCCAAGCTTTTAAACCAAACAGAATACATTTCGGTAACTAACATCTTGGGGACATCTATACAAGTAATTTTACATAAAAAATACAAAAGCTAAAACCAGAATAGTGAGAACGACAAAGAAATCAGACTGCCCGTAAGCCGGACGGGGAAATCATTGAAAGCATGGTAACCGCAGCAGTACGGTGTACGTGCAAAACAAGCAAGGGGTTAAAGGGAAAAAAATAATTTTCCTGAAGTTATTTTATTAATGATTAAGAATTCAGTGGCGATTACAGGTTTTCAAACATGAGGGTATTTAGACATTTTCAGAATTACTTTATTATTTGATGAAAATTTGAGTTAGTACTATAGGAATTAAAACGAAATCATGTCTCAAAGTTATAAAAATCTTGATTCTGTTAATGTATCCTTTCTGTTGAGTCATTGACTTTCATCCCATTACATTATGAAAGGGGTAAGGCATGTTCGAAATTAAAAAATTCGACTAAAATATCAAATGGTTTTTTTTTGAAAAAATTGAGTCAGATATATGCTTTGTTATCAAAAGACATTTTTTGAATTGCTTGATTATATTAAAATTTTTTATTTTAAAAGAATCCATAGAAATCTGCATTTTGGCATACATTTTAATTTTAAACTTACAAAAAAATTCATTTTGACAATTTTTCTACTGAAGAAGTAATTTCAAAATGTTTCAAGTACTTTTATGTATTTCTTATTAAAAGTTTAGGAGAATGTCTAATAGCTTGTCATAAAACTAAGTATGATAAAAACATTACAAAGTGTTTTTGAGAGATATATAGCATTTAATACCGCGAAACGGCAAGTTGTAAGCTTGAAATAATTGTGTTATATAAATACAATTTAACGTTAAGTGAAAGTCGATACCCAGGTTTGTTTTTATACAAATTCTGAAAATAAAATGAAAAAATAAAAGCAATTCATTTGTATGCTGTGCAATAGAAGTATTTTTAAGTAACACTATTGGACGCTTCAATTTTTATTAAATGAACTAGCCCTTTAATAAAAAAATATTTTCTAATAGATTTTAATGCATAATTTAATGCAAAAGCATATATTCTCATTATAAGAATATCGTTATCACTTAAAAAATTTAGATTATTTGTTTTGGTTTAGAACGTTGTTGGACGATTCAATTTTTTATCAGATAAGCTCACTTTTTAATAAAAATTATTTTCTAATAGGTTTGAGTGTCACGTGTTTCATGCAACAGCATTTCCCATTATAAGAATATCGTTAATACTTAAAAAATTTAGATTCGCTGTTGGACGATTCAATTTTTTATCAAATAAGCTCGCCTCTTAATAAAAAAGTATTTTCTAATAGATTTTAGCGTCATATGTTTCATACAACAACATATATTCTCATTATTAAAATACCGTTAACACTTTAAAAAGCTTAGATTATTTGTTTTAATTAAGAACGCTGTTGGACGATTAAATTTTTATTAAATAAGCTAGCTTCTTAATAAAAAAGTATTTTCTAATAGATTTTAGTGCCATATGTTTCATGCAACAACATATATTCTCATTATAAGAATATCGTTAACACTTTAAAAACTTAGATTATCTTGTTTTGATTTAGAACGCTCTTGAACGATTCAATTTTTTATCAAATGAACTCACCGTTTAATGAAAAGATATATTCTAATAGATTTTAGCGTCATATGTTTCATGCAACAACATATATTCTCATTATAAGAATATCGTTAACACTTACAACATTTAGATTATCTTGTTTTGATTTCGAACGCTGTTGGAAGATTCAATTTTTTATCAAATAAGCTCGCCTCTTAATAAAAAGTATTTTCTAATAGATTTTATCATTATGTGTTTCATGTAACAACATATATTCTCATAAGAATATCGTTAACACTTAAAAAAATTACAACGTTCCTTGTTATCTTATAGGCCGAAAAAAAATTAAGTAACTACTTCATTCAGAAATATATTTCCTTTGCATTTATAACAAATATAAAAATGGAAAAAAATAGGTCCTACAATGATTTAAGAAATAATTAAGAAAATTCAATGATGATTACTATTTTTTGAACATGAATTCATATTAAGAAATTTTAAGAATTGCTCATACAGGGAGATATTACGAAATTTTATTATTATTACGATTTATTTCTTATTTTGTAAAAAAATATTAGCTAATTCCATAGGAATCACTATGAAATCAAATGCGAAAATGATAGCATTTTTGATACTGTTGATTTTTTGTATTTACCTTTTATTTTCATTGATTGTTAAAGTTGAATTATAGTTTTAAAGGCTGGAAGGAGAAAATATTAAGTAGATATATCTTCATCCAGCAATATCTTTTCTTAAAGTTGATAACTGAATGTCAAAAAAAGGAGAAAAGAATGTCCCTGCAGTGATTTCAGAAATGATTAAGAATTCAATGACGATTACGATTTTTCAGACATGAGGATATATTTTCTCCCCAGCTCAGAACTCTAAAATTAATGGACTGGAGTGATTGAAATTTGGAAATTTAATTTCAGTTTTTACATCATTTATCATTCTAAAGGGAATATAATTATGTCCTCATTCCCATTTGAAATGTCTTTTCACTGAACCAGGAGCAGAATCTGAATACTTTTACTGTTTTTTTTACTGTTTCCAGATGAAAATAGGGAAGAGTAATGGCTACATTCCAGCTTTGAGATTCATAATTTATGGGTTTTTCGAGAGATCTCACTCGATGAAAATCAATAAAGGTATGTTCCTCAGGATTGTCACCAGTGTGGAATTAGGTTTGGATTACTTGCACTTACATCTTACTGTCCAAGCGAAACTTTCAAGGCGTGAAATGATTACATTATAATACTTTTCAAAATTAAGGTTTTTTGAAAGAAGTAAACTCCTTCTCAGAAGGTTTAGCGCTTTCGATCTGAGAGTAAAAGCCAAAATATGGTTCACTCTTTAGGAAATAATCAAGGTTGGGATTTATGAACACTCGTTTAAAAAGATTAACTTTCAAACAGACTTTATAATTGCATCATGGGTGCATGCTAATCTCTATCTATCTATCTATCTATCTATCTATCTATATATATATCTATATCTATCTATCTATATCTATATATATCTATATCTATCTATCTATCTATCTATATCTATATATATATCTATATCTATCTATCTATCTATCTATCTATATATATATATATATCTATCTATATATATATATCTCTATATATATATCTCTCTCTATATATATCTATATCTATATATATATCTATATATATATATCTCTATATATATATATATCTATATCTATCTATATCTATCTATCTATATATATATCTATCTATATATATATATCTATATATATATATATATATATATATATATATATATATATATATATATATATATATATATATATATATATATATATATCCATTTGCTACAACAGTGTGATAACTCGGAAATCTTGATTTTTGAGTTAATACCCAAGGGATGGAGATGATGGCGAGTAGTGCTTTTAACTGTTAGAACGTCATTTCTGAGTTTTTAAGATAATTATGCCATTTTGTTATTTTGATGTTACAGATTCGAAAAATTATAACAATAAGAAACTTCAAAGGATTCTACTGGAAATCCAGTTTTGTGTTAAGTCTAAAGCAAGAGAGAGCGATATGTAGACCTCTCTTACTCTCTCTCTTCTCCTTGCTCCCTTGTCTTTAACTATTTAAACCCCTTTTCTCTGTGTTTTTATCTCTCTTATTCTATCACATTTCTTTGTGTTTTTATTTATTTTACTCTATTACTCTCTCTGTGTTTTTGTTTCACTTTTCCACTCTACCACACTTTTCTGTTTTTCTCTTTGTGAGACTTTATTTTCCTCCTTCCTTTCTTCTCACTCACTCCCTCGCTCACTCACTCGCTCGCTCGCTCTCACGCACGCGCGCGCTCTCGTGTGTGTGTGTGTGCATGCCTGTATACACACGACCGAAACTATATAAACATGTTTTACATATGCGAGTATCATATGTATACATAAGAACGCGTGTGATAAATTCTTTCTATGATCATAAAAACTTCTGTGATAATGTATAAACACATTCACAAATATATAAGTAAAGGCGAACATGTGTTGTAAAACAAACTCCAAAAATCATTACAAAAAAAAGTATTTGAATTTTTTTAAATATAATTCCTTTATTTGATAGGAAAGAAATTCGCAGTCTAACTGAAAAATATTTATGCTCCTTTTACCGTATGTTGCTTTATTTATTTTGTTTCAAACGCAAACAACAGAAAAACTGCCAATACTGATAAGTTTAAAATTATTAATCACAAAACTACGAAAAATCTTTGAGTTAAAAGTTTCTAAAGTAGTTTGTTTCGTAGGATTTGCTACTAGCTTAATATTAAGGGAGATATTTTTCTCAAATCTTTCTAGCAATATTTCACGCACAAAGAAAATTGATTTATTACTTTTAGAAGACTGCCAAATGTTGATGTAGGCACAATTTACAAATAAGTTAATTTTTTACTCAAAATAACCCAGAATTTCTTCCTTGTATGTAGAACCACATCTGCATTTAAAGTCTGGGATGAGTTTATTACCATAGACTTCCGAATAAATAAGTATATACAGAGTCCTGTAGTATTAATGTGACGGCTTTTTACTATTGACCTTTTTTCGATTTTTTCAGACTTCCATAATTATGTGCTTTCAAAAAATTTAACAAGTAGTAAATTTATTTTCTTACACATTCTTGTAAAATATATATCACCAGTGGATTTGGGAGATCAGCCATAATTAAAAAAAAGTAGAATTTGGTTCACCACGAACCAAAAAATTAAGCATGTTCTATAAATTTCACTAAATATGAACATTATTATAAGCAACTGTTGTGTTCATTTTAGTGTAAAAAGCAACATTAAATCATGCAGAAATATACATTTATTCAAAATATGCCTAATTTCTTTACATGATATTTACTAAATACGTGCTCAACTTTTAACTAAAGTATACAAAAATTATATGTTAATTGATAAACAATAGTTGTAATATTGCACTAATATTTGAAAGGAATATACTAAACACTCGATGAGTTATAGTAAATCTTTTGTACATACACTAAAGATAAATTTTTGTGATACTACAATTTCACAGTCAACTCTTCAGGCAACTTATACTAAAATTGCCATTTGAATACGTTTAAATTTGGCAAAATCGGTAAGAATTTTTTAGTTGAAAAAAAAAATGTAAACACTGTTTATTTACCTTTTTACCTTTCACAAACTGAACGTTTTTCTTTTTTTAAAGATCCATTTGCAAGGTAACTATTCGATTTTTCCACTAACCCTTTTTTTCAGTAGTACACTTTTTAATACATCTTAACAGCCATTTGATACTGCCAATTCACATAAGACGAGAATGACTACCTTGCAACAAATATGTTTTAAAACACAAAGTAGATTTCTGGAAAGTCCTTTATCAGTATTTTGATTTCAGGGAACTAATAAGCAGATCAATAAGTCACTGATAATTTTGTCAATTTTTAAGCTATTCAATCTATTTCATAAACCTATTTCATTTTAATATAAGTTGCCTTAACGAGTTAAATATGAAATGTAGTAGTCCAAATATCAATCTTTAGATCATGTTCATAATGATATGAATCGAATATCTATATATATCTTTTACATTTTTCTATTAGTTCACTTTAGTTTGTAAAAAATACTGGAATATTAGCTATCATTGATCGTGTAAGAGACCAAATTATGAAGTGAAATCTGTCATACAAGTTTTATAGTCAATCAAAAATATTGCCACATAATTTAATCTCGTAATTATTAAATACAATTAGCTACTTTTATTTTAAAATTTTAACAAGTTTTAGAAAGTAATCCTCCTCTTTAATGTGTATTGATTGCTTATTTCTTTCTGGTATTTCTTTTTACGGTGTGGCAGCAGAATGAAGAGGTTGCTTATTAGAAGAGCAGCACAAGATTAATGAACTCCATTTTGATTAGGCACTCTTTTTTTAAAAAAAGTTGAAGATGAATGAATAATTAGCCCTTTGTTCTTCGAGGATACTAATGATAGCTAATTTTAGTCCAGCGCCTGTTTTCCGAAAGGAAGTGTAGCTCAAGGCAGATGATTTGTAATATTTTTTTTTCATGTTTCACCGCAATTCTCAAAAAAAGTTTTCACTTTCATTTAAAAGTGTACAGTTTTAATCCGCGAATATTATGTAAAATACATTTATATATGGTTATGAATATTTCATGGTAATCTTACTAATTTGTTTCTTTTGACAGTCGTTTTAGGCTACGCAGAGAGAGATTAACTGTGAGAGTTATTTCTTTCTGCTTTATCAGAAAGAATAGTTGAAACATTTGATGTGACTCTTTTGTACGCCTATTAAGTAATACACGTTTGTTATATTAATTGTATGATACGCTCTTAGAATTAACATTTGCTCATGCCCTTAAACGTTCAATGTAGGTTCATTTCTCAAATCAACGGTATTGAGCAAAATGCAAGTACTGCCATCTGGCGCCCATCAGGAAATTTAAAATTTTCGTGATTGTTTTAAAACCCTGTACCAAAAAAGTAAAAATTCAAACATTATTCTCTAATGAAAAGATTTTTTTTATGTATATTTAAAAATGTGAACTGAAAATGCCTTGTTTAATTACTTTTAAGAGAACTGTCTCGACTGCATAGAAATCCGAAGACATATTTATGATCTATTGTTGTAGATCTCAAGCCATTTTAAGGAGACCATTAACAGTTACATTCAGATTTTTCCTTATGTAGAGTGCAGAATGCAATCAAAAATACAAATGTACAAGGAGATAGTACCACAAACCTAAATACAAATATTCCAACATTATGCGGCTAGCCATTTATAATACATACTCTGCTGCATTAATACCCGTTATATTGAATTTTAATTTTTATAGTTCTAATTGCATCTTAAAAGAGAAGTATACAACTAACTTTATAGAAATTCTAAATACAAAAATTCATTATTCTACAGCTAACTGATTTTGAGTATTGCGAGCGACGTACGATTTTTTGACGATTACAATTCTTCTTGTACTTTGATCAAGAAAGTAAATAAATAAATAAAAGAATTGGAATAAAATTACCGGAAACTATTAGGATATTATTAGACCTTTAACTTCATTTTAGAGTTAAGTTGGTTCCATATTTGCTATATTGTTTCATTGCTCAATGTACCTATTTGATAAATAATTATAACGATCGAAGGTTTAAATTTAAAAATTTCTTTAAGTACCTTTATCGTGTAATAAGTGCTGTATGGCTTATTGCTAGGTCAGCGAAGGAATTCCCTTATCATGTAATATAAAAATATTATTTATCAAGTTACCCTTTAAATTATTTATAACAGATGTATGGTAAATGTTTTGAATTTATATTAATTTGAAAATTTTTTAGTTATTTTTTAAGCATAAATAATTTGATAGAAAAATGTTTAAACAAGTTAGAGAAACATGAAAGAATAGAACAGTTTAAGATATCCAACCATGGTTTTGTTGAATAATTACTGCACATATAAGGAGGGGGGACAGATTTGATTCATAAATTCAATTATCATCCTGGGAAACGATATGCTACAGAGTTTTAGGTTTCGCTCTTCTTTCCTGGCCTAACGACTGTTCTTTACACACCATGGAAATAACTAAGTTTGTAGTGGTTTAAAAATACACAGAAATATGCTAATGACTATGTCATTTTTAGGCTTCTGCTTCAGATATAATTGTCTAACGAAATTTTTATCATTACCTTTGTTGAAAATGACAAAGCCGAGTAAACATCACCTTTTTTTTCAACTGCGTGTAGAAAAGAAAAGATCTGGAGAATAGAGGGGTGGTTGATCGCTGACTATACATACAGTACCGAGTATATAATTGTTTAGGTGAAAATTTAAATGAATACATGTTGTTGTTTCTGATGCCACTTGGACAAGCTAAGCATGAGTTTCCATACGCTACTAGTATTAAGGCAAAGGGGTGAGCCTTTCGTTTCACTGAGCACCGTTAAGGTGAAAGAGTGACCTTGCTCAGGTAGGTCCTCGTAATTTAGAAGCAGGGATCAAGCAGAAGATCCATAGACTTAACCTCCTACCCCCAGAGGTATTGATTGAGAACTTCGAGGACATTGCGACTACGAACATATTTTACATGTCCCATTCGTCTTTTACGAACACGGTGGATCTTAGGCCGGCTCGAAGTTTACAATTAAATAAACATTCACATTTATTTATAAAAATTCTTAAGAAGATGTGACATTCGATATATAATCAAAATATCTTTTTTTACTGGCTCAATTCTAACCTTTCTAACATGCATTCAAAATTAGGAATCTGTATTTTCAATACCTCAAAAGTGATTTGAGTATAGTATTTTATTTATAAAAACTCTACTAATAAGTAAATAACTACTGGGATTCACTCTTCTATATTCTTTATGGCTTTAACTATGAATGTATGAAGAGCAAGTCTAAGTCAACTTTCGGAATGAAGTGAAAGGAAGTGTTAAACGAGGTTTATAAAAGATAAACGGAGAGGGGAAGCACAAAAAAGGAGTAAGACAAAAAATTAGGTTTAGCACAAAATGTATGCAAAAATATAAAATATTTTATTATTTAACACTAAACATACCATATAACGGGTCAAATGACCCAAAAGGTTTATGTAAAAAATGCGATGGGAAATGAACTAAAAATTCTTCTTCTTTGTGTTTGCAATACATAAAAATTGACAATATACAATTCTGTTTAATTATAATAAAGTTTATATAAAAGTATATATATAAAAGTTCGGGCTGTGAACCTGGAACCTTTCAGTTACGAGATCATTGCCTTTGCCGACTGAGCTACCGCGGCTCAAATGAATACATTATTATTGCATTTTAATTAGTATTATTAATACATTAATAATTGAACAGCTAAACTTTTATAACTATACATTGATAATTACAATAATGAAATCAATTCAATAATATTTTGTTTACTACAGTTAGTGAGATATTTGTTCCAATTACAAATTTTGTGAATTAAAAGAGCGATTGTTTGCTCACCCATATTACAAACTCCGTTACTGAAAGACAACTCCCTATCCATCCGGTCATTTTTCGACCTGACAATGAGGAACTCATTACATGTGTTCATTAAATTTGTTCTTGTGTTATCTTTACATAGTTCTCTGTATGTTTAAACTGACTTAAAAGATTATTTAATTGAAATTAATATTAAATCTCCTTCCACAGATCAGATCGAAGAATTGACAAACCATTTAAAGTACTTTTCTTTTCAACATAGGAAATTACTCGTGTATGAGGCAGGATAAAAAAATAGATATCTGACATATTAAAGAAATTACAGGAAGAACCAGGTTTGGGAACAGCTGTTATCGGTTAAGATATCAGACAGATATTGATGAAAGTCACGTAATTTCTGAAATAAAACCAGAAATCTTGAAATAAAATTCTTTAACATTTTCTTAGATGTCACTATAAATGTACTTAGAAGCATTACCTAAAATGTTACAGTATCTAAATTGGGTGTTTCCAGATAATTTCAGCTTAAAAAAGGGCTTTTAAATACACAGAATTTATATAGATTCATGCAGGCAGTGTCAGAAATCTATTAATAAGCAGTGAATATGTTATTTTTTAATAATGTAATTAAATTTTGTAAAATAAATTAAAAGGGTTTGGTTTGTGCATCTTAAGAGTTAAAACACCAATATCACAAAAGTGGAACCAATATTTTATTAAAGATTTCTTTAAGAACATACTTATCATATAGTGTTTATCTTTGCACATTCAGGAAACATTTTTAATGTTTCCTGAATTAGAGCGCATTTTATGGTACAATTTTACAAAAAAATTTTTTTAAATGTGGCAATATTTTTCTCATACACAATAAAAAATACACGATGCAAATTACAAAAAAATACATGAAAAATTATTTAGTTTTTCAAAAATTATTTTTCGGGTAAAAAAACATTCACCCGAAATGCAAGTGTCCCAAAAATGGAACAAGGGAAAAAAATACAAAGTAATTCTTTTCCGAAAATAAAATATTTTACTACAGATTAAAGCTAAAAATAATTCATACTCCAAAATATAGCATGATTATTATTATCCATCTATAGTACGGGGTAATAATTAATAACAATAAATACTTCAGTAGAATATAGTTGATTTTCTAGAATAAACACAATAAATGTTTATTCTAGTTAGTAGCATTCGGAGTTTAAGGTCTTAACACACTGTGTGCGGGTACATTTCGCAGAGTAATTGTACCGGGAGCTGGCGTTTTGCGTGTAAATTTAGTTATTCAGTTAAATCTCAATAGATCGGAAATTATTTAATTTTTGAACTAACTTTTCGTATTATATATTGAACTATATAAACAAATGTTTAAATTGACAAATAAGCAAATATATATATAATATATAAATATACATATATATAATATAATTTTCGAAAGGATAAAAAGAAAGTTAATCTTAAATCTAAATTGATTTTTTTAATCAAGCTTCCCGTTCTGTGGTTCCGCATCCACTGATATAAAAACTAGTTTTATTTGTTTATATTTTTCAGAATGTATGTAGTAGACAAGAACATTCGGCTTCGTTTTCCTGTATTTTTGTACCGACAAATAAACCATGTTGTTACGCTAATCCGTACTAGTACGTGACCGGCGCTCAAGTATCAATCGTCAGAAAACGTACTAGTATGTGTCTCGCATACAATGTGTTAATTATTGATTATGTATATTCTAAAACAAAGCGAGATTGTTCGTATATTTTATTTTACACCTTATTAAAGCAAATTAAAAGGAAATATGATACATGCTTTCAATTTAATTTTCTGAAAACATTAGGTGTTAGATTAACAGTGATTTAATACCATTATAGGTAAACAGCGAAACACATCTTCCGCTTAAGAGACATTTAAATTATTTAAACAATGAACGAAATGCGATTAATCCCTCACGTTAAAGTAATCACTTTGTTTAAAACTAAAAACAAGAGAGCGGTGATGGAAAAGTTTAATTAGTATCCGCAATAGTAAATTCTCTTAGAAAATAGCACGATTAGTTAAAGCGGTGTTCGGAAAATTTTGAAATAAATTTTAAAAATTGCATATGAAGTATTTTCAGCAAAACAAGAAATTAAAAAAAATGTATAAGTGAACATTTTAACCTTTATATAAATATTTCTTAAAAAGTGACTTAAATATAAATGAACTATAATATCAGAAAAAGATTTTTTGAAAAGGAAAACATTCCATTTGAAAATTTTGTGCATAACTATCAATATTAGAATAAGAGTTTAGGTTAATCTTTTTTTATTCAATCGGTTGGATGTGAGTACTTCAACCATACTTTACTCTTAAGGTGATTCTTTGATCTTGACCTACTAGTTAATGACTAAACAAAACAACTAAACAAACAAGTTAGTAACAACCGGATTCAGTTTGGTTTGGTTTGAAGAATTACAACCATTTTTTTCAACAACTGGGCTAATCAGACAGAGATTTACTGCTTAAAGCTGGACAGCTACAACTTGTCAAAGGCAATATTAGAACCCACGGGATTTGGTATTGAAACTATGTATTCAGTCAACCATTTTCTCCAACAACTCGGCTGATCAGACCACGATTTTCCTCTAAAAGTCGAACGTCTACAAACATATCGATTTCAGTATCCGATCCGACAGGATTCAGTATAGAAACTATTTATTCGGTGAACCATTTTCTTCAACAACTGGTCTGATACTCTTTAAAGCCGAACAGTTCAAACACGTCAACGGCAGTATTCGAAACCACGAGATTCAGTATCGAAACTATCTATTCGTACGTTACCCAATCATTGGGAGGGCATCCCAAAGATGTGCAATGAGCTAACAGCACAATAGACAGTGCTCTATTCAGAGTGTAACGGCGTGTTTTAAAGATGTGTCTACATCAAAGAACTTTGCTTTGAGAAATGCACTTCGCTTATGTGGATACAAAGGTGTTGTCTCCTCCGGCACCATGATGTTCAGACTTTTGTGTCCTACACTTGCGAAAGAACAGACTAGACAACCGGGCTCCCAGACTGACAGCCAGAAATATGACCATCGTAACTACAAAGGAATGCTGCGACATTGAATATTCGCCGACACGAAATTCCAGAGATTCCAGGGTTTGCGGCCGGTGATTGTCTAGCCCAGAACAATCCAGTTGGTTGAATGTGAGATCATCGCCAGATGATCCAATAATGAAATTGTAGACGAGGCCTCTCTCTTAGAGGCTCCTCCCTAAAAAAAGAGGAGAGAGAAGATTTTTTAAAGAAAATTTAGTTAGCTATCAACCAGCTAATTCGGAGGTTGTCTTGACCAGTCTCTCTATCGGAGAGTTTCATTAGCTATAATCCCACCTTGGGATCTTTTCTTTGGAGAGTTAGCTAGAGTCAGCTAACTCGAGGGTCGTCTTGACCAGTCTCTCCATCGGAGATTTTTTTTCTAGCGAAAATCCCACCTTAGGATATATCTTTTGCTTAGATTGATAACGAGACCCTGTGCCTTATGTTTTCTTTTAATATAATCCTCTTCAGGATTGATTGCATATTCCTCTTAGGAACTCTAACTCCGTTTTGATATTCTTCGAAGAAACCATTTGTTATTTCCACTTATCTCGTCTGATTGAGTGTACTGTCTACTAAGTTACTTCAGAGAAATTTCGCGTTAGCTACCAAATTGTTTCTTCCGTCGGATAGCCAATATTTCGGCCTAGGCAGTTGTACGTCTCTACTCAGGCCTACGCGTATCGAATCACATACCTGTGTCTGAAATTGTTTTTTTCGTGTATATAGAAATGATGTACATAGCAAAGGTGTAAATAAATCAATTATTCAAGAAACACCTGATTCTTCATTGTGTCACCTAAAACAGGGACCGGATACGCTACAAGAGTATTACGAAAACGTATATTTTAATTCAAAAATAAAATATGAGAGATAAAAATGGTGCATCACTTTAAAAGTCTAAGAAACACTTGAAATGAAACGGAAAGAAAGATATTCACAACTTTGAGAATGAATTGGTAAAAATTTAATCCTAGTATTATTTGAAATAGATACTTTCCGAACAATCTGCCGTATTACATATCCCAAAAGACTATACCATTTCAACACAGAGACAGGGACGTTTAACGTAATTTGATGCATGTAATGAATCCTAACTCATTTTGATCGGCGATAGCAGCATTAATGGCTAAGTACTATCGTAGGAAAAGTAACATGAACATGCAACTTGAGAATCGAAATAGAGGTAAATATTCGGTGAATACTGTGCTGGAGCACGGCTGAAACTTTAGGCCTTTAATGCAGTTAAGAAGATAAAGTATAGGCTACATTTTCTAGAGAGATAATGACGGGGGCAAAATTGCGAGGAATCTGATAATGGGATTTACATGTTATCAATTAGACACAAGAATTACTTCTGCATGAAGTGCTCTGCATTCAAATCATAGGCGCCTAATGACAGACGGATATACTGGCGTGAATTTAAAGCTATATATATGCAAATGCAAATTATGCCGAAGAGGGATTCCACCAAGTAACATGTGTTTGATTCATCAATGATCTTCGTCTAAAAGGTATTTTTAATGCCAGAAATAGGAGCTTAAAGTAAAGGTTCCAGCTTGCTGAAATTAAAGTGATAAACAAAGAGAGAAAATTTCAGGATATTAATAAGTTTTTTTAAACAAAAAAAATATTCAACTGTTTACTTGATATAAGCAATGATCAATTTTTAATCTAAAATTTCAATCTTAATTTCTAAAGTGAGCTTACATTAAAAGAAGAATATGTAATGAACAAACTCAAAAAAATTCTTTTTTAATAAACAAATTTTTTAGGTTTTAAAACTAATACATTTTTAAGGGTTTTAGATCAATACCGTGATTTTTACCATAAGGAAATCATTTTTTTTTCTAGCTTCTAAAATTAAATAACATCAGTGTAAAACGCAAATACTCAACGGAGAATCGATTTAAATTTATTAGGAACTTAAATAAAACAAGGCTTTTTTAAAACTCTCAAAAGAATTAGAATATAAAAACTGACAAAATTTAAATTTTTTTATTTAAGTTTTTGAGAAATACGATATTTATCGATCATTTAATATATGAGTGGATTATTTACTCGTCGCAAAAAAGATAAAATCAATGATCAAACACAAACTGTATGTTAAGAGTAACTTGGAGAAATATTTTTTATATTCAGCTAGGGAAATCACAATTTATGTACACTATATTTTAGTTTATTTGATGGCTTTTTATATGAGTAAATAAAATATAATTTAATTCTAGCAAAGGAATTCTGATTCATCCTAGCAAAGGATTCTAGCAAACAAATATTTAGTAAAAAAATTGCTGTCTGTTTTACATTTTCTAAATACTCTCTAGTCATTTATAACAAGTACACATATGGTACGAGGTGTTTTTGGAAGACCATAAAGCTGTCGACGACAAAGCCCGTTCTGTGTTCATGTTAAACTTCCCAAAAGAAAAATGTGACTTGAGTGAAAGAATTTTTGCAAACAGACAGTTAAAAAAGTTTTCAGTAGTGATCAATATGTTAAACTATCACTTATCAAAAACTATCATCCTCGAGATTGTGACCAAAAGTTTGTATATGGGAAATAGTGCGCTAATCTCGCCTTCAGAATTTTGCTGACGACCTAAAATCTCGCAGAGTTGAACTTTATCAAGACGTTTTGGGAAATATATAAAAAATTATCAGTCCTTTTTAGAAAATGTTATGTAAGCTGAAGCATAATAAACAATCACCCTACACTTCTTACTTTGCTACAGCAGACTTCATTTTTCCCCATGCTTTAATCAGTCCTTTTTAGAAAATGTTATGTAAGCTGAAGCATAATAAACAATCACCCTACACTTCTTACTTTGCTACAGCAGACTTCATTTTGTTTCCCCTGTTTTAAATCAGCTGTAATAAAGAACATCGTTTACCATATTTGTACATGAAAGTTAGTAACTTATCGCTAATTACATACATTTTTATTTTGTAAATTATCGAAAACCTGTAGTAAAATATAGCACTCGCAATGAAAAAACATCATTTCTAAAGCGCAGAGAATTCAAAGAAAGCAAACATGGAGAAATCGTCAAGTTATGAAGTTTTCTTTACAATTAAATGCTGAAAACATGTATTTAAATAATGAAATATTTTATATTTTAGCATACATTTTGTGCTAAACCTAATTTTTTGTCTTACTCCTTTTTTGTGCTCCCCCTCTCCGTTTATCTTTTATAAACCTCGTTTAACATTTCCTTTCACTTCATTCCGAAAGTTGACGCAGGCCTGCTCTTCATACATGCATAGTTAATGCCATAAAGAATATAGAAGAGTGAATCCCAGAAATTATATATTTATTAGTAGAGTTTCTATAAATAAAATCCTATACTCAAATCACTTTTGAGGTATTGAAAATACAGATTTCTAATTTTGAACCCATGTTAGAAATGTTAGAATTAAGCCACTAAAAAAACTATTTTGATTATATCTGGGATGACATATCTTAAGAATTTTTATAAATAAATGTGAATAATTATTTAGTTGTAAACTGCAATGCTCTATGCAAAAGTGTCCATGTACAAAATTTTTATAGTCATTTTCGTCCTTATATCAAACAAAGAGTAACTTTTTACTGAATAAAACCTTGTACATCCTTGGTGCAGTTCTTAATTATACTCCAATTTGCTCCTGAAGCAGTTCCCCTATTTTATCTCTTCTCTGAATTTTAGGAATTCCTGAGATATAGATTTATCTTATCATCTATGGTAATTTGGAACCACCATCGCCTCGCTTCAGAGGCACAAGTCCCTCCAACAACCTCGCTGAAGTGATTAAGAATCCATCTGTTATTGCTGGACTATTGATCATTGTCTGGGCATTATCTCATCTCATTAATTACAGAACCAAAATTTTCGAAGAAGACAGCATGGGAGCCATACACGGATATTTCTTAAAGATTCTCTTGTGACAA
Source organism: Pardosa pseudoannulata (assembly GCA_032207245.1). NCBI lineage: Eukaryota > Metazoa > Arthropoda > Arachnida > Araneae > Lycosidae > Pardosa > Pardosa pseudoannulata. The sequence continues at coordinate 101,478,249 of CM063505.1, read as the reverse complement.
CGCCAGAATTATAGCGAAAAAAAGTTATTTTCCATGTTAACTCAGATAAGCTAAAATCGACAAGAGTATCGAGTAAAGTATACAACCAATAAATGTATAATTTAAAGATTATGCCATTTTAAGCATATTTTGAGGATTTAAGCTCAATACTTTGTTTCATAATAAATCTATTACCGTAAATACTGGAATAGTAAATCTTCACTTTTATGGATCTATTACACTTACGTTATAAATGATAAAAAAAATCTTTAGGTACTATTAAAAATTATACATTGCAATTGTAATATCTTAAAAGCTTTTATGTCAAATTCGATATAAATTTAATACAGAATAATATTTAAATGAGTTTTTTCATAATACATATACAAGTAGACACAGAGGGATATGTTTAGATATTATTGGCTATGTCATTTATCAGTTCACCTGCATTCGGAAAATTGGGACGAAAATTTGTGTGTTACAAAATTTCATAATGAAATTTTTATCATTACTATTTTTAATATTACCTCTATTTAATAAAATGATGCTGTCTATCAAAATCTCCTTTTCTATATAAAAATAAGTCGGAAGCTGTGTTACACCCCTCCACCCCACACGCACATATACATATATATATGTGTATATATATATATATATATATGTATATATATATATGTATATGTATATATGTGTATATATATGTGTATATATATGTGTATATATATATGTGTATATATGTATATATATATGTATATATGTGTATATACGTCTATATATGTCTATATATGTCTATATATGTCTATATGTCTATATATGTCTATATATATATATATATATGTCTATATATATGTATATATATATATGTATATATATATGTGTATATATGTATATATATATGTATATATATGTATATATATATATGTATATATATATGTATATATATATGTATATATATATGTATATGTATATGTATATATATATATATGCGTATGTGTATGTATATATTATATATGTATGTATATGTGTATGTGTGTGGTCGTCCGCATGTATATAAAATTCTTCTCTCAAATACACTTGCTATGTTAATGACAAGAACCTTTTGAGAAATGTGTTCAACTAGATTTCATTTTGTACCTCCAAAAATTATAATTAAAAATCTATAACAATAATTTATGTGTGTAATAGTATATATAAATGAATAATATAACAAATACTATATAAAAAATTTGTAGAGAGAAACTGGAAAGAGTTTTTTGTATACTTTATAAACTATTAAAATCATAATGACTTGCACTGCGAGATAAATTTTCTGTAAATAAATATTGAAAGTATAATAAAATTAGGTAAAAAAGAAAATTGTTACTGTTAACTGTGTGACCATTAAAAAATCATACTTACGCTAAATACAAAAAGTTAAGTAATAAATTGATTTTATTAAACGAAAAATACCTGTCTATTATTGTAGCATAAAAATATAAATTAGAACTTAACACTCCGTTGGTTATAAATTTCTCAAATGTTTCCTGCATTCGTAACGAATATTCACCTATTCCATACTGCACTTATGTTAATAATTTTTATGCATAGTACCTGAAATATGTGGAAGTATTATTCCAAAGAAGAGGATAGCACAGCATGTCTCAATCGTGGATCGAATACAATGACACTTCACAGTATGTAATATTAATCATCACACAATGAGAGCACTTTAATTCGAAATCTAACTCTCCAAAAGGATCTGTTTAGAAAATAAAAACTTAAGTTTATAAAGATATATCAGATAGAACGAAAACACGTGAATCACTTTGCTTAATATATTTAACGCTATTATTATGATCTTTCCTTAAATTTCAATTAATGTAGAGGAAGAACCTAAAAAATTCAGCTTTCCGAGTTTATGCACTACTAAGCTATCCTATGATTATCCTTATTAGGCTTCATATTCTTTTCCGGGGGGAACTGCAAAGTTATCTGAATCCCAGCAAACCCGTTCAATATCTGCTAACAACATTATTTTTTAATCAAATTTTGCTATTTTACAGTAAAATTTTCTCGCCGTGGAAATGAATGTGAATACAATTTCCTTTTGTACGATCATTACATCACCCTAGCTTGTTTGAATGTTAAAACGCTCTGCGTCGGAAATGCAGCTTTTCAGCCTGAATCATTAATATCATCGATACTAGCGTAGCGAAAGTACAATTTTTCATTACAAAAAATAATGCGTGATGTACCTCAATTTACAACGAAGCACTAATATTCGGACTCTGTCCTGTTCCGCATTCTGGCAAAGATGATTTCAAAATGCTTTTACTTTTGAATGGCAGGAAAGTTAATGACATGGCCCTCCAAACAGTTCTACTCCCAGGGAAACAACGGATCTTCATTATGGAGATCCACTCCCACTTCATGCTGCAGCAAGGGATTAGTTCTCCCCTTTGTCTCACTTTAGCCTCTGTATTCAACAAAGAACTGATCCACTCCTGCCCAAAACAGGCTGAAAGATTAAGCCGTTATTTGCACATGGTCAAGAACAATCAGGGCGTAGAGAATGGCGATGAATGGCGATGAGAAGCTGGAGCTTTGGACATTATCATTTACGGAAACAAAGGTTATCGAACACTACTTTTGTTTTTACATGAATAATGATCTATATAGTCTTGTCGATAGCATAAATAAAGAAATATTAACTATTGGAACAAAGAAGATTTGTTCTGAATTTGCTGCATTCTAGCAAGAGAAAAGTTTCCACATTCAGCATATTCTTCAGAGGCACGTTGAAGTACTGTAGTCTAAAATTTTGCATGGCGTTATTTTTCGCAGTTACACTCCTTAATGTGTTTTTAATGAGCCGACATTAGCAGCTGAGAGCATGTTGTACGATGCTTGGAGATTGTGTATTTATATTTATAGATTTTCTTGACAAATAAATCTGGAAATGACTCATAAAATTGATGACACAAAGAAGGATTATCGCACCGTAAAATATTTCAAACACTTCTCAATTTTAATTTCTTTTTTTATTCTACCTTTAAGAAGTTTATATCTTTACGACAAGGAAAGGTGTAAAGCTTTCTAATAAAACTTGCTAACGCCGAGACGCCGCATGATCTATGATAGCGGAAAGTTTTCGGCCTATAAATCCAGAATTAATTGAATTTTTAATTGGAATGCGGTTTTAATTAAGGCCAAAGTTTCCTGCATCACGTGAAGATAGAAAACTGTCTGCCGGTGAATAAGCAGCTGTTTATGTTGAAAAGAAACTTAGTTAATTTCAGTGTTACATCGGAATGAGATTAATTTAATTTTGTAATCCATTTGCCGTGTATATTTAACTCAGTTATCGAAATGAAAGCATCTTGAATTTCTAACAGGAATATAAGATGACAAGATCTCCAGGCTTCGGAATATGCCACAGAGACATTTCGATGGATAAAATTAATTTAATGACCTATTAGTCTTAAATTGTGATAATTTCTTTCAATCAATTATTTTAACTTCCAGCTTTAAAAAAAATCTTCATTGATTTCTAAAGAAATATTCGATATTAAAATCTACCAAGGATTAGATACGCATTCAGGATCGTGCTATTCATACAATATTTATCATTTATTTTGAACACCAGCTGGGAGGAAATTTTTCTTCTCTGGACATGTTTTGAGAACACTTTTTTTTTGTATCATTTACTGTTATTAGGTTTGCAGAATAACGGTCCTTGCTAGTAATTACATTCTTACTCTTAGTTGACGATTTAATCTACTATTTACTACTTATTTTTAATAATCTTAATAAAAAATGAGTTATCTACTGAACTAGTTCGTAGTCAATTTTTCTGTACAATTTTCCGTTTAAGTTGTATCAGAACATCAACCTTGAGGTATAATAATGTAATTTGATTTTTGTTTCTATTAACAGAATGTTATGTTACCATTCAGTTTCAGAAAAGTAAAAAGGTAGGAAAGTTTGCATGTTGGGAGATTATTCCTTTAACATTCTAACACCTTATAATCAATTTTTTGGGATTTAATTATCATGTTAATTAATTATCCAAAATTAAAATATGTGTTACAAAGAAAGTAAAGCAGATAGAAGTCAAACGAATAGCATTGGATGATATTTACTTGTACGGAGTAAATGAAGTATTTTAACCACGATATATGAAATATATCGTGATCTCAGATTTCAACGAAAATACTTTTTTTAAACATGCCTCACGAAATTTTTTATCAACTTCAGTATTACATCTACATGTACACACAAGAAAACTTTAATTCTGAAACTTAAAATACCCATTTTGTTGATTCCTAAACTGCTTATGTACGCATGAAGTTTACACATTCCGTCTGTATATATTAATCTCACACAACACAATTTTTATTAGAGGCAGAAAGTCATAAATTTATATAATAATATATCTATACCAACACACACTTTATATATATATATATATATATATATATATATATATATATATATATATATATATATATATATATATATATATTGTAATTTATAAAAGGTTTTGAACTTTTTTATAAAGACAGCAACATAAGTCCGAAATTAGTTAATTCCAAACATAGCTTCAAAGATTTAATCATCCAGACCTATTCCGAATTTTGGACTACTTGCAAATTTCTCTTGTGTAAAATATATACGTATATATTTATTTACACAAGAAAAATTTGCAAAGAGTCTAAAATTTGGAATCGACGAGGTCCGTCTGGATGATTCCCGAATGAGGTTATCTACTGTATTTGGAATTAATCTTATTTTAAAATTACGTTTCTTTCCTCTTGAAGATTATACATCTTTTATAAACTATATTTCCCATACAATTTATAACAGCTTTCATTTACCCATCTCAAGGTTCACAAGATTAAAAAAAAACTTCAAATAATCCTGTCAAACTTACAACTATTAATATCCCCCAAACAAATTAATTATCAGCTGCTAATAAACAAGTTTGTTTTTGCACGCTATCGTCAGTTTCATCTTACTTCCGCAAGGCGATGCAAAGAAAAGGATTACCCATTGATTTTTATTAATGAAGTCCTTATCTTTATTTTACCATTTGTACTTTCTAAGTCATCAAACGGAAGAGCAGATTTTATTTGCACCCTCCCATACTTTCCCGAACAATCGAACGTCATTAATAAACTCCTCGCCCTCATAATTTCCAAACGGCGAAGCGTTCTGGATACAGTTTTCGGCAACAGATGGCGTTCTTCCGAAACAGCCTCAAAAGAAAGGAGAATGATATATGAATCCTTTCCTTAGTGGAAAAATAATGCCCACAGTTTTCTTTGTTCCTCCGGATTTTGTTGATTATCCGATGGTAAATAGATTGGTCCTGAAGGGTAGGAACTTCGTACATATTTATTTTGGAGACAGTTGTAGTTACTTTGGTAGCTAACCATGGAATCGGATATACAAGGGAGGAAAATGCGAGGAAAAATAGAAGATTAAGTAATTATTGTACTTCAGGAAATTAAGGATTTTCTCTTGGGATTAAAGAAACATGAGGTATAAGAAATCAGTGACAGGTTAGCGAAATGTAAGACAGAAAAGTAAGCAAAAATAGAGCCATTAAAAGAGATTCGTAGTGCAATCAAATTTAAAAACTTATATACGGTTATCTATGTAAAATATTGCTTCGATATTATATGTAAAACAGCATTTTTTTAATCATGAGCCCATTAAATCATCCAGATTTCTCCTCGAACCTAGATGTCAACCATAAAATATTGTTATAAAAATTAAAATTTTATAACAATATTTTATACAGTAAGAAATTTCTATATTTGAAAGGAAATGAGCTGTTTCAGAATTTTATCAAGTACACTAAAATCACAGATATAAAACATTTTAATGAATCCCGAGTCTTTGAATCAAAATTTGGACCCCAATAGCACTAAATCTTGTTGAAAGATTTGACACCGCTAGACAAAAAGCATCTCTGACATCGAACAATATTTGGATTTTAAAAGATGAAGTATTAAAATTGAAAAAATCGATTCTTGTCAGTATGTGGTACTGACTGTCAGCAAAAAGTAACAACTAATGTTCTTTTTTTTAAATCTATGTGTCTAATTTAAAATTTCGAGCCCCAGTTTAGAGTTGGTACCCGTAGTTTAAGAAGCATTAACTTAGACCAGTGATGTAAACTTTTTTGGGGGACGGAACAAATAGCAAAAGAAAAAAAAATAATGGAGCATAATAATTAATTATATAAGTTTAAAATAGTTTAAATACTAAAATGGAACTAGTAATGTGATGAATAAAAAACCATCATTTCTTAAAGTTTCTTATATTCAGCATAAGTAGAATCTTTATCAGCCTACATTGGATTTCCCTAATTAACGGTAAAATATTACTTACATATCTCTAGCGCTTCCAAGTTGATATGAAACTGTCATTACGTACATACAAGCTGATTCTACGGTCATAGGACAAACATTGAGGGGAAGTACAGGTTACTAAAACATATGTTTGTATCGTATTGTATGGTCAAAAGTAAAGCAGTCGGACCCAATCATAAAAACGAAACAGATATGATATCTGAATGTTCGTAATTATATGTGGTTTAGCATGATGGTGCCAGTCCATTTCAAAGTGGTTGTTTTCGGCTATCTGAATGCTAGTTTTGTAGGCCGATGGATAGGGCATGGTGGAGTTGGCCAATGACCATCTTAAATGCTAGATTTATCGAGCCGCATTATTTCTTATGCAAGCATCTGAAGGCAACCATTCCATTTGACTCCGTTGAGGACCTCGTTAATGGACTATCCATTGCGATTGCAACCGTGCGTGAAATGCTTGGAATCTTTGGAATTGTACGTCAATCATTCTTCCGACGCTACCAAGCATACATCACTGTTGGTAGTCGTCCTTTTTGAATCTATACTGCTGTACAGAATGCTGAAAATAAGCACTTTGTTATGATGCAAATAAACAAGTTATTTATTTTAGTGTTTCTTATGTTTGTGCATCAATGCGTCACTTCCTGCCATGTATTCATATGCAAGTAATGTATGTTTTAGTAAGCTATACTAACCCTCGGAATTTGTCCTATAATAGTAGGATCATGAATGGATCGTAATTATACAAGAGTGGTAAATGATTAGCATTACACTGAATTGTAGAATAGCTATAATGAAATATACAAAATAGTTTTCGCATTATAATTTACTTTAAAATAGAAATATTTTTTTATTTCCTGCTAACTGTGTAGAACCTTTCAACATGTCGAAATTGCCCTAGTTTGTTCATTCCTGACTTAGGCAAATTAGGGTTAACTTAAAAAACCTTATAAAAAACTATATTATGTAAAAACTAATATATTCATTCACAAAATATATAACAAAGTTTTTCACCAGATTGCGTATGCAGACTGTATAATTTAAAAATAACTTTTTCAGACACTACATTAGAATGTTTCAAATACTAGGCTTCACTAATCAAATTTTATTTTGCTGTATAATTCCACATCACGTTTGAAATCTAATTTTTTTTCTTCGTGAAGTGAACCATACATATTAAAAAAAAACAAATTGGGAAAATAGTTTTTCAACTACTTATTATACATCTAGTAGAAAAAAAAGTTTAATTTAAAAGTTAGGAAAAAGAACATCCAAATTTTTTGTCCTTTAAAGTTTAAGATTCCGAAAACAGTTAATTCGGACATGGTACAAGCAGTTTTGCTAGAACATGATGCATTTTTTTCATCGGAATTTCTGAATAAATAATGTAATTTCAAGACTTCTTTATATTTTTTTTATTTTAACAAAAGTTATAATCAGTCTAATGGAGTATTTTAAAACTTAAAACTAAATTTTAAGCTCGTTATTTTTTTTACTAAAGAGATTAATTTTTTTTACCCTGTTTTTTGTCCAGTTGAAAAAACACCCCAAAATTCAGACAACGTCTTTCACAGCATAGCCGTAAAATCCTCGATGACAGTTGCAGATAACAAAGCAGAGACTCATGAATTTCAAATGAATGAACTAAACATGCGTGAATTCCAAAAAAGGAGAATTTACGTTGTACTCTGATTAAAGGTGATTTGTAATGAATCATATTTAAAAGAAAGCCCAAACACAGAGTGTAATCTCTTTAATTTTTTTCACGCGAGCAACATGGCAGATTTTTTTAAAAATATTTATTAAGATATACATTAATAAATTACTAAGAAGCTGTGCTTAATTGCTGCACACATTTTGGAAAATTCTTGTATATTTTCAAGCTAATACCAATGTTTTGAAATAATTGTATGCATCATCCCTACTGTTACTGACATTAGAAAATATTTATTTTGAAATTCTCTTACAAATAACAACATCGTTCATTGCTGTGCGTGCTTCTATGATATATATTACAATCATATACACACACGCACGCTATCTGTCACAGAAAGACAAATAATCACATCCAAATGCTCCAAATTGTGAATAACCAACATAATTAGTTAAATCTCAATTAGAAATATGGATGATACATAACTGCTTTCTCCGTGATAGATACTTTTACTTCAAGAGCTGACACATGCTTAATTTAATTCATCAAATTATTCAACATTATTTTATACTTTTTATTATTATACTTTATTTAAGGAGTCATTGAAGAACATAAAAGCATAGTTTTTATTACAGTCAGTACCGGTTATATGGTCACCCGCTTGTAAGGTTACCCTTCTTATATGGTTAGTTTTCTAAAGTCCCATCTAACTTAATAGGGAACATATATATCACAGGATCACAGGATGCAATGGTTACAGAACTTCTTGGGCCGGGCCCTCTAGTACTGCAATACATGGGAGTTTCTCAAAACAACATATGGATTTATTTGGCTCTAACATGGAATTTAAAAGATAGTAAAATAAGGGAAGGGGTGCTTGAGTTTAGGCAGAGAAAAATACAAAATAAGAGGTAAAATGAAAAATGATAGAGTATCCAATTATGGAAGGGATACATTAGCTAGTGAAATACTAGGAGATAATATGAAATACACAATTAGATTGTATAAAAGTGGGTTTTTTTTTCGTAAGGAGTTTAAAGGAAAGCACAGGTCTCGAGAGACGTTAAGTTGAAGAAACACATTAGAAATAGTATGATTTAGTGGAGATTCAGAAGAGAAAATCTCAGCGAATCAAATTTGTGGTGAAGACCAATGACAATTTTAGTAATTGACCCACCAAGATGTGGCTGCGAGAAGCGCTGCTTCAGAATTTGGAACAGGAAAAAAACGTTAAGAAGGGAAGGAAGTCATAGCAGTAGGACAAGATCCAGGGAGGACCAATAGAATTTATGGAAGGAGAGAAGGGAACATATGTTAAAGCGCACCTCTTATACAGTCATTTTCTTTTTTTTTTCTTACCGGTTATATGGTCAGTTTCATGTTTTCAGCGTGTTTCCTTTTCTTTAGGAAGTCATTACGAAATCGGGGAGGACCTGAATTCAAGCCTTTACTTCTTTCCTTTTCCCCTTTCTTGCTTGTGTAGACTCATCCTTGGAGTTCCCCACTCTCAATTCTATTCCCCCCTGGAAAACAAACTTGTATATCTGATTATTTTTAAATACATTGGACATGAATGTACGAATGTACGTGTACTTCGATTGTACGGTAAGCTAATAAATTTTCCCCCAACAAAATATTGCATATTTTTACTGTAGTTTCTACTTCTCGAATTGATTTTTAAAATGTTCTTAAAAGTATAATAATTTGTTTATGAGTACTACATTCTGATAGGTGAATATAATCCTGCCACAATTTAATAGGGTTGTATTGTTCCGCATATATGGTCACACCGCTTATATGGTCTGATTTTTCTGGAACGCTGAGTTGACCATATAACCGATACACACTGTATTTTTTTTTCTCAAATGTATGCTTTTGTAAAGATTAATTTGCACAGGAGTAACTCTTGAAAATTTGAAATTGTAACTAAAAACTTTTAACAAAAGTTAATGCTGAAACTTTAAACATTTAAATTAAAATTTAAAATATTCATAAACAAGAAATACATTAAAGCAAAGTAGTGTTTATGATTGGCTTTCTTCCTGATAAATTCCTTCAATTCAATTCAATTCAATAATTCATTCCAAGATTCAAAATCAAGGCATGTTTTCCTACAATATAGTTTTTAAAATATGCATTATGTAAGGTTGAATGGTTGATTGTTTGAAATTTAGTGGCGCTAATTCCTCTTAGGACAAACTGCGCCAAACGTGACGAAAAACCCAATAAACAACACAATTTCGAAATAATTTTAAAAATCCAATTTCGATGAAACGTTAAAAAAGAAAGATGCCTGAATCTAATAGAAAAAACATTTAAAATCAAATAAATAGGTAGAAAATTTAGAAAGACACAAAATTAACACGATAACCAGCAAAGTTTGATGAAAAATTAAAGATTAAAATGTAAAAAAAAGAGAGAAAAATAAGAATTTAAAGATTTAAATTTATTAAAATATTAAAATTAAAATCCAGAATTAAAAGATTAAGAATTGAGTATTATAAAATTGAACATCAAAAGTTAGAAAACAAATACAAATCAGATTTCAAAGTACAAGCCAGTGCAGCGAAAAAAAGGGAATAAGCCTGGATGCGGCATTTTCCCAATTACTGAATTAAGATTAGGTCACGAATTTTCAAATAATTTTATGCACAGAGATTTAAAACAAATACAAGACTTTAAAATATGTGCGAATGTATAAGTATTCTTACAATACGCACACTGTGGAGGTGCTTGACCAAGCAAAGATATATATAACTTAAACGCTAGACATTTATTAGTCCGTGAGATACACTCCTAGACTTTTATAATTTGTTGTTAATACCGGTGATAAAATTGCAACAAAAAATAATCGACGATTAAATTTAAAATTATCACATATGCAACTAATCTATTATTTAAGCCAAATATAAAAGAAAATTATTTACGTAATATCTAAGTTCAGCGATAAAACGTTTGAAAATAATGCAGACGATATTTAAATAATTTAAAATAATAAATGAGACGAATGACATTATAATGCTAGAAAAATGTTATTTTCATCTACTTATAATGTGATAATTGATGAATTTAATCGCATACTCTTAACCGGGGAAAATAGGACTTGAAATAATCCCCCCCTTATATGCATGCTTTAAGAAACATACTTTGCATATAGATGTAATTATTAAAATTTTAATCCTAAAAATTTTAAATTTAAGGATGTTTAAATTTTAATGTAACTCTCTGACCAATTGCTACTTTCAAACATCTTTTTACTTAGGAGGAATGAAAATATGATTAATTGGTTCGTCTTTAGTGTTTGAATAATAATAACATCCAAACCGCATCTTAAAAATTCTATTTTTCAAAATCTTTTCCCCTCTCTGTCCTTTTGAAAAAGTTATAAAAAAAGTTTTCTTTAGTGAAATGATGACTCTTGTTTAACTCTTAAAAAAGTTATTTTTTTACTTAGTTACAGAACTGAAAAATGTTCAACTTACGGCTGTCTTTGCTAATAATAAGTATATCCGATATCTGTCTATCTATATATTTGTGTGCGCAGGTCTTAGATTTCATAATTGGAGATCAATTTCAAAAAGAGTTTTAAATTTAAAACTTTTTTTTCCGTAATGGCAGAAATGTAAACCATAGAACATTCTATCCAATTAAAGACTACAATGTATTTTTTTGTTCTTTTCCTGTTCGTATAAACTGTTATTCTAGGAGTTCTATCGACTGGAGGAAGAAAAAGATTTTGCTTCGTATTTAGTTAAAAGAAAAGAAATTGGATGTAACTTAAATAACGAGAAAAATACAATAAAAAAAGACGAAAGAAAGACGAGAATGAAAGCCATTAGCTTTTCACATTCTTTATCGATAAAGAATGACTTAGGAGTGTAATCAAATACTACCGTATAATTGAAATAGAGTTCTCCTTGAAAGGATGAAAAATTGCTTATAAGTTTCCACTTTCAAAATATATTAATTGTACTATCATTTCAATTTTTTCTTTTTTGGTGTATTTTCAGTGGGATAAGCGTGTGTGTAAAGCCTAATCTGGCAGCTTTAAGCCAGAGAGATTTTATTTAAAAGAATATTTTTGAAAAGTCAAAACCGTGGGGTACATTTATTGAAAGGAATACTAGAAAATTTGAAGGATATGTATGAGTCTTTATTATCATGATGTATTTATTTTCCTGGAATGTATCTGGGGATGTTACCATTAAGGTTTCTTCACAGTTATATTTACAGTTTCGAAAAATCTACAACACCGTACAATAGTACACACAAGAACTGTACCACTATTACATACTGAGCAGTCTATTGTAGAACGCTTTTTGAAAAAAATCAATATGTGAAATTACGACATGTTGCAAACTCAATAAGTAATTCGGGTACGCGTTTTTTTTAAAAACATTCTATGGTTTTTTATAATAAGAATACATTTCAGTTCGAATACTGATCGATAGGTGGTTCTGTACATTTTATTACAGCGATGCATTGGATTTAGGGTGTACGTTGGGTTCCATGTAAACTTCTGCTATTTCTGAGTTTGAAAGTTGCATATGCATGTACAAATTAGGTTTTAACCTGATTACAAAATGTTTCTTCTCTACGGTAGTGGAAACTGATGATTTGAGGTTTTACGGATGGTACGTAAGTAAATAATAATTGGTTTTAGTATTGATGGGTGAGGATACAAGTTACCCATTTTGGAATGAAAACATATTCCTCAAATCCAGATGAAACCAGCTATTAGAGTTTTGGACGGGGAAAATCCCACTTTCTGCGTTTTTTTTTTAATATAGTAACTCTTTCGTATTGTGCCATATATGTGATCCCTAACGTAAGTGACTAAATGTATCCATTAGGTGTGTGTAGAAAGGAGAAATTCTAGTAGACACGAATCGGGATAAAATCCACATTTTAAGTTGGAAATTAATTGATTTTACATAACTTACGGGACACTATATGCTTCATTGCAACGTCTATATTTACATAACTTCAGAGGTTTTTCTATTTTTTTTTAGAAAAAAAAAAGTCTTTGAGCATACTGTTGACGTAAGTTTCAGCTATAATATTAAAATAATTGACAAATTCCATTTTTATGGTTGGTGTATAAAAGCGGTCATTTATATATTTTTTCCAATATATAATCAGTTAAATTCTGATATCTGTATTATTTTTATTTGTTGCACTTATATTGATTTTATATTCAGTAGCAATGAGTAGGATGGCATTACTTGGAATATAGATGTAAACTCACAAATTAACGTACAATTAAAACGCTTTAATTTTCATGCGTACAGTTTAATTTTACCTCACCAATTAATGATTACAATTTCTTTACTTTGATATCTTAGGTGGTATCAGGAAAGAATTAAAATACTTTTTAAATAAAGTTCAAGATAAAAGACTATTAAAGTTATATTGGTCTGACATCAATACGATGAAAAAATTAAATTTTTGTCCCCAGATGGCAGTATTGAACCCTACTTTGACATACCAGTTATCTTGTAAAGCGAAACTAACCTTGTATCTTGAAATGTGCAAAACATAATTCTGATCACACATTATACAATCAATATAACAAAAGTGTATAATTTAATTATCGTACAACGATGTCAAGTGGTGTAAACATTATATTTTGAAAGTTCCATTCATCTTTTGATAAGATATTTGAAATTATTACTAAAACATTTTCTTAAATTAAGTAAAAAAATATAGTGGTTATGCCAGAAAAGTAAATTTCTCTCATAGATGGTTTCAAATTCTTTACGCAAAAAAAATTTTGTGCAAAATTTTATTTAAAAGAATTTATATATATTTTTTAATTTATAAGAATTAAATTTAAAAATTTTTTTTAATGTTTGAAATAATGTATTCAACATTAAAAAATATTTTTTAATTCGGGGTTTTTGAGATTAGAAAAGTCAACTGATACAAAGAGAAATCCCATGCACTCTTCAAAACACCACGAACGTTTGATCGGATATGCGAAATTATTATTAAAAAGTAGATTTCATAAATTAGATAGATTGTGGCGATGTGAGAAGTAGATTTCTCACAAAGATAGTTTAAACTTCTTGAAAAAACAATTTTTGTGCAAAATAATTTTTAGTATTCATTAAAAATATTTATTTATTAAGGTATCCGTCTACGTTCGGAGAACTTTTTTCTTTAAACGTAGAAACTAGTTCATGTTTTTACATTTTTAGATTTATTTTTTATATTATCATAGAGAATTGCACTTAAAAAATTTATTCCTGGAGATGTTTTTATAAAACTTCTAATAAATAAAGAAAATTTAGTAAAAAAATCGAGTTTTTTCAAAAGGTCTAATTTTTTAATAAATTAAATTATTTCAATATTTTTTGATGCAACACATTTCTTATACACTGGACTAATGAATCACCTAAAATCTTTACTTACATTTGGTAAAAAATTTTGGTCCTCCAAAATCATACACATTGAATTTTAAATGAATTTTCATCACCTTTATATCCAACTATGAGTGTAACATCATTAAAAATTATCCAAATATATAGCTTTTAGGTAATTCACTAGTAAATACTATCAAAAGCATTCATAATAATTTTCAACAAAATATTTTAAGAACTTTTTAAGAAATCCCATTTCAAGTTTGAACATTTAATTAAAAATACCGTTCTGAGAAAAACGCATTTGAAGTTTAAGAAAGCAACTTTATCTATTAAGAAAATTAAAATGTTTAAAATCCCCCACACTTCCTTGCTTCAAAACTTTCTAATTGCAAGTTACTAATTATTAAAAATACTAGAAAAATGTTTAAACTAATCTTCATGAAAATTTAAAAAGTTTTGTAGAAAAAAATGCTTTTAAATTCACAACTTTCCGGTTCCGAAGTCGCAACTTCCGTTTTGATTTGACAGCTGTCACTGATGTTTAAACACTGTAACAAAACAAAAACAGGCTTAGAAGCCTAAAAGTTGAAATTTTACAAATGATAAAAAAATTATGATTTTTGGCAAAAAACGACGTTTTTAAACATAGACGGATACCTTAAACTATTATTATTTTTGATTGTAGAAAATGCAATTCTTTGACCACAAACATTTATTTGTTTTAAATATTTAAAACCATTTATGTTTGAAATAATGTATTCTAATATCCGTAAAGTCCTTTTTAATTCGGGGTTTTGAAACTACAAAGGGTTAATATAATACAAAGAAATATGAAATGCAATCTCCATTCAAAGACTACGATGGAAACGTATCACCGTAATTAAAATAATCGACCTATATTATCGCTGACATATCACAAATCGAAAAGCAACCGCAAAAACCTAGCAAAATTAGCGAAAGGGATTATGAGTTGATTAAACGCTGGAGCATCGATTTATTTTGCTAAACAAAAGGATTCAATTTATTAAAGCCAACCCCTTTGTTTACGGAGGGAAGGATTTGAAGGCCTTTTATGAAATCGTCCACAGCTGATGGCGTTGCGTAGATGGATTTAAATAGGGAAGCTTGATAAATATTCTTTTCACTACAAAAGACCAGCCAAACTATAATGAAATTTTTAAGAAATCGTGTCTTTTTTTATACGTAAAGGGTAGTTCAAGAATTGAAGACTCAATGAAGGATATTTAAAATTGATGAAAATAGCAATTAGCAGGTATGTGAATTATAAATATGCTTTCAGCTTTTAAATATTATTTTAGTGATATTTTTAATAGTAAAATGTAATTGCTTTCAGTGGATAAGAGATTCACTGGATCTAAGAAAGAGTTGAATAAAACAGATATAAAAAAATCGTCATACATGAAATTTTAAAAAGCGAGATGGGGATACCAATTACTCGTAAAAGTGTTTTGAGAGTTCTTTTACATAATTGGATACATATTTATTTTAGATCTTTTAATTTTTCTTAGAATTTCGACAAATTTTACCTGCACAGCTGAATGGGGGATGGGATAAAACATAAGATTGCAAAATATCTTGAATTATTTCCTCTACTGTACAATACTGTTACCTAAATTTTTAATTAAAATAAAGAACTTTCGTATTGATTTTATTAAATGTGACTTATGCAATGGAAAAATTGAAATGTTTTTTCAAACGTAACAATTTTGCAGTAAAAGAGTTTATTTTAAAATTTTCACAAAATAATTCGATTGGAATATTACTTTGTTCCAATCACCAATTCAATTATTTATAAATTAATTAGTATAGCAAACCTTAATGCCAAACTATAATTTCAGCCAAATTTCAATTGCTGAAAATACTAAAGATTTCAATGCAAATCTTTAGTATGGAAATCTTAATATGAAATATTTATGACAGCTTAAAATTTAAAAATCCACAGTTTAACGCTACAAAACTACCATATTTTTCTCGAACGTTTTGTTACATTCAAAGATAAATTCTTTAAAAATTATTTTAAAGCAAGAAAAAGCAAGTAATGCAAGTAATTTAAAAAGATAATTTATTGCACATTATTTTTTTGTAGCTGGACCAGTTTATTGTTTTAATTACAAAAGTGTGAAAGACTTAAGGTAGTATTCCAGAGTTCAATAAAAAAAGATAAATTTTTGTACGAGAACCTTTTTGTTGAAGTAGTTACATCCTAAATTTTTATATAATGTGAGGATAAGGAAAATATATGAATGAGTTGCATTGTGAAATAAGCTAATTCAAAATACATAAAGGTTAACTTACAATTAATAATTTAATAGCCTTAAATGTTAATATTTCAGTTAAATATCGTCATGTGAGTAGTTCTTAGAAGAAAATTTCCTATTACTAAAAATATAAGTTTATAGAATTCCTTTAAAATTCAGAAAATACAGAAAATATTAAGCTATAACCTTATTTTTTATCTTTATTATTTCCCTTCATTCTGACATTCTTAGCTTAAAAAACCGCTAAAATGATTTTGAGCCATACAATTATTTTTCAGAGAAGAAATTTTACATTTTTTTTTAAATTTCTTAATCTTTTTATAAATTAGATGCTTCTGTAAGACACAAATCATAGTTTACAGTGTAAATATTTTAAATAATTCTATTCATAGAAAATTCTCTTTATCTCTGACTTCCACCCGTTGATTTTGTAATTATAGCTATATTCTAGCACAAAGGTTTTACCTTCTTGTAGATTTATTTCTACCGAAATTTCTAATTAATTTTTTATAACAATATGATTAAAATTAATAAAAAACTTTCTATTATTCAATTTATGTTTTATAACTGTTTTGTTTGCTTGTTTAGAAACTAAAATATGAATAAAGAATTCTCCCCCCTCAAAAAATAGGGTTATTATATTTTTTAACTCATTAATCCGAGGTATTACTGAAAAATATATACTGATGAATATCTTAAATCTAAGTTATTATGGATTGCATAGAGAAAAATAAACGTAAAATTTAAACAGTTTTGAATATTATAGTCTGTCATCTTTGGTAATCATTTTCCATATTAAATGTCATAGAATTCCAGTTATGAATAAAGAAAAATATTCATGATTAGAGATTTATTTGGTATATGTAAATACAACATTAAAAAGTGAAACTTTATAAGAGATAAAGCTATTTTACATGGTTTAAGTTTATATACCTGCCGGAAAGTTAATTTATGCCAGAGGCTCGACATATCATAAAATATCGATCAAAATAACAAAACTATAATTAGGAAATAATTGAAAATTCGTAAACTTCATTGAAAATCCATTCACAAAAAAACATTAAAATTCTACAAACTATATTTTGAATTGTCCCTAAAAAAGGAAGCTGTTAATTAATGTTTAAATGAATAAGAAAATTAATAAACACTATAAAAATACGCTTTCAAACTCCAAACTAAAACTTATTTAAAACCTTATCCTCTGAACCGAATTGTTTTATATCGTAGAGCTCAAATCCATTGAAACAAATTATTTGACATGGTTTCAGTCTATATACCTTCCGGAAAGTTAATATATGTTAAAGGTTCGAAATATCATAAAATATCGATCAAAATAACAAAACTATAAATAGGAAATAATTGAAAATTCGTAGACCTACATTGAAAAGCCATTCATAAAAAAAAATTAAAATTCTACAAACTATATTTTGAATTGTCCCTAAAAAAGGAAGCTTATAATTAATATTTAAACGAATAAGAAAATTAATAAACGCTATAAAAATACGCTTTCAAACTTCAAACTAAAAGTTATTTAAAACTTATTTCATCCGATCGCAATTGTTTTATATCGTAGAGCTCAAATCCAATGAGACAAGTGATTTCTTTCAACCCGAATTAACGCTCCCTCCTGTCTGACGTATGTGCTTTTCCTTGTATTTGATCAGAAGTCAGGACACAACCGCAAACAGTGGCGAGTATTAATGAGTGAATAAGAGAGCCCCGGCTTAATAATGAGTGCCATACCATCGATTTATTCTCGGAAGCAAATGAGTTTCATTAATAACCATCCCCCTTCCTCCAACTCCAATCCCGCATTCAGCTACTTGGCTTCTGGAGAAAAGGGTTGGCGGGCATCTTTTCTGTACCTCACGTGATGCGTCTTTGATTGAGCACGCACCCGCACAACACTGAAAGACTCAAAGGAACAAAGTGCCCCAATTGATAAAAAGTTGGGGTTCTACCTTTTTTCTGACAGATAGGTTTGGAGAATTTCAGGAAATGCGCGAGGAAACCATAACAAAAGAAATAATGAAGGAAATAAATATGGGCCTAGACAGTCAAGTTAAGTCTCGACTCCAAAGTTAAAATAAAATATGATTCTATCGAATCTTTGAAAGTCCCTCACATTTAGTGTCTCGCCTGAACTTCATATAAAGCTCCTACTAATTTGATTAGTAAAAATATTCAAAAATATTTTTCCATGAACCTTTTATATTTAATAATATCTCTCTCTATATATAACCATATCTATCTATCTATCTATATAAATATATATATATATATATATATATATATATATATATATATATATATATATATATATATATATATATATATGTAAGGAAAATTCTCAGGGGTTTTCAAAACTTAAATCAAGGGTAAAAATTCCCGCGTCATTTTCCATTCCCCTTTTTAACCCCTAACCTAAATTGACCACTGGGGCTACAGGTTACGCCCTCAGAGAAGGGGCCTAGCCAATTATAAACCTACATGGCCCTAGCGGAAAATTTAGGAAATTTCTAAATAAAAAGGAGATACAAGCTAGCGGAGACAGATTTTTCTAGAGATATTTTCACACAGATGTTGACCCAGGTGTTACGTGTCTTGTACATAGACACGTAACATGCTAGTACATGCTAGTTGACCCTTCAGTTTGTCCCTATAATGAAGTGGGAACCCGTCCTTCAAAGTTATCTTAATAAAGGTCTATAGCTGAAACGGTATCATTTTTATGGCCATGACTGCAGCCCCCCATCGAGAAGTCAGTCTCATTACACACACACACACACATATATATATATACATATGTATATATCTATCTATCATCTATCTATCTATCTATCTATCTATCTATCTATCTATCTATCTATCTATATATCTATCTATATATATATATATATATATATATTATACATATATATTGACATGTACTTTAAAATTTTTATTCATGTTTTTAAGACTCCTGGCTGACAAGGCACACTAGTTATTTTTTAAAATTTCTTTACAACTTTTCCTGGAAGCAAGTAGAGCGCTGCTCCGATTAATTTATCCTCCTAAATCATTGTTTATTTTTATTTTATAGCATACGAATCTTGCTATTAAATCGCGCTTTATCACTTGCATTTTATAGACAATACATCAAATATCAATTCCGCATATTTAGTTTATCCCTATAGAACCCAAACTAGATTAATTTTTTTTTCTATTTTTATATATTCTTTTTAGAGACCAAATTTAAACTAAGCTGTAATAAAGGATTACACATAAGTTGGCATACTTATAAATGTGACTTTTGTGAAACTATTATGGATTTTTATGTTTTTATCAATTCATTGCGTTAAATAGAAACATAACAAAAAAATTGTAATTTTTTTATTATGTAACATTAAATGCTGCAGCATATAATAATTTTATATTCACCTAAGGACTTAATGTAACATTAACACTAAAAATACCATATAACGG
>CM063505.1:101430648-101453148 GCA_032207245.1 Pardosa pseudoannulata | reverse complement strand
AACTTTTTGGAGACATGGATGAGTTTTCGATTATATATATATATATATATATATATATATATATATATATATATATATATATATATATATATATATATATATATATATTATACATTTTATACATATTATATTTTTGATATTTTAAATATATAACAGATGAAAGTTCTACGTTTAACTTGATTATTCTCTTTTTCTATTGAAATATATGTATTTAAACTTTCTGTACTTGAGAAATCAGATTCTATTTATCTTACTTATAACATCAAATAAAAGTATCTGTACAAACAACACTTTTAAGTTGTTAAGCTATTTATTTATTATACCAGTTTAAGGATTATCGTTTATTGTTCTTCCAGTATAGTTAAACTTTTAAAAAGGCATAATATTCAAGCTGTACAAGGGTAGGGGTTAGTCAGTTAAACCACTTCTCAAACCCTAATTTGGTATCCTCTAAGGCAAACCCTTCTCAGCAATGTAAAGAAAATTTATATATATTTTACATGTACAAGGTTTATAGATAACATTTATAAACAAATTACATTAAATTCCCATGAATTTATTTTCATAACCTTTAAAGGTTTAAAAGAAATTAATCAGATGAAAGAAAAAAAATACATGTATAATTTCTTGTTTCATTTTATTCTTATCATATATTTAGTATCTAAGATAAAAAGATATATTAAGTGAAAAGGATTCACTTCTTTTTTCATAAAATTCTATTCGAATTGTCAAAAATTCTGTTCTTTTTAAATTTCAAAACAAACCCACATTAATTTTCGGAAATATCGAAAAATTTTGGATCAGAATCACCCCTGTTTGAGATTGCTATATTTTCTAATTCATATTAAATACCAAGTTCACATATATGTTAACCGAAGATCATGTAGGAAAATCAATCTTTTACTACATGAGATGAATAAAGATGTGAAATTATGTATTGATTAATGATATTTTAAAGCACAAAGGAAAATATTAAATCCCCTATATAATAATAGCCTAAGTTATCTGTCCGCCTGTCCTCGAATTTATGAAGCAGTTGGACCTGGAATGGATACAGGCAACCATATTGGTTTTTGAGGAGTTAGCAACATTCTAACCCCCCCTTCAACCCCTTTTCTAGCATTTAATGACATTATTTAAATCCCGGTTAGGAGTAGGCGATTAAATTTATAAATTTGTCACGTAATAAACAGGTAAAAATAAGTTTATTTAATTTAATAAATTTAATCATCGATTATTTTTTGTTGCAATGAAAATTTTATCACCAGTATTAACAACAAATTCGACCTACCTCTAGGGTGTAGTGTAAATGATAGTTTCATTCCTTTACTTCCATTAATTACTGTGGCAAAAAATTGGAAAGAACTTAACGATAGTTTTGACTTAGCTAAGAAAACTTTGAATTATCTTTCTAAATGAGTTCAACGCGATTCTAAACTGCATTCACAGTATCGGGAGACTTTAGAGGAGTATGAAGATAAACAAATTATTGAGAGTGTACCACATAATGCTCAGCCAAAAAGTATTGAAGTATAATGAAAAGCCGCAGATCGCAAACACCTTTTATTGAAAACACCAAAATAATAATAATGAAAAAAAGATGATAATAATAAAATCGTCGTTCTCCATTTAACGGTTATTTTCAGAGCACCTTACCCGGCTGGGCATATCTCCAGTTATAAAGATAGTTCGTTTTAAGAGGGAGCGGTTCATTGAGATAATGTAAATATCAAGATGCCAGTCTTTAAATAAAAATTAAATATATAAAATGAGAGTAAAATAAAATAATGGTGATTAAATCAATAAATATGAGAGTAAATGCGATTAAATATTGGTTAAATATTGATTAAATATGGTTAAAATGCAATTAAATATGATTAAATAGGAGTAAATACATTTAAAATAAGACTACAATACATTACAAGCTTGTTCGGGATCGTAATTTGGATCCTGGTGAACAGCGAATAGAATTTCTCTTGGTGAAGTGGGAAAAAATTTTGGGGGGACGATATCTTAAAAAATTGAAAAAAGTAGGACGGCAAGGAGAATTGCACTGATCGGAGTCGAAGGGTGTAGCCTAATGCTAAGATACGTATTGTAGGAATAGACAACTGTATATAGCTTGAATATTAGTGTGTTTAAAGCACAGAATAGCCAAATAACATGTGAAAAGTGATAACTGTGATATTTATAAATTTAGAAGAGAGGCCCTAGGCCGTCGTCTGAACTCTGGATCTGCGAAATCGTAGTCCGGGAGTTCAGCAATTATTTCATTAGGAATACTATTGATCGTGGTAAAAAATTTATCAGATACTTTACGAAAATGTTCCTTAATGGTGGTTAAATTTAGATCACGACGTATAATGTCGTTTCGAAGATAGCGTGGAGCTTTAACAATTCTTTTTAAGATTTTATTTTGCGCTACTTCGAGAATTTTGATGTTTGAGGGAAAAGCATATGACCATATTGGCGCGCCATAGTAATAATAAAATACGAGGTACATTGGGTTTTTATAGTTTTATGAAGATCCTGCGCCCAGCCAATCAAATTACAGGCACAAACAAAACTAATTAAACACAGCCAATCAAAACACAAAAGGATCAACTAAAGAAAACCTCGTACGTCCGAGAAAGCTCTTATTTATATACAATAATAATCAGCCAAGTCGCCAAGTATGAGTGCGATTACATATTTCAACAAAAAGCAAATAATTTTTTTATCTGCCTCATAGGGTACTTCACAATTCTGGAAAATAAAAATTTTACTGATCCCGTCATGTGAAGGGCTATATGCTAGTTTAGTAATAGTCACCATTAAAAAAACTACATAAATGCAGTCTACATTGTTTTAGTATAATATTGGAATATAATGTTTGAATTGTATAACACATTCAAATTAATGTAATTGTCTGCAACATGGCTATTTTACTGTGATATACTGGAACTACGACAGTCTATGAGATTCGGACGTTCAGAGGCTTATTTAGCAAATGTTATAACTATGGCGTAACAATGCAGAATTTATATGTGCAGCATACCTAACAGTCAGATACTTAATTTCAGTCTTACGACGGATGCTTTAGAATGGCACAGTCGTCAAATACACAGAACGGGGCATAACTTACAATAGTTTAACACCATTCTATTCATTAATGATGCTTCACTAGCTAAAACTGATAAATACAAGTTTTTGCAATGAATACCGCATTTTTCAATAATTATTCCCTTTCTATTTATACAAATAATATGATTTTATATTTTCATTAATTGGTATTACAAACGGAAAATTTTCACAATTACTAAACTCCTACTCCGTATCGAGTATAATAAAACAGAAAAAAAATTGGTATTTAAAAAATAAATTTATATTTTTGAAGTATAAAAATGGATTTTAAAAGCATTATCTCACCAGCTTAAAAATACATTCTTAAAATAACGTATGAAAATTTTGATATCTTTCGTTTTTGTTTTGTGTAGCAGCAGCTTTAATATCCGTTTTATTGAAAAATTTCACAATATTCCATGCTAAATGGAGTTCAAATGTAATTGAACCAATTAAATGGCACAGTGTTCCTAAAGGCAAAATTTCGACATTCAACGACTAATCGTTTTTGAGTTATGCTTAGCAGTGTAACATTTTCCGTTATATTGCAGATTTTCATTATCTGGAATGCAAAGTGCAATCAAATATTGAAGTGCACATCTACACACATCCAGATGTACACCTCAGTTGTAACGAATTCTTGTTGCATTAAATTCCCAGTTACACACTCATCTACTACTGTGAGAAAAAACGGCATATGGTAGAAATGGTGAACGCGCCTTTTCTGAGCACTTGAACTGAGTTCATCTTTACCTTGTGACAGGACGTTGTTTCGGGCAGAAAAGGATGCTGAATAGAGGATTAACACCTACAACCATCTCAATCATTCTGACTGAGAAATTCATTCGGATGCAGGTGAAGTGTTTCAGTGTCGGTTTCAATGCCATCTAGAAGAAAGAGTCTCACATGACAGAAATCCTCTATATTGTAAGTGAAGCAGCAATATTTTCTTTCCTTGTTCTCCACGGATTCCCCCAAGGTCCAGAGACATCGATTAATGATTTCTTATTTGGTTTGGTTTTGGAGCGCTACGGTCTACTTTTTGTAACACGAAGGCTAATGAGACCGGGACCAACATGATGTCTTATAATTGCCCAGATTGCTCGATTACTGAGAACTCCCATGAGTGCCTTGGAACCTAGCTTACAGCTGTTCGGCTAGAAGTTCAACAAAGTGGTTCTTTACCACGTCATCAACCAGCTGTCCGATCAGCTGAGGCAGAAATTTGTGGACGGACAACGGTATAAAAAGACCGGAGCTCATGGCTCAAGGTGAATGTCAAGCCAACTCAATTTCATAGACGTATGCATTACCATTACTAGCAACACCAGAACTAAAGGGCTTGGCTCAGGGAGTTCTGTTGCAAACCCATCGTGTGAGATCCTGTGAGTCCAACGGGATTTTTTGACCGATCGAGTCCACTGTGAACTAACTCATCGGCTGACAGCGTTGGAAGAGTGACTGAGAGTGTCCCCCCTCCCCTTGCTCTCTCCGTACAGGATATTCGGAGTAGTGACGATTAGGAAGGATGATTCCTGTAACGAACATCAATTCACTGTATATAACATCTTGCTTTCATCTGTGTCTTCATCAAACTTTAACATTTTGTGTTTCTAATAAAGATTTTTAATCTGTACGTAGGCCTCCGCTATCCTTTTTCCAGCTCACTTAGAGTTGAGTATGCTACACAGTACTTGATAGAATTTGCAGTATTTACAGAAGTAGCATGTTACAACAGTCCTAATAATAATCCAACTGTTTGCGTTCTTGTTAAACTGTAAATGAGTTTTGAAATTATTTGAAAAAAAAAGTATCAATTATTTAAATTTTCCCAAATTTGTTTTCTTTTTAACTTTTTTGTACTGTAACCGATTTGGTATTTTGATACAGTATTGATGCAGTACTTAATATTCTTTAATACAGTATGGTGGATGTAACAACCCCCTCTCTTGCCTTTGGCTGCTAAAAAATTTCTGGTTAGCAGTGAGGGAGGATAACGTCCGTTCTAAATATAAAACTTTAACTTTCTACTGCTAATAGTGTTTCAGTTATTTGAGATACGTACAGACATATCTACAAAACTACCCAAAATTCATACAAGGATGGTCAAAATTAATAGTTTGTCAAATTTAAACTTCCTGTATACATAAGTATAGATGCAACTCATTAACTAGTAAAAATGTATTCAGGCATGGTCAAAATGAGTATTTCTATTGAAAATTGAATACCGAAATTTTCATGATTACAATACTTCCTCTAATTCTTACAAGAACGTAAAAATATGGAGATGGCAAAAGTATATTCCTCCCCAAAGGTAGTTTTTAAATTTTTTTACTTAATGATAATCTTTGTGTAAAGCAATTTGGAATAAACATAAGAAATACATATTCTTTTTGTAGAAAATACACTTTTTTAATAAAACTTTATTTTTATGTTTTAATTACATTGTTTTCCTGATATGATATTGTCAAACATCCGAGAAAATATTTTTCAATTCACGGTTAATAATATACAAAGCGTTACGGATATTTCTCTCTTTGCGTTCATTAACGAAAGAGGCTAAAGTAAAGATAAACCGATGAAACATTTTATGCTCTTTTTCTGTCCTCGAAGCACATATAAATCGAAATAGCGGGAAATGGTAATGAATATAAAGGGTAATGCAAAACCACATATTTTATAAGCTATTAAGAGATAAACCAAAAGCGGGAACAAAACTGTTTCAAAGTAAAAATCCTCTGAACAATTCATTAAACTTTTACGGTGCAGCATTACAATTAACTCCAAAGCGATAGAAATTTCCCTTCGCGTATGAAATATCGCATAAATATTTATTAATTGCATTCAACGTTTCTATTTAATGTACCTGCCGTACTAATGTGTCCGCCAATTATAAATGCTCAGTACAAAATTATTCACATTAATTTATCTAAATGTCTTTTTCCACTACAAAAAGGGGGAGAGAGAGTCCTGCGACAACAGTGTACGGTCGCAACTGTTTTAACCCACACATCCTTGTCATAACGACGTGAGTAGAATCAACAACACAAAATTAAAGCCACACTAATTTTCAGGTAAGCAAGATATACGGAAGCATTGAGCGGGATATTTTTTAATTAATTCCATTAATCGCATTACCTTAATGAGCCGCCATCTTGTCCCAACATACCGGCAATTTATTACGAAAATGAGGTGTAAATATGATGTTTTTCTTTCGAAAGGCACGGTTTTTTTTATTTTTGTTAAAACTTAGGATCATTATTTTAGGCTGCTTTGTCAGCATGTGCCCGGGAAATGCTACAAAAGAAAAGCACGGAATGAGCTCCGCGAATAAATTTGCTCGAACTCATTATTGTTCTTAATTAACACACTAGATAATAATTGTACACATTTTTAAAGTATAAATGCTGTTAACTTTTTTGAAAGCAAAACTAACATTATAAAATCCCATTTAATTGGGTTCAGAATAAAAAAAATCGAGAATATTTTGGATGCATTATAAAGCGAACTTATGAACGAATATTTAGATTAATCATTCTTTGGTTTTAAGTGTGTTCATTATTTTACTATACGAGGAATCATTAGACTGAAACCAGGAAAGAAGGTGCTTTGGGGTTGCAACCCTCCCCAAAAAGATAAAAAAGAATTATTATTATTATTATAAAAATCAATACATTTGTTTATTATTAATCTCCTTAGAAAACTATGAGAGCATTGCTTTTTGATTTACAGGCTCGAAAATTTTCCTGTTTTAGCTGTCAACTGATTCGTATTTGTAGCAATGACGTAGTTAAACACATTTTGGTTAAAACTATTTTATGTTTTTTTTATATTGCATATCTATTTCATCCTGCCAGATCTTAAAACATCACTAATAGTTTTTCAGCTTGACTTAGCTCCTTGTATATGAATTTATGATGACAACGAAAGTAAGTTAAAATGTTAAAAACGTCATTAAATTAGGTAAAATTTGTAGAAGTTACGATGATACATAAGCGCTTTATGGGCACATCTCTAGCCCTCCAAAAATCCATAATTTACTACTGCTACGACCTAATACTTAGAGTCGTCTTTGAATGCTACAAATATTTACGGTAATAGGTTCCGAATCCATGGACTTTTGTATCTTGTAGGCAGAAGCCTACCTGTGCAACTTGCATTCAGCTTCTTTTTGTAAAGATTCCTTTAACTAAAAACGTATTTAATTCTATGAAAAATTGTGATTTTATAGCTTAAAACGAGTCACTGTCCCTAATGGATTTAAATCATTCATGATACCAAGCTGGACTATCTTTCAACTTTAGTCATCTTCTATTTTTGGGAGGAGAAAGCAATTGTTTCATTTGATTCCGTACCTTTTTTCATACTAGCCGACCTCCCAGCGAAAGGACATTGAAACCCACAGATTATTCCTGCATTTTCTTAAAGTATACAGGGAGGTGTTACGGGTGATTGCCAGTGTTCGAAGCCTTTAGCCAGAATTCCAGCCCTGCAAACTAACCTCTAGGTAAGGCAACCTGGTTAGAAATTTCTTTGATTGGTGGCTTATTATTTGAAAGCGAATTGAACCAATTACTACTGCCTGCCCAGGAGCCTATAAAATCACCCATACCAATATTATGGAGACTAGAATCTCAATTACAGCTCCCTACCTATTCGTCATCTAACTGACAAGAATTTTTCGTTAAAAAAATGCAGAAACAAGTAAGTAAATGACTATTACTTAAACCATTAGTAAATAAAGGGCCATTATAGGTTTACTGATGTGATGAAAGTAAAAAAAATAAACATGCTAATTGGTATTAGATGGAATGTTTAATTCTTCTAAATTTTCTTGTATTGAAATCAATTAAGCTTCAGACTGAATCGATCCAAAAGAAATCAAACTAGAACAACGTATAATTTGGTCTTTTATCTTAAAAGAAATAGGGTTTTTCAGGTCTGTGGTCCCAAATTAAGTGAAGTAATTTGAGTCATTAAAAATTTGCCTATCATATATTTAAAAAAATAATGGCTGTTAATTATGTGCATTTGTTCAGTTTTAATACAAGATGCCTGTGGATAACATGAATTCTGTACAGGTAATGATAATCGGAAGTATTTGTGACCAACGTTCTATGGATTATGAGTTAAGAATAGTCTACTGGTACATTCATGTGTTTACACTAGGGTGTTACGAAACGTGCGCTCAAGGCTTTAAAGTAGATCTTGCACAAGTAGTTTGACTGGAAATCATGCATACTACTAGGATATGCATATAATATCAATCAACTCGCCGACATAATGTATTTACTCAGACTAGGCCCTCTAAAGTGTCACACTTATACGCAATTTAGGAGAGAATGTGCCTTTCAGCCTTGTACCATATGTACTAATGGTCAATGGCTTTTCAGAACAAAAGCGTATCAGAGGGGCTTCACTTGCTTAAGAGTAAGTTCTACTGGATACTACAGGCACGTATGACACCTCAAAGTTCTAAAATTGAGCATAAAATTTAATTTTAACAAACGTAACTAAGAGTTTACGTTTAGAATTGTTTGATAAATGTTCAAAATTACATATTTAAAAGACTTTCCAAGTTTAGGGAAGAGGGAGGAAAAGTCAATAAAGCAATAAATAAATTTTG
Source organism: Pardosa pseudoannulata (assembly GCA_032207245.1). Lineage (NCBI taxonomy): Eukaryota > Metazoa > Arthropoda > Arachnida > Araneae > Lycosidae > Pardosa > Pardosa pseudoannulata. The sequence goes on along the minus strand of CM063505.1, from coordinate 101,444,420 downwards.
AATCAATGTTTATATTTATTTAGCTTATGAGATTAGAGAATACTTTAAACTCAATATTATCTATCTATATATATATATATGTATATATGTATATATATATATATATATATATATATATATATATATATCATATATATATATATGTATATATATATATATATGTATATGTATATATGTATATATAGTATATTTATATATATATATATATGTATATATATATATATATATATATATATATATATATACGCATATTGTATATTGTAACGATCCGTTACATTACCCGAGCGAAAGAAGAATGTAAAGTGACCTTTCGCAGCGTACCATTATGGTTAGCGGTAAGTAGACACGTGTGGTCCGGACATAGCCGTTTGAGTAGTAACGTCACAATACCGATGCAGTCGCTTAGGCGGCGGTACATTAAGAAGTGTCAGTACGTCGGAGCCAGTGTGTCTGCGTCTTTATGATGTCTTCTACTGTCAAAAGACTCGAGTAATAATTATTAATCTAGCGATGCTGTATTGCACATGTGGGGCCCAGTTACCGGTGCCGCAAATGAATTTAAGTTGTTTTGGTCGGTTGACTTAAAGACGATCTTTCGGCCACATTTGGAAACGGATCAGCTGATCCAGGCTGAATTGACCGCAAGATTGCGTCACCCTGGTCCTGGAACGTTTCGGAAGAATCACGCTGGGGGAACCGGGGCCCCTATAAAAGAAGATTGGCTGAGTCAAGAAGAGGGCTTTTTCTTGAGAGTTGCTTTGGAGTTGGTTTTGTGGAGCTCGAGAGGAGTCCACTTGGCTCTCCGATTTCCAGAGCTTGATTTGTTTTAGAGACCGCCAGCGTCTTTGATTTTGCTAAGAAGTCGACTCTCGACTTTGGGATCTCATTCCCTTTAGCTTAATATTTTTTCTACTTCGTGCTTAGAAGTAGGTCGCTGAGAGTGACCCTTACTCTCATTTTGTATTGTCCTTCATCTTTAGTTTCTTCAGCGAACTCCAGCGTTATACTCATTCTGAGCGTTTGAGCCTCAGTGTGAAAGCCAACTGTACTGATCGTCAGCCCGGAGATTATAGTGTCAGCGTTTCGTACCTGCATTAATTAGCGAACTGTTCCAGTGTTAGAAAAGGATTAGCTTCACTGTACCCACGCATTGTAATTGCGTTAACGTTATCTCAGCACGAGTTCTCAGAAGATTTAGAATCTACTGAAACCTGTACATAATTATTAACTCGAATAAAGTATTTAATCCAGAGTAAGCGGTTGTTCAGCTTGTATAATTGACGGCCTCGCTTACCCATGTTTCAGGACGTCACAATATATTATTAATGTATAGCTATACATATATTGAAGAATATCATAAATACAGGTTACTATAGACTCCTTAGAGTAAAAAAATTATGAAATTCGACGAGTGATGGCCTAATGATGGGGTGAAGCTTTTCGGTACTAGAGTTAGCGAATTAGAATCCCGCTGCAGGTATGGAAGTATTTAGTAGCTCAGAATCCGCTGTAAGTTCTGGTGTCATTAACCCTCGTGTAACAAAACTGTAGACCATAGCCATCTAAACCAAGACCTCACGCCCTCAAATATTAAATTCAAGCAAATTTGAGAATTACAGCCTGTCCTCGTGTAGTGAAAAAGCAGTGATAAAGGAAGGATGTCACATACGAAAAAAGTAAAAAAAGAGATAACGGACTATTTGGCAGTAATTTTAAACACAATACTGTAAAGAAAAGTTAAATTATAATTTCTATTTGTCTAGATTTCATTTGATGGGCTTACTGGTTTGGTTTGGTTTGGAGTGCTACGGTCTACTTTTTGCAACACCGGGGCTTATGAAACCGGGACCTACTGCTTAAAGCCGATTTTGAACGGCTACGAACCTCCATGCCTTAGTTGGATTCGAACCCACGAACTCTTGCTCTGAAGGCCAGCACCCTAACCATTCGGCCATCATTCGGCTGATGGGCTTACTGAAAAAGTAAATTGAAAGTTGTTAGTCCTCGTGTAACTAAACCAAATAGCGTAGTGTCTCAAACCAACAAAATCAATCTTGAAAAATCCTAAAGTGTTGGTCTCCATACCTCATTCATACCTCAGTTAGTTTGGAACCCACAAACTCCGATTCCGAAGGCCAGCACCCTAACTATTCGGCCATCGTTCGGCTGATGGGCTTACTCAAAAAGTAAATTGAAAGTCATTAGTCCTCGTGTAACTAAACCATACAGCGTAGTGTTCCAAACCAACAAAATCAACCTTGAAAAATCCTAAAGTGTTGGTCTGAGAGAAAAAAATTATAAATAATAAAAGTCATTGATTTTGTTTTTGGTTTGGTTTTTGGTTTTGGTTTGGAGTGCTACGGTCTACTTTTTGCAACACGAGGGCTAATGAGACCGGGACCTACAACTTAAAGCCGATTCCGAACGGCTACGAACATCCATGCCTCAGTGGGATTCGAACCCACGAACTCCGGTTCCGAAGGCCAGCACCCTAACCAATCGGCCATCGTTCGGCAAAAAGTCATTGAAAATTTGGGTGGTGGTGTTTATAGTGTTTCCACATACCTTCACTTAAAAAAGGAAAATATTTTGAAAAAAAAAAAAAACTCTACTATTTTTAACATTCTTTATAATAAAAACACACAAAGCGCTAATGGGTTGAAAATATTATATTTTTTTAAGTTTTGAAATACTGCTTCATGTATCAGGATTTTTTTTAATAGAGACGAATTTTTTTTCTGAACAATTTCAAGTTGGTCTGATTTGAATATTGCCAATTCCAATCAGCAGAAAGCACTCCAACGTTAACTTAATATACATTTATTCCAAACTTTCAACAGAGAAACAAACGAGACCTTCGTTTCCACTCTCACAAATGACTCACTAATAAGTTGAGAAAAGTTATGTCTCTTTCAATTTCGTGATATGCAGTTGTAAACATGCTTATTTCACGTATCATTTTTAGCAAGTTGAATTTATGTAAAGATTTCATTTCTCGTTTAGTTTGATGAATATATGAAAACTTTTTGCAGACTATGAATCTAAATACACGTATAAAACAAAGCAACCCAACTTAACATTGCCTTTGAGACTCCCAAAAGTTCATAATATTATATTTATAAATGAATATAATATTTTAAATAATATAAAGGAATTTAAATATTTTACGCAAGAGTGAATATTTATTAACAAGCATAGTAAAATGCTAACTTTAAATAAAACTATTTAATATCTGTAATTCAAATAATGTATTTTTTAAAACAAAATGCTATTTTAATAAATACTTTAATATATTTATATCTCTTTTCATACAAAATAACTTTGCATGATATGCAGTATAATGCAAACTCTAATATTCGCTACAACTAAATTTTATCTTTATTATGTAAACAGCAATTACATCAACTGGGAATATACGTAGTAATTCATAACTTAATAAAAATATCTAAATATCAAACTTTTAGAAATTTTCTAGTAAAAAGTCAAAATATTTGATAGCTTAAAAATTAAATTTAAAAATAAATCTAAATATTTAGCTTCATTTTGATATTAAAATGCGTGTTCTATGAATATCCTTTAATGATATTTTAACAAAAAACCAATTGTTGTTATAAATTAAACATGTAAAAATACATTAAGGTGATAGTGGTTGGTTGGTTAGTTGGTTGATTAGTGTTTATTGGCGTAATATTTTCTAAATACATACTGCATCACGCAAGTTGTATAGAATAGAAAAAATTATATTAAATCCCCATGCAAAACTATTTTTGAAGATAGCAAAAATAAATAAAGAGTTAAGAAATATATATAACTTTAATATCACTTTTCAAAATTCAAAAACATATGTTGGTTTTTAGTTAAGTAATAAAATAATGTAAATTTTTATTCCTCTTCCCCGCAGACCCCTTCATTTCGCATTATCAAATGTGGTATACCTATTTTCACGGTTGTGAGCCAATTTGACTCATAGAATGTATATGAAAATAAATATATTTGGTAATAAATATAGTATAAAGTAAATATAAAGTATAAAGTACATAAAGTATAGTATAAAGTAAATATAGAGAAGAAGTCGAGAACACTTCTATTCCAATGACAGAAATTCGTGCTACTGGCGCACTGAAGAATTCTCAAGTTCAACAATCATGCAAAAGAAAAGGATGTAGAAACCATTGTACTAAATGTAACAGAAATGTTTGCGGTTTGGTTTTGGTTTGGTTTGGAGTGCTACGGTCTACTTTTTGCAACACGAGGGCTAATGAGACCGGGACCTACAGTTTAAAGCCGATTCCGAACGGCTACGAACATCCATGCCACAGTGGGATTCGAACCCACGAACTCCGGTACCGAAGGCCAGCACCCTAACCAATCGGCCATCGTTAGGCGAAATGTTTGCGGAAAATGCGTTTACAAAAACAGATTTTATATGTAAAAAATGTTTTCCATGAATTTTTTTAGTATAAGTATTTTATTTAAATTAATTTGGAACTATATTTTGTGCAAAAAACTTCAATTTTATTGTATGAGTCAAACTTGCTGACTTCAGTAAAAATAGGTATATGATCAACATCCGTAAATATAGTGTTAATAACTGTTATAGTGGCATTTTACAGTATATAGAATGCAGATGTCAGTCTAAAAAGAAGCTACATAACAAGCTTCTACAAAAGTCTTAAATACATATTTCAGGGCTAATAGTTTTTAATTTATGATCGGTAGCATTATTAAAAGTTCTGCTGAAAAGTTTCCTTACTTACAGTGCAAATTGCCAACATAAGGGGTTGAGTTCTTCTGTTAATAGTTCAGTTACGTACGTGCATACAGATGTAAAGTAGAAAGTCATCATAAAGGATTCAGGATTGGTTGATTGGTTGATTAGGAGTCAACTGTTTTGCTACGCGAAGGATAATAAGACCGGGACATACTGCTTAAAACTGATTCAGTACGGCTACGAACATCAATATCAGCAATATTGAACCCACAAACTCTGGTACCAAAGAGCAGCGCCCTATCCTTTCGGCAAACATTCAGTAATGGTCAAAAATTTAAAGATTCAAAGTTAAATTTTCCTTTACATACATAAGGACGTATCGAATAAATTAGTTAAAATTAATTCAGGCAGGGTCAAAATGGGTATTTTCGAAGAAATTTAAAAATAGGAGCTTTTTACGATTGAATTGTTTTATTACGTACAAAAAAGTTAAAACTTTTTTCTTTCTCCTCCCTAAGTATACTTTACATTCAACCAGTTAGAAATATATAATTTTCGGTAAGTTTCTCCCAGATCACAGGCCACTGTCACTTTAACTGTATTGAAAATGATAGTAATATTTTTAAACTTAACACATTATGTAAAATTACGAAAGTGTTAAAACTTTAATCTAATATAGGCAAAATTCTTTGTTTTAAGATGAATCACAAAAAAAATATTAAAAAAATAATTTACTATTGAAAAGCACTTTCTTCTCAAGCACGCGAGGATCTAGCTGTGATTTATAACTGCAACAGATAAAAAAAAATCTTGTTTTTCTACCATAGGAAATGAACGGCGTTTTATATCAGACAATCTTTTGAGAAGAGAATTTTATTTTATAAGTTTTACCTTCCGACTTTCTGAAGAAGTCGAAACTTTTTCTCAAAAAACTTTATACAAAATGCATTTTATCTGACGTTGCTTATAAAAATTTAATTCGGTTCAAATATGCCGGAAAAACTTTTCTGGTGAAAATTAAAATAATATATAAAAGTTACCTTCCGGGATGCCAAAATTAACTTCATGTTGAAATATATTTTAAGTCAGTTTTCTTATAATTCATCTCTTTAAGTGAAACATTTGCATACCTAGAAAAGAAATGAATAATTTTATTAGTTGAAACAAAATTTATAAATACTAAAATGAACTAATGCTAATTCTGATTATATCAAAACTACATACGACCTCGTGTTATAAATATTTTCAAATTTCGAGTGCACTAAACATTGTGTAGCTAGAAGGACTAGTCGATGTTAAAAATCCGCGATATATTTCTAATATTATACATTATTTTAACGATATATTGATATTATTAACTACGTGTTAATAATTTTTTAAGCTTTATTACATATATCTTTATCAATAAGTCTGAAATAAAAATATTTCAGAAAATTGTTTTTCAAAAGTACGTTATTTCATTAGACATTAGTATTGTATAAAACTACTCACCGTGAAAAGTTGGAAAGAAAAGCAAGAAATATAAGCAAGCCAAAAATTTATATATTATTATATGTGCATATAAGTAACAATATATAACAAAATACTTATAGCTCAAGGAGTTTCAAGCATGGAATTTCTGATTACGTTAATTCAAATGGTACCATTAATAATTACACGAAATGTAATTATTAACGATCATTTCATGTAATCATCATTCCTGTAGTTATTATTGATAACTAATGCGACTAAAAATAACTAATGTTTCGGAAATATTTCAAATTTTTAGGCAATCCCAGGAATGTTATACTCCCGGGATTTGGGGTGGGAAATAAGATACCTTAACACCTACATGTCATCAACTCTTGTCTTTTACCAAATGGATGGTAACTACACTGTACCAGACTAAACAACCGAATTTCCCTTAGAGAATTTGACCTTGTTAATTTGAATTTTAGCTTAAGTCTTCAAATCCCCTATATAATAATGTCCTACGTTATCTGTTCGTCTGTACTCGAATTTATGAAGCGGTTGGACCTGAAATGAATAGGGACATCCATATTGGATTCTTGATGAGTTAGGGTTAGCAAAATTCAAATCTAGCCTTTAAAACGTTCAAAATCTACCCCTGCTCCCCTTTTCGAGAGTTTAATGTCATTATTTCAAGCCCTATTTTCCCCAGTTAAGAGCAGACGATTAAATATTTATCACAATAGGTAAAGATAACATTTTTTCTAGCATTATGACGTCATTCCTTTAATCATCTCATTTAATCACTTTTTTATTTTAAATTATTTAAAGGTCGTCTGCATTATTGTCATACGTTTTATCACTGAACTTAGATATTACGTAAATAATTTTCTTTTATATTTAGCTTAAATAATAGATTGTGTAAGTATGTGATAGTTTTGAATTTAATCATCGATTATATTTTGTCGAAATGAAAGTTTTATCACCGGTATTAAGAGCAATTTTTTTTCAAAAAATTCTAGGATTCTATTTCACGGACTAATAAATATCTAGCGTTTATGTTATATATCTTTGAAATTTAAGGTGTGCCAGATAATTCTCAGCCAAAAAACAAACCATTTTTTTTACCTGCCTCATAGAGTACTTTACAATTCTGGAAAATGAAAAATTTCACTAATCCCGCTATAGGACGGGCTATATGCTAATGCTGAAATATTTCTTTGTTATAAAATTAGGGATATTTACATATAAACCCAGATGTAAAGTGCTGTTAACATTTGTACAATTAGTGACTAAAACCCTAAAACTGAAGTCGAAAATTATTTTCTGTCTTCTTTGTTTAAAGATTATTTTGGTAAAATTCAAAAAAGGCCAGAAATAAAGCAAAATCTTTGGTTTTGTATAAGTATTTCCTATTCTGTAATCCATTTCAAATACAAGGAAACGAGGTTTCCCTGTTCTAAATGAACATGCCATTGAATTCACGAGACTGCGCTGTTAAGATAAGAATAACTTATTATTCATTCAGTTGCAAAGGCACAAACAGAGAGTGGGGAAAAAAAAAGTTAAAAGTCATTATCTAAAACTGCTGAAAATGTTAGAAAAATAGGAATGCAATTAAAGCTGATTTCCTGGTAAAAATGAACGACACACTTTTTATTTCTTTTGTAGAAACACTTTCGGTCTCTTTCATTGTGAAGAACCAACTGATATTCAGATGAAAAGAAACGAAACAAAAGATAATTGCATTTGCAACAATTAAATTAAATTTATTTTCCCTTTCATCCCATTCAGGACTGAATCAGAAGTGTTATCTCATGCAAAATAAATGAGAACTAATTAATTCTTAGTTAATAATTAATGTCACGCTTATAGTTTAAAGAATATCCAATAACTTTGTATGATAAATTATTACAAACTTGCTTTTTAAGGGTTGTTTAAAAATGTGAAAATTTTATCATTGCTCTTCAAACTTTCATACACGTTTGAAAACTAATAAGTAATTATAATTTAAGAATAAGATATTTAAATTTTCCCTGTTTTTTAATTTCCTAAAAGTATAATTGTAAGTTACTGTGAAACTCTGAGTATGAAAAGAAAACGTAGTTTTAATTAGAAACGTGTGTAGAAACGTGTTCAATGTTAGACAATAACAAAGAAAAATTATATATTAATTAGAAAATAAAAGTTAAATATTAATAATTAATGTCATTAGAGTTTAAAAGAATATCCAATAATTGTGTATGATAAATTATTACAAACTTGCTTTTTAAGGGTTGTTTAAAGTTGTGAAAATTTTATCACTACTTCTCAAACATTCATACACGCTTGAAAACTAATAAGTAATTTTAGCTTTAAGAATAAGATACTTAAATTTCCCCTTTATTTTAATTTTCTAAAAGTATAATTGTAAGTTATTGTGAAACTCTAAAAAGAAAACGTGTTCAAATTTAGACTATAAGAAAGAAAAGTTAAATGTTAATTGGAAAATAAAAGTTAAATATTAATAATAATTGTCACGTTTATAGTTTAAAAGAATATCCAATAACTGTGTATGATAAATTATTACAAACTTGCTTTTTAAGGGTTGTTTAAAGTTGTGAAAATTTTATCACTGCTCCTCAAACATTCATACATGTTTGAGAAATATAATTGTAAGTTACTGTGAAACTCTGAGTATGAAAAAAAAAGTAGTTTTAATTAGAAACGTGTTCAAAGTTAGACAATAACAAAAAAAATGTTAAATATTAATTGAAATAAAAAGTTAAATATTAATAATTAATGTCACGCTTATAGTTTAAAAGAATATCCAATAACTGTGTATGATAAATTATTACAAACTTGCTTTTTAAGGGTTGTTTAAAGTTGTGAAAATTTTATCACTGCTCCTCAAACATTCATACATGTTTGAAAACTAATAAGTAATTATAACTTTAAGAATAAGATATTTAAATTTTCCCTGTTTTTTAAATTTTCTAAAAGTATAATTGTAAGTTACTGTAAAACTCTGAGTATGAAAAGAAAACGTACTTTTAATTAGAAACGTGTTAGTAACGTGTGTAGAAACGTGTTCAAAGTTAGAAAATAACAAAGAAATGTTAAATATTAATTGAAAAATAAAAGTTAAATATTAATAATTAATGTCACGCATATAGTTTAAAAGAATATCCAATAACTTTGTATGATAAATTATTACAAACTTGCTTTTTAAGGTTGTTTAAAGTTGTGAAAATTTATCACTGCTTCTCAAACATTCATACACTTTTGAAAATTAATAAATAATTATAACTTTAAGAATAAGATATTTAAATTTCCCAGTTTTTTTAAATTTTCTAAAAGTATAATTGTAAGTTACTGTGAAACTCTGAGTATGAAAAGAAAACGTAGTTTTAATTAGAAACGTGTGTAGAAACGTGTTCAATGTTAGACAATAACAAAGAAAAATTATATATTAATTAGAAAATAAAAGTTAAATATTAATAATTAATGACACGCGTATAGTTTAAAAGAATATCCAATAATTGTGTATGATAAATTATTACAAACTTGCTTTTTAAGGGTTGTTTAAAGTTGTGAAAATTTTATCACTACTTCTCAAACATTCATACACGCTTGAAAACTAATAAGTAGTTATTACTTTAAGAATAAGATACTTAAATTTCCCCTTTATTTTAATTTTCTAAAAGTATAATTGTAAGTTATTGTGAAACTCTAAAAAGAAAACGTGTTCAAATTTAGACTATAAGAAAGAAAAGTTAAATGTTAATTGGAAAATAAAAGTTAAATATTAATAATTAATGACACGCGTATAGTTTAAAAGAATATCCAATAATTGTGTATGATAAATTATTACAAACTTGCTTTTTAAGGGTTGTTTAAAGTTGTGAAAATTTTATCACTACTTCTCAAACATTCATACACGCTTGAAAACTAATAAGTAATTTTAGCTTTAAGAATAAGATATTTAAATTTTCCCTGTTTTTTAATTTCCTAAAAGTATAATTGTAAGTTACTGTGAAACTCTGAGTATGAAAAGAAAACGTAGTTTTAATTAGAAACGTGTGTAGAAACGTGTTCAAAGTTAGACAATAACAAAGAAAAGTTATATATTAATTAGAAAATAAAAGTTAAATATTAATAATTAATGACACGCGTATAGTTTAAAAGAATATCCAATAATTGTGTATGATAAATTATTACAAACTTGCTTTTTAAGGGTTGTTTGAAGTTGTGAAAATTTTATCACTACTTCTCAAACATTCATACACGCTTGAAAACTAATAAGTAATTTTAGCTTTAAGAATAAGATACTTAAATTTCCCCTTTATTTTAATTTTCTAAAAGTATAATTGTAAGTTACTGTAAAACTCTGAGTATGAAAAGAAAACGTAGTTTTAATTAGAAACGTGTGTAGAAACGTGTTCAAAGTTAGACTATAAGAAAGAAAAGTTAAATGTTAATTGGAAAATAAAAGTTAAATATTAATAATAATTGTCACGTTTATAGTTTAAAAGAATATCCAATAACTGTGTATGATAAATTATTACAAACTTGCTTTTTAAGGGTTGTTTAAAGTTGTGAAAATTTTATCACTGCTCCTCAAACATTCATACATGTTTGAAAACTAATAAGTAATTATAACTTTAAGAATAAGATATTTAAATTTTCCCTGTTTTTTAAATTTTCTAAAAGTATAATTGTAAGTTACTGTAAAACTCTGAGTATGAAAAGAAAACGTAGTTTTAATTAGAAACGTGTGTAGAAACGTGTTCAATGTTAGACAATAGAACACGAGACAAGAACAATAATAAAGAAAAGTTAGATATTAATAATTAATGTCACGTTTATAGTTTAAAAGAATATCCAATAACTGTGTATGATAAATTATTACAAACTTGCTTTTTAAGGGTTGTTTAAAGTTGTGAAAATTTTATCACTGCTCCTCAAACATTCATACATGTTTGAAAACTAATAAGTAATTATAACTTTAAGAATAAGATATTTAAATTTTCCCTGTTTTTTAAATTTTCTAAAAGTATAATTGTAAGTTACTGTAAAACTCTGAGTATGAAAAGAAAACGTGTTCAAAGTTAGACAATAACAAAGAAAAATTAAATATTAATTGGATAATACGTTTTACATAGATAACCTAATTGGACATTAGTTGCCATTTTGAGAACTAAAAGTAATTTTCAGATATTATCAATCTTTTGTTACATTACGGGTAACTTTATGCTGAACTAAGATTACATTAAAACCGCCTTACAAACAGATGAAAAATAAACAAAGAAACATGCAAACAATTAAATATATCAGTACAAATTCCACTTCTTATAAGAGTTGCTGTTTGCTTTGAAATTACTTACATTATCTACATGAGCAGCACATGAACTAATTTCATTTGTTAGCCTTTCATTGTAATAAATACTGTCGTAATCCTAATTGGACAATGCGTTTTACATAAATAACCTAATTGGACATTAGTTACCATTTTGAGAACTAAAAGTAATTTTCAGATATGATCAGTTTTTTGTTACATTACGGGTAAATTTTGCTGAAACAGGGTTAGATTAAAACCGGATTATAAACAGATGAAAAAAAAAAACAAAAAAAAACATACAAACAATTAAATATATCAATACAAACTCCACTTCTTTTAAGAGTTGCTGTTCGCTTCAAAATTGCTTACATTATCTACATGAACAGCGCATGAACTAATTTTAATTAACCTTACATTGTAATAAATTCTGTCGTAACCCTAGGTTAGAAAAATAGAATTCTATTTTTGTACACATAATTTTACGTCACTATTTTTCTAGTACATGATATCTGTTAACCCTTTAATGCCTAGCGTATCATTTTAGATACTGCTAAAAAATAGCTTGTAGAGTTTTTATGTTTTCTTAGAACAAATTTTCCTTTTGAGAGTAGGTAATGGGCAATCTTATAAACAATCTACGAAATTTTCAAGTAATTTCTATTATTTCTATTTTTTTCATTTAGATCTAGATTTTATGACTTTTCGATCAGCGCTCATAAATTTACTTTTTCGGCAGGTACAGACTGAGATCATGACAAATTTGCTTTTTCCATTACACTACAGCATTTTGCAGAGATTATTTTACCTGCAATATCAAATAAATCTTTTTTCAGGAAGTTTTTCCTTTTTTTTTAATAAATGTCACTCTATGTTTAAAACGATAACTGATCACTAACGTGACATGCTCTAGTATTCAAAATTGTTTGATCTTCAAATTTATTTCGTTCTGTACAGTCCATATTAACTTAAATTTAAGATAGGCAGAAATGTAATCGGCAGAAATGACTTGGGCATTAAAGAAATGTCTAATATTTTTATTTTCGAACAAATCCATTGGAAAGTGGCAACCAACATACTTTTCCTCATTTTAAGGTCACGACCCTTGTTTTACAAACCACTAGTTCTATTTAAAATAATAGAAATATCTAGAACAAACTTCATTCATAGTGTTTAACGTATTCAAAAGAAAAGGGCAAAGGATAAACTTATTTCTGATATTCCTAGCAGTTGTCACAAAGCAAACCACGAAAAGTTTTAAACTTTTTAATACAGATATACCCAGTAAAACTAAGAGAAATACAGTTTCCTTTCGAAAAATATTTCCTAGCTTCAACAATTTATCCTGTACCTATCCCAATCAAATAATCTATGCTTCTGTCACAACTTCCTATAACACCCTCCATCACAAAGTGTATTACAACGTCTATGTATCTTGAACGCTAGATACCTAAAGCAGTCACTATCAGATGTTTGAATTTATCCTCAACAATGCAATGTTTATCTGTATTTGTCGTTTCCGGGGGATAGAAAATTGATCTCCTTTCGGTTTCAAAACTTTTTTAGCCAAAAGACAGAAGCTTTAAATATATGTCTTAGGAATTGAAAATGACTTAAAAATATTGTGAGGCGTTGAATATCGTATAAAAATTGGAAAAGTGAGTGGCAAGATTTAGGGGAGCAAAGAAATAGAACAGCGTAAGTTATTTCTAACGAATGGTCTTTCTTTTTCCTAAAAGCATAAAACTGTTGAAACCGCACATAAAGAAGAGACATAAAATATTTGCTTTCGGAAAAAGGTTTACGAAAATAAAATTCCCGGTTTCTCTTTTATTTTAAAATCGCTATATACTGACAGTTGGAAATAATTATAATTAATATTTAAGAAATATTTTAAACAAATGAAAATTATGGTTAAAAATATTCATTTATTTTTAATGCAAATCAATATAAATCAAATAACAATTATAATAATATACAAATAACAATATTATAAGGAAAATTGTGAAGAACTTATGAGCTGAAGTTATTCAAAATATTTTAATTCCCAAATATTTCTTCATTACTTTAGTGGGATTTTTATATTTTAAATACAAGAGGTCAGTTATACCAATTGTTAATTAGTGCTCTACCTAAGAAATTTTAAAATTTAGATGTCATCGTTAGATTTTCTGGTGGTTTTTAAATAAAGCAATAATATATGATACTAGCTTAGGCTTCCGGATTTGCCAGGATTATCTTAGTTGATAAATTAGTTGATGTTTTAAGAGAATTATTAGAACTAAATCTATTCAC
>CM063505.1:101408148-101425648 GCA_032207245.1 Pardosa pseudoannulata | reverse complement strand
AACGTAAACCCTTTGAGTAGGGTTGAACAGGTTACGTTAAAATTTGAGTGTTCTAGAATATTTTGTCAATCGGTCATTACTTATACAACCAGCTGATTCGAGTTACGTTCACGTGCTCTGTCCGACTAATCAGTGGAAGTTGTATGTAATAATAATATTAATATTTTAACCCTCATGATTAGGGAGGAAAGTAAGGTGTTGGGGGTGATTATAAATACAGTATAGTAAATGTTTATTGTCGTTGTAGTTATGATATATGCTGTAATACTAGACTCAAGACTCGAGTTGGTGTTACATGGCCCCCTGGATTTTTTCGGCTGCCAAAGACGGACACCCCGAGAGAGGGTGGGCAAGCCCTGTTCCATGCAGGTTCTACAGGAGGAGGGCGAGAGATTAGCCCGCGCCAGCTGCAGAAGGACATTTTGTGGAGGCGAAACTTGAGAGATTCCACCCCCACCCTCGCGAAGAGGTGAAGAGGAGATGCTCAGAAAGAGCGACATTCTTGTGAAAGGAGCTGAGACGAGGAAGGTGGTTTTGGGCACAGTTTATTTTTGTCCTCGGTCTTATTTGAGCCCTGTTTGGGGTATGATTTGGAGTGTATATATGTTTTAACAAATCTTCTTAATAATAAATGTTTAGTCACTGCATTCCTTATAGTCGGCCACATAGGCTTTAATCGAACCCAAGATACCTGCTCCAGTAAAAATAGGCGGGCAGGTATAGAACGAGGCGTGCAGACTTTAGAAAGTGCAGCCGGGGACGCGCGAGGCGTTGACATATGCATAACACAACTTTTATGTACAGTCGCAGCTGGCACTGTAAAAATGCATATTTTGAATATTGCACGATAATACAATATTGTTTTATTTTTATATGTGCGGCCCAACTCAGTTCAGTAAATTGGTTTTTGGCCCACCAACCGATTTGGGTTGGGCACCCCTGCTTTAAATAATCACATGGAATATATATAAGAAATTTATTTTTTGAAATATCAAACGTAAAGACATAAATACAAGCAGAGCAAACTAATTATTTGTTACAATAGTATTTGATACTTTAGTAAATGAATAAATTCTAACGAAGTGTTCGTATAATATTTTAATTTCAAGGAAAATAACATTAATGTACCGAAATTTGATTGCACTTCAGGCTTTAATTACACATTTTATAACATATCATAAGAAATGATAAATATTACTTACTGGCAAATAATACTTTTAAGAATTTTTTAATGAATAATAATACAGTTAAAACTGAAACCATATTCTAATCAAATATCTACAGAGTAATCACAATGTTATAAATGCTAGTTAAAAATCTCGCTATCCTAGGAAATACTGTATAAAAAATTAATAAAATGTAATAATGGGATTTTACATAATTTTTTAAAATTTGATTATGCAAAATTAATAAAAACAGACACCCGCACTGAGTAAATTTTTAAAAACATATGATTTACCTTTTATATTGATTTGCTTTATTTTTCATTCTATATAAATTACAAACTTTATTTAATTTAGATGTTTTTCAAAATATCAGGTTAAATATATTTTATTTGGAAATTTATACTTTGAAGACAATTTTTTTATTTGTAATTATAAATTGCAAATTTATTCTTTTGAGAAATATATTTTACATTTAAAAGTTTCCTTTTTTCTTATTACTACTCATAACTCTTAAAAAGAAGCTGTATCTACAAACCGCTATACTTATAAAATCTCTTTTTCTAATGTTAATTTCGTTTAACGTTAGAAATACTTAAGAATGCCTTTTAAAACTATTTCGTTCCAAAGAAAAGAGGATTCGGGAATTTCTTTTTGCAGAATTAATTTACACTAGATGGAATCTTTCCGCAAACCCAAAATATCTCGCTGTTCATTTGAAATAACGTAATTGAATCAGTTTTGGTTCACTTGATAAGACAACCTATTTTGGAAAATCAGTGAACATCTTAATTTGATTTTGTCACCGATGAAAACAAGTAAATTTTATTACCCACGCTTCCTTTTTCAAATTCTTTTAACACTTTAATCGAATTTCATGCATGCAAATGATGATTATAAAACTTTTAACTGTAAAATAAAGATTCTTGTTAATTGTCAAAAACTTATTTCTTTATGGAAATTAGGAACATGTGGGTATATCTCAAAGAGATACAAAATGTATTTACTCAACGAAAATAAAAACTAAATACAAATTTCGCTTTGTTATGAAAATCTCGGAGAATTTACAAAGAGTTCAAGAAGTACTGATTAAAATAGATGAATTCTTTAAGGTTAGACAGCCACCAGATGTAGAGCGGACTGGATTTGTAGTGAAGCTGAGAAGGGGTGACAACCAAATGCGGCGTAGAGTGGAAAAGAGTCAGATGCGTTGAGATGTTTAAACACTGTGTTCTAGAAAAGGTGTTGAAGGAAAATAAGAAAAGACAAAACCGAACTGTGACCGAATCAAATTGAAGTGGATCATAGCGACGCTGCTTCTCAAGAATCAATTAAGTTCTGTATCCGATGGCTACCCCTCAATAACAAACTATGGTTTACAAATCAAAAGCACAGTTAACTTTGCTATGTCCTTGCTTTCACATATACAGTGTCTGTCAGCCTTAATGTTATTGCAGTTTAAGTTTCAGTCAAAAACACACACATAAATCGAAAATTCAATTATGCACAAGTTTCCTGAAAATTAATAAGTCTCAGATTTAAAACATGTTTATAGATACAAAAAACACACACATATTATTAGCTGTAAAAGAGCTACTTTTAATACGATAGATGTTTTCGCTTGGTCAAAAGTAATACAATCATCGTAACTGGGTTAACTAGATTGTTTTTCTCGTATGGAACGAAAAACTACAATCACCAACTAAACAAGCTTTCTTGGAATTTTCTAGTACCCTTAAAAAATATAACATATATCTTCTTCGAAATCAGAATACCTTTACACTGTTATGTAAGAGGTTGAAACCCCTGATATCTCTTAACACAAAAGTCAAATCATAATTTCTAAAAAGTTTAGTTAAAATATTAAATTTTTCATGATAACAATAGAATTCAGTAGAGTGTATAATAGAAAATCACAATGGGAATTTTTCTACGGTGCGTGATTGGGAAACTAAATTAAATGTTCTTTAAAAATTTCAAATCTTGAATATAAACTTAAATATATATCTATATAATATATATATATATATATATATAAAAGATGGACTTCTCGATGGGTGGTTTCAGTCATGGCCATAAAAATGATACCGGTTTAGCTAAAGACCTTTATTAAGATAACGTTGAAGGACGGGTTCCCACTTCATCATAGGGACAGGAGAAACTGAAGGGTCAGCTAGCATTAAGTTCTATGTAGAAGACACGTAACACCTGGATCAACATCTGTGGGAAAATATCTCTAGAAAAATCTGTCTCCGACAGCGTGTATCTCCTGTTTATTTGGAAATTTCCTAAATTGTCCGCTAAGGCCATGTAGGATTATAATTGGTCAGCTCCCTTCTCCGAGGGCGTAAACTGTAGCCCCAGTGGTCAATTTAGGTTAGGTGTTAAATAGGGGAATTCAAAATGAAGAGGGAATTTTTATCCCTTGATTTAAGTTTTGAAAACCCCTGAGAATTTTCCTTACAATATATATTGTAAGGAAAATTCATAATAAAATTAGAATATTAAGATTAATTTTTCAGATTTTTTTTATGCTAATGTCATATCAAAAATATTTTTAAAATTTCCCACAGATTCTTTTTAGATATGAAAAAATTCATCGAAATTCCAAATCTACTGTATCAAAACACAGATACTGAACAGCTGCATTATTTAATCTCTATTTAACATCGAAAAGTGAAAAAAAAAATAAATTGTATATTAAAAAATATTGGGCCAAATACTTTTAAAAAGAAATACTTTTGTAGCAGAAATTTTATTCATATTTCTTTGCAAAATAGCTAATTAAGTTTAATATTCCAGATTTTTCCCGAAATTTTTCAAAGAACATTTAATTTAGTTTCGCCATTCACGCACCGTGGATAAAAAGTTCCCATTGTGAAGTATTCTATTTTTCCATACACTCTACTGAAATTTTTCTATTGTTATCCATGAAAAATTTCCATTTATTATGAATAACCGGAATAGAAATACACTTTTTTTTCTGTCTTTCCTAGATATGATCGCAAAGAAATCCCTATGATTTTTTCTCCTACAATATTGCTTCTCGTGAAAAAAGAATACTATTCCTTTTTTTCCCTTCTTTACAATTCTTTTTCAGGAATCTTCAACACACATCTTCCCTTGGCTACGACTCCCCGTAGGTTTTTCATGGATGTCATTTCACAGTTTCCTTGTTCAATAAAATTGATCCTATTATCGTTTTTATGCGATACGCTGCTTCTTTTAAATCTCAATTCTTTACATATTTTATTATTTTATTAAAGGTTTTTGTCAGTATAGTTGCAAGAGATTTGAATGAATTTTCTTTTGTTACGCTGAAATATGAATTTATTACCAAACAATACTAAAACAAAAAAGTTCTTGGACAATTTATCACGCTACTTATTTTACATTCATATTTTATATGATAAAGATTTTGACATATTTCTGTTACAAACCGTGGAACACAAATTGAAAAGTTCCATGTAACAATAAATCAGGCTTTGAATAGAATCAATTCTGCAAGAGTGAGACAGTCAGTTTTGTGTGACATTCAAAAAGGTAATTTTTAGCTATAAATCAAATTATATCTCTGTTTATACTATTATGAGATTAATCTCATTTTTAGCTGACATAAGTGGTAATTTATTGGATAAATTTAGCTTATGCTAACGTGCAGAAGAATATTTATACAGATTGGTGGACTACCAATAAACCTCTGGCTAACTAATTTTATGAAAATTAAAGATAATCATTTCATAAGTTATATTTGAAATGGTATAGTAAATTAAGTAAAAAAATAATTCATCTATCATTAGCACGTTAGTACATGTTAACGTGCAGAAGAATATTTATACCAATTGGTGGATCACCAATAAACCTCTGGCTAACAAATTCTTTGAAAATTAAAGATAATCATTTTATAAATTATATTTGAAATATTATAGAAAATTAAGTAATAAAATAATTCATCTATAGGGGAGTAAAATTTATAGAACTTCATAAGAGGCTTAAATTGTTTAAGGGAGGAGGACTGCAAATTTAAATTAAACAAAACAGAAGGTGTATAAATGTTAAACACAAATTGCTTTATTTCTATATTCACTTCTTCAAATCTGAGACACCAATCTTTTCAATTTTGTGTTATCAACTATTATCGAGAACTAAATCAAATTTGAAGCTCCATATAAGGTCTAGATGTATAAGGACTGTCACACGACTAAAGTTTGTTGAATATATTTTAAATCTTTTCTCCCAATTTGGCACCTCTCTCCTATTTGCCGATCAACGAGTAAGAGGACATTAAATTTCAAATATTTGTCCTACAAAATCCTGTGTTTACAGATAGATATTTTCATTGGGGTTCTACCCTAGCTGAATCATCTGAAATTCACAATGAGAAACAAATTCAAACTTACGAACCGCTGTATGCCCTTCCTGTTTCAGCTTTATCAGTCGCTGACAGGTCCCCTTGCTTACAGTGACTACAATACTGTCCTTTATCTATAATATTCTTGAGGTAGCACCAAGCAGGCTTTTCAAGGGAAAGCAAGGAGTAGATCGTGAGCACTAGATGACCTAGTGGAGAAATTGTCAAACTTTTTTTACTGTGGCTTTCCAGATAGAGTCCGAGGCACTCTAGGCTGGCGCGATATGCAGTTTGCAAATCGTGGATAAGATACGTCATGCGATAAATACAAGTAAAATTTTTAATATGTTTGGGTAATGCTGAAGAGAAAACAACTTAAATTTTAACTTTTAAATTTATTTTTACCTTTTTATTAATTTCTCAGTTTTATGTCCATTTTTTTTAAACCTTGAAATATCCTTAATATACCTATGCTGTCCATCCTATCAAGTAATATTACAAGTTAAATTAAAAGTGGCAACTAACATGTGGTCAATAAAGATATACAAATTATTCAGCGTGTACCAGATAATTTTCAGCTAAAAAACAAACCATTTTTTGACCTGCCTCATAAGGTACTTAACAATTTTGGAAAATTAAAAATTTTACTGATACCGTCATATGACGGGCTGTTTGCTAGTTCCTAATAATTCATCAAACTATTTATTTTAACCATTCAATAAAATTTCGTAAATACCAACATCAGGTGTTTAAAATATAGTGGAAAGCTCATTTCTAAAGAAATTAAATATATATGGTCATTCATTAACTGTTTATATGGATCTCCCTTTTGAATGTTACAAACAACAAAAACTGAGAAACTGAAATTCCGAGAATGACATCCTCTGCCTTTTGTGCAAATCACGTTTTTGGACTGAATCGACGAGAAAATGAAAATTCGAGAGACGGCTATACTTCACAATGAGGGATTGTTTTGCTTGAACAAAAGATTGGTTTTTTCCTCTAGAATACCTACAGCCGAATATATTACTTCAGCATTTTCCTTTTTGAATTTATCAGTTCTTTCCCCACTTTTTATACCTCCACAAAGAAATAAATCTCCTTCCCTTCTTTTGTTTTCGGTCTTTGAATCCTCAAGCAATCGGATTTTTTGGGTATTTATCCACTTCTATGATGTGTCTCCTTTTTTTATTTAGGGAAGTATTTAGAATACAAAACACTCCGTTATTTAAAAAAAAAACATGGCTAAAACTATTATTTCGCACGTGCTATTTTTTTAAATGAAGAAAGTCGTATGCAAATCCCGATTTCATACCATTTTTTTTGAAAGAAGTACAAAAAATAATTTTCTTTTTAGAGACTCAATTTTGAAAGAAAGACTTTTGTTTTCTACAAAACGACTTAGAATTTATAGTATTTAGAATGTATTTGTTGTTTCCCCGAGACAACAAGATTATTGCTTTACATAAACTTCGTCAACATTCCCAGATAATAGTGTAAAATAAAAAGTAAGATTTATAGAATTACGCAAAATTTATTTTAAGGAAACACAGAATATCTTCAGTTTAAAGAATCTGTTAGAAAATTAGTCACTTTATTTTATAAGTAATTTAAGTATTTTATTACCCATCTCATAACCACTGACGATATTAGCATGTATATATTATGCATGCATTTTTCATTCGAGCAGTGACGTATTGCATACGTTTGAAGATCGTTTCTTTCCCTACCGGTAAGTACTCGGGGGGAAAGGCTACGTATCAGTCAGTGTGGTTGTGCTGCCATGTGTGTACGGCAGTTAGCCGATGTTTATTTTCCTTTACTTTTACGTTTAATAAATGTAGTTTTAAATTATGCTAACGGTTGTCTTAATACTGTTCAGGATTAATAGAGCAAAATGCTTCTACTTCAACTATTATTCTATTATAGCTTTCAATAAGCTAACAGAATCAGCAGAACGAGTAACGTCTTCTCGACAGTTTTGCATACTCATTACAAGAAAAGTAACTATTTCAGTTAGTCAGGTTTTTTTCCTTACTTTTACAAAACCTATCGACACTATCGCATGAATAATATCTGCCTTTTAGCTATGATAACGTGTTATTTAAACAAATTGTGTGCGGGTACATTTCGCAGCGGAATTGTACCGGGAGCGGGCGTTTTGCTAGTAAATTTAGTTATTTTGTTAAATCTCAATAGATCGAAAATTATTTAATTTTTTAACCAACTTTTTATATTTTATATTGAAATATATAAACAAATATATATATATAAATAAACATATATATATATATATATATATATATATATATATATATATATATATATTTATATATATTTATATATATATATTTATATATATTTATATATATAAGCAGTAGGTCCCGGTCTCATTAGACCTCATGAGCAAAACAGAAGATCGAAGTGCTCCAAACCAAAACCTAAATGTGTTATTTGTAAATTTAAATAACAGCATCGAAAAACGGACAGTAACCGGAAGTTTCTATTCAGTAGCATATGCAATACATGGGTAAATTTATAGCTCCTGACTGATAGCTGTAAATATAGTCAATATAGGGCACCACATGCTATTTTAGCTATTTTAATTAAATTATTTTCAATTCTTGTAACTTGAATTAAAATAGTCTAAGTAAATTTAGCGTTCTTATAAGGAAGTATGTACATGTATTTATTATTCATTTGTTTATACTCGAAATTTAATAGTATATAAAAATGTCTAGCGAAATACCAAATATTAGAAGATTATGATGCCAACAATGAGGATTCTAGTTTATTCATGCTAAGCAATGTCCGAGGTTCAAACTTGAGTGAAGTCTAAAAATACCTTTTTATACAGGTAGAGCAAATATTGAATAAATATGTAGTTTAGAATGTGAGGTCTATAGGATCCTGTTTGGGAATCGTATATAAAATTAGAAAGTCCAACCCTACTTTTTTTGAGGATGATAAAAATTATGAAGGTATTTCGAGGTTTAGTCCAGTTTTCACACTTGCAGTACATCAAGTCTTCAGAGAAGTTCCTTCCATTCTAATCCTACTCTTTAATTTATGTAAATGTACAACATAGTTTTGGACAATATGAGAGACCAACAGATATTATCTGGGCATAATGACATAAATTTTGTTACTGGTAGTCGCTTTATTAATAATAATTTAATAAATAAAAGTGATTATTTGATAGCAAAATTATAAATCTATGAAAAGATGCCTAATATATGGAGTCATCTTGTAATCATAAATATAATTTTTTAAAGCTTGTTTTTAGAAGTGGTAAAATTTCCCGCCAGAGTCTAAATAATAACTGTTGCTATTGTTTTCATAATTAAAAACAACGAGGGATGATATAAAAATAACAACATGTGATACTACAAGATAATTTGACAAAGACCTACTGCCTTAGACCAATTTTATGCATATCATAATGAAAAAATCTGCAATTTTAGAATTCAAA
Source organism: Pardosa pseudoannulata (assembly GCA_032207245.1). Classification (NCBI taxonomy): domain Eukaryota; kingdom Metazoa; phylum Arthropoda; class Arachnida; order Araneae; family Lycosidae; genus Pardosa; species Pardosa pseudoannulata. The sequence continues at coordinate 101,416,662 of CM063505.1, read as the reverse complement.
TGGTGAGATATGCCTCTGATCTAACAAACATTTTTATGTCTATTCCTTTTATAAAAACGAAGGAAAAATACGACCTTAACATTTTGAAGATTGATATCCTTAGCAAAGGATTAAATTATGTATAGAAAGTATTTTCAGTAAGAGATTTGATATTATATAAAGGTATTATATGATGAATATCGTTTACTAATGATTAAATCTATAAGGAAATCTATTAAATTTATTAGGAAATTATTAGAGAGAAAAATATGTTTTGAGAAAACCATCTACGACTTTAGGCTTCGATGGTAAACTCTTTGACTTTATAAAAACCTTCCTACGGCTACATTATCAAACAAGAAATCCCGTAGAAACGTATAAAGAATCATTTTCTTTCCTCGTTAATTACAAATAAAATTTTCATAAAAGTTTGCATTTATATCAAACAAAAATATTTCATTGGTGAATATAATTTTCTTTAAAGAGAGATTCCAACGTGACTGCATGAATAGAAGATCCTACACATAGTTTTCCGAAATTCATAAATTCAAAAAAAGATGCTGTTTGTTAGTTCTAGCTCGATATCTGAGCAAAATAACTGACATTTTTCCCAGCTTGGCACCGGAAATGTTTACTCGTCGCAATACATCTCGCGATTCTCATATTCCAAAAATTCTTGCTCGAATACCTTGCAAGAATTCTGAATGCGACTTATTTCTTTGTTATGTTTATATTTCGGATATCTTTTAGATTGAATCCTCAGAGCAATCCGCTTAAGGTGAGACCCTGGTAATTTTGGGAGGGATTTGAATTCGCGGGGCCTTTTTCAAAGATAAAATTGAATTTTCTCTCTGGTTCCAGAGTTTTCTTTTTCTCTCTCTCTTTAACTTCCTTCTTGTTATCTGAGCTATTTCTGAAAAGGAACGATTGCAAGAGAGCAAAGCTTTGTTGATGATACCAGCTGAAAATATATTGGTTTATACATGAATATACATATATATAAATATGAGTATATATATGCGTATATAATAATATTTTAATAAAACTGACCACTTAATTCTAATTATATTTTAAAATAAATTTCTTACAATTCTATACCTGAAATCATAACCTTTATCAAAAGCCTTTTTCTTTTTTAATTCTGGTACACTTTAGCGGCGATGAGAAACCGAGCGTAAATTCTGTTCAGCCCAACTAATTTTATATAAATACTTTATGTAACTTAGTTTCGGCTGTTATCTTCCTACCGTGGTATACTTTGAACACTGATTGGTTAACTGCCTTGCGCCCTCTTGACACTATATAACCAAACGTACAAAGTCCGAGCGGCAGAGCGCCAAAGACGGATGGTCGCCTTAAACTCTACATTTTTACTTTCAAATCCTGATGTTTTCTTAAATGGTCTAATCACTGTTCTTTATCCCACATTAATACCACTGTTAAGTTCGTAATGGATAAACAAACATATTACATATGCGCACATAATACACACACATTTATATATATGTGTATATATATATATATATATATATATATATATATATATATATATATATATATATATATATATATATATATATATGAAACATATCATAGCATGCCATGCTTCAGGGATGTAACGTCGAAGGGGGTGTGGTCATCCGCAAAAAGAACAAGATTTATCAAGATAACTTTAGCAGCATTTTTATTTAGCAACGTTCAACAGCAAAATACCTAAAAATATGGTCTTGCGGCGCTTTATAACTTTGGGGATGCCACAGACGTGAGAAATGAAATGTGCTTAATCAGCAAAGTAGGATGGCTAGTTAATTTCGCCAACAGGAAGGAGATTTTTCTAAGACAAAAGAGTTTAACGCCAAGAGGCTGCTAAGAAGATGACGAAATCGCGGATTGGGTGGTTTTTAATATAGGAGTTATAGTTTCTATAATATAGTTTCAGTTTAAGACTAAAGTATTAAATTTTTACAACACCAACACTATTCGTCAACCTTCATTCGTCAACCAGCGGCACAACTGTCAGACGGGGCATTACGTCATTCACAGCAGTAAGCAGTAAGAAACATTTATTTAGCTATGGCTATGTATGCTCCTGAGACACTTCAACTTCTTGCGTGTGACATCAAAGTACCTCTAACTCAAAATTTCTCAATCCTTTAGGTCCACACAGAATAACGTTCCAATGGCCCTTTAGAACCTCGCACATGTAGCGAACAACACTGACTCTTTCGGTATTCTTCAAATACAGTTAAAATAAGAGGGTTTTCTTTACAAAAGACAATATTTATAGTTGTAGCAGTGACCATAATAATTTCATACAGATGTTCCATTTGAATTTCCACTCCTCTGCATTTTCTGCTGACAGAAAATTAGCAAATTTTGTAAGTTGTTTTTTATGTAACACTCATGGAAATCCGCTCTCAAAGTCTCCATTAAAATTTGAAAGCAATATCACTTTTTATTTAACTAAAAGGAAAGAAACTAGAGTAACATTCCCCGCTCCAAAAACGGCAAGAGACAATCGCGGCGGTTCTCCTACCTACGCTTAAATAATACTCCTCTCTACTTTCTTTTTACTATGCAAATGTTAATCGTGGAATAATGTCAAACTTTAAGAAAAAAGAAGAATGGAGGCAATGAAAGCAAAAAACATCCGGATACTTCTCAATTGGATGGTAAAATTATTCGACACTTATTTTACTTATATTAGTACAAAAAAAAAATTAATAAATTCCGACTTCATTTCTATCCATTTGAAGGAAATTAAGTTATTCTATCTTTATCCCTTATATAATTAGTTACCTTTTAGTTTTAATGTTTTCCTCAGTTTTGAATCACTAGGCATACACACATGCTTTATTAACATGGATTAACATGGATTATAAACATATGTATGTATGTGTGCGTATATATATTTATATAAGTGTATCAGATACGTCGTAGATACAGAATTTCGCGAAAATGCTTATCTCTGGTTTTATATTGTCTTCGAATATATATATATATATATATATATATATATATATATATACATATACACACATACCACATAAATATATATATATATATATATATATATATATATATATATATATATATGTATATATATATGCACATACATACATATATATATATACATATACACACACAATATATATACATATATATACATACACACACACACATATATATATATATATATATATATATACACACATATACACACATATATACATACACATACATATATATATACACACATATATATACATATATATATACATACATATATATATATATATATACACATATATATACATAATATATATATACATACATATATATATATACATACATACATATATACATGCATATATACACATACATACATATATACACATATATATACATACAACATACATATATATACATACATACATATATACACATACACACATACATATATACACATACACATACACACATATACACATACACACATATATACACATATACACATACACACACATATATACACACACACACACACATATATATATATATACATATATATATATATATATATATATATATATACATACACATACATATATACACATGCACATATACATATATATATATACATATATATATATATATATATATATACATACACATACATATATACACATGCACATATACATATAGACATACACACACATATATATGTATATGTGTGTATATATATATATATATAACCTTCGTATCTTTCGAAGGTAATAATATATTAAACAAATATATGCATCATTGATCGATGTTAGAAAATATCTAGAGTCTATACTTTTAACTGCGTTGATTAATCAGTCTATAGTCCGAGTCTGTATTCTAACAGAAATGTCATCGGGCTTTATAAATCATGCTTTAACTGATCGTAGAATCAAAATTAATTCTCCTTTCGGGCTCCACTGTAATATGTACGCTGTTTGATTAATTTGCATCCATCATTTGCTATTGAGGACATTATGTAAATGTTTTATGTAATAATAATTCTTCTTCTCAAACTAACACGATTAATAATGTGCTGTTGAAAATTCAGTATTGAATTCAAAATAAGACTATTTACATCAAACAGTTCCCTCTACAATCACAGTTTCAGAGTTATTTGAAATTCTAATGTTTTGTTATAGAATAATATTTGTTACGAGATAGATTCCATAGATCATTATATTATGAGTAGTACTGGTTTAATAAAGTTTCAAGACTGATCTCTTTTACAATCTCTGACTTAAATTTTTTCTCGCTAGAGTTCCTTGCTGTCGGAATACCTATTAGATAATTACCATTTAAAAAGTATACTCCAAATTATGTTTTCATAAAATTAACTATGGAAGATCTCGTTATTAGTAGTCAAGGCATAGGATAAATCCCCTATATAATAATAGTCAAAGTTATATATTTGTTTGTCTTCAAATATATGAAGCGGTTGAACCTAGAATGGATAGAGACATCCATATTGGATTCTTGATGAATTAGGTTTAGAAAAATTCAAAGCGAGTAAAGTTTATCTTCTCCTAAACTTTCGATTCGATTCTAAAATAAGTAGGTATAAATATGCTTTATACCACGGCAAAAAATACTGTTGTCTTTAAAACGTTCGAAATCCACCTTTCCCCCATTTCCGAGCGTTTAATGCGTTATTTCAAACCTTATTTAGTTAAGAGTAGGCGATTAAGTTTATCAATTTATCACTTAATAAATAGGTTAAAAATAACGTTTGTTTTCTAGCATTATAACGTCATTCCTTGAACCATCTCATTTAATCATTTCTTATTTTAAATTATGTAAATATCATCTGCCTTATTTTCATACGTTTTATCACTCTACTTAGATATTAAGTAAATAATTTTCCTTTATATTTGGCTTAAATAATAGATTATGTACATATGTGATAATTTTAAATTAATCATTGATAATTTTTCTTGCAAGATAGTTTTCAGCCAGAAAACAAACCATTTTTTTTTTTACCTGCCTCATAGGGTATTTTACAATACTTGAAAATTAAAAATTTTACTGAACCCGTCATATGGCAGACTATATGCTAATTTATTTATAATCAAAAGTTCTTATTCACTTATTTTCTGTAAGCTTGCTAAATGGTTCAGCAATCGCAGACTGTTCTGATTCTGTCAAGTAACTGTCAAAGACAAGAGGTCTAATGAGACAGGACCTACTGCTTGATGCCGTTTCAGAACCATGAATATCTGTCTGCAGTGAGATTCACACCCACGAACTCAGAAACGAAAATTACACTCTGTATCCGTGAACACTGGTATAATCTTTCCATGTACACCAAGATCACAGAACGCGAGCAGAATCGGAGTGGTCAAGATTAGGAACTTTGAATTTCAGTCCAACTATAGAAGGTCCCTTTGGTTTGGCGGGATCTCACCCTCCTTTCAGACAGTGATCTTCCTTTTTTTGTGGGGGGAGGCGATTTTTTGAGTTAGTAAGTGTCGGAGGAGTGAAAAGCAACGCTGGTTTTTCTTTTCTCTTCTCAACGGACGATGGATCCTTCAGACAAAGAAAGGGACTAATGGTCGAATTCTGCCTTTCGAGATCCTAGCCAGAGTGAATCACTTGTATCAACAAATAATAAGTCTTTTGGCTGTATTTCTTTAGGTATTTATATAAACTAATATTTTAATGAAGATAATTTGGTGTGTAATAATGTATTCAATACTCCCTCAGAATCAACCCGACAATAAACTTTGGATATGATTTCCCATCCCATGATGCAATTAGAAACAAATGCGTTCTATTAGTATGTAAGAGTGGGTAATCATCTGCATGGCCTAAATATTTCTGAATTCCCAGCTTATTCGGAAATATACTGTTTGGATTGAATCGTAACTAAGATGATTTTTGTTTACAGAAGTAAAAGAGTAACTGTTACTTTAATATCACTTTTCAGAACAGTAAAATCATAAATAGCAACTGGTTGATAAAATTTATTATAAATTTCTTTCATATCATTTTCAAACAATTCAAATAAACATATATTGAATACCCAAATAACTATTTTAATTAGCATATTAAAGTTTCATGAAGTGACTTTAACAAAACTACAAAAGCTTTAACAAGAGGTGTGATATATCTCTATATAGGATAAGAAATAAAAGCCCTTTAAATTTTCAAACCGCATTTGACCATATCCATTGGGAACTCAAATATAAAATAGAAACTGAGGTAAAACAATTCTAATTCTGAAACTCGTTATTTCATTCGAATAACAGCAACGCCTTGTCTAGTCTCAGTATCGAGTCTAAAGAACGGAACTCTGAAAAATCCAATAAGTTTAAAATTCAGAGACAAAACCGGAACAAGGACAAATAAATCTTTCATTTTTTTTATAGTAAAGATCTAAGAAAAACTCCCGAACAAATAAAGAGAGGCGAAATGTATTCCAGTATTGTTTCCCAGAAGGCTACAGAAAAGAGGAATCTCTTCGTTTAAGAAGAAAGAATTTCTGAGCGCTGAGAGTGGTGTCGCTCCTAGACTCGTCATCCAGTCAAGAACCCTAGCTGCAAAACGTGATTGGGCCTTAGGGGGAGCAAGAAGCTTGAGAATTTAGAGTTGGAGGCGAAACTTAATTCTTTACTGTGATCATTACAAAAAGACCCTCTCCTCTCCCCAAAGGAGAAATCTCTGATTTATGAGGTTTGAACAAGGCACCTATGAGAAGTTTGGAACAGGAAACAAACATGAAAATTTCATGAAACAAACGGAAATAAAAATTAAAAGGGATTTTCCTAAGACATGGTATAATCCCATATAAAGATTTTATTTATAACCTGTGGTTAAGTATAATTTTTCCTATGTAACTAAATGTTCTCCGTTGGAATCTATAAATGCCCCTTAAAAACATCTAGAGCAACCTTTTTTAGTAATTGTTTACTAGTATATTAAAGTCCAAAAACAAAACCATTTCTTTTGGTTTATGAATTGGAAAAAAAATTGAATTAGATATTGGATTTTGGGGTAAAAACTACTTTCGAAATTCTCCTGATTTATTGAGTTTACGATTTACCATGCTTACAACTATAAGAAAACATACACACAGATATCTTTATCCATAGTTTTTTTATGCAGTTATGATGGAGGTACATGCATAAATAGGCTTAATTAAATTTCCTTCAACAAGTTCGTTAAAACTTTTAGCCATCGTGTTCATAAAGAAACAAAATTAGAGATGTGTTTGACATAACTTAAATTTCATTTTTCTTTTATATTGAAAAGGCAAGTCATTTATCATACACTACAGAAACTGGTAAATGTTCAAACAAGGTAGGGTAGTGTTTTCTCCACCAAAATCTTGTGGGCTAGATTCTCAATTTTGGAATGAATGTTTGTTGCCATACAAGTTCGGCTTTAAGCAGTAGGCATTGGCCTAATTAGCTTTCTTATAAATTTCTATCAGGAACACATTAGTTCCATGTTTCTGTCTAACTGAAAGCGCGAAAGAGAAATTATCACTGATGCATAAACATTCTAGTTGACTATTAGAGAGAGCGTAGCTATGCAGAAAAGATGTTCTATGGTTTATAGACAAGGAAAATATTAAATAAAAAATATTATTTTAAGTATTGCCACAAGGGGAATGATGTTTAGATGCTTGAGCTTTTTTCAATGGTAAAAAGTTATTTTTCGTGAATGTTAAATAAGCATTTTAGTACTTTTTAACATTTATTGAAATCTGAGGACAAATACTAAATGGATACCCCTCCATCAGTTTATCCCATGTGGTCAAATAGAATCAGATGGGAAAGATTACACGATATATCCAAGTTATTCAGGGGTAGAAGGATAAACCGGAAGACGGAAATAAAATATTGAATCAGATTGATTTAACAGTATGTAGAGAGAGAGAGAGGAGTTATGAAATGTTACAATATACATTGAATACTGTCTAATCAGTAGTCATTCTTTTGGTTATTTATTATGTAAAAAACACTTATTTTATATTTACTCTAAAATTCTTTAACCAAAACTAAGTATAATTTAATGTAATTTTTTTTTGTGGCTATATTAAATTTTGAAAAATATTTTCCCCTTAATTTTCACACCATAGAACATCTTTCCCACATAGGTGTATTCCTATTAATAATTTTTTTCTACATATAACCGGGATATATCATATTACACACGTACATATATATACATTTTTAAAAAAGTTTCAAAACATAAAAATCATATATGTTTTTAGAAGAAAGGAAAAATGTTTGAAAAAGGTATAAGCACAATTCTGCATTAATGTTACTGTACGAAATTATTACACCAATAATCTAAAAACTGCTAAAAATACTTTTTATTAGAGCGAACCACACAAAACTACTTTGAAACATTGATAAGACGTTATGTTACTAGTCATACAGCAAAACTAATTTATAAGGTCATTAATGGATCATAGTTCTCGAAAATGTCTTACGGCGTAGTGGGAATAAGAAAAAGGTAGAATTGCTTTTAGCAACAATGTGAAAT
>CM063505.1:101283148-101403148 GCA_032207245.1 Pardosa pseudoannulata | reverse complement strand
TAAACTAATATTATGATTAGAGCAAAAGTTGAACGCTTCTCGGATCTTTCATTTTAATTTTATTTTCGTTTAGTGACACTGCTCCACTATGGAGTGGCGAGTCATATGGAATAATAAAATGTTATATTGCACTCCATTCATATCAAGTATTCTATAACATCTACATTGTTCCTAATGAAAATAATTTATAACTCCAGTTTTATATAATATTTTTTTTCTGCAGAAATACCAAACAAACTTCACAGTAATGGAGAAAAGAAAATTGTGGTAAAGTAAAACTAGGCCTATATTTTGCAGCCTATGTGCATACTATAGTAATTTAATTAAGTTAATTATTATGCGAGAAAAAGGTTTAGGAACAAATAAATAAGTTCTTTAATAAATTTGACGATAGAAAAAAAATTTTATTGCGAAATGTATGTAGTTTTACACATTATCCCTCTTATTCCATATTCCCCGCAATAAAGAGCGGGACTATTTTATTTAAAATTATTTTAGGAATTCAAAAATTTTCAAAGTACACAAAGACTTTACATACTAAAACATACGTAATGCCAATATAATACTATTATCTCAAATATGACGGAAATATAAACTGCTTTTTCATATTACCCGAACTTCCTGTGTTGAAAACATCCTAGGATGTCATATATTTATATATATATATATATATATATATAAGAAGTTTATTTTCTATCAATTGTAATCCCAATTCTGCAAAGAGTTTTATATTAGACATATCTATTCCTCTTAAGTTCACTCGATGTGGTGAACAAGCAAATTCCTGTGCGAAACTTGGAAAAGTATCAAATGTCGATCTAAAGGACAAAATTACAAATAATAGTAGATACTCGAAGATTTAGTAAATTGTTTAAAAATTTTTCATTCACTCTCCTAGAACGGAAAATTCATTCCAAAAAAGTGTGATATTTTAACAAAGTGATTTTTTTAAAGTTGCATTCAAAAATCGATGGTAAATATTAATTTACTAAATTGGGTTAAAGACTGCCGTGTTAGTACAATTGTAAAGAAAGTAACGCAATTACTAATTTACTTCGTCTATATAAATTCTGTACTATTTATAAACCAATCTTATATATGCCACATAGGGACAAATAATTTGGGTCAATTGTGCCCTAGCTCAAGTAAAAGAGACTTCAAAATAAAACTTCCTGCAAAATTATCGGAAGAATCAACGCTACTTTAATGAACTTTAGAAAGTTTTACTGTTCACGGAATCTCCACTCATAAAGCTAATATCTTTTAGCATTTTAGGAGGCTTACTCAACACCAACTCTTCAGATACTCTCTGGACTGTAATACCTTTCAGGAGAAAGCAGAGAGTTTCCACAGATCATTTCGATTTTGTTAAAGCAGCTAAAATTTCTTTGCTTAGCCAAACTTTCAAAGTATTAATATCTTTATCGTTAAAAACATTTGTACATTTAATCAGTTAAATAAATGGTATTTCAAGAAGGAAATATAAGAATATATCAAACTGAAGATTATCATGTCACAAGAAATTAACATCGAGAAGTAGTTTTAAAACGAGATTTAGTGCATGATAAAGTAAGACTAAGGATATAATTTAGTGTATTTAGTATATTCAATACAGTACACCACGATAACAGAATTGGATGCCTTACTTTATGAGTATTCTGATTTGAAACATACTACTCGAAGGAATCTTCATAGCCGTTCGGAATCAGTTTTAAACAGTAGATACTGATTTAGTTAACCTTAGCGTTGCAAAAAGCTCTGCTTCAAACCATTATAGAACACAAAGGTATTTTACTATATTCTTTCAACGCACAAAACGATAGGGGTTCTATATTTTCTGCTTTCTCTTTTTATTTCAGTTATTATTTATACAACGTGTAAATTATTTTAAAATTCCGATAAATATTCTTAGATAAAAAAAAACTTATACCATGAATTAAATCTTATAAATGAGTTCCGAAATTTGGCTGACCTTAATTTCGAAAAAAAATTAACAATTAAGTGTATTTACATATTAAGAAATCAACCATCTTACTATATTAGTAATAATCAGAAAATAATGTTATTTTATATCATTTACTAGAGTAACATCATGAAATAAGAACAACATGTAGAGCAAAAAAACTCATACCATGAATTCAATCTTATAACCGAGTTCCGAAACTAAGCTGACCTTAATTTCGAAAAAAAATTAACAATTAAGTGTATTTACATATTAATAAATCAGCCATCTTACTATATTAGTAATAATCAGAAAATAATGTTATTTTATATCATTTACTAGAGTAACACCATGAAATAAGAACAACATGTAGAGCAAAAAAACTCATACCATGAATTCAATCTTATAACCGAGTTCCGAAACTAAGCTGACCTTAATTTCGAAAAAAAATTAACAATTAAGTGTATTTACATATTAAGAAATCAGCCATCTTACTATATTAGTAATAATCAGAAAATAATGTTATTTTATGTCATTTACTAGAGTAACACCATGAAATAAGAACAACATATAGAGCAAAAATACTCATACCATGAATTCAATCTTATAACCGAGTTCCGAAACTAAGCTGACCTTAGTTTTGAAAAAAAATTAACAATTAAGTGTATTTACATATTAATTAAGAAATAAACCATCTTACTATATCAGTAATAACCAGAAAATAATGTTCTTTTGTATCATTTAATACAGTAACACCATAAAATAAGAACAACATTTAGCTCTGAATAATTCTATGATATTTCCTAATTCCTAACTGAAATGTGCCTGATGGATATTTATTCACTGTTAATACACTCAAATAAGCTTTTTAATGGAATCTAGATTAAAGATATATGAGACGATATAATAAATATAGGACATTGCATAGAAATTACAGCTACTGAATCTCGGACAAGCAAATAAAACTTTCTATCCCCCATATAAAAATAGTATCTGCATGGAACAAAACTTTCCAAATTCTGGCATTCACGGTGAATTCCTCCGAGATGACAGGCGAGATTTATATCTTTCGAAAGATACAAAAATTGGAGGTATTACAGAAAAACAGATTTCAAGCATTGGACTCAGAAAAGACTTTCTAAAAAAAGCCATTTCTCCATTTTCGCCAAAAAAATGCATCTTTCAGTGATAAGGTATTGCCTAGCAAACAACTATCATTTTGTTGAAGGTTCTTAGCGAAAAACGTGATTCTACAAACAAGGAATAGTTGAATACTAGGCATTGTAGGAATTTAGATAAAAAAAATACTAATATATACTGTCAAGACACGGGAAGCAATGGAAAAAGACGTACTATATTTCAGTGGAATAAATAGGGATAATGAACTTTTCTATTTATGTATGTAATAAAGGAAAAATATAAAATATTAATTACAGCTACTAATTATCCCCGGAAAGATCATTATTAGCCAATTCAATTTCAATATTTTCATAAAAAAGTTAAAATTAATTTTTTTACATCAAAGTTTGGTATATAGAGACAACGTCTACAGGAAGTTTATGAACAAATTATAACAGAGACAGATTGATGAAATAGAATTAAACTATTGTCTTGCAGTTCCAAGCTTGAAGCACATGGTAATTGTTGAAAAGGGGAATCATACTTTTATGATTTTACTAATACAAAATCATTTGACATTCTTCAATTGTGTGCGATATAATGATCGTTCTTATATGTGATGATAGAAAAAAAACCAGGATTCAGTCTCTTAATTTATAAACAAATATTATATAATGCATTTCCTATTTTTCTTACAACGATCGAAGCATGATACACTACATAAGAAATAGCTTTAACTTTAGGAGATAATTGCAGGTTTTATATACAACCTAATACATCTTCGCTTCAATAGATCTCATTGAAAAATGAATTTTTACTGAATTCCAACCAAAAGAACTGAAAAATATAGAGAAAGAGTTAGCGTTAGATTTAGAATTCGTTAAGTTGACGACAAACAAAGCGTTTGAGTCTCATTACTGTCTTCAAAATGAATTATTGTTTTAATTTTGTTTAAATTTAACACTCTAAGAATTTGTAATAGTTAATAGACAGTGTCCACCAAATCTTTAAAATGTACATCATTTAACATTTTTGTTACACACAAGTAGAGTTCTCTGATTGACTTACATTGTCTAAGACAAAGATGAAATTCTAAAATTATAGATTTATTTTTTTTAATCATACTTAACACAATAGTTCAGTGCCTAACTTTGAAATCCTCTGTGATTTTAGGGCGCTAAACACTACCTTATTTTTTATTAAAAACCATTTAACTATTAATAAAATATGAATAGACAATTATATTCAAAAAGTAATAGTAAAAGATTTTGTACAAATTAGACAAAAGAAGTCATCTTATGATGATATCAGCCTCTTAAGTAGTTGTAATTGATTACTATCTTATTTCAATAGATTAACTGAAATATGCAAACCATTTTCTATTTTATGTAATCTGAAATTATACATTTATAACCATAGCGAAATCTTCAATTGACGTATATTAACTGTCAAGTTTGAAAACTGCGCAACATATAAAAAGTAGATTATAAAATAAAATTAAAGTGCTTTAATATTGAATCATATATCCCAAATATTTATACAGATTTTATAAGTTTAAGTGATGTTGAGTTTCGGATTTTCAAATGAAATGTATGAATATATTTAATACTTTGTTACGTTATGAAGATATTTTTTAGTCTATTTAGTGGTAATTATACAAGATCAACATTTAAACGTAATGGGTGAATTGTAAGATTACAGATATTATAAAATAATGTCATGAGGAAACCTCAAAATACATAAAAGAAAACATGTACTCGGTAAAGCGATACGTATACGACAAACAGAGGCATCTATTTTTGAAAAAGATATGTTCCGCGGCCTGTATCGATGTTTCGTTTTCTGAGCTGTAAGACAAATGGCTTTCTAGGCAACAAAGTCGAAGATCGATAGTACACGGTGCTAGAAAGATGAATAGGTCTGTCAATATGTCAGTGACAACTAGAAAACTTTTTTTCCTTTTAAAGTTTCAAAAGAATAACCTGACATAAGGGTTTACTCACTTAAAATTGCATTGGACTAACAGATTATTCTCCCTCGTGTGTTTTTATGCTGCCGAGGCATGTTCCATTACTATAACTTACGATGCACAAATTGCGCTAAAACTAGTACATGTTGAGAGCGAAATTTTTCCCTCGGTAGCTGCTGTAAGCTTCAACGAGAACGCTACTTTTCAGCCGGAGTTCATAAAAGACAGTTTTCAGTGATTTATGAGTTTATTGTCACACTCATTTCGTATAAATTTTAATTTAAAAAGAGAGCTTGTAGAGAGATGACTGAGAGCTGAGATTGATTAGGAGATGAGAACAACAACACTTTTTTGAGATGAAAATCTCCGAATTTGAAAAGAAAGCAATGCATCAAGAAGACTTAGACACAGATAATAAAGAATAGATAAATAACTATATTTCCTTTTCATACACATTTAGTTTAGAGCGTTAAGACCTATATTTTTGCTGCATGAGAGTGAATAAATCCGAGACCTACTGACTAAAATCAATTTTCCTGCATTTTGCAGAATATTCGTTGTTGATTATAGTCAAGTTGTATCAATTTGCTGATATTTTTACTCGCTCGTTTTAATTCTTCTTTAAAATGTCTAATTTAAGAGGCAGGTTTACCAACAGAACTTTAACAAACGTATTCAATCTCAATTTCAAGAGTGCCTTCAGCTCGTCGAAATGGGACAGACTTACTGTATACTAAGTGGTGTCAAATACGTGACGCTGTTCTTTATGTGATCAATGATTCTTTGTCGTATTGGATTAATTGATATATATTTTAGATTTGCGAATATACATCTAAATAAGTACTAGGAATTCAGCAAGTACTTTGTTTAAAAGTAGCCAGATTCTTTTTAAATGACTGCATATGATCCATAGGTTAAGCATTTTCCCAAATTGCTGACTGGAGGACTATGCATTTGATGGCCCCTAACCCCCTATTATCTCTACAATTACCAAGAAATATTATGCCATTTGATCCTTGTGAATGAAATAAGTAGCAGACAGACTGGTGATGCATCAGAGAGATTCTCTACTCTCGAATAATTCATAAATTGACGAAACTTTTACCATTGACTTAGATGACTCACATCCACATCCAACTCAAGGGTTTATGAATGCGAAAACTTAAGAGCGTGGGGAAAACTTTTCAGTAATAATTATTTCAAAATTATACACTGATTAATTGACTTAAAATTTAAAAAACTTCTTTAAAAATATTTTCATTTACTTAAAAATTTAATTTGTGTAAAAGAGTAGTTTGTGCTTAATATATTGTAGATTTTCTATAACTTTTTAATATGATTGCGATTATTATCTTTTCTTTGAAAGTATTTAATTTGTGTTCCGTTTTCATATTTTTTAATGAACCCAGGAACAAGATTATATTTTACTTCCATGTAATGCTGAGGGTTACCTACCGGTTATTTACAGTTTGGCGATTCTAGTTTTCTGATTTTATGTAAGTAGGTTAGAAAACTGGTTATGAAATAGTTTAAAATGTTATTTTTGAACTGTAACTTTTGTTTAATTTTTGACATTATAGTATAGGTAGTTCTACTTTTACACTTTTATCCCAATATTCTTGCCAATCTTTATTTATGTTTTCTTTAATATTGATCCTGGAATCCATATAGGTTTATAATTTATGGATTTAATGGCGTTCTTTGCTAAAATACTTGTATATTCGTTATCAGTATTCCCCATATGTGCTTTGACAAAGAATTATATTAATTTCTCTGTTATTCATGTTTTTGCATTCTTTTTGTATCTCGATTATTAATTAATATTTTGGTACTAATTGTTCCAGATTTTTAATTACGGAAAGACTATCAGTATATAAATATAAGTTATCTTTACTCCAATGTTTTCTCTTTCTGAGGGAATCAAGTATAAAACAATTGACGTAGCCAAAATGTTTTTAGTGGGGAGAGTGTAATGTTTAAATTAAAGTACAATGAACTTTAAATCTTATAAAATTTTCTTAACGCACACACACATACAAAGTACATACATGCTTTCACATGTCTTATACATCCATCCATTTCTTTGCAAGCATATATAAATACGCATCATACATAAATCAGCAATACTGCAAGTAATTTCATTGGATCTTGAAAATTATATTTGCAATCACATTGAGTCTGTTATATCCAGTATTTACCAGAGAATTTAAATTAAAATAATTTTATGAATAAATAGGAAAATAAAAATTTATTGAGAGAGGTGATAATATGACATGTCCTTTTATTTTTCTTTTTTAAATTTGTATATATGGTTTTAAATAAAATATTAGAAAATTATGGCTTAATCAGTAATCTACAAACTACCATTTTATAGAAGTGTTTTTAATCTTCTAGCATTTAAGGCATGCATATTCAAACATTCATCTTATTTTATAGTGATGTCTATATTCATACTCCGAAAGTAATGCTAAATTTGCAATAACAGGGTAACAGGAAGGAGACAAAGTCATGTTTTTACTCTTTTCCTTATTGTAAACGATCTATCAATACTTTCAGTAGATTTGGTTTGGTTTGGAGTGCTACGGTCTACTCTTTGAAACTCAAGGGCTAATGAGACCGGGACCTACAGCTTAACGCCGATTCCGAACGGCTACAAATGTCCATGCCACTGTGGTATTCAAACCGACGGATTCCGGTACCGAAAGCCAGCACCCTAACCAATTGGCCATCGTTCGGCTACTTTCAGTGGAAACTAGTGATATACACAAACTTTAATCAGCTAAAAAAATCGTATAACGTACGCACTGCAAATATTTTGAGAGGTTTCGGATTCCCCCGGGTTTGTCCTATAAATATGTACTTGACTCTTATGAATTTGTTCTATTATATTTCAGGCTTTACTGGGTGAGGTACCCCTACAACACTGAACAATGACACTGACTGATTATATCTTTACAAGGAAAGTAGATGAAGAAAAAAAACGTGCAAAGTATATTTATAATTTATATCATGTGTATATTGATAAAAACAACTATAACTACTCCTGAAGTTTTAAGAAAAACTACTTCATGAATTAAAGGCAACTGATACTACACCCCCACTTGAAAATGAAATAAGACAAAAAATAACCACTACATATTTGCATCGGATAAATGGGGAAGCTAATGATCATTCAAAAGCATTCTTCTCAAATTTTCTCTTTGAGCATTTTTGCTTGCATAATAAATTATCCTCCAGAACTAATCCTCTTTTAAATAAATTACGAAACAAATCACCCTTAAAAATAGGGCTTATTTATCTGTACAGTTTTCAATAATCTGGAGCAAGCCTCCGTTCATTTATAATCAGTAATTCAATAACCGAATTCATAAGACGCCCCTGAAAAAGCAAATGTTTCCTTAAATTTTTCTTGAATCCCATTTAAGAATAATTTTTCCTTCACAATGAATAAATGCATTTAACGATGCTTTTAAATGTATTTATTTTCTTCCTCTGAATAAAATATGTACATCGGCTTAGTTTTGATTAAATTTTCTCCTTGATGACAACACATCGAAAAAGGAAATGAAGGGATAAAGCACAAAATAACAAAAATGGTATCCAAGACACCGAAAAGCTTCGATTGTTGCTATTAAATTAAGATAATGATCTCGCACTGTGTTTGTTAAATAGCTTTTACCATCTAATATGCTCCAAATATTCGCAAAAATGCATTTGAATTTTAGAAACGATTTAAGCTAATAGCTGTTAGTAAAATTTTCATTTCCGGTATTGTAAGCTGTGTCAATAAAAACAGGGTATTCTTTTATGCGAAATATATTAAAAAATATTTCCAATTTAGAGTACTTGTAAATGCATATTAAAATGGGAGAGAATCTAAGAATGCACATGTTTGAAATTGGTCTATTTAGTATATAAAATTAATAATATAGTTGTAACAGTATTTTGACAAATAATTTGGACATAAGTATTACATGTACTGAAACTTCAGCAATTATAAATTTTAATTAAGAGGTTTATCCACGAAACAGTTTAATTTCTCTATTATCTTTCATTAATTTTTTATTGTGGTTTATCTATTTAACTACGTAACAGTTTGAATCCACTATCTATTGACAAAATGATACTCGGAGCCTGAATCCCAAAGACCTTTCATTTAGGCTTGTCTCCAATAAACTTTGAATGCCCCGTAGAAATGGGATTAGTGTTTTCTTATTCAAGTATGCTTGTGTTCGGTACAAGTGAAGACGGGCTAACAGCAACACATTTTATTTTATGTTATTTAACAACGTAAAAGTTAGAATCAACTATCTATTCATACACTGAGAGTCGGAGCTTGAATCCTAAATACCTTTCATTTAGGATTTTCTACAATACACTTTGAATGCCCTGTAGGAATGGGATTAGTGTTTTCTTATGCTAGTATGCTTGTGTTCGGTAGAAGTGAGGACGGGCCAACAACAACACATTTTATGTTATTTAACTACGTAAAATTTAGAATCAACTATCTATTCATACACTGAGAGTCGGAGCTTGAATCCTAAAAAGCTTTCATTTAGGATTTTCTCCAATACACTCTGAATGCCCCGTAGGAATGGGATTAGTGTTTTCTTATGCTAGTATGCTTGTGTTCGGTAGAAGTGAGGACGGGCTAACAGCAACACATTTTATTTTATGTTATTTAACTAAGTAAAAGTTAGAATCAACTATCTATTTATACACTGAGAGTCGGAGCTTGAATCCTAAAGATCTTTCATTTAGGCTTTTCTCCAATACACTTTGAATGCCCCGTAGAAATGGGATTAGTGTTTTCTTATGCTAGTATGCTTGTGTTCGGTAGAAGTAAGGACGGGCTAACAGCAACACATTTTATTTTATGTTATTTAACTACGTAAAAGTTAGAATCAACTATCTATTCATACACTAAGAGTCGGAGCTTGAATACTAAATATCTTTCATTTAGGCTTTTCTCCAATACACTTTGAATGCCCCGTAGAAATGGGATTAGTGTTTTCTTATGCTAGTATGCTTGTGTTCGGTAGAAGTGAGGACGGGCTAAGAGCAACACATTTTATTTTATGTTATTTAACTATGTAAAAGTTAGAATCAACTATCTATTCATACACTGAGAGTCGGAGCTTGAATCCTAAAGACCTTTCATTTAGGCTTGTCTCCAATACACTCTGAGTGTCCCATAGAAATGGATTAGTGTTTTCCTGTGCTAGTAGGCTTGTATTCGGTAGAAGTGAGGACAGGCTAACAACAACCCATTTTACTAGTTTTTTTTCTTCCTGAAGGAGTCTTGTCTATGTGTGGTGCTATTGCTCTGTCATGGATAATAAATGATCGTTATAACTTGTTTTTCTTATTTAAGAGTAAATTACAAATTCAGGAAAATACTTATTACGGATTCTAGGGCTAAAATACAAGTTCTATCCGTCCAAATTTTGGCATCCATTGTAAAAAATGCCGCTTATGTTAAACAATTTAATCAAATTAAGAAAATAAAATATTTCTAAAAGCCCCCAAAAGTACTTATAAACTACAGACTGAAATACAAAATAATATAGGTACTGTTCTAAACTACTGCTCCAGATTTATTAATGGAAACTAACTGCTTTTAGTGTACAGGAAACTTTCCTTCTCATTTATGTTTCGACTGTATTGACTTAAAACACTTAAGGCCGATGCCAACCACGCCCTTCCCTCTAATAAAAAGAAGGAAAAATATCAAGGTTTTGTAAACATCAAGATGTTTACAGCAAGTTCCGAATCTATAGATTCTTGTTCCCCACGATAGAGACTTGACTATTCGGTCATCAGGGAATATTCATTCATAAAGTAGCAACAGGATATTACAATACTTTAATTCTTAGCTGTATAGATATGGATTCATAGAGGTATAGATCCATAGCTGTATTCATAGCACATTACATTTGTAAAATTCCTTACTTGACTATACCAATTTTACAATATACTTAAATGAGGACGATATCTCAAAGGAAACCAATATTCCACGACTGGAAATGTTTACCGTTACACCACAACAGAAGAAACAACAATGCGGACTTATTTTCTTTCGCTCAAACCATTACTCAGTCCAAAGAAAGATTTTTTTCCTCTCCTTTTTGTCTATTTGGAGAGTGGACGGTAACATCAACAGCGTACGTCATTTGTATTCTTCTCGAGACAGCATCACAAAAGACGCCAAAGAAAGGAGAAAGCAGAGAGAGAGAGAAGGCTGGATATAAATGACCAAAAGTTCCCAGCTGTTAGTTTTCTTCCCGTATTTATTGAATAACGAATAATATGTCAGAAGACCAAAATCAAAACCATAGCAAACGGTTAACTTGCATTTCACCAGAATGTTTTTATTCTCAGAATAAAGGATATCTTGTTATTAAATAAAAAAAAATATTTTGCAGTTCGCATTTTTGTACTTTAACCATGTGTGAAAATCAATAAGTCATCTTAGGTTTTTAAAGGTAAAACGAATTTCTCTATTCATATGTATAACAAAATTCATCGGCTATATTAAGAAATAGTTTATAATAAGAATTATAATTATATTAAAAAAAGCTATATAAAGAAATTTAGTTCATTTGATATAGACATATTAAAGCAATTATTTCTTAACAGTTTTTGATACTTTCATTTATAGACTAAAAAATATAGTATTATTAATTAAATTAAAAATTTAGACTTTTAAAAATTACAGTGCTGCCATCTTCCAACTGATAGATCATCTTTGTTTTGATCAAAATAATTTCTCTTCAAATAGGTATAAAGAGAAAGAATTAAGTATCAGAAATATTTTTTATTTAAAATTTTCATCTTGCAACAAATCTTTCATCTTGCAAAAATTTTCATCTCCAAACAATGGGCAATAATAGCCTCCCACCTTGAATTACGTATATACTAATTAATTTATTCGTTTTGGAAGACAATGATTGATTTATTTACTATTATTAAACCGCTACCTTACTGTTTAATGCTGATTCTTAACGGTTGTAACCATTCATGCTAGAAGCTTTATTCAAGTTGTATTTAACTTGAGATTTCCATAGGCGAATTCGTGAATATTAAGGTAACTGATTTAAAAAAAGAAATCCTGTATTTGTAATTGTACTACAAAGATATAGGCAGCATTGAACTTCAGAAAAAAAACAGAAGCACTGGCAAGTAAAGATAGTATTTAGCAAAGTTTAACTTCTTTAAAAATCTAATTAATTGAATTATTTTATAAAACTATTTATGCAAATGACAAGTTTTAGATGTACTAAAATTACAATTTATAATGAGATTTCCATAGGTGAGTTCGTGAATATAAGGTTAACTGATATTTAAAAAAATCCTGTTTATACAATATTACTACAAAGATACAGGCGGTATTGAACTTCAGAAAAAACACAGAAGCATTGTTGACTAAAGATATGATTTGTCAAACTTCTTTTATTTATTTATTTTTAACTTACAAAAGTACAGGTAAAGCGTCATGCAAATATATTTATAGAATAGTTTTTCTTCTTGCTTATGTCTGTGATCTGAATCAGATCAGATCCATGAGATTGTTCACTTTAAGCATATTCAATACGTAAGTAGATCTCCTTAAAAGATCCCCCTGTACTAAGTTAATCCATTTGATCAGGTGTTGTGCAATCACCTCTTCAACACTACACTTTCTGCAAACAGGAAAGTTCCTAGTACCATTGAAAAATCTGAAGGTTTTTAAATGCTCCGAAGTCAGTCGAGCCAACGTAGTTCGTTCACTCCTGTCACCCTCAAAAAGAACTGAAGCACCAGGTTCCTAACTACCATGGATGTGATGGTGGTTGCTTCCAAGAGATGTTATAAAAGCCTCACTATTTAAACATAGTTCAAAGAAAATCGAATGATCTCCAACGACCTGAGTCATGGTAGAGTTCTCCTTCAGCAAATCCATCAGAAAATACCATTATATTTTAAAATCCCATGGGAAGGAAACGATGGCCGATTGGTTATGGTACTGGCCTTCGGTAATGGAGTTAGAGGGTTCGAATCCCACTGTGGCATGGATGTTCGTAGCCGTTCGGAATTGGCTTCAAGCTGTAGGTCCCGGTCTCATTAGCCCTCGTGTTGCAAAAGAGTAGACCGTAGCACTCCAAACCAAATCAAACCCATGGGAAGGAATCCATCGTATATAGAGGACATTAGAACTGGACAGTACCTCGAGTTTTCCCTATAATCCTAATACCCTTTTGATCCCCAATAGAACAGTTTAAATTTAAAATATTAAATTAATTAATATAAAGTTTTTCATAAATCCACTTTATAACTAAATATATTTTTACATGAAGCAGCAATTTTTAATTAAAATTTTATGAAGTTAAGCAATTTCTTTTAAATTGTTAATTGGTTTATTTTATATACTTCTATAAATATATTTACTGGCATAGTTAAACAGTTTTTAGGATTAATTTTCAATAAAAAAAATAAACTATTCTTACTTTTGAAAGATATATCTAATATTGATTTAGTAAGATTCTTCGATTACCATAATTATAATTTATATAGAAAAGACGTGAATAATTTTTTTATAGATCTAACACTGTATTATAGTACTGATTTTTAGCACATTATGCACAACAAAATTCAATATTGAGGAGACACAGTACTCTAAATATTGTCAAATTATCGAATATTTTTATTAGCTCTAATTCTCGTTCTTACCCTTCTAAACATGTATACACAATTTGAAATCTGTATTTTTAAATTTTCGAAAGTTATTTAGGCATATTATTTCATTTCAATTAACAATGTATTAAATTTATGATTTTTAGTGCATTATTTTCATCATTTATAATGTTTTATTTTAACAAATAAAAACTTTAAACGACCTTTTCTTCATGTTTAGACTTCCTCTAATTCCACTATTTTAATTCCATCAACCTAATTCCACCATTGAAAAATGATAAGTGTTGATTAGAAATAGAAATGATCAGTCTTTTTCACATGATTTCTATAATGAATAGAATAAAACTTTGCATAGAATTAATAGGAAGTTGGTTATTTTTTATGTGAACATATATAGAAGAAAATGACATTCTGCTTTTTCCCACTGGGAATGTCAATATAAAGGTTTTGTAAAATGTAATTTTATAGATATCTAAAAACCGCTGTAGTCTGGTAACCTTAATAGATCTTTAAAAAATAGGGAAAAATATATTCGTAATAGTATTAAGGATCTAAAATAAGTTTGAAAAAATTAAATTGTAATGAAACTGTCAGTTCAAGTACACTTTACTTTTGAGGATATGCTTTAAATTGCATTCTAAAATAGGAAACAGATGCAGTGCAGTCTTTTACAACCAATTCTAAATATATTTCCAACTCTCCCATCAGAACAAAATAGAAACAAAGGAAGCAAAATGTATTTCAGAATGATGTTTAGATAATAGCTTGGATGTTTTTCAGCGCTCACATAATTTTACTATAATTCAGTCCCATTGTCCATAATATGCAATAACATGCAGATGAGAATATTTAGTTCCCCTAGACATGGCTTCCATGCATTAGCATAGTGGAAGTTTGTGGTCTAAAACGGAGAAAATTTTCCACATCGGTGGAAAACTATGAAGTAGGCGTGGTGGAATTCCCCTTTTCGTCGAACACTGTATATATGTTCACCATACATAATATCTAGTTCGAATCTCATTGATAGGGAGTAGGGTTTAAAATGAGAAATCCTGTGCACATTGAAGGTTATTAGATCTTCCCTCGGATTATTTCATGTTTGATATGAACCTCACTCGGAAGATTAAAACAAAGACGAGATATAAACGATAAATTATTTGTTCAAACAAGTCTTAGATCGATGGAAATTAAAATTTGAGCGTTTCATAACTGAGCTCGAGAATATTAAGATAACTGGTGTGTCAAAGACATCCTGAACATGTGATACGATTGTAAAAATACTGACGTTATTAAATCGAGGCAAATGATTTCAGAAAAGTACTTTCTAGAAAGAATTCGGAAAGAGTACTCTTCCACAAATTAATAATCAGAAAATACTAATTTGCAGAGTTAAAATTTCATGAATTCCACAATCTAATAATAATTAGTACCAGCACACATTGGATTAAAAATTATTTTAATAATTGGTACTTGCGCATATTAGATGCGACTTTATAGAGTTTGTGCTTTTAAAATAAAAATTGTAATATCAAATGGATGAATTTATAAACCAGATTAGGAGTAAAGATGCTTTATACTGAATTTTGAATATGATCAGTTTGTAAAATCTCTTTTAGTGTTGTTGGCCATATGCTTTACTTATAGTATATCCACTTTAACAGCACGAAACAGTACAGTAGAATGTCGGAAGACATATGGCAGAGTGTTAATTTGAAAAAAAAAATTCTCATGCCACAAATGACAAGATTTGTGATCTGGAAGCATAAATACACTCAAACTCTTTACATCTTTATAAATAGTTATGTGATGGCCGAATAAGTAAAATTTAATTTTCGGTACAGGTGTCTGTGAGTTTGATTCTCATTGTTGCCATGAATTTTCTTAGGCGTCCGTTTCTTAGGAAATCGGTTTAAAGAAAGTCTCGGTGTTATTTGTATAAGTGTTGCAAATAACGTAATTGGATCAATGATTCATACCAAACCAAACAAAATCACAAGTAATTGTATTTAAATATAATTAGTAAAATATTACCAAAATGGTAATATTTTACTAATTATATTTTAATGAGTTTAAAAATATAGAAGATCAATATTATATACATATGTAATTAATATTTTTATCCACTACAAACTTTGAAATTTATCTATTATGGATAAAGTGTAGTCATTAGGCTACGAATAACACACACGAAAATTTAGAAATAAAAATGTTAAGTTTATATAGACAATCCATCTTTGGTGCTTGCCTGCCAAAACGTTTTACCTTCGCTTGTATAGTGTTAGAGGGGCGGAAGGGAGCTAACCAATAATATTGTTAACATTAATCACATGGGACGTCAGAAGTGAAAAACTAAATTACATAAAGGGATTATACAAGTGAAGTTGAACTAGAAAGTAAATAATTTGGTGTTCTCGAAGTAGCCAAAAGTTACTATAATTAAAAGAAAAACAAAGACATTTCGCCAAAGGTTGTACGCTTATGGATAGAATAGCCAAAAATTTATTTTAAGAGTATAATTAAAAAAATTAAGTTTGTTAGTTTGGTTAAAATATCATTAGACACACGCACACATATACACGTATGGGTATATAATATTAGTTTCAATAGACCAGTTATAGACACCTTCAATTAACTATACACACATATATTGCTTTGGAGGGCTTCATTAGTACAGTTTTTTGCAGTAAGAGAGTAAATTATAGACCTAGATCTACAGTTTAAAGTATATTCCAAACGACTGCAAACATACATATCTGAACGGGATCCGACCTATAAACTTCAGTTCTAAAAAGCAGCTACAAAGCCATCCTGAATGAAGTAATAAGCAAAACGAGAGACAAATTTCAGTAAATTCTGTTATATTTACCTATATCTAAAAAGAAGATATTATTTTAATTTAAAATGCAGGCAACATATTAATGATTTACATAAAATAGGATGTAATTCTAATAAATATTTCTAATTCATTTTTTTTTGTCTGGAATAGCTCCTGTTATAATTTCTGAACTAATACTCTCATTACTGATAGTTTCTGAAACAGCAAATATATATTCTTATTTGTCTCCTATTCGAAAGAATATTTTGAAATTACAAATTTCGACTTCATTCAGTAACGAGATGGTGATATTTCAAAGGAATATTAAAACATCTGATAAAAATATTCGAAATGTAATAAAATCTCAAGCTTGTTTCCTTTAATATCTTTTTAAGAGGATGGTTATAATAAGATAAAAAGAATATCATCACTTCTTTTATACCAAGGAATACTTTCTTTGAGAAATTCTAATAAAATAAAAAATATAAAATGAAAAAATACTATACTGCTATATCATGAACATTTTTGTAATAGAATGTAAAGTTTTATAAAAATATAGATTTTTAATTTCTTTCTGCAGTGTTTTATTCCAAGACAGTCTCTTTGACATTTAAAAACAGAAATAAATTTCACAAAGATCATATTTAGTAGATAAAATATGGAAATTTAATGTAAAAATTTCAAAATTTGTATATGATATGTTATTAGAAGAAAAATGGTCTATATATAAAAAACAGCACTGAAGATCAGGATCGAGTTTTATGTCAATTGAAAAACGTGTACATATAATTTTATTCAAGACCGGCTTTATAAATAAACTAGATTCGCAATTTTAAAATTAACTTTAATTAAATTTTATTATCTTTTTTTGTGAAATAAACTATTATAAAACTGGATATTGCAATAAAAACACTTCTCCTTCTCAGCAAATCAAAATATTTTAATAGTTACAACAATTACAACTATTTAATTCAGGTTTAGGTTTTAGGTTTGGTTTGGAGTGCTACGGTCTACTTTTTGCTACAAGAGGGCAATGAGATCGGGACCTACTGCTTAAAACCGATTCCGAACGGCTACGAACATCCATGCCACAGGGGGATTCGAACCCACGAACACTGGTACGGAAGGCCAGCCCCCTAACCCTTCGGCCAGCTCTCGGCACTATTTAATTCAGATAAAAAATATCAAAGTGAGAAACAGAAAATATATGTTCAAATTTGTAAGGTGACTCACCCCCTATCAATTAAATTTTATAGTGTTCATGTGTGACATCATAACTGAACGGTAAATTGTGTAACGTAATGATTTTGAGATTGTTTGTTACATAGCTTTTTGAGCATTAAAGTGATGATTTTTGTGATTATAATACTCCCTTTAATCCGTAATTTGAAGTAATACACAATAAAATTCAAAAATATGTTCTGCAAATAATAGCTTGTGTTTTTGCTTTTAAAAATGGACTTGGAAAAATGTTTTTTAACTGCATTGCTAAATAACCGTTAGAAATGCATATGAATGCATAGAGGGATTTCATGTAACGTCATGAAAGGCTTTGATGCCCTTCCCATTCCTTTTCATGTTTACGATAGCCAATAGGCAACCAATAAGCTGCCCTTCAATTTGAAATTAAAGTCAAAATCACCATAAATTGAGATGTGCACTGCTGCGTGAAATCGCCTTATTGGAATTTTTTGTTATATTTTAAAATACTGCCATCTGGTGGTCACTGATCACGTTAGTATCCGTTTTACTGAAGCTATCTTTTTACCATTACTTTTAATAATACATTGGTTAAATTTCATACCTATAAAATAATGATTAAAATAATACAATAATAAAAATAATAATATAATCAAAGCTATATTTGGATACACTGCTAACCATGGTTTCATATACCTTGTATTAGTCAATTATAAAATCTAAAATACAGGCAATGTACTATTAAACAAATATCTCAATCTAGAGATTAAATAGCTAACATATCCAATGAGGGCCGTAACTAGGGAGTAGCAAAGGTGGTACTTACCACGGGCCCATCAGTCATTGGGGAGCCGCACCGTGAGGAAAATCGGGTCCGAAAGACGACGATTCGCCCCAAATAGAAATCGGGAAAAGTTGAAAAATATTTTTTTTTATTATAGAATCAAATTTCATTTTTAAAATCCAATTTGTTTAAAAATTACTGTTTTATGAATTTTCTTATTTTTTAAAATGCTTCTAGAGACTAAATTATAGATTCTTACAAAATCTTTACAAAATGTTGAAAATTATTCCCTTCAACTAAAATATTCAGTTTATCAACAAAATAATACCCCTAGAGTGTTCGAAAATATTTTAAGTATTAATAAAATAAATATAGAAGAAAAAAATTAAAAATTAATATATTAGGAACATTTTAAAAATAAAGAAATTAATTTGAGTTCATCTTAAATGTATGATAAAGATAAAATATTTATATATTTTCTCTCTATATTGGGTGATAGGAGCGCAGGCCAGTTTTTTGCCACGACCGCTAAAGGACCTAGTTACGGGCCTAAGAGTGGCGCCCGTCTGTGTAGGTGGTCGGGCAAACTTTTGTTCTTGTAGACAATTGAAAACGTAAAGTATTGTACCAGTAATGGTACAATAATCGATTTGACGCACAAACGATTGGAAGTGTCAAGCGTGCCGTTGTTTAGTAGATACTCCCCGACAGAGAAAAGAAATTGTGCATTGCGTGACCGAGTCGTCTGGGCGCCAAAGGTCGTTTCGGTTATCCCAAGGACAAGGGTCAAAAAGGGGGGGGGTTGAAACTCCCCCCTTCAACCTCCCCTAAAACCGAGGTTTCCTTTTTGGAAAAGGAAGAAGCGAAAGACACTCCCGGCTGAACTTCTAAGGTTGGTTGGTTGGTTGGGAGCACTACGGTCTACTTTTTTGCAACACGAGGGCTAATGAGACCGGGATCTACTGCTTAAAGCCGATTCCGAACGGCTACGAACACCCATGCCTCAGTGGGACTCGAACCCGCAAACTCCGGATCCGAAGGTTAGTGCCCTAACCATTCGGCCATCTTTCGGCCTGAGCTTCTAAGGAAGGAGGTTGATTTAACCCTTAATTTGGCTAAGTCTGCTACAACGAACAATCAAATAAATAAAATCTTTATAATATATATTTTTATCAATAATATATAATATATTAAATATATTATTATTATTATTATTATTATTATTATTTAAATTATTATTGTTATTATTATTTATTTAAATATATTTTTAATCGATATTTAAAAAAAAAACATCTTGTGAAATTAAGGGTTAATAGTGATCTCCTCTCTGGACAATAGATTGCATCTGCATTCTTTTTAATATTTATTTAAATGTCTTTTTTGTTGTTGTAATTAATCAACATTGTTAAGTTTAATCCTCTACGGCTAGTCATTTCGTCTTCATACCTGCTCCTTTTACGAGACCCATGCAAAGTCATAGACAAAATGTCTAGGATATGATTTACAATCGGAAGCAGAACATTCGCAAACCGCTCGGCAAGGATAACAGGCCCTGTATCCAAACTTATTGGTTTGGGGACAGGTTCAAAAAATTGTTAAAAAACATTTACTAAGGAGACACTGTCAGTCTCATACGACATTTAACGCTGAGTGGCAAGTATGGTGAGTGAAGAGCGAAACCATTAAAAATACATGCCGTTTATTTAACATGCATTAAAAAAATAATAACATTATACATTGCTCCACGAGCAATAAAGTAAGACTATCGTAAACACGGAATCAAAACAACCGTCAGAGTCAGCACACAGAAACTGCAACTGTTTATATACTACTGGGCTGACCAGATATACGTGTAAATTTACATATAGTTTAAAGTAAAAATACATACAGAACTTAAAATACACACACAGCAACTAAATAAAGAAAATATATTACAAATGATGAATAGTACAGTTAAAGACCGTTTACAATCTAAAAGCGTCAAAAATTGGATATAATTAACAGACCAATACTTAACCGGTGGTTAAGTCCAAGTAATCCTAACAGACACTGTATTTTTCAAAAATATTTTTCAAAAAGTAATAAGAACATAAAATAATTTGAAACAACCTCGAAGAAACATAGAAAACGCTAAGTTAAAAAAACATTCAAAATCGACATTTTAGTGTCATCACATAGTAAAATCATTTTACAACATAAAAAAATGTGAACATAGCTTCGACGCTGCTTTTAATGTAGAACGGGAAACATTTCGATTACTTCTAGTTCCGAATCCCTGATTAAAGTTTGAAACTTGTACCAGACAGTTTTTTCAAAGCCCTCCTGATAATCTATTGAAATTGATTAACATATCATGCGCAAACATTCTTTCACTAAAACGAAATTCGAAAGAAATGTATTAGATTCGAACAGAACATTACGAATTCTTAAGAACTTTGATTACTTATTGGTTGTTCAGCAACTCCGCGTTCTTTGCAATCAGAAAAATACTTCCTGCTTCGCATCTGTAAACTCCAGGCGTCATCAGTTACAATCTTAAGACTCCTACAACCCACAAAAAAGAAAAACAAGAGTCCCAATACTCCGAAACTGCTTCCACCCACTACAAGTATTTTCAATGCAATGAGCATACTCTATCAAACGGAATGAAAAGAATGCGCTGAAAAAAAAAAGTAAGAAACTTTAAACCACTTTGCTTCACAAGGAAAGGTTTGAGGCACAAAAGAATGGAAAAGAATTGAAGAGCAGATCGAATGCTTCACGCCCCCCAACGCTCCCTACCCCCGTTCATGTAGCAATTTTATTGATTTTTAAGGGGAAGGACTCATTAAGTAACTGATTTTTGTGTTATTTTGAGGGACCCAGTGTTTGAAATGTTTCGTTGAAGATAGACTGTCATTAAAAAGGAACCTTGTGTCGCTGTTGTATTGACGCTCTTAATCACCCCTGGGGGGAAATTTACAAATGGAGGATGAAGTTTCTAAATCCTATTCCAGTGAGCACATTAAAGGTAAGAAAACACCCTGGGAGAGTACCTCAACCGAATACTGCCGTTAGAGGATCGTAAAAATTGATTCTTTAGCTCATCATGCAATACTGGACAACGCTAATATTCGTCTCTGCAAAATTGTTACTCGGGAGGAGAATAATTTTAACAACATCTTGGTACTCAAGAATTAGAAAGTCCAATCAACGTAAAAGTTAGAAGCTATGTAATGGCTAATGAATTCAAATTAACAAGTTCATACATTTCTTCCGTTTGGGAAGAATTTTTCAAATGTGTTAAAGTTGAATCTTTTACAATTAATTCTCAAAACGAATGAAAACAGCAAAAAAATAATATGTTATTATTCTAAACAATGATATTACAATTATTACACATTTTGGATTCTAGTGAAATTACTTGAAAACAGATCAAGCTAAGAATATCAAAGAAAACACAGTCAAGACAGCATGACTGCTAGTATTTACTGATAGTAGAAATAAACTAATGTACAATTCAAGAATTTCTAACGTCTTAGGTTGAAGTAATCATGATCAGGCTAAGAATGTTAAGGAAAACACCGTCAAGACAGACTGCTAGTATTTACTAACAGTAGAAATAAACTAATGTACAATTCAAGAATTTCTAACGTCTTAGGTTGAAATTTTAAATGTTTTATCAGGTTTGATTTTCAGACTAACCAGAGATAATCAGCCATTATGATCAAAGATCTTTAGCTTGGTATATGACGTTTCACTAATAGAAAACTTTCTTCTTTGATAAAAACATCGTATTTTTAGTAACATTTTAGAGCAATGGTTCCCAAACTTTACTACGATATAGAACATTCATTTAAGCTATTTTCTTTTCTGGAATGCTTAAGTTAATACGAAATAACTAAAATTTTGATTAATATCATCTACTGTTTTGGTACTAGAGAGCTAATGTGACTGAAATAATTTAATTAAAGTCGAATCTGACCGACCTTGGATTGGTTTGGAGAGCTACGATCTACTTTTTGCAACACGAGGGCTAATGAGATCGGGACCTACTGCTTAAAGCCGATTCCGAACGGTTACGAATATCCATGCTACTGGGGGATTCGAAACCACAAACTCCGGTTCCGAAGGTCCAAACGACCTTGAAAGTACCTCCCAGCAACGAACTCTGATACCGAAAAGCAGCGCCCTACACATTTGGTCATCTTTACGCATTGGTTGCGAAATACTGTCTTAAAGCATAACGGAATAGCTCATCATAATAAACTAATTTTTATATTAAATATTATAAAATTTATTATTTAAAAATTTATAATCACAGAATTAGTTGTAATACACTAAAAAAGAAAAAATAGTTTCTATCCTTGACATACGCAGACAAATACGATAAAATAACTTTATTTGAAAGTTATGTAATATTAACACATTGTGTGCGGGTACATTTTTCAGCGGAATTCTACCGGGAGCGGGCATTTTGTGCGTAATTTTAGTTATTCAGTTAAATCTCAATAGATAAAAAATTATTTAGTTCTTTAACTAAATTTTCGTATTATATATTGAAATATATAAACAAATATGTAAATAGAAATATATAAATAACAACCATAAGATTTTTGTAAACAAAAAATATATTTTTAGTGGATAAATTTATAATAGTATCGTAAATACGAAAAATCAAATAGAAATAGTAGTATATAGTTTTAATTTCTTCCCTTTCTGTGGTTCCGCATCGACTGGTGTAAAAACTAGTTTTTATTTGTCTAAATTTTTCCAGAATCTATGTAGTAGAAAAGAACATTCGGCTTCGTTTTCCTGTATATACCGTTATTTTTGTACCCACAAACAAACCATGTTGTTACACTAACCCGTACTAGTACGTGACCCGCGCTCAAGTATCAATCGTCAGAAAACGTACTAGTACGTGTCCCGCATATAATGTATTAAAGGATAAGAAACAAAGTTCATTCAGAGAAGAATCAATTGTATAAAAAAAACAGGACTTTAAATGAATCCCAGTCATTGAGATTGTACTCTATAAACAAGTTTTCCTTATTGGCTTACAAAAGACTTAACACATAATTTATGAAATTTCAGATTTACAGTAAAGATTATTTTATAAAATTTAATTTTCAATCTAAATGAGAAATATGTAATATAACCCCGACAGAATATCTAATTTTTATTCATGTGGCATTATAAAAACTCATAGAATAGTTGTTTCTAGTTAATGTATGCTAGTTTTTCTATACCCATGAAAAAATTTTTAAGGTACTAAAGCCAGAAAAATTTAACAAAATGTTTCATCTTTTATTTTTGAATTCCATCTGTTACTATTTAGCATCATAGCTTCAGCCAACGGCTTTTAGACTGCTTTTTAAATAAATAGTTTTCAAGTAAAAGTTTTTTAGTTTCAATTACCTAGAGTGAAACAAATTTTTATTATTTAGAATTCACTGAGCAATAAGTTACTACCTCCAACACTGTGAAAGTACAGATGATTTAATGACACGCGATCTTCCCAAATTTAAAGCGAAATTGTTCATTTAGAAATATTAGCATAATATCCAAGCCTCTCTGCTGAAAGAGTTAAATACCATCTCATTTTTAAGTAGAAATTAGTAACGGATGATAAAGATTAGAAACGTTTGTAAGAGATATTTCAAAAAGAGGTTTATTTACTCGGAAAATTGAGTAATCTAGAGCTGAAGCAAATTTCAAGGAAGCTTCTTTTAATCTAATAACGAATGCTGGAGGTCACAACTGTGACAGTTTTAAATGAAGACCTATTTATTTATTAGTACATTATAAACAATGTTTTAAACCTCAGAAAACTATTTCTAATGCAATACAATGTTCGTGTTTTTTTTCACCCTATAAATTGAATACAGCTTACAATGTAATAAAATATTTTGGTGCTTTTAAAGCCAATTTTGATCTCAGTCAAGAACAAGTAAAGGCTAATTCAAAAATGATTAACTGTCCGATAATCTGCTTAAATAGCAAATCTCACAAATTGCAACTCTAAAAACAAGCATACTGAAAGTAGATATTCAAACAGTATATACAAATAGTTATATTATATAAATAATTATATTATATAAATAGTTAGTATTATATAAATAGTTATACATTTTTTATAAATGTTAAAATTTATACTTTGGAAAATATTTTTCTAGTTTAAAAATATTCTTTACAATGTAGAATTGAATTTAACATTATTGTGTTGAATGGAATAATTCCATTCAACATAACAATTGTACTTTAATTGCCAGTTTAGAATGGGAAAAATACTATTAACTTTAAAAGTGAAGTCTTGGATAGGCGAAACAAGGAAAGCTGACTCCTTTTATTCTGGATAATTTGTTTAAAAATTTTAAAACATCTTTTCTAAGTATTTATATAAAATCAAAAAGATCAAATAGCAACAAATTTATTTATAAGAACGGATTAAAATTACAACTTTTGAAATTATTTGTCTTGTTTACCAAATGTTCTCAATATTATAGTATTGAACGGAACCTTATTTTGTTGAATGAAATAATTCCATTCAACACAACAATTGTACTTAAATCGTCAGTTGGGGATGAAAAAATACAATTGACTTTAAAAACGTAACCTTTCATAGTTGGAGAGGAGGATCTAGGAAAGCTGATTCCATTCATTGTTGATAATTTGTTTAAAGATTTTAAAACATCTTTTCAAAGGATTTAAATCAAAATTCAGATTAAATTTCAACGACGCTATTTGTAAGAACAGATTAAATACTGCCATAAAGGATTAAAAACAAACAAGAGTCTTGGGCATTTATCAAATAAAAAAAGGCCAATAAAAGCTTCTTAAAGGCGTCATTGAAGGAAAGGAAGGAAGAAAGGTGGGGACAAAAGAATGATGATTTGGCAAATCAAACGAAAAGCAGAAATACAATTCTACTTTTCAGGGTAGCAAATGGCAATATGTAGGAACGAAAATTCATGATACAGCAGTATAATCGCAGTTACGCGATCAAGAGCAGAGGCCTGAAATTAAACACATTGTTAGATTGTGAATTGAGAAATGCTGACAATTGTGGTTTCGGCACGTGTGAAATGCTGTTTGTTACGAAAAGAATTTACAAGTATTTTTCAGAATCTTATTAGAATTCACATGAATTTAAAGGCATCTTTAAAACAATATAACACCAACTAGTGTTTCATTGAATAATAAATGTATGCTTGTTCCTACAAAATATAACTTTGTGTTAAAATGAATAAAATATCTCTTTACAGTGGCATTAAAAAGTATCAGTATTTGCAAAAATAAATAAATAAATAGATGGCAGTTTTGTCAGTTATATTAAAAGTTGTTAAATTGCTGGTTAAACTTTAAGAATTTTTTGCCTAATATCATTTTAGGAAAGATTGGTGATTAAAAATTCTGTAGAATCTTATTAGAATTCACATGAATTAAAAGGCAATTTTAAAACAATGTAACACCAACTAGTGTTACGTTGAATAATAAATGTATGCTTGCTCCTACAAAATATAACTTTGAGTTAAAATGAATAAAATATTACTTTACAATGGCGTTAAAAAGTATCAGTATTTGCAAAAATAAATAAATAAATAGATGGCAGTTTTGTCAGTTTTATTAAAAGTTGTTAAATTGCTGGTTAAACTTTAAGAATTTTTTGCCTAATATCATTTTAGGAAGGATTGGTAATTAAAAATTCTGTAGAATCTTATTAGAATTCACATGAATTAAAAGGCAATTTTAAAACAATGTAACACCAACTAGTGTTACGTTGAATAATAAATGTATGCTTGCTCCTACAAAATATAACTTTGAGTTAAAATGAATAAAATATTACTTTACAATGGCGTTAAAAAGTATCAGTATTTGCAAAAATAAATAAATAAATAGATGGCAGTTTTGTCAGTTTTATTAAAAGTTGTTAAATTGCTGGTTAAACTTTAAGAATTTTTTGCCTAATATCATTTTAGGAAAGATTGGTAATTAAAAATTCTATGCTGATGGTGTCTAAATGGTATGTTTTTTATAACATAATGGAAGAGAAAATTTCTTGGTAAAAATAAATACAAAAATAAAAATATTTTATCACATAACTTCAAGAATAAGCAAAGCGTCTCTTTGCAATCATTATAAGTAGGAACATCTTTTAAGTAAAGCCTTAAATATGAGAGCTGAGTTTATTATTCTTTAAAAGTATGTTTAAGATTCATGATGTAAGAGTATTTCGCTCTTCTTCGTTCATCTGTGAATTATAATTTCTTTCTTTCCTATTTGAGTTTCTGAACATAATGATCGGATAAAAGAGATAGAGGTACGTGCCTGAACGTTTTAAAATAACAAGATTTATAACATGCTAGCAAGAAATTTACGATTCTACGTAATTTATGAATAATTTAAATTAAAATCATGTTATGCTTTAGAATTTCGAAACGTGCTGCAATTACTGTTATGGAGTGAAAGAAATATTTCATTTCACTCTTAAAGGGAAAATGACTTTTTTCCCCTTGTAACGAAATTCTGACAATATTTTGCATCTGCTGGATATTTAGCTGCTTATTCAGAACATTTAGAAAATAAACTGAATACTTGTATGAATTAAATATCAGATTTTCATTTACGCATTCTAACAGAACACTTCGCTAAAAAAAAAACCGTTTTAAATTACTACTTATTTAAGGGGAGCTCAAAATTACAGTTTTTATAATCATCTCTTGCT
Organism: Pardosa pseudoannulata; assembly: GCA_032207245.1. Taxonomy (NCBI): domain Eukaryota; kingdom Metazoa; phylum Arthropoda; class Arachnida; order Araneae; family Lycosidae; genus Pardosa; species Pardosa pseudoannulata. The sequence continues at coordinate 101,375,939 of CM063505.1, read as the reverse complement.
GCAATTAAAAATATACCCTCTCTTTCTAAGTTCTTAGCATCAGAAGTTAATTTCCCCCTAGAAAATTAAAGGCGTTTGCTTTTCTACCCTAACCAAAGAGGGGAGTCAATGAGGCAAGAGTCCTTGTTTGACTGTTGAGTGCATGCTAACGCCTCAAAATGAAAATCGGAAAATTAAAGACAAGAAAATTGAGCTACAGGGATACCGTAGTATTACTGTAAAAGAGACGATATCATTATTTTGAAATATCTGCATTAATAAAAGGGGAACCAGAAAAGATAAAAAGGCTTAGGATCTTCCTTTTCTGTTAGTCACGAATCGGGAAACTATCTGTCACTTGAATTTTTTTTTCAAGACGTTAAAAGAGAAATGTATAATTTTATTGCTGACAAATGATACCAAGGGGAAAACTTTAATATATACTCTAAAGAATATGCGCATCATTAAATTGAAAAAAAAAATGGAGGTAATGAATGACTTAAGTTTATATTTTTCATCAGAGTGTTCATCTTTTTACATTTTTAATTACTCGCGAGGTTAACAAAACATTGTAGCATCTTTCATAAAGTTTAATCCTCAGATACTGAAAAGATCGTGTTTATTCAAAGAAAACTTCAGAAAAAGTATATCGTGCAGCAAAGGATACAAATTTTAAAAATCCTTTCATAAAGATGTTTTCTTGTGGAAATTAATAATAAAGTTTCTATGAACACAATTTTATGCTTTTACAGTCCCTTATTGCTTTATAGAACTTTTAAGTCCCTAGGCAAACAATAATAATGTTCTGCCATTCAGTCTTTATTGACTTCGTATCGATAAAGGTGAAACGCAGAAATCACCAATCTTTCAAAAACTGAGGGTCTTTTTTCGACAAAGTTTCATATATTCAAGGAAAACAAAACGGTAAATAAGAGAAAATAGTTTATTTGAAGAGTAAATTCTTTACGGTTAGAAAACAAGAAACTTACATAAATTTTAAGACAACCATTACCTCTGATGGTGTTGGACCGAGGACGAAATTTCTTATTTTTAAAAAAGCTACTTCCTTTGATTTTTTATCATATTTGTGTACTTTACTCGTTGGTGTCTCTTATATGCTATTTATATGTAAATCTTCTAGTTTAACGCACAAGATAAAACTAGATATTGAGCTTTACGGTCATTCGGTGAACAAGGACAAAGCAGACTGGATTGATTAACAAGTTGGGGGATATATTATACAAACTTTTTTATAATTGAGAGTTTAGGTAGAGGTCATCTACTGCTTAAAATCTACTGCATAGAGCTACAAACACCTATCTCCATGGTGGAGCTTGAAAATATACCGTAGTTCTTGGTGTTTTTGCAGTTAATCCAAAAACTAGATCTAAACAGACTAGTAAGATAATGGATTTTAAAAACAATTCCTAAAGATAGCTGTAATTGAGTGGAATGATATATTTGATTCCACGATATCAATTACGAATAAAAACTCATGAAAGCTTACAGAAAAAGATAATTGGTAATTTATTTAAGCTTACTTGAAACAATTTTTTTCTTTTCTTTTGAGTGAAAGTTGATTGAAATCTTATAAACAATCTCCCTAATTTTCAAATTTTTGTCATTTTTTATAACTTTTGCCATTTGGTTCAACATCCTATAATTTGTGGAGCTTTCTACAGGAATTTACTTTTTAATTAAGTACTTTCACGGAATTCAGGACTAATATCTGTATCTATTATAAAATTTCACTTTACGGTGCTATGTTTATATATAATAAATCTATTACTAAGCAATTTTTCTTCTTTATAAATGACTCCCACTAATGCCTTAATATTTTAGTTTATTACTAATGAGGACAGGCTATAATTATATAATAATATAAATTTAATATTTCGTTTACTCCAGGATTCCTCAATAACATAGATTTCAGATACTTATCAATGCGTATTCGAAAGAAATGGTAAAAAATAATGGGTTAAAGTTTTCGCAATTTGGTAATTTTTTTAGAAACAGAGCATGGCTTTCTAAACTTCAAACGCCAGTTAGAAATGTGCTATTAATCCGCAAAAATAATTTCTATTATGTAGCAACAAGATTTAAGCAATTATTACAATAAACACAATTTTACAAAGATCTGAACATACGCATTCCCTTAATAAAATACTTTTATTGACTTATTCACCTTGAATTGCATTCTGAAGTACTATTTAACTATTTAATACATCTTACAACATCGAAAACTTTATTAACACATTTATGTGATACCATTCACAGAAATTAGAGGGAATAAGAATTTCATCCCCTTGAAATTACGCTTCAGGAAAACTAGTTAAAAGCAACATAAAGTTACAAATGACATGTTCTCCTGATTTAAATGCCATCTAATTTAATCTGAAGATCTTTATTCATCGTAATACTTCATAAATTCATATTTACACTCGATATGAAGACAAGATCAACTTAAGTGCTTGGATATGTGCTTTACGACTTCAACTACTTACTCTCTTCTAGAAACGTGCAGCAGTTAAAATGATATGTATGGCCAGTAGAGGATCGTGAATAGAAATCGCGGGGATTCTGCAACTCTTGAAATATACAAACACACCATCGATGTGTTTGATAAAATTAAAATGATAGATAAACAAATGAAGACACAAATTGTTTTTTACTATTCGAAAATTTATATTTTCGTACACCTTACTTAAAAATTATTTTGAAATAAAATCCGTTCTTTTGTTTCCAGTGAAAAGAACTTTAACATTTTCTTTGACCGTCGATCAGTGTTTTTGTTAGTTTAAACCTTTGTAAGAGTATATAGCCTATTGTGATTTATAGTGCTTCTTAGAAATGTGTTTGTCTCTTTAACTCTTTGCCTGTCCTATGTATTCCATATTATATACAATGATATATATACGCTTGTATATCCCCTGTGATACACAATGAATTACATTATAACCGGAAATTTGGTGTAGTGCCTGAAATTTAGTTATATTTTTCAGTTAGAAGTATGAAATTTAAATCTCTTTATCTAATGTACATCATATTATTTTCTAATATGGAGACAGCCAAAAGGATTAACGTTGAAAAACAGCGTTAAGAAACTGATATAAATATAATAAAAACTATGAAAAATTATATATTTGTATAATTGTAATGTTGAAATATTTAAAGAGAGTAAACACGATAAATTCTATGAAAATGTTCGATTTGATCAAATGTTTAACTTGCGTCATCTGGTCATGTATATCGAGTTTGCAATGTCATGAAAGCATTATTTTAAAATACTTTTCTGTCGTATACAGGGGTGGCTGAGAAAAAAGAGCTGCTGATTCAGAGTGACGCTTTGTACATTTCACTGCGACTGTAAAAGCCTGCGAAAGATACATAAGATATTACGCGTAAGATATGGAATTATAATAAACAGTGCTACAAGTCTAAATTTGCCTACATCGAGCTGGCGTTGTTTAGTGACTATGAATCGTGTGCAAATTGCTAGTCTTTTCATAACTGATGATACAATCAACAGTTTTACCACGCAAATATAAATAAATATTTTTTATACCAAACCAAATTAGGAGTCTTATAATTCCGTAGTGCTTATACACGAGCCTCTCCTGTACACGATAATATTGTATTTTAAAATTATGTGCATTTATAATATTGCAAACTCGATATACACGAACAGATGAAGCAAGCCTTTAGTCTAATTGAATATTTATCTGTGCTTCATTATTTTATGCTCAGCATGTATGCTCTTATGCTCTGATTGAGAAGAAAATTTAATATAGCTTAGAATTTTTTTCTGTAGGATAAATAAGAATACATTTTGAAATAAAATCATAATAAAAAATCAAAAGGGACAAAGATGCTAAAATTTAAGCGAAAGAAAAAATGATTACGTTGTTTAAAAGCGCTTTTTTTCTCATAGGAGAAGAAAAAATCTCAACTAATTTAAGAAAATAACCGAAAAAAATTATTATTTATTTCATTTTCCAATCAACCAATTTTGATCTGAAAACATTTAAATTAAACTATAAAAAAGAACAAAAAAAGTTTAATTTTTTATCTGAAAACATTGCCTCATTTATGTTGAAACACCGTCATTTTTTAAAGACGTTTGTAACGTATAGTTTATTTTACATGTATAATATCCCTGATGTTGAGGAAATGTTTCTTCTACTACGGTAGTTTGTTTAGTTGGTCTGAAACATTTCTTTGTTTTCTTAGTTAAGAATTATGACTTTAAAATTTAGAGATGTAAATGATTTTTATGTTTTTAATTTACTATACGTTTAAGAATGAAGATTGGGTCTTTAGAAATGAGATAGGGTCATTTCTAATGCCTTTGATAGTTAACGATAAGCGAAGGGTTAGTTCGCGGTTTGGTAACGACATGTTGAATATCCTACTATTTGAGGGCTTACTAGAAACTTTTTATGGGTGTTCAGTATCCATCATACTGAATTTTTGTATCTCAATTAATCTCAGTTTTAATTTAGAGGAATGGTGGTGGAAATATTCTACCAATGGATGGCTTATGTTAAAATGTTTCTTTAAACAAACCTATGCACATGATAGACTAGAAAATTCTCTAAGATTACTCTTTTTTTAGAAAATTATATTGGCTGATTAATTTATTTGCATTCGGAAAATAGTGTGACAAATATATCTCAAATTATTAAACATTGAATATATTCTACTAAATATGTATACCCTTTTATAAATTAAGTCATACATAACCCTAGAAGGTTTTCCGTATTTCATGTGGTAAAGTTTGTTTAAAAAGTATTTAAATGAAAGCAGTAGAAATAGTCTACTTATTGGATAACAAAAGTTTCTCATCTGGTTAGGTTAAAAAAATTGTAAAGTAGATTACATATTCTTCTGTTAACTTCTATGACTCAAACCAACAATTTTAAATTTCGAATGTATGCTCTGCAGTTATCATCCTATCTCTTGAAAAACAAAATAAGCACCAACAGAAGGTTAGCAGTATACTACTTTACTTAGGTTCGGGAACCTCTACAGTTGAAAGAAATTTTATTAAAGCATGGAATTCATTTAACTTGCTGTCATTAATGTTACTTTTAATGTAGATTATTAAATTACCAAGATTTTTTTCGAAATGTATATACAAATATGCATTCTCTTGACTGGAATATTTCCTTCGTTTTGGGAATGTGTTCTACTACTTTACAGTATGGAAGTTCTTTGGCAGCACCTTCAAACGTAGAATCAAAGCAACAACCGATATCATTAATTCTGATACATGCCCGCAAATATAAAAAGATACCTGTAATTGAATATTGGTAATATGAATTCCCCTCACATTTTAAGTTGCATGAATCCAATACGCTGTAACACTTATACCGTAAACCAGATTACAATATCTACAAGTTGTACTTTCTACTCGCTTCTTACGTTACCTCAGCTTAAGTCCAATATATAACAGATTCCATGTAAGTTTCTTTCATTTTCTAAATAAAACAAATCGGTTATTTCAGCATTAGAATTTCTATAACCAATATATCTTTTTCCTTGTTACAATTTAGCAAACTATGTGACTTGGAGCCCATTGGGATTAAAACTGTCGTACATATAATATCAATTTTTGTGTGTATTGCAATAAAATGTTTTCTATACCTCAATACCTAAGTACAAAAATTCATTGTTACATTAGAGACAAATACCTATAAATTTAGATATAAAGTTGCTAAAAGAAATCAATATGTTCATTGTACATTATAGCATCGCACTTTGATCTTAATTGAACCTTAGTTGTTAAAAACTCAGAAACAAAATAATTTCTATAAAAACTTGTTCACTGACAACATTTTGTATGATAATAATGCATCCTATAGCTTTTTCTTTTCAAAATGGAAGAAAAATTAATTAAAACAGGAAAATAAGACCAAGGTATAACAGCTTACTTCTATATTTTCTCTATTGGAACGCAGTTCATTCATTTTTGGAATGTGTTCTACTAATTTACATCTCGCAGCGGAATTTCTGTAACCCAGAATCGACGCAACAAGCGATATCATTAATTCTGTCACATGCATGCCAACATAAACGATACCCGTATCTGAAGACGGATGGTGTGCATTCACCCTCACTTTTTTCATCCTGAAACCGAAGAGGCAAGGAGGCACTGAGAAAAGAGTCACTTCTTAATGCCTCGGATGAAATCGGGTGATTAAGTCCGGGAAATGAGACGAGGCAGGGAACGTGAAGAAGGAGGAGCACGAAATACAGAGAGAGATTATTCTCCGCTAGACTGGCTGAGGAAGGAAAGCTAGTTGCGATATTTTCCGGAAGAATTTTAAGCGCCACTAAAGCGGAAAACATTGGAAATGTGATGACACAGTTTTTTCCACTTTTCTTTGTGTTATAAAGATAAACAATTTCTGGAATGTGCTATCGTTACGGAATAGTACCAGATTACAAATTTATTACTACAAATCTGCTAGATACCTGTACAAATTCTTCGTATGTACAACAGGTAGTTAAATAAATAGAGTGAAATCCTAATATGTTGTTACGGCTACAGTAAAAACCCAGCTGGACGCCTAATATGAATTGAGAAATATAACTAAGATTTAAAAAGGTGTTTTAAAGTTCATAATATAGTTATTACCATAACAGATAATTCACTTATTGCTCTACCAATTACTTTAAGCAGTTTTCAAAATAAAATCTTTATATTACGAGTTTATTATCTGAACAGGTCCTGTCGTAACCTTTTACGAGCATGAAACCGAAACTAGAAGTTTCTGTAGGAAGGAATGGCAACGGTTCATTTTTTTTTAAGTTTCTAGGAACGGTTTCATGCTCGTAAAAGGTTACGACAAGACCCCTACTACTCCATTCCACTCGACATAGATAACTTTATCGTAGATAAGATAATGTTATGACCTACGTCACGGGTGATGTCGGGCTCCCATCTCCCAGTGGGGCAGAACTCTTCTTTTCTATCTACTGGCGATCATGCTCAGAGCTCTATCGCCAACTTGGCGGGGGCACCCTGTTTTTCAGTCAAGTCGAAAAACGATGGATCAAGGTTCCATTTTATTGATTTATTGATTATTTATAATATACCTAAAATCCTTTTCAGGACAAGTAAATTTTTATAGACGGTATGGTATCAATATATACTCACGGGGTAAGTTAAGAGAACTGCAACTTGTGTCGTTAAAATACGTGTAAGTTCAAGTAAAAAATATATACAAAATGTATTATACAAAAATTTAAATTGTTTATCTAACTCTTGTCTTTCACCAGAGATTTACACGGAGTTGTAAGAATTGATACCCAATCAGCATAATCTTTTTGAGAAGTAATATGAAATATTAATTTGTGGCCATAGATCAAAAGATACTAAAGCATGGGAATAATCACTTAAATTATACTTTTAATCAACATATTACTTACCACTGATGTTTAAATGTAATTTCTAGCCTAGTATTAATAATACACAAATTAATGAAACGTGAAATAAAAAAATAAAATCTCTTAGTTATGATTTTCTACCTATATTCAATAATTTTTTTTATTAAAGAAAAATTTTCAGTATATACAGTAGAATATACATATTTAAGACAACAAACACCGGCCCTTTTAATTTTTGAATAAGTAATATCATGGTAATTGAATTTGTTATCAATTATTCTACATGAATACGTTTTAAAAATATATTGCTGAACAATGATAATTAACGTAGGATAAGTTTACTGCTTAATACTAATTGTTCAATATTTTATTAAAAATAATTTAATATTCCAATTGAACATATTAAAATATGTAACAGGAAAATTACAATTTGCGGGACACGCATTAAATGAATTAACTTAAAACTGCAAGAGCATTGGATATTCTCCCTGGAATACTCGCATATGAGATATGAAAGCTTTAAAAGCTTGCATATTATACTAGAATGAGTTAAAATAAATCGAAAGATATAGAGAGGTAAAATTTTAGCGTCAAATAGCTGGGGAGGATTTCAGATTAATTAAACTCATTGTGTGTTGAATCCTAATTTTAAACATTATGCGGAATCGTTTAAATTGTACAAATAACTTCCTTCTGTTGGATGTCGGCCAAATAATGAAAAAAAGAGATGATGAATTTTTTAAATTTGAAATTCGGCACATCGTAGGTTTAATTGAATTTGAATAGAGGTCCAATAACATTGTTAACATACCATTTTAAATAGATGAAACGATACTCAAAATGTTTAATCGGAAAAATTGTGATTTAGAAAGAGGCTCTTGTTTAACATTTGAAACCTTGTGTTTGAATATGATGAATAACGTCTGTTGCAATGCATGACAGATTGCTTGAATTACATTAATATGAAATTAAAAATGAAACTGTTACAATGTTTGATTAAGAAGAGGTTATATCCCAATTTGGTGCCTAATATACTACATCAGCAATTCTGACAATAGTCTTCTAAAACTGCTGAGGGCATATAGGGAATATGCTATATAATTTATACTAAATGCAAAATTTTATAAGAGAAATATGAGAAAATAGTTTAGTCATTTGTACTTTGTTGTATAGTTTATACAACAAACTACAAATGACTAAACTATAAATAAACGAATGACAAAATTAGGTGAAACAGGCTACAGACAGTTAACTCCGACGTAATATTCATTATTACGTAAGTAAAAGCAACAGAAAAAGGGAAGATAATTTTAGCCTTTAACATGCTTTACATTAAGTCACACTATGACATTCTATCAGCATCAATAGGTTTAGTTTAGTTTAGACCGAAATGATCTACTGTTTTGTTATACGAGGGCTAATGAGACGGGGACTACTTCTTGAATATGATTCCAGACGGCTATATACATCCATATCAGAGGGAGGTTCAAACCCACAAAGTCCAGTACCAAACGTCAGTGCCTTACTCATTCTCACCATTACTGATAGGATAAATAATTTAAAATTTCAGATAATAATATCGCTAAAAGGGGGTATGCATTGTTTTTGACAGTTCTGAAAGGATGCAATGAAAAGTTTATATGAAATGGTAGGCTAATCTTAAATCTAAAGCTAGAGAAAGAGTTTTCAAGTTTTTTTTCTATAAACATTGAGTAAAGTTGTTACTTCTATTGTCACTTGGACGATCCAAGTTTGTGAGCCACAGTCTACTCGATTTAAGGGGAAGGGTTGTGTATTTCATTTTTAAGGGCACCTCAAGGGTGAAAGAAAGAACGACATAGTTCAAAATGGTCCTCGTAATTTGGTTTGGTTTTCGTTTGAAACGCTACGGTCTACTGTTGTGCTACACGAGGACTAATGATACCGAGACCTAATGTTTAAAGCCGATTCCGAATGTCTACGAACATCCCTGCCACCAGCGAGATTCGAAACCGCGAACTCCAGTACCGAAGAGCAGCACTATACCATTCGACCATCGTTTCGCCCTAATAATTTGGAGGCAGGAACTAAGTAGAAGACATGAGTGTGGCCTGCGCCCTCCAGACATATCATTTGAACTTGGAGGGCATTGCGACCGCTAACATATTTTTAGCAGGCACGCGCTCAAATTAGTGCACACTTCTGCTCGATCCTGCTCAATATTCGAAATCACAACCCTTCGGCAATAAGCTTAACGCCTTTGCTGAATAAGCTACCACGGCTCTGTTGACTGGTGTAAAAAAGCTATGGAAAATCATATAAATCACCAATTCTTAGAGTTTTACGTCCTTTGATATTTTAAAGTACATTTTTACTATATAAACAATACTCGGACGCTTTAAATTCGCAAATTCAATACCCAAAGTCCAATAACGCCTAGAAAATTTTGCTTCTGTAGCCCCGAGGTGAGGGAAAAGGATACAAAATGCCTCTTGGATACCATTCGTCTACACCTAGGAGTTTTCAATTTAAGATATACGCAAAAATTGAACGTGAAATATCATTTCTATCATAGACGCGGTCCATAAAAGTTTCTCACTCCAAACACTAAATATGTTTCACGCAGGGAACCTGCATATATCCCCGCATAAAAGACGGAGCTTGAAAAGTCTCCCTTTCAGAAAACTATACCCATATCTTTTTCTCCTTGAACGCACATAAGTATAGCACAGCAGCCTTCATTCGGAAAAACACATTCTCGCACGGCCCTACTCCAAGGCAACCCCTATTAAACGTAGTGATGCGAGACGGAACTTCTCTCACTTTGAGGGAGGAAAGAGCGTGTCAATGGAAGGGGAGATGGGGAAAATGGAAGATGCCCCCCTCCCCTCTTCGAAGATGCAACCGGATGATTAAGGCGGTGAATGCAATGCTGGGAGTGTCAGGGATAGGGATTATTTGACTACTTGTTGAAGGTCCAGGATGTTAGCAGATAAATAGGAGACTATAATGATTAAGGCTCTCCCACTAGAGGCATAAATCGGGGTAAATTGGATATAACAGGTAAATTATTCGCAATACTTCTACTTTTATCCTGTGTATATTCAATAATATCAGTGGAAGAATGCATTTTATAACTGATAAATCTAACAGATTCACTTCAGTAACAGGCACTTTTACAATTTTTAAAGAGTATCATTCAATCTACTAGCTATGTATTTACAATTATATTATTAACCTCTGAACAATTCAGTAAATAAAGCGAATAATTACACGAATTGAAGCATACCAAATTGTCTGGATTGTTTTCTTTTGGAGAACTATGATCATATTTTTATAATATATTTTTGTTAGACCAGAAACTAATGAACCTCAAGCTAGTTCCACACAGCTAAAAATATCCATGACATCATCGGGTACGAAAACACGGACAAGACCAAGTGGAACTGAAGCCGGTAAATTAAGAAACAGCCTAAGAAATCTAAAGTTTGTTTTGTCTTCTTTTGGGGTTAATGATGGATAACTATTTTCATTATGATGGTTAATTAGGTAACACAATTGCTTAAAATAGATTCTGAATAGCTAAATGCATCCATATCAGCATGGGGATTAGAATCCACGTTGTCTGGTACCAAAAGATTGTTTGAAAATATTCATCTGGTAAGGTTTGGTTACATTTCGTTTACAGACTTTTGAAGTCAACTTTTTTGATACGTGGCAGGTACTAAGACCGAAACCTACTGCTTAAATGTAATTCCCAATGGTTACGAATGTCCATGACAGCTGCGAGATTAGAATTGTCGAACTTCTGTACCAAAGAGCAACGTCCTACCCATTCGGCTATTCATCTGGCGTAAAATTTTACGAATGTAAATGGGGCAGTATAGTAATCTATTTATATAGTCCTATTTCATGCATACATAATGTATATTCTTTCAAGTTCCGTAAGACTTAAATCTCTTCGAATAGTGTCTCATAGCGAAAGGGAAGTTTTTAGTCTAAAAATATTTCAGAATAATATCCAGAATGTGCGTGTGTTCATAAGATGTAGTAACGATGTACCTAAGTATGTATTATTAAGTATAAATTTTAATAATACCTTGATGAAAGCAAGATTAAGTATCCATTATATCAATAATGGAATATATAAAACTATTTTTTCTGAAATGCACCATTTAATCTAGAATAGAAAAACGCGTAAAAGACAATATAAAATATATAAATAGGCTACACCAAAACAATTTGCAGCTAAAAGTGCAAAAAACATGAATCATAGATAAATAATTTAATAAATTTTGCTTAGATAAATCCTACAATTGGAACTTTTATTTAATAGCAAAACTTTTTTACAGTCATAAAAATTCATTTTTACTATATAACAACTCCAAGTATTAAATGTTGCATATTTCAACAATTTTACCGAATAAAAATTGAGGTTATAATAGACAATTTACTGGTAAACCGATTTACCAGTATCACAAACTCCACTGCTTATGAAAAAAACCTGATATTGTCATATTGCAAATCAGAAATTATACGTTTTGTCCATTACGAGTTTAGAATATATAAAAGAACAGTAGTTAGGAGGTAGCTAATCTTAAACGCTTTGTCATCACGGTTGGTTTCAGATAATTGTTGAAATCATAATTAAATGGCTGCCAATCACTAAATAGCTATAATAGACTGTATTAAAACCGGACTTTTAGTAAATAAATAGAATAATGAAGACAATATAATGAAATATTTTCATTATATTTATTAACTAAAAGTGAATAATTATATTCTTACAATTTTGCGTTGTTAAGTAATGTTAACACAACACCACGATTAAAAAAAAAACCTACTTTGTTAAGCGTGGCATAATGCAGATTATAAAAATAAGAACCTAGCTTTAATACAACTTTCAAGAAAAAATTAATCTTTTCCACTTAGCCTTCCAGCTGTATAAATAAACATTAAAAAAAAAATTAGATCGGCACTTGCATTCGTATGCAAAACTGATTGAAAGAAGATTTTTTAAAAATAATGAAATATAATAAATCGTGCTTCTAAAACAACGTAAGTAAATTAAGTTTTTATTTTTTCATATTTATTTATTAAATAGTGCTACATTTTTTTGCAAAATGTTAGTTTTGCAGAAGCATTCCAATACTTTCTAAGCTGTGTATTATTTAGGCAAAATTTAAATATGTTGTAATTATACAATTAGCTGTGAAATTTAAAGAAACCTTCCATTTCATTTAATACTATGCTGTTTCTTTGAATTAATCCTCATTCTCAATTTCAACATATTATTAATATGAAAATAATTAATAAATTGAAAAAAATATATATACCCATTTCAATATTTATATACATTTAAAATCACCAGAACGCGTAAGAATTTGCAGATTAATTCTGAAAGAAAACTATTCTTTTTGTAAATGGCTTGAACGAAACCGCCAAGATTAAGACTGCATTGCGGCAGGTCACCGGTTGTTCACTTACGCGTTATCAGAATTAATCGAGTAGAAATGCCTCTTACCCCTTCTTTCAGATGTCATCAGTTCATGTGCAGATGGCTGAGGCACGAGGCAGTAGTTACCACTAATTTCTCAATTATCCTTAATGCTGTTCTTACTTTAATGGCGCATTAAGATCAATTGCAATAATTGGCGATACCTCTACTGTTTGCAGGGTTAATGGCAAGCAACAAAAATCTCTGATGCCGAGATGCTCTAATGGTTGATCCAAGGATTGTGTAACGTATAAATGAGGTCTGAACGCAAAAGATGCTGGGATCTCCTGAGATCTCACAGGTGAATGGAAATTTATAACCGGGATTTCAGTATTTTCGGTAGATAAGCGTGGATATCATTATGTTTCTACGCACTGCTCAAGAGAAGAAGGAAATGTACTGAAATATAATATTGAAGCATTCTAACCGTTTTGGAAAGCTATTAATTAAAGAAATTTTTCTTGTCATATTCATAACTAATATTTTCGGAACACAGGAAAAAATATAGAATTGAATAAATAGTGTCTCCACCGGTAAATTTAGAGGAAACAAAGAGTCAACACATAATTTTGAAAGAAATGCTGCATGCATGAAAAGGGAACAATAAAATAAAGTTATTATACTTGCGTTGAAAAGATTATGCCTTAGATACCAGGAGTTCAGGGCTGATTTGACATATCACAGACTACTGCATTGTTACAGGAGTGATAATGAGACAAGAACTTGCTGCTTAACCCTTTGAGGGCGGGTGTATCATATATGCAACGTCTTTCGAATTGACTTAACGAGTATATCATGAATGATATTTTAAGTAAAACATTTAATTGGTATTGCTTATTTCCACTAGCGGTATCCCTATGACTGTTATAGGTAAACTTGTGTATTAGAGATATCTGAAAACTAGAGAATTATCTGGTTCAATTTAAAAGATGTTGCATATATGATACGCCCGTCTTCAAAAGGTTAAATCCAATTTCCCACGGCTACAAGCAACCCTTCCTATAGTGGGATTAGAACCCATGAATTTCTCTACAGAAGAGCAGCTTCCTACTTATTCAGTCATCGTTCGGAAAACAGAAAATGAATCTCTGGTTTATAAAATTAAATATTATTTAAACAAAAATAGATAAAAAATGTGACATTATATTGTTATTGTAAAAAGCTGTATGAATTTTATACAGACGATTTAAATTTCACAGAGAAGTTACAAAAGATAACAGATGACGCTGTACTGCGTACAGCTTTTATCAACATCTTTTAAGTATTTTGTACTTACTGGAAATCACCTTACTAATTTTCGCTGCACTTCTTCGAAGGAATTTCCTTCGATTTTGCTGAATAATTTCAAAAACTGCGATGACATTTTCAGGAATAGCTACAGTTGGACTTATTTCTACACTCCCCACTGGATCATGAACCAAGAAACCTGTCCATTGGGAAACTCTTGAGAATAGATTTCGCTTTAGGCCCTTTTGTACCATTAATTCATATAATTAATGGTACAGACTTAAATTAGATTGAAAATATGAGTTCTGACCGTAAGACCGCATTCTAACCTTTGAAACTCCAGTATCAGGAAAAACAAACTCGTTGATCAATGGTATACATGTTTTATACCTTTTCTTTCCTCAGCGTACCCTTATTTCACGTTCTATTGCTGGAACCGATTGCTTTAGGCTTCTAAAAACTATTTATATTTAATAGGCATTAAAATGATTGTAGCGTTATCTGTTAAGTATCTTATGTTAACTATTTTAAACTTCTAAATAAAATTCTTACTGCTTTCACGTTAAACATACTATTTGTCGCATTCATCTATTAATCAATTTTCAAGATATTTCATTTTAGTAACAGATACTTCTTTCTTTGAAACCCTATATCTATAATTTAACAGAAAAAATATATAACAAGATATCTGTAAGAAAACTTCAAATGTGTGTTAAAAGTTCATGTAATCAGTACAAGCCATGTTATATTTTATTTCTTTTTAATAATATCGTAAGAGACTAGAGAGTAAATACTAAATATTTTATATTTATTTCTTTTCTGTTATCTAATTATCAATCACGAAAGAACTCTCGTTATTCGAATTTCAGATATTCGGGTCACGATTTATCCAGATCGTTTTGAAAGAAAAAATAATTAAGAAACAAACCTTTCAGCTAAAAATTTTCAGTAGAAGGTGAGAGACTATTGTGTGTCCGTCGATTAAATTCACCTTGAATAAAAATATAAATTAACCGGAATATTATGGTAAACTGTATCTGCATTGCTACTGAACCAGTCTCGAAACCATTTTCATGGGTTGGAAAATGGCTATAAGGAATTAAATGGGATCTACAGTTACGACTTCTAAAATTTGACATGTTTAATATCTTTGGAGTGCTACGGTTAATTTTTCGATGACTAACTAGACCATACCGTATTTAAATATCACTGTTTAAAATTACGAGTGACAGAGATTTGTTTTAGTATTTACTCGTTTTTTCTCATCAAGTGCACTTAATGTAAGCCAGCATTCACTTGTTGGTGTTCAACTGAAGAGGATTGAGAAATTGGTAAAACGCTGCCTCTGTGTCTGTGGTCTGGAAATCCTGAATCGGCATGGATGATTACAGTTGTTCGAAATTGGCTTTAAGCAGTAGTTACCGTGGTAGTTATCCTTCCAGAAACAAAAATAATAACCTTCCAAAACAAACTCAGTATAAAGTTGGCTAAGTGATGTGGTACACAATGACGATCTGTCTTGACGCAGAAAATAAACTCACTTTTCATAAACCATTAAAATATTCTTGGTCTTTTGTACTAAGAAATAGAATATATTTATTATTAACCCCTTCCGGTACGATTTAATAATGAAAAACTGTGCGTGAAGTAACCATTTATTTTTTATTTAAAAAACTTGTTTCATTTTACAATTCTTACATATTCCTAATTAAAATCCACTTTTTACATAGTGTTAAATAATATCAGAAAATATCAAAGCAAAACATTAATAAGGTATACCGATAATAGTCTTCAAGATAGTGGTACTTTTCAAAACAAAGTGCAAAGGAATACTGAATTATTTACACCGCTAGGGAGTCTCACTTCTAATTTGATTCTTCTAACACACACGGCATTTCTTAGTAGGTTTACTTTTATTCTGACTGATCAATTTTGGCAGTGACTTGTACCAAGAAATTCTAAATAAACAATATGTAATAGTGACCTGGTATTTCCACAAGTAACAAAAGTCTTGCTAAATTCAGTATACTAGAAATTATAAACTAAATTAATTATCATATTTAACATTAACTTTAGTCGCATGACGAGTGTAGCTCGTCATTGTGCGGTATGGAATGAAAAACCAATGACGAGCTAGACTCGTCATTTTACCGGAAGGGGTTAATCTTAGCAAAATTGACGTAGGACACTGTATAAATAAATTAATTCATTAAAGTAGCAGGGAAAGCAAATACAAATTTTTGCCGCACAAAAGAATGTTCTTCGAAATTCAAGACAGGTTTCATGCACTGACTTTTCTGATATTCTTGGAGAAATTACTTAAATATAAGACTAAATCAACATTCTCTAAAATATGTAAACTGAAAATCATCATTGAATAATTTTCTCGATTATGATTAAGTCTTTAAAATGAAATGATTAAATATCTTCCAAACATTTGTGATTAAATTACTCCCACGAAACACAAACTGTGTCGGAGCAAAATGAGATTAAAATATCTTTCCTCTGATGAGAAATATAAGATAAAACCCGACGGGGAATAGAATGTTTTCGCTGAAAGATCTGAATCCTCAAAGACCTGAATATTTTTCTATTCAGAAGTCACACGACTTAAGCAATTACTGTTACCAGATTACTGCTAAAATTTTCATGTTATGCATGAATGCTAAACGTATGTATTTAGGCTTCGTTCTTCCGTTTCTATTTACTGTATCTTTTCTAAGAATACTTTTTCTCATTTTTGCTCTTTGTTGGTGCATATTAGTAATTTAAATACAAACAACATGCAGTTGCGGTAATGCCTGTGTTAGAATAATAAAAAAATCCTTTAAGGTTACAGTGGACATTCTGTCCTTTACAAAGATCAATGATAAGGAAAAATAAGTTATTGGTTGATACTGATAAAAATATTTTGTAAAAACAAACAGCAATCATGGCAGAAAATCTAGCTTTGGTTTGCAGCAAGGAAACATTTTTACGATTACACAAAACTTTCAATATTTTACAAATTGCCATGCAAACAAACTTGTTTTTAAAAAGTCATTTTTTATGCGATTATTTATTGTCCGATATATAAAACTCTATCAAAACATACTATTACCATATGTACCCGAGGTAGCATCTTTAAGTAATGAAAGAGATTTTGATCTATTTCTAATCCCAGTATTCCACATATTTATTAGCATTAATACTTTTAAATGCACATTTTGTAATCTATATAAGTAAACAATACATTTAAAAATTCATTAATATGTAGATTTTTTGTGTTTGTTTGGAAAATAGATTACTAGTTATATTGTTATTAATATTATTATTATTATTGTTACTAAAACTTATTAGCCAGATAAAGCCAAAGATAAGATTTCAACGGAAATCGTTATTGAGGTCATGCTTGAATGAAGTATAAAGATTATCAATGGCACATTTGTATGTACAAGAAAATTTTAGGTTTGAAACCTTAAATAATCATTTTGACCATTCCTTATGACTAATTTATTCTTGATGTCTGTACATATCTCACTTAACTTATAAACGATTAGCTATAGAAAGTCAAAATTTTGTATTTAAGACTGTTAAAAGTCTAGCTGTACACCTTAATGCTACTCTGCACTCTACACAACGAAAAGTTTTAATATGACGTCTATTAACTCTGGGATTCTCCGCCAGATGGCAGTGTTTGTTTTCTTTAGATAAACTGTTACCCTGAGAAACGAAACTATTTTGAATATTTGTGAGAACGTGCAACTGATAAATCTCATAATACACTATAAAAAAAGGCTAAATAAATAATTCAATAGGCATACGAGGAAATCTTGTAGTGTCTACATTAAGCTTTTTATATGTATTCCAAAAATCTATTTTATGCTTATATATAAAGTTCTACAATCTTTTTAACGTAGTTTGTTTTATGCGATCCCTGATACCTGCATAAAACATGTTTTAGTGTACTTAATTTTATGTCCTTATTTACAAAAACGAAAAAGTTTTTTTTTATAAGAATAGTAAATATTATTACTAAAAATATTAAATTTTTACCATAAGGATTTATTTATTTTTGTCATTAAATTCCCATAACCAATGTAATAAATATTTGCATCAAAAGGGTAAGGTTTCTTTCAGATATCCACAACAAAGCAGGCAAATGCCCCAAAAATATTGAACACAAATGCTTCACACTAGAAAAAGATTTTTGTTCTCCCAAAACTAACCTCTGACTTTAAATTCCACCTATATTTTCGAAAACATTATGGTGGTGAAAATATGCAATAAGTCGAGTTTGTTGGTCTCCACAATAAAAGGCTCTATTCAAAATAGAGCTTTTAAGATAAAATACACGTTCAAGCCAGTACGATAAAACACACACGTTTATCATGAAAAGAGAGAAATGGCTGAATTCCCCCACAACAAATACACTTACAGTGAAGCAAATAAACTGGATTCCTGCATAAGAAAAACATAAAATTTTTTTAGATTCATTTCTGAGACTTACCCGCACGTATCTATTCTTAACCGAAGTTAACTGAAAATAAATAGTTTTATTCATGAGATCGTGATGTCTTCCAGATTGAAACATTATTCTTGGCGGGGATGAGTTAAAAAAATATATATAGTTCAAAGAACAAAACTATCCCGGAAAATGCATTTCGCTTTCTATGAAAGCAAAAACTTGGCACAAGAAACTGACTGCATACGTATAAATGGATTTACATTAATGGATAAAAAATATGCTCTTTGCGTATATAAATAGACTAAATTATATGGAATGGGACACGAACATGACTAGTGGTTAGGCATTCGAAACTTCCCTGTGATTTAGTATATTAGGAATAAATCTATAGGTCTGGATGTCCACTTGCTGGCAAGTTAGCAGGTTAGAGAGGGGTACAGAAGCAAGACAAAATTTACACGCTTGATGATGATCAGAATTGTGGGGACTCAACAACGTAGTATCACGAACGTCTTACACACGCAAGACAAGATATGCAACTCGTCATTTTATTTTGTTTTGTTTGGAAATTTTTTGTTTACTGTTTCGATACACGAGGACTCATGAGATCGGGACCTACTGTTTAAAGTCGATTCCGATCTCGTAACTCAGAGGTTGCGGATTCTCAACCCGAACCAGTCTAAAATCGACCATGTTCGTTAAAAGTGACTGGGGTCACGTGGAATATGCTCGTCGTCACAATGTCCTCTAAGTTTTCAATCAATGCCTCTGGGGGTGGAAGGCCAAGTCTATGGGTCTTTTGCTTGGTCTCTGCTTCAAAATTTCGAGGACCGTAGAGCGCCGTAACTCAGGAAATCAAAATGGACTGTATGAAAAAATTAACACGAAAAATTAATTCCATCAGAGAACCTTTATTGAGAGGATGCCAAGCACACACTACATCATCGTTAGAAGTTCACGTGAGTACTGGTCTTTCTCCCGCGCTATAACCTCTTCAAGCGTGACCTTGATAACTGGTCACGAGACAACAAAAGGTGAGAAAGACCTGTTACTAAGAAGGGAGAAAATTAGCTGAGATGCAACTCAGGAATCAAGACAAAACAAACCCACTTAAGCAAAGTCATTATTTCACCCAAGCGATGATCATTAAGAAACGAAAGGCGTACCCCTTTGCCTTAACCCATTAACGCCCAAATTATTTTATTTTGACGCACTGACATATAATTCATAAATTGTGTGTCTTTTATCATCAACATGAATATTATTATCGAATTTTATCAATACGTACGTTAGTTTTTTTAAAAAATGCTGATCTAAAAATAGATCACTGGGCGTTCGGAGGATATATTTTAGCAAATACACAACAATCATTAGTACTTCAATAACGTGGTAAAATCGAACCAAATAGATAAAAAACTAATACATTTTCTTTTAAAAAACGTTTATTTATGCAGAATTTCACAATATTACAGAATGTACTTAGTAAAGTTTAATTATTTTAAAATAATAAAATTTCAATGTTTCTACAGTTTAGTGTGGAATTTGAAGAAACACTTTTTGCATAAAGTTTCATCGCACTTCACACAATACTCACTAGATCAGCAGTATTTTGACACTAGTTTTTACTATTTATATTTGTTTTAAGATAACATCGGTTTATATTCTGATAGCTACATCTATGAAGATATTAAATCGTCAAAAAAAATTTTGATATCTGTCCTTAAATTTAAAAATAAATTTTAAATTCATTCTAATTATTTTTCTTATTATTTAATATTTAATATTACATCATTCTACTCAATTTGTGAATTCAGTGTACAGTCAAGAGTGGCCAATGTTCCCAATTGTGAACATCATGAAAATCGTAAAAGAATTATTTTTTCCACAATTAAATGACTAACATACCATAACTAAATCATTAGAAGGCAAGATATGCAAAAAAATAATTTAAAAGATATCTGAATCTGAATTCGGCCTGTAAAAGGTTAAGAAACGAAAGGCGTACCCCTTTGCCTTAATACGAGTAGCGACTGGCTCAATCATGCTTGGTTTATCCAAGTGGCATCAGAAACAGCAACAAAGTCAATTCCGAACGATTACGTACAGCAATACCAGCAATGGAATTCAAACCCACTGGTACTGAAAAGCTACGCCTATACATTCGGTCATCGTTTGATTGGTACACACATTGTAAGTGTTAAAATCAAATTCTACAAGAATATGAATAAGTGATTCAAATCACAGATTTAAATTCCAAAATTTAAGCTTATTCAATATTGAAATCTGTAATTAATCTGTAACTGTAATTTCCTCACAAGAAGCTAGTCCAAAAATCATTCTCATTTTATAAAATTTCTCCCAATAAGATATCGAGTGGTCTTCATTTAAAAACACGATATTAGTTTAGATTTTTCGTTTTACAATAAGAAATATAATGTTTTCTTTTTATGGTCAGTCTAATCAGAATCCACTAGATCAAGACGATTCGAAAAAAATGCATTTTACCTTTTATGAAATCGACAACTGATTGCAAAAGAATACAGCGTTAATAAATGAAAATTTTTTCTTTACGTTTATAAAGATTGAATTAAATAGAACGCTTCAATACTAAATTTGAAAATAATGAGGACTATAGAATCAAATGCTAGTCTATAAGTGTAGCCATTATTAGAATCTTTTATGGAATTGTTTGCATACAACTATGTAATCTTCATCTTTAATTTTGTAAAATTTTTTATAACAAGTTTTGAAAGAGTATCGAATTCCACTGTCGAAATGATTTAGATCAGGGTTTGTTTTAGGTGTAGGAATTTCAATAATATTTACGAAAACTTTGCAGGTCTCCCAAAACATTGCCCAAATCCGACACACGAGTGAGGGAAACTGCTAGTGTTTTCACTTGTACTGTAATATACTATAGTTTTAGATCATTAACTTTAACTTTTGATTTTAAGGCATAGAACAATGGGAAATTTTTAAATATATGTATAGAAAGCTTGAAAATTGTACACATTTGTCATCGATGTCGAACCCATGTCGATCATGATATTTTGTTCCCATGAGATTAAAGATGGATCAGCAGTTTTATGGAGGCGAGAATAAAACTTGATAATTTTATCTAGATCTAAAACCGCACAGGCAGAAAATTTATTATTGCAGAAGCAATACCATTTTTTTATTTTGGAATATATACCTCTGAATAAACACGATTCTTAGAACTAAATAGTAAACTGAACTCCTTGGCGCAACAGTCCTACATGGGGGTCATATCACATCGTGATAATCTCTATGGGTCTCACAGGCCCTGAGGTGCCAAGCCTATGCCCCTGTTAGGTGGTCAACCTTATGTGGAAACCCCAGTGTTTATTTCCAAAGCATGCTGTGTCCTTAGTTTGTTTATCAACTGAAGTGTTAAAGGCTGACTTGCCTAGCTGGAGCATAGAACCTCAGACCTACGCCTTGGGAATACGAAGCGCTACTCCAACGTCACTGGGTTTACGTTAAATAATAATATCGATAAATAATTAATAATTTAATAATTAATACTTTTAACTTCATAAAAAAGACATGCACGAAGCGTACTGTTTATAACTTGCTAAAAAACTTGTTTCATGAAAAATTTCTAACTGAAAATTTAGTTTTTCTTTGATCAAACTGCATGAGTAAAAATAATACATAACTGAAAATTTCCCTGTTCTTTGAAAATAACAAATTTAATCACCTATATCATTTTTGTTATTCAAAAAACTTACTTGGATAGTAAATGAAAGCTGTTCTTAATGCAAGATTTTATTATTCCAATCCTTTTAGCTTTCTAAATATGTCTTATCTAGGTGATTATTTTACTCGATTATATGTTATCATAACTTGCCAGGGCCTTAAAATTTTTATGTAATTGCTCTTAGTGAACACATTTGGTTGATGTATGTTTGACAAAAGACAACGTTTGCAAATCTGGAACAGCAAACTTAATCGTAATTCACGTTACTTAAATTTACCAGAAACATTTTCTTTAAAATACTTTGTGAAAGATTCCTAACTAAAAGGTAAGATAGGAAATTGTTTTGTATACGAAAATTGAATTTATTACATATATATTCTAAATAATTTTGCGCATAAGTATTTTATTTTCATCTACTCGGAATTAGATCTTTGGAAAATATCTTCTCCTTTCTATTGTAGTTTAATTTTGTTATATCTTTTAAATAGAAATTAATTTATCGGGAGAAGAAATATACTTTAAATTTTGAATAAGGAAAAGAAGCTTAAGTATAAAAAAAAAGCTAGTAAGGACTTTAAAAGAACATACTAAATTCGAAGCAATGTAATTCTTTCAAAGAAATCTCGTTATGCCTGAAAAATACACAGTTTTGTTTACACCGTAGAATATGAATTATATTGCTTTCGTTCTTTTATATAAAAATATAGAAAAATGTGTAAAAGCAATGTGTTATGATAAATAGTGCGAGACAGTCTGTAAACTTTTCTTTCACAGCGATACGTCAGTCGCACCTGTAGGTAGTGACGAAGAAATCGCTTTTATGATAGACTCGTTTTCGTGAACAAGTTTCAGCTTTTGAAATAAGAATAACACAGCCGCTTTTCCCTGAACTCTGTTACTGAAAATGAAATATACTTTCTAGACGACTGAATTCATTCGAAGGTTCGTGAAAGTTACTGGAGGCATTTGAGAAATATTGATACATAAATTATTCTACAAGTAATGTATGAAATGTTTTAAATTATTAAAGTTATAGTTTTAGTTATAGTTATAGTTTTTAAATAAAAAACAACCGTTAAATGCATTTCAGCTAAAATAAATCTTTCATTTTTATTAAAACACTTCCGAGGTTTTTCCTTATTAAAGAAACTAAATGACGTCATTTTTATCTTGTAAATGAAGTTAGGAGTGTAAAATGTTTAATGCATTTTTGCATAAAAAATAACATATTTTCAATTTAGAGCCATTTTATGCCGATTCCAGAAGACCGAGATTATTCATTGCTTATTTTCTGTCCAAAATTTTGTTATTTTTAATTCTTTGCTGTATGATCTGTGGTTTATGTTACTGGAGTTCCTTTGGTTTAGATTATAGATGGTGTAACGTGTATTGCTCTAAATTTTAACCAGTATTGCTGTAAATGCTTTAAAGGTATTTGCAGTATTTTCTTGTGTGTACTTGTGGGATTGGTGTTCCTTTGGTTTAGATTATAGATAGCATAACGTGTATTGCTCTAAATTTTAACTAGTAATTCTGTAAATGCTTTAAAGATAATTGTAGTATTTTCTTGTATTTGTGCTTGGGCTATACTGCTATTTATGTTTATCCCTTGTTGGCCATATCAGTTTTTATATTTGAATATAGCTGACAAAATAATTATTTTTACTGTAAATAAAATCATTTTATGATTCAGCACTATAAATAAAACTTAAGGCTCAGCAGTATATCCAGAACTGTCGAAATAGGGATGGATTTTCGTTTCCTATTTTAGTGTTAATATAATCATCAAAATGTTTCATCAACCTTTATGCGGCTACTTCGGTATAGATTGCCTTTTACATTTGCAAGCCACGAGTCTAATAAAAATAATAAAAAGGATATTAAATTTTAAAACTAGCTGATGGCTATTCTGAACTCCTTTTGTTGAGGAAAGAAAAACGGGACTTGTCACCAAATAATTTAGTTTTATTTGATTTTATCAATCTGAAACACAAGTGTTCATTTCACCGCCTAATTTGCAAATGACGTGATCCGAATTTTGTGACTAATATTTTTTTGACGGTTACAAAAATACTAGATCGGAAGCTTGGTAATGGATTTGGTAACAACTACCTAGTAGCTGCGACACAAATGTATATAATTTTCTACAGGCACCTCGCCTTATAATTACGAGAAAATGTTCCAAAAGTTAGACCTACCGGCGCTGGGTCTGACGGTTTTGGACATTAAGGGAATAGAATTGTTTTGATATATTTTGTTATAAGTTTCCTTATAAGCAAATTGTCACTTAATATTCTTTTATTAAAAAATAATTTTCCTTTATCAGCAGTAAGGATAATGCTGAAGCATTAGATTCTATCACAGTAAGTGATAGTTTGACCCAATTACAGATACATTTACAAGTTTTACGCAGTTTCTAAATATTATACAGAAATATTCAAAATGAAATATCAGATTTTAAATTTCTATATTTTCGAAAACAAAACAATACAGGAGGATAAGTAGTGCACGAATACTAGGAAAAATATGAAAATTACTTTTATTGCGAACGATAGATAACGTTGGTCTATTCTTCGTAAAGTTATTTCTCAAAAGCTGTATCAGACACTTTTCAGCGGCTTAAGTGAAATGGCGCATTATGTGCAGCTTATTATGTGCTTTCGTGAGTATGGTGGATCTACAATCCTCACTCAGCATGAATTTCGTAAAAAGTTCCGAATTAATTAATCCTTTTTCCAATTTAATTTCCCAACTAAATTAATTTCTAACCATAATGCTACTTTGTATTTGGAACAGTTCCAAACGACCATATGAATTGGTTTTATACAGCTGGCCATTTAAGTCGCACATATCACCCCACACTTTGGTGGTTTGTAAAAGATAAAGTGTATTACTCACAAATTCATATGAACTTAACTTAAACAACGGATTGCTGTTACTGTACATTTTAAATACAAGTGGTACTGTACAAAGTATGTAATAAGAATATTGTTTTTTAATGCAGCTGACAATACAGACACATATAACTTTATGCTAATACAAGGCTGTAAAATTGTTACCTTTTAGTACCACTTGGGGATCACGTGTAGCTTAAGGAATGCTACGGACTCGAGTACCATAATTCTCGCTGGGTCCTCGTAATTTAAAGGCATGGATCAAGAATAAGACCAGCAGGCTTAGCCACTACCACAAGAGGTATCGTTTAAGAACTTGGAGGACATTGTGACCACGAACATATCTTCCGTACCCCAGTTACCTTTAACGAATACAGCGGATCGTAGGCTGGCTTCGAGCCCCGAACCCGCAACTTTTCACTTACGAAACTGCTGTCTTTGTGGACTGAGCTACCACGGCTCGTGGTAAGAATGAAAGAGCTTACATACTGTCTTGTCATTATACGCATCAAACACTTGTAGAATCCATTTTTAATCCTTACATCTCATTTAGTACATTCTCAAACCGCTAAGCATTTTACATGGATTTTTAATACTGTGATATAAGCTGAAAGAAAGAAATAGTCATTCATAAAATTAAACTTTGGGATTAATTTTTTTTTTCTTAGCAAATACAAAAGTATTTATTGCAAAGCAGTGCAGCATCACTCTAGTAAACCATTTTTACGAATAACAAAATTCAATTAATCCCGATACAATACTAAATATCCTTTAATACTGCCGTCCGTGATTTGAACTGCAATCGCTTAAAACCCCGAATACAAAACAAACCAAAGTACCATAACCTATAATCGGCTTATGTGCTTAGAAAATTGAGCAGTCATTAATTATTCTCTGTCGAATGGCTCGTCTCAATAATTACCCGATTATTTAATCAAAAATTAGTATAAACATAATTACTTAATCACTTAATTGGATTAGATCTTATGTTTTTAATGGAATTTTAAATTATTCATTGCCTGCCTGCCGTTAAGTAATATACAATGTGGACGATTCTTAAAGCTTTCAAAAAAGGAAGACATCACGTTTCGCCTTTATCTCGACCTTCCATTTTTTCTAAAAACAACAAACACTTGTTTGAACACAAATTAAAAGATAATTTCAATGAAATTTGACATAATCAAAACATACTACGAAATTCCATTTAAAGTAAAAAACTTGGATTTTTTGTATTGTTTCAAATTAATATTTTAAACTTTTCTACAGATGCAGGCAAAATATGAGGTATTTAGCTTCAATATTTAAAGAAGTTATTTAAGTATATAAATTTCTTTTAATTATACAGTAAAAGTTTAGATGGGCGAGATTTGCTTGAATATTTTATATTTCTATCTCACTGGATAGTGAAATTAAGAATTAAAGAGAAAAATGTAATTTCATTATTTCGTAATTAATATAATTTTTACCACAGAAGACATTTCAGTTCTTACTAATAGATATTTTAAATAGTTTTAAAATAAAGATTTCCAAATTTTATAAGCATTTGAAATGAAGCATGTGCATGCTTAAATTTCATATACCTTTGAATTTTAATGACAATTAACGTTGTAAAGCAATAACTAAAGTTGATTAAATATGCTTTAAAGAGCAAAAATCTATTCTTTTTTGAAAGTAAAAGAATTATTATTATATATACCGTGTACGTAAAAACTGGACATTTTAGCGGTTTTTTTCTAACTGTACATTAAACGAATGCTTAAGATGAAAGTTTTATCTTAAGATCTTAATAAAGAATCTAATTCTATTCTATTAATAAAAATTACCATATTTTAAATAAAAGGATGTGCATGGACTATTTTCAGTAATGATTTTTTTAATTAATAGCTTTTAAACTTAAGATTTTACCTTGAGATTTTTAGACTTTAAAATTTTTACTTGATTTTAACTTAACATTTAAATTTAATCATCGATTATTTTTTGTTGCAATGAAAATTTTATCACCGGTATTAAAACCAATTTCTATCTACCTCCAGGGTGTAGGGGAAATGATAATTTCATTCCTTTACTTCCATTAATTACTGTGAAAAAAAATTGGAAAGAACTTAACGATAATTTCGATGTAACTAAGAAAACTTTGAATTATCTTTCTAAATGAATTCAACGGGATTGTAAACTGCATTCACTGTATCGGGAGACTTTAGAGGAGTATGAAGATAAACAAATTATTGAACTTGTACCAGATAATTCTCAGCCAACAAACAAATCATTTTTTTTTATCTGCCTCATAGGGTATGTCACAATTCTGGAAAATTAAAAATTTTACTGATCCCGTCATGTGAAGGGCTATATGCTATTTTAGTAATAGTCACCATTAAAAAACTACATAAATACAGGCTACATTGTTTTAGTATAATATTTGAATATAATGTTTGAATTGTATAACACATTCAAATTAATGTAATTGTCTGCAACATGGCTATTTTACTGTGATATACTGACTACCACAGTCTATGAGATTCGGACGTTTATAGGCTTATTTGCCAAATGCAAAAACAGCCTCATAGGGTACTTTACAATTCTGGAAAATTAAATATTTTACTGAACTCGTCATATGACGGGCTATAAGCTAGTTTAAAAGAAACACAAGAATGTATATAAGAAACGTGATTTCATTAACACTAAAATATCAGGGTTACATGCTCTATCATTCCGTTACAATAAAAGTCTAAAAATCATTAGTCATTTTTTAATGATTTATATAAAATTCTCTGACGAACAGTGCAGTAAGTAAAGTATTTCCAAAGAATTATGTTTGAGTGTCAACATATATTCTTTAATAATTCATACGATAAAACAATCTTACGAACACAAAACATTATTAGTTTTAAATCACAAGGAAACATATGGGGTATTATTCCTATTACATATTTTTAAAAATAATGTTATATATACTATTTAATACGGTATCCCTGAAATATGTTACGACAGAAAATTTGCGTCATAATGTTTAAAATACCTTTTTCGGTTTATTCGAAATATTAAAAGTCGAATATAGCCAGCAAGAATGTGTTATTTGAACATTAGTGAAGCAACCTTTCTCTTAAACTGAGTTTACACGTCTCAATTTCAAATAGCTTATTAATGCATAATAACGCTTGCAGTTGAGACAGTCTTAGAGAATTTAAAAGATATAATGTTTCCCAGTTATTACCTAGAAGGCATACATTTAGCAGTTGTATCAACATTGCCTTTAACAAATTATTAGAAACATACCTTGGGGGCATTCTCTTAAAATAAACACATTCACGCAAGCCCGGCGGTCCCATAATTCATTCTTAAAAGATATTTTCCGGCTCGAATTTGCTTTTAACTGTCCGAGAAAATTGCGCAAACCAGTTACATTACTTTCCAACCTTATCGATTACTGGGAAACTTTCCGCATTTCACTTCATTTCCACGGAGAATATCTCTCGTTCACTTTTAACTTCTGGTGGTTGAGGGTGCAAAATGGCAGACTCTTGCTGGGCCATTAGAGCCTCCGATTAGCCGACCACTTAGAGGCACCTGGGCCATTTTAATAGCCCTCGCTTGCGGTGGAAAAATTCCTCTGCAGAAGATAATGAGTTCCAGGGAACAGATGAGTACATCTTTAATACGCCAAAGCGTTGATGGAATTCGGGCTTTACAAGATGGGGATGGAACGTTTTTTTAAATAGTTTTTTTTCTCATATTTAATTCTAACCCGAAATAAGAAATGGGCATTAGCTGCTAATAAATTTCATTCCTAATACACCTAGAAACTTTTGGAGGCGGGAATAAAAAGTGATTCGAGATTTGCATGTAATGATTCATTTTGTTATTAACTTATTTAAAAGGTTCATGACAGAAAGTTTAAATTTTATTTGCCGATACTGCGTAATGAGTTTTTACTAAATTTTATAAGATTACTTGGCAACTTCACTTAATTTAAAAAATTAAACACTACATAATTATATATGTCGAACTGTTTATTTATTGGATGATTTGGAGCACTTTGGTATGCTGTTTTAGTACACGGGGGCTAATGAAACAGACTTGCATTTAGCCTATTCTGAATTACTAAAAACATCCATTCCAGCAGAGGAGTTTGAATCCACGAACTCGGTAACAAAAAGCAGTGTTCTACCCATTTAACTATCGTTAAGCGTTGGTTTATTTTGAATTTTATATTAGACTTCATTTTGTTTGGAGTGTTATGGTCACTTTTTAGCTACACAATGGCCTACTGAGACATATTGTTTGAAGACAAACGGCTGATCAATGCTAACAGAAGGATAAGAACAAATATAGACTCCGGTAACAAAAGGCAGATTTCTCTAGAGAAAACCATTGTCTAGCCTCATTTACTAGAATTTTTATAAAAATTGAAACTATTAAAAATTATTTTTGGAATCCGTATTCAAAGAGGCATTTCTCCTCTAGAGACGTCAAATGTATAGCTACATAACATTTATGTGACGTTTTGAGTACTTCTCACGCGTTTGGTTTCTCCATTTCTTGCTTTTAGACCTGAATCAGTGGTTAAGGTATTTCATTATATTGTGTTGCTCCCATTTCCCTTGATGGAAAATTTAGTGACAAAATAGCATTTTCATTGTGAGTTGCGAGTTAATATTTGCTTGATCTAGGCTTTAATACATAATTTTGGCAACATAACTTTATATTAGTAACTACACTATAATTAACGCATAATTTGACTTTTTGAAAATGTATAACAATAAACTGTTATCCATGAACTACATCAATGATCGGTAATGGATAATCTTGCATGTGTTATCAATAACCCATCTATTAACCTGTTAAAACAGGTAGTTGAATCATTAGGTAATAAATAAACATTCTCTTTAACAAGTTACATTTATATCATATATATATATATATATATACATACATTAAAGATTTTACCTTGACCACTCAAGTTTGCTGTTTTAGGGACAGTTCAAGTAGCCATTAACCGTCTAGTATAACATACATCCCCGCATATTTTCCCATCGAAGATACTCCAAGGCGTCTGGGCGTCAAAGGCCTTTGGACCTCTAAGTCTGGGCATGTGACTTTGTGATGTGAAACTAAACGATAATGATGCATTTTTTTTTATTTTGATCTTCAAAAAGACAACACGGTGTTACATTTATTGCATAGAACTCAAAAGAGGTTTTTGCCTTTTTAGTGACAGTCTTTATCAACTAATAATGTTAAAAGGAATATTATGAAATTAAAAACAAATTAGAAGTTGGTTTGATCTTTTATACCACTCTACAGCAGAAGATCAGGATGTGTAATTTGAAAATGTTAGTTATAGATTTAAATTTTTTTCTGATAGTGCACTGCTATACACTTGAGGGAATTTACTCTTACTATCACAGGGTCATTACGGGAGATCTTATACATCCTAATAACTTTATATTTTCAAATGACTTATATGAAAAAATTTTATATAAGTGATTTAAACTATTTTAATTGCAGTATCGATGAAATTTATTATTCCCAAAGAGTTATTTTGAATTTTGTGAAACCATCATGAGTGAATTATTTATTTTTCATCCAGGTAATAATGTTTAGCACCTATCTATATTAGTACGAACAAAAGTTTATTCATTGGATATCACTGACAATGCCTTTAAATAAAAGTTATAAATGCTAAAATAGTTATACCTTTGGTCGATTTATCTGAATATATAGCCGTGTGTTAAATAACACATTGCCCCCTAACTTTTTTTTATAATTCTCCTATTTCACATTTCACTTCTCTAAACTTAACTTTCCCAGCTACTGAAATGAAATAAAGGACATAAATCTTTGATATTTTATTCCTCTCCTCTTCTTAAAACTAAAGTTTGAATAAATAAATGCTGCATGTGGCCCTTCTTTCATTTTTATAAATCACTGGTCAATCCTCTCAGTAAAAACTGGAGATCTTTTCTATCTTTATGCTTGTTTGTGCAATTATTCAGCCACAAATATTTTTACAGTCACTCTTTAAAACTATTTCACATGAGAATTCATGCACATAATTTTTCTCTTTTTAAGATGATATTTTCACAAATCAAGATATGCCTGGTTTTATATTGCCTGTGTCAGGCATGTCTGTCTAATTTTCGAGTTTAAGATAAAAATAAAGAATTTTTAAAAGGTATTTTAATGACTTGGTTTTTTAATAAGTATTTTAGAGATAGACATGACAGGAATACAGTAAATTTACATTCCCTAGCAATCTCTGGCATTAAAAAATATGGTCTTTTTTAAGTGCTAATTTTTAAGATATTCAAGATATTTTTGTGACACGTTTGTATGGAAAAGTTACATTAACTTCCGCGTCCGGCCAGTACAGGAAATTCTTGCTGTGACATGTTTGTACAGGCTCGTTTCAAACCAACTTTTTCCCAGTAGTAAAGCGCAGAAAACTGTATATTGGCTTTACAAAAAATAAAAAATTAAATTAAAAAAATAAATAAATCTAAATATTCTAGATTGTTGAATTTCCATGTTTTCCCGATCTGATTACTATTTTTAATAGGCTGCAAACATTACGTTTCGGGAAGAGTAGTGGTCCCTCAGAGGATGAAAATCTCATATCAAGTGATGATAGTCTCACCAATACGCGAATTTCTTTCCAATTTCGAAAAATTTAGAAATAGCAAGATTTAAAAAAAAAAGAATTTTCTAAAAAATTGGAAATTTCCACAGGCGCACTAAAATTTGTAAAAAAAAAAGAGCAGAAATTGGAGGAGAAGCAGAAATCGGCTGCAGAAATCAAGTAGAACTCCATGAAAAAGCGGAAAATTTCTATCGCTGACTGTACATACTATAAACAGATTTCTTTTCGTTAGGCACAATTTTAATTGTTTTTTTTTTTTGTCAATCTTGAGTCTGTAGTACGAAAGAGTAGCAGTATGTCTGAAGAATGAAATTCTTTCTTTTATTTCATGCACTTTTACCTGACAAAGTAAGTACGAAAAATAAATATGACATATTCACTCTAAAGTCTAGTATTCAGCGACGTTCGGCGGGAAAAATTCGTCTTACATTCGTAGAACTAACGTAATTACTAAACGTGCAAAAACTGCAAAAATTTGTAAAATGGCGCAGTTTTGGCGCAATTTCTGCTAAAATACCGTTTTTGGAGCAGCTGGGAGCAGATATCGGAAATTGGCGCAGTTTGGCGCAATTGGCGCAGCCGCAACATCCCTGCATATATATATATATATATATATATATATATATATATATATATATATAAAGAAATCGGTATTGAATACTTTTTCCCTTTGAATTATTTTTTATATTTTATATATTACTAGCAAGTTTGCCCGTGCTTCGCTACGGTGAACTTAATATATTACTTTTAAACAAAGATTTTTTTTTTCGTGAATAACTCTCTAAATTCGTCACAGTTCAGTTCGAGTCATTGGCATGTTTATATATTTCTATCATAAGCGTATTATAACATTATTCAGTTTTTATAATCGAATTTGTCTTATATTAAATTTGTTCAAACTTTTTTTGTTGTAAAATATAAGCTTAACCCTAAATTGCATTACTGTATTACTACTGTACGTTGATTAGCAAAGTTAACATATCTTGCCATATTACGTGATAGAATAGGAAGCACAGGTTTTGACATCAACAGTGCTAATTTTGTTGGTAGTAATAAATGTTTTCCAAAATTAAGGAAATTTATGACAAACCACATAGTTTTGTATGAAACAGAAACACACATTCATATCGACAACCATATGAATATGAATATAACTATATAAAATGATAGGTTTTATTTGGCCATGAGAGTCACTGAAATTTGTACTTTTTGTACTTAGAATATTGTTGATATGCATTTCATTGTAACATAAAAATGAACCAAGAATTAAATTTAAAATTAGTTCTCATATAAAAATGCTATAATTTGCGTCACATAGAAATGAAAGTGAATCACTTTATATCTCAAATTTCAGTTCAAATCGAATAGATACTAAGCAGACGATTTTAAATAATATAAAATAAGAAATGAATAAATGAAATATTTAAATGAATGACGTCATAATGATAGAAAAATATCATTTTCGCCTATTTATTATGTGATGAATTGAACATTTTAATCTCCTGCTTTTAACCGTGGAAAACTGCGTTTAAAACAATTACTTGGGATGACGTCACATTGCTAGAAACATTGCTTCTTTCCCTTAGATATGATGCGATAAATTAAAAACTTAATCGTTTGCGTTTAACCGGGGAAAATAATGCTTGGAATAATGACATGAAATGCTCGAAAAAGGGGGAAGGAATGAATTTCGAACGTTGAAAATTTACAAAAACCTTCCCAGGGATATACCTAAACATTTCCCAAATTTTCACGGCGATTGGATGGATAGTTTTTGAGTCTATTGAGTACAGACAGACAGACACACACAAATTCATTTTTATATATATAGATAATATTTATAATACTTTACATATTACTTTATACAAAACAAGTTTAGTTATTTTATTATTGGCCAAATGACAATAAAATTACGATAGATCTAGAAATGTAATATTAGGTTACTGATGGTTATTCATAAAATAAATTTGTAAAATTAGAGCTTTTAAAATTTCTATATGGAAAGGGTATGGAACTCTGCAACAGTAATAGTATTATAAACTTCAAATCAATCGAAAAATTCCACATTCAAATGACAAAAATATTTCGACTCACAGCTATTTTGAATGTTTTCTAATTATTTGAAACATTTAAACTCACGCAATTACTAAGATATATCTGAAATGCAATGTTTGTTATATTTATGAAAAAATTACTCATATAATTTAGACTTACACAGAGATTAAATACAATTTAATTCCTTCATATATCTGTAATTTGTTACGAAAATGACGTACAGAAATGTCTAGCAAATTTGATTGCCATGGTGCAACTGTCATTTTCATTTAAACAGGTACATTCTTCTTGATCTTAAGTAACTACGGGACTCGAGTCTCATTAATTAGAAATCTATTATAAAATTAAGCACTTATGAATTTCGTGGAATAAATGCAGATTCAATGAATTAATATTTGCCAGAGAAAATGAAGTCAATGGTTCCCCTTGCTAAATGCATTTCAAAGTAGTTAAAATGGATGTATTTATCATTACTTCTCATCGACAGTTGCACATTTCTCACGAATGTAAAATATTTCTTTTCGTTCATGTATGAATGCGTATGAAGTAAAATGTCTGGAAGACACAGAAATCAATTTTTCCCCTTACGTTTGGCAGGGTTTGTAATTTTGAAAAGAATTTATAAAGGTAAGAATGTGTTAATTTGTATGTATAGTACTTTTGTAATTTAAAGGAAATTTAGTACCTCTAGTTGGATAAGTAGTTTAATGTATTTAAATGCGCAAAACGTTTGGCAGGGTTTTTAATTTTGAAAAAAATATATAAAGGTAAGAATGTGCTAATTTGTGTGTATAGTACTTTTGTAATTTACAGGAAATTTAGTATCTCTAGTTGGATAAGTAGTTTCAAAAATACTTTTAATGTACTTAAATGCGCAAAACGTCTTCAAATTGTGTTCAACGGAACCTTGGAGTTTCCAGAAGAGATATTCTATAAAAACATGAAAAATATTCCTCAAAATGGTGAAAACATAAAACAAAGTTTTCTGAATTGACCAAACTAGTCCACGACATTCATGGCTATGTACTTGTTGCAACAATTTTTCAAAAAGTAATACTGGAAAAGACATTTTCAAATAAGTGAAACATTTTTTTAACCCCTTACCTTGCACACTCGAGTTAACTCGAGCACTAAACTGGCCAAACTGTGCACACTCGAGATAAACCGAGCGCCGTTGTACTTTATTTTGGCATAATTTTTCACCCTCGAATGCAATCGAGAATTGAAAATAACAATGAGAAAGCAAAAAAAAATCATTTTATTGATATTTATCATTTATATGGGATTGCAAGTTATAACACTTACTTATTCAAGTATAAAAAATATATTTTTTCTACTTATCACTTACGACTTATCTCTTCCTTACAATATTGTAATATTACAATATTCGACTATTTTTTGCAATGTTATCAAAATCCAAAATTGCAATAAAAATTTTAATTACTTTTGCATTTTTCTAAAATTTTTTTGGCAAGACAACGTTCTAAATTATGTTTTTTACATTAAAAAAATTAAATTTCATGGCTGTCTTTTTTTTAAAAAGAAGTGCATTAAGGGGTTAATGAAACAATGGTGAACATTAACTAAAATGGGTTTTATGTTCACATATTTGATAGGGCAGAATTTTTATTTGAGTGAAAAAAAAAGAATTATGTAGTGAATCATTGCAAAAGCTGCTCTTATTAAACATTTTCATTGTCACCGTCTACAGTTATTAGAAAAAAATGTCAAAAATATTAAAAAATATTATATTTTTACATGAAACGGTAAAGATAATTTTGTAAGCAAAGTATTTAGCTCATTAGTGACACACTGTCTACAGCACATAAAACCAAATTGCTACATGCGGAAGTGCAGAGTTAGCAAATGACAAAATTTGAAATCGATTTTTTGGAATTGAAAAATCAAATTTGAATTCTCAAAAAAAAAAAAAAAAAAAAAAATCGTAAACGTATATTTAATCAATATTTAAATGCTGAACTACGGTTACAGTTGTTGAATTTATATTTGTAACTTTAAATAACTTTAGTAAATATTCAAGATTATAAATTTTACATTATTGAGCTGAATAAAAAAACCAATGCTTTGATTTAAAATTGATTTGGAAAAATCTTTTATGAAAACTAATAGTACGCAACATTTTAAAAATCCAATCGATGTTTTTAATCGAAAATGAAATAAATTTAAATAAAGATGTTAAAAGACATTACTCAGAACATATTTTACAATTAAAAAGCACTATCTGGGATTAATTTTCCCAACAAGAAGAGTTAAATGACTGGAATAATAACCTATTTCAAAATTTCAATTAAAATCGGAATTTATGACTGAATCAACAGGATTAATTTAGTGAATATCAACAGATTTTATGTTAAAATGCAGATACGATAAATCTTGACTTCTAGTTAAATATTTTCCCCCGGAAACCAACTCAAATGTCAGCAAAAGCTATAAAACCCTTAACCTATAACGTATTCAGAAAGTCATCTTAAAAATATATCGGAACAAAAAAAAAATAAAAAAATAAATAAATTAGATGTTGAACATGAAATATATTTCAAAATATCGGCAGTAAAAATCAACAAAATTTAAAAAATTACGAAATATTTCATAAAAAATTATTTAAAAAATATTTTTTGGTCTAAAAGAAATTTTCATTAGGCTTCAATTTATATGCATAAAAAACTCCCTAACTATAGGTGACTAATTTAAATTTACTCTTTGTAATGTCCCCAACCTTCTTAATTTTTCCAAAAAGTGTTTCAGGTTTCTGAAATAACTGTATTTTATCTAATAACATTTAATTTTTATCCTTAAAATATCCTCCCCACAAAACTATTTTTCCCCTCGCAAAAGATATTTAATTCAGCTCATTCAAAAACGAGAAAAGTTTGTGAAGAAGTTGCGAATTCTAATGTCGAAAGCTCCATTTCATTATGGAGATAAATCTTTATACCTCGCTCAAATAAAACGCTATCGAAAAGAAATTTCCCCTGATCGCAACTGTCAGTGTAAAAGAGATGAATTTCGTAACTGAGATGAGATAAGTACAAGGGGGTCTAGAGGAATAAAGGAAATGATAAAGGCATAAAAATCAATTTGTATTTGGGCGAAGAACAGAAAGGAAAACAGCAACGATCTGTTTCCATGCAATACACGCAAAAGAAATGCAAATCTAACAAGTAATGGACTGAAATCTCCATGAATCTAATTTCTCTTTGACTTGGAAATGCGTGGAGAAGGATTATTAATCTTATGCTAATGTTACATTTTGAAAAAAAATTATAACTGGAATTCTCTAGATCCGAGAGAGAAGCTAAACAGAAACATTTCAGAAAGTTTTTAGATTCTTCAAGGTTAGAAATGTTCATATGGTGCTATGAAAGCGAAAGCGTTTAAATTTCCATAAGAATCTCATTTCAGTTTTTCAAATCAGTTTTTGGATTACATATAGAAAAAGAAAACATGTTCTGAACCAGCAATTGCTAAATTAGTATCTGTATTCTCGGGGAAATCTTCGAAAAGTCAAAAAAAGAAAACTTTTTCTCTTTTTTTCAGGCTGGGGAATTTCACTTACTTTAGATTTGTTTATGCTCCATTTTTTGCAATTTTTGAAAGCAAGTATGTTTTTTCTATACAATTTTGTAATTTAAATTAGACTATTAGAATTTTTATTACAGTGCCTCTAACAATACAACGGGACAATTATTTGTATAAATGTTAGACAGATTTGCATGTTTTCTCAATCATCTTGTTTATATTTACAATTTTTAGAAAAAAGAAAAAAATAGCTTGATTCTTTAATGATTTGTAAAATTATGTTATGTTTATGAAATAAAAAAATATACACTTTATTGCATGTTATTTACAACAATCATAGATAATCTTCATCGATTACAGTATCACTTTCATCCACGTTAAGTTGCCATGACAAATACATATACAAAAATAATATCTCGCCCGGGATTAACTTTTTATACAACTTCTCTATCGCTTATGTAATATAATTTATCATTTAAAAATTACTGTGACCATACTTATAGGAAATACATGCTATACAAACACAATATGAAGTATAATACACATAAAGGACATAGGAAAATTGCTGTCAAATACCTGTATCTACGATTCTCAAACTGGATGTCGCGACACAACAGAATACCCCGAGCGCAGACAAGGAGGGCAGAGGCAAGATAGAAAAGAGTAAAATTGTTAAATTATTATAGAATGCATGAAGATACTTAAAATTTATGTATTCTCCCCGCTGTACCACTGTTGAAACCTGCAAAGAACTGTTCACGCATTTTGTATTATCATCTGCCAATGATCATCTAGACTTTAAGATCCTCTAATGCATTTTGGTAGTTGGGTACATAAACAAGAACCTTAATGTTCCCACAAAGGAAAAAGGCACAAAGCGTCAAGTCAGGAGTTTGAATAGTCAAGGGAGGTAGTCTATCCTTACCAACACGGTCGGTCCATCAATGCTGAAGTTAATCCCTCAGTTATTGACGAACGTAGAACACTTGTAAAGTTTAAAGAAAATTTGGTGAGACTATAGTTATTATCGGACATCGCATATTTTCACTTATATTTATAATATGTAGTTAAGTCATTGGCCGGCCTTTTTTTCCGCAATTGTTGGTCTTAGACATAATCTTAAATGTTCCGAATTAGAGAAGCATTTGTTTTATGTTACGGGCAAGAGAAATGCTAAGAATGGAGAGTTCCCCGATTGAAAATAAGGGAGAACATAAAGGATATCTACAGTAATGTGGATATGCACTATATTTTCTCGAAAAAATAAGCTATAAATTTATTTTAGTCGTAAAAGGGGCGTTGTAATCTGATTTCAAGAATGAATTTCTGTATCTAATCATTTTTCTACCAATTCCACATAGGAAGAGATAAAATCTTTAAAAATTTCCATGAACTTAGAATTTAAGCATAACTGACAATTTTTATCACTGAGAATTAGGAGGGTTATAACACAACTGGAAGTTTGTGTTGTAGTTTCTAGAACGAATTTCGATGTCAACTGAACAAAATGATAAATTAAGTGTAAGCATATAAAAATTTAAGTATTATAGTTTTCATAAAACTTAATTTTAAATTTAAAGTACCTTAAAAGAAATGCATATTTTATTTGAAACGTTTATGTAATCAAAAGTTTATGTCCACGACAAAGAATTGCTGAGAAATGTCAGTTACGGATATTACTATGCTCTCTGTATATTTACAAACGTCTCTGCATATTTTGGATACAATTACTTTAATCATACCTTAAATTAATGATATTTACAGGAAATTAAAATATTTTTTCAACTCACGGGCATGGAAAATTTAACTTTATAATATATGTTCTCAAATTTCGTATTTACTTACACGATATCTTATAATAAACTATTCCTAATAACTTTGGGAAATTTCGTTTACTGATGTATGTACATATATATTACGAGACATAAATAATTTAATGCATTGAAAATTGCCGTGAGAGAGATAAGAGTAGGTAGTGTATACATTTTAATCATAATTATGGATTTCCGGCAATCACTCGTAATATCTAGAACTAATGTTAACACCCTTAAAATATTCCTATTTTCACTTCAGTTTTGACTTACCCGGAATGACTTATGAGGCTGCCTGATAGCAATGCAAATAGAGAAGAAGAAATGAATTGAAAACAGCGGATGACATCTTAGTCAATACTATTCGCTATTTCTCGTCACGTCTACACACGTAGATATCAAATTTTATCTACCCCATAACAAGAATGCTGTCGATGCAAGTGGATTAATGGTCCCCGTTTTGGCTGAAGCCGGAGTTTGAAAAATATGGAAGTGGAGATAAAAATGACAAATGAAACGCGACGAATATAATAATAAACGAATTCCTACAAAATACATTCTGAACGATACTCATGAATAAAATGCCGAGCGATATCTTTCGACTAATAATTTTTTGTTTTATTTTTATATTCCCTTTTTTATTTTGAATGTTCAGAGTTTTATCAACGGAAATGGGTAAATATTAAACATAAATCAATTGCCAAATTACAATGAATATTTTTTTTCAAACACAGCATCACTTTAAATGGACCCAGTTTTGTATTTATCGAGATACGGTTGAATGTTAAATGCCTTTCGCGGAGAAATTTACAAGAAGGGCACTCCGTATGATTAAGTTGTTGTTACAATATAAATAAAGACTTAACAGGTTAAAGTTGAGTGATTTAAAGATATCGAAAAACAATAAATCAAAATATATTAAATGCGTTGGCTTGTAACTGATTCAGAACAAGTAATTTTATGCGGTTGCGTGACGCCATGTATAAATTTCGGATTAAGATGTGAATAGAAAATTGAAAAAGGCTACCTTTACATGCCTATGTAGAGATATACAGGAAATAATGTAGGAGTAATAATGTATGAGTAATAATGTGTGAATACTCAGGAATAAACAAAAGAAGAAAATAATTGAGAAAAAAATAAGTACAGTTACATAATTAGGGAAATTTTTATTTTTATTTTCGTCACTGAATTTCACTTTCTGGTATATTTCTTATTCAATATGCTGTTGAAATTTTTATGTTAATTGTACAAACCGCCGATAGATCTCAATGATTAGTATGGTCATATGATATAGACGCAGAACGCTGGAAGATGTTAATGAGAATGGAGGATGGCCAACGTGCGTAGTAAGTCAATACGTAAAAGTATGTTAAATAAATGTTTTGCATTGTGTTAAATGTTTTCTTGGGATGAGTGATTACCTAAAGTGAGAGTGTTTGTCATTTTACCATTTTGAATGATCTTGAATGGTAGAATTTTAGTTTAGTTTTAGTGGAACAGTTGGAAGATATTTTGGCCAACTGATACATTTATTTTAATTTTAATCAAAATTTTACATGTATTATTGTGAAATATATGTATTATGAAATAACTGATACAAAATTTTT
Organism: Pardosa pseudoannulata; assembly: GCA_032207245.1. Taxonomy (NCBI): domain Eukaryota; kingdom Metazoa; phylum Arthropoda; class Arachnida; order Araneae; family Lycosidae; genus Pardosa; species Pardosa pseudoannulata. The sequence continues at coordinate 101,335,150 of CM063505.1, read as the reverse complement.
CTAAAGGGAAGAAAGTAATTCCATTTTTCATATTTGTAGCAATAAGGTTGAAAATGTTGAACTAATTTAGTGGAGAAAGTGGCATTCTGTATGATAAAGATGTTACAAAATAAATAATAATTAACAGATTATTAAAATCAGAGGATTGAAGAATCATAAATCAAAATGCGCTACATGCATTGGCTTATAACAAATCCACGAAAATGTATATTATGTGGTTGTATTCCGCCAAATTTAACTTTTCAAATTAAGATATGAATAGAAAATTAAACAAACCCCACCTTTTAGGTCTATATAGAGAGAGTATTCTGAAGTATGCAAGAGAAAATTATTCAGACATATACATCAGAAGAAAATAATTCAGAAATATTAAGTACTGTTCTATAAGAAGGAAATTTCTCAATTTTACTTTTGTTACTAAATTTTACTTTCTTTCTGACATTTTTTTTTATCTCTGAGTCAATAGTTTACCTTTTCGAAAGATTTTCGGCGGTAGAATCTCAGTTTTAGTGGATCAATTGGAGATATTTTGGAAGAATCTCCAGAATGGCGCCAAATGTTGTATTTATTTTAATTCTAATTAACGTTTTAAAATTATGTTTTGAAATAAATATGGTATAAAGTAACTGATGCAAAATCTTGCTAAATGAAGCAGATAGATCCAATTTTTTTTTCTATTTGTAACAATTAGGCTGAACACTAAATTAATTTAGTGAAAAAACTTGCATTGAAAAAGAAGATCATTTCGTGTGATAACGATGTTAAAAACATAAAATTTAACACATTAAAATGAAATGGATGTACAGAAGAATCAAATCAATATATTTTACATTTGTCAGCTTATAACTAATTCATAATAGGTATAATATGTAATTGCGTGACAATATTTTTAACTTTTCGGATATGAATAGACAATTAAAATCATCTTATAGGCCTGTGTATTAATGGAATAATGTAATAGAAAATAACTTAGGAATATTCCAAAGAAGAAAATAATTCAGAATAATAAGTACAGTTACATAAAAAGTAAAATTCCTTTTATAAAAATAAAAGCAATTTTCCTTTAAAATTTCGTTTCTTTTTCTTACATTTTATATTGCTTATTGAATGGTTTCCCTTTCCCCCTTTTTGAATAATTTTAAGGGGTAGAATCTCAGTTTAGTTTAACTGTATCATTTGGAGCTACTTTAGAGTTTTAGAAGAACCAAAATTATATAAAATAATGTGTATTGAATTTTAATTTTACTTGGAATACTTTAAAATTATATTATCATGTAAGTACTAAATAATCGATACTAAATTTTTATAAAATGAACAGACTGATATATTATTAATAGTTATAAAATTGAAGAATAATTTAAAGTAAAAAAGTAGTCCGTATGACTATGGTTTACACCATAGTCATACGGACTACTTTTTTACGTAAGAAATAAATAAAAACTTATTGAGGTATTGAATTGAGGTAATTGAGGTATTGAAGGTATTGAAGAATCATATATGGAAATATGTTACATCCGTTGGCTTAAAATAAATTCAGATCAGGTATATCATACAGATACGTGAAACTATCTAACTTTTTGAATAAAATATGAAAAAAAAATTGAAAGAAAAATTGAAATCTAAAGAAAAAATTTCTACGTCTATATACAGAAAGAGTTGCAATCCAAGAGAAATTTAATTAGGAACCTACAAAATAGAAATTAATTGAAAGATACAGGTGCAATTAATTGAAGAAATAATTATTTTATTAACTAATTTAAATTTTCTTCAGGATTTTTTATATCTTTTAAACAATGGTTTCCTTTTAACAAATTTTTAATGATTTTGAGTGGTATTCATTTGGAATTTAATTAATTCTACTGCATTAATTGCTCTTAGGGCAAAATGTAAAATACTCTACGAAACCACAAATTATAACCGGTGGAGTCTCCGTTTAGGTTGGTTTTATTTGGTTTAATGATTTTATTTTAGCTGTAATTGAAATTTTTTAAAAGTATATTATGAAATAAATACACTAAGAAATTACTGATGCAAAATATTGCTAAAAGGAGCAAAATGAGGAAAATGAATATATATATTTTTTGTATTTGAGGTAATATTGAATGTTTACTGCCTCTTATAGACAAATTTACAAAGTTATTCCGTTTGTTTCAGTTGTTGATAAATAAATAAGAACCTATACTTTGGAACTAAACGGATGATGATAAGGCAAAATCATAAGCATCTGTTATAAGCGTTGTTTTTTCTAATTCCTTAACGCACGGTGGTATTAAAAATGTTCCACTATTTTTATGCTTAAATAAGTATGGTAAGATATTTTTAAACTTTAAAGTATTGTAATTTCCTCATGCACGTAACTTTCTCTTTGGTTCTCGATAAGTAAAATAAAAGTAATACTAAAATACAAATGTTATAAATGACTTAGTTTTTGATAGAAAGCCGTTGCTTACAGGTTAACTGAATCTGAAAACGGAGAGCATATTTGACTTTTTCGATTATGATGTGAACAGAAAATTAAAAAAAAAGAGTTAAAAGTAATTATTGAAGAAAAAATAGATATTTAATTCAACATATTAAACACAATTTTTTTCCTCGGAACCTTATTATTTTTAACTAAGGACGAAGTGGAATATTTCCAAGGATATAGAGAAAAACAAGGATAAAGTAAAATAGTATAAAAGAAAATTACTTCAGAATGAGATGGAATATTTCCAAGGATATAGAGAAATACAAGGATAAAGTAAAATAGTATAAAAGAAAATTACTTCAGAATATACAAAAGAAAGTTATATCAGAAAATTTTCATTTTTATCACTAAATTTAATTTTTTCAGATATTTTAAGTCGTTTATTCGATGGTTTCCCGCTTTATCTTTATGAGTGATCTAAACGGTGAAGTCCTATATTAGTAGACCAGTTGGAGATTTATGGGGCAACATTTTGAAAGGATTTCCAAAATGATGCCAGTCATTTTATTTTTAACCACCTAGGTGCATGGTGATGCTATTACATGGCAAATCGAGAGTAGGGAATCATAGAAATACTTTCCTCATGGTCCAGGGCTAGATATAAAATTAAAGCACTAATACAATAATTCTCACAAATAAGCAACACGTTCAAACACGTGTTCAAACTTACGACCAAAGTTAATAAAAGTATTCTGAAAATATTATTTGTTTGATTAGAATAACTTTCTATACCTATTGAGATGTAAAATGAACTTAGTTGGAGTAGTATGGTTTTGATAATTGTTTACGTTAGTTACTGGCATTATATGGTACTTTTTACATGTGCTGCACTTAAAGTATTTATCCATGTCGAATGGATATTGAAGGCTCACACATAGTCAGAGACGATTAAAATCCTTTATCCTTTAAAAGTCACGATGAAGCACTGAAATCCTCATGATGGCTTCCGGTTATTCGAGTCTACTTAAGAATTGGGTTCCCCTTGGCAAATTTGGCGAAAATATTGGCAATATTTACTAAAACACAAAGATAATCCATCCAAACATTGTATTTCTTGCTTTTTCTGGTGACTTTAATTAATGCACAGTGCACCATCGTAATAGAATTATATATTCTTACTTAATTAAAAAAACGACTTAAAAATCAGACATTTATATTTATGGGCAATTAATTCCTTAACAGTTTACAAACGCAACAGCTCCAAATTATTAGAAATCAGCCATAGTGAACCATTAATGGTTTGTTATATCTAATTTTTTTAAGCATTGCGCACTTTTATTATATAAGAAAAGAGTTACACAAGGAGAGTTGGATGCAAATATCATATAAATTATAATATAGATACAGATTGTTTGGATAAGGTGAGATCAGGAGAAAATGTTAGGCTACCATACTTAAGCCATTATCGCCAAGTTGGCGGGGGAACCCAATTCTTAAGTCAACCCCGGCTATTCTCAAAATTTTTAGAAGTGTGACAAGAGACGACCTGAAAGTTGAAAATAAAAAGGATTATTGGAGGTCGTGCTCCCGCTCCAAACCTTTATAAACTTCTATTGCTGTCACTGCAACTTCACTTCCAAGCTGCAATACATTTATAAAGTGTAAAGCAGAGTGGGCAAAAGCCGGCCTGCGGGCCAGATACGGCCCTTTTGCTTACTTTATCCGGCCCGTTGAAAAGTCCTGCATGCAATTTTTTTAATCCCTTATATGCGATTTTGTTGAAATCAAATAGAAGAACTTGTGAAAGAACTTTTTCGTTAATGATTTACACGAAAAATAAATATAGATCCCAAATTACTAACGAAAATCTACACTCGGTATTAAGGATTGCTACAAGTGATTTGGATCCAAATTTTGAAGAAATAATACCAAATAAACATTCCAGATTTCACGTTTCGTATTAACTAAAACTATTTTATTTTAACATCTGGTGTTTGTCTTTCCTTTTTATAATTCTATTTACTATAATATTTACAAAATGTAATATAAATATAAAAATGTAACAATTATGATCAAATTAAATAGTTTTTATCGTTAAGATATAAATAAATATCAAAATAAAATCTTTCGTTAACCGATTTATTTAATGACCATTAATTTAATATAATGGATCATATTTCTTCAAAAATTACTAGACATTTTACTGGGCACAAATTGTTCGCATATACACCGAAGTAAGACACTTTATTATTACTATTATCTTTTATTAATTGTCGAATTTCTCTGCCCAAATGCTTTAAAATGATACTTATGGTGTTTTTGTCAAAAAAATTTCTTTGGCAGGGAAAAATCTTCTCCCAAAACATTCGCGTGTGCACAGCGTAAACGGTATAGTCCTCCGTCCCGGGAGACATTTTGAAAATTTCATTTTGGCCCGCTCTTAAAAGTATTTGCCCACCCCTTGTCTAAAGCCATAAAGGAAAATAAAAGTAGTTCGGAATCATCTCGCGTTGTCTTTATGTTTAAACTAACTTTTACATTATCAATTAAAAGGAAAGAAATATGAATTTATAACGTAAGAATTGATTGTGATATTTTCTAGAATTACTACCCCTTTCTTTTCTCTCTTTCTTTTTCTCTCTCTCTCCCCTCACCCATTAGAAATTTAATAAAGTAACTAGAGAGAAATTATTTCCAACTAGGATTTTATGAAAGACTTCTGTAATAAGAAGCCAAAAAGATTTTTTTAACCCTCTAAGCGGTTCGCACGTACAATTCCGCCGGCTGTCACGTACAATTTTTGACCTCCAAAAACGTTCCGAAAATGGATGTATTGTACATTTCTGCCAGTGATTTCCTCCATGGAGTTTTGAGGTAGGAGGGTCAGGTCGATTGTTTAGGAACTGCACCCCTCTTTGACTGACATTTATTGAGGGATGCACCCCTACTCCCTGAGGCACAAAGAAGCTGATAGCTTCTCATGGCTTTGTCAATCTCTATTTCGAAGTATTTCGTTTTCGGTAACACATATCTCTAATTGCACCACTTAAATATCTTGGATGACTTTCGTAAACAAATATAAATAATTCTCTTAAAAAAGATTTTTATTCGTAATTTTAGAATCTATTATTTCTTATGGAATGATCTTCGAGACTTGACAAGCTTTATGTGTATTAAAAATTAACAATCTATAATGTCTATTTATATATCTATTTATAATCGGAAGTAAAGGGACAATAACGAGGGTGGGTTTCCCTTATTCCAATCTAGTCGACAAAGGGTGAAGTAAAAAATCATAGAACACTTTGGTCACTGACACTAGAACTTAAACGTATTTTATGGAGACTTTTTTTCCTCGGTGTGTTCCACTCGGAGGGTTAATAATCGTTAGATTTGCAAAACGGAAATTAAATAAAACCCATTCTTGTTCTGTTATTTTCATTTTAACTTAAATCTTTGGTTAAGTAATAAAAAAATCGTTATTCTGGGATAGTAAAATATTTGAGTTGGGATATACATGAATTATTAACCAGGTAACAAAGTTTATGTATACAAAAAAGATAATAATGACTTATATTCTATTGTAATCTTATAGTCTTCTTAACCAGATAACTTTAAGAGTGATTAAATATTTTAGAATATTCTCTGAACACGTATATTTTTATGATTTCTTTTACATTTACTTAATAAAAAAGACCAAAAAATCTTCTCGGCATAAAATTTGAGTGGTATAGAATAACAGCAGAAAGCCTTTCAGAAAAATTCTTGGAAATGTATCAATATCCATCATTCTAAAATTAGAAAACGTGAATAAGGGGCATACACATACAGCTCAAAGAATTTCTATTTGTATACATATTTTATTTCAGTTATATCCTGGAACGATATCAATCTTCTTCGGAAATATGCCTAGATCAATATGTACGGTGTTTTTATAAAATGACGAAGAAAACTTGTTTGCTTCGAATTCTGTAGAATTCTTTTGAAAAATACAAAAACAAACACTTTGTCAATATCGGATAAAGGATACAAGTATGCATGACAAATTTTGTTTATTTTTAAGTTTTGTATTCAGTAATTTGAATCCTTTAAACGATTTTGTAGTACCTTTTTAATAAAATACACAAATATTTTTATTTATTAAAGACACAGATGAGAATCAACTTACATTCAGTGTCATATTTAAAATTCCTCAACATAATCTTTCACGGGATTTAACGAAAATTGTGTCGGAAAATGGTTCGAGAATTCAAAAATTGAAATAAATAGGGAGCCATCGATTGAAAAAAGAGAGATTCAAAAAAAAATATCAGAGATTTTTAGCAGGTGGGAGACCTGTTAATTATGAAACTTCCAAAACTTTGCAGACTTCTAATACCAGGGGAACATCTGAAACGTCAAAGTGACAGGTCCTATAGAAAGAATTTTCCAAGGAGCAGACACTATTAATTTTCTGATATTTTGTTCGAGAGGCACAGCGTAAATGGTATCTATCACAAAAATGTCTTGAGACAGACAAGTGTCACCTGAAGGTAAATCTTACATTTAAAAAAAGTTAAAAACTGGAGTACGATACTATTAACTAACACTAAGGTGCTGCATACCTTTTAAGTCATAAATGAAAACTGATAGTGGTTGAAAGCAGATATGGAGTATTCCCTGCTAGAAAGAAAATATTCAAACTGAATATTACAGCCTGTTCCATAAGAGCATGTCGTCTATTTCTCTGAAAATCCAAACGAATTAGTTAAAAATACATTTGTACCTTGTAGTATACATATTAAAGGGAAATGAATTTCACCTAATAAGTTGTCCAGTCCCCATTATTATCGATTATGCAAGAATCACTTTATCATTCGATTTTTACTCTGAGCGGCGTTTATCCCGTTCCGGTATGTCGTCAATATTTTGTACCACTTTATAACGTGCTACCCACTTCTTGACGAACGATTCCGACTTTCTCATGTACCGAGTTGCAGCTGCACAAGACATTTTTGGTCCTTTTGGATGTTTACACAGAAACACTGCCTCAAAACGGCTCGCATACGTGGCACTCATTTTGGAATTGTTGATTTAAACACAGGTAAGAATATCGAATAAAGAATAGAACCATAAAGCATTCTTCTCTGTTTGAAGACCACGTGCAATTAAACCGGTATCTGCGCTATCTATTGATGAAGTTGTGAGAGTGCAGCTATGTTTAGGTTTGCGAAACTGATTTGCGTTGTGGGTTGAATGCCCAAGTTTTTGTCGCAACTCCAAGAAGCGTGTGGTGTGGCCAGAGAAAATAAGTGCACTTAAACTTCACCAAGTTTTGGAGAATTGTGATTGGTCTCCAGGAGGTGATTCAGGACCACCCTTGAAGTCCCGGTCCTTCTGGGCAGAGCCGGAAAAGGACGCATTGTAAAAAGGACAATGGAACAACGAACATGATAATGGAAAAAGTGTAGGGTTACCTGAGTCGAAAGAAGGAAGGTAAAGAATGCAGCGTTCTCTTGAACATTGGCAATTTTCTTTGAGGCGTAGCACGTGGAGTGCTCCTTTTACTTTTTAATTTATATATATATTTTTTGCATATTTTCTTGTCGTTTCTTCTAATTTTGAACATTGTAATATAGAACAGTGGTACTATACTATAATTAAAAGCAATGTAAAGCAACTTGGGGTTATCATTGTCTTCGAAATGACAATGCAATGTACTACACCACAACAGAAGTGATGATCAACCCGCTCTTATGGAACAGACTGTATATACGCAATTTGAATCCACACATTTTTTTTCGAATTTAAGCAGGAAACTTTTGTCCACGGAAAAATTTTTTGTTAAATTATATTACTGTTTATAATATTTATTTGAAGATTAACTCGTTAATAAGTGCGGCTGCATAAAAATATGTAAATGAAATGAACTAGCATAAATTAAAACTTAATAAATTTCACTTTCACTTATATATTTGTTGCAGAGTATATGCTAAATTTTCTTTTCAGGATACCATTACATATTACAAATTTATATATGCATACATACACACAAAAGTAATTTTGTTAATAAATTTCTATAAACTTAATTTATTAAGGATATAATATTTCGAAGTAAAAAATAATCATTTCCCCAAAGCACTGAATCATTATAAAATAAAAGTTCCAAGTATAAAATATTTTTTTTTAGTTCACCAATAAAATTTTAACTTAAAGTTAATTAGTTTTTTTACCATGCACTAATGCATCTTAAAAATATAAAACGTATACATAAAATAAAAAGTCAATAAATTCTTTTCCATAAAATGACTGTGAAACTATTTATTTTAATTAGAAAATACTTTTTACACCAAACAGAAGGTAAATATATTATTCAGCCTGTGAACCTCTGTTGCAATAATACGAGCAATATACTTTATTTTATAGCACGATGAATGTGAATATTTTAATTTTAAATCTCTTATCAGTTTTTATTTTGCTATTAGAGTCATATAGATTTATAGTTTAGTCTTACAGAATGAAACATTTTCTTTCAATGTAATATAAAAATTTAATTTCTAATATATATATATATATTGTTCGCAAAGTTATTTTATGGGTAATTAAATCTCATTTTTGTTGGAATATATTTTTTTTACGTTCTTTTAACAAATATATTTATAAATGCTAAGTTTTCTTATGTTAACGAGTTTAAGAATTTTATTTAAAAAATTTAAACAAGCAAAACTTTTATTTATGTGTTGAATCAAATAAAAAGTTTTTTCTAATGATTTATGTTTAAAAATTATAATGTTCAAGAAAAATCATTAATATTGTACAAAGACCCTGAATTCACCTTTTCCAGGTACCATAGTCACCTTAATTATAATAATTATTATTTTTCTATGTCTGCCTATTTGTCTTTATTTGTAAGATTTCTTATATCATCTAAGTAAAAAAATTGTACCCTCAAATACTAATAAATTACTTATTACTTTAAAATTCATCCCCTATATAATAATAGCCTAAGTTATCTGTCCGTCTGTCTTCGAATTTATGAGGCGGTTGGACCTGGAATGGATAGAGGCATCCACATTCGATTTTTAGTTAGGGTTAGCAAAATTCAAAGCGAGTCTTTAAAACGTTCGAAATCAATCCCTTCCCCCCTTTTCGAGAGTTTAATGCCATTCTATAAAGCCTATGTTCCCTAGTTAAGAGCAGATGATTAAGTTTATCACATAATAAATAGATAAAATAATACTTTTGTTAGCATTATGGCATCATTCCTTTAACCATCTCATTTATTAATTTCTTATTTTTAATTATTTAAATATCATCTGCATTATTTTTATACGTTTTATCACTGAACTTAGATATTATGTCAATAATTTTCTTTTATATTTGGCATAAATAATAGATTAGGAACACATGTAATAGTTTTAAATTTAATCATCGATTATTTTTTGTTGCAATGAAAATTTTATCACCGGTATTAACAACAAATTCTTTTCATAAAAGTCTAAAAGTTTATTTCACAGACTAATAAATATCTAGCGTTTAAGCTATATGCCTTTCAAAACAAAGAAGTTTGTTCGTTTGTGTGTTTGTTTTTATACATAGGCACACAATTTGGCTAAATGAATTCAACAGGATTCTAAACTACATTCACAGTATCTATTGAGCATGTAGTAGATAATTCTCTGCCAAAAAAAAAAAATTATTTTTTTAATTGTCTCATAGGGTACTTTACAATTCTGGAAAATTAAAAATTTTACTAAATTTTATATGCTAGTATTATATATGAATTTTAAAGGCTCTCTTAGCACTTTTACAAACCCAGATTTTTCTGCTATGATCATTCCTTTTAGATATAAACAAAAGAACGTAACGGTAAAAAAAATCAAACATCAAGTCTCTATAAAACTAAGCAGCCGAAAATGAAATGAACGAAAAAGTTTAGAATCACAATTTTTCTTCATCTTAAACGTCAAGTCACGTTTCTCAAAGTAATGATCATGATTTCTGCTGTATTTTTAACAAGGTTACTACAGATAAAACTAGAGAAATAGTGGTATTAATGATTCTTGCACCAATAAAGAAATCGTTTCAGAAAAATATGTTCAAAAGATAAATGCATTAAATTGAATTCGACATAGAGATGTAAATCTTACAAATAATTGCCTTCAATTTCTTTTGAAAGTGCTACGTGCTTATTTCAAATGCACTTTGCATGTTACTTTATTTTTTTTTATTCACTTAATTCTTAAAGTATTTCCGTTGATTGCGTGCCATTACTCAAAAATTAAATTGGAATCATTTTTAAGAAAAATTCATTTTTATGCATCTATGTTCCGAGTAAAAGAAGCTTTTTTCGCAAAATAAATATTTAGTATTCGTTTTTAATGAATAGTTGTATTTGAATACTTTGAATCAACATACCTTATATATATATATATATATATATATATATATATATATATATATATATATATATATATGTATCAAAATTATTTAACTTTAATATTTCCTTAAAAACCTCCTCTCTCCCTTCTAATTCCTTAAAATCTTTTTTCCAGCCTCTAAATGTCTTAATCAAAGGAGTGTCTTTGACTTAAAATTCTTCACAAACCTTTCTATTCTGAAGATGTAAATTTTCTGTCTATTCAACACGTTTCCCAGCTGTCGCCGACAAGTGGCTCCGAGTTTCTTCCTGATCTTGACCTAAGTAAGTGGGAAAATTCTTTCTGTCTTCGCTCTTGGGTACACCTCTGTTCTACCAGAGAGATTTTTGTGCCTGTCGTTGAGTAGTAAAGATGTCCGTTTTAGCAGCTCTGAAATAAAGTTTTAATTCGACTTGTGCCTTTCTCTTCAATGTCGGCCGACTACATTTACATTACTGCTAGCTGTTTAACTTTCTCCTTGTCCATTAGTTTTATAATTTAAGGATTGCATATATATACATATATATATGTATATATATATATGTATATATATGTGTGTATATATATGTATATATATATATGTATATATATATATGTATATATATATATGTATATATATGTATATATATATGTATATATATATGTATATATATATATGTCTATATATATATGTATATATATATGTGTGTGTGTGTGTTTATTTTTATTAAACTATGTATTTATGTTAAGTCTTATAAATTAAAGTAAAAATTAATATTCTTCACTCGTAAATGCTTAGATAAAAGTTGGCTCAAAAAGGTGTATTTGAATTTATGAGAATTATAAAAGGAATGGGGGTGATTTCGAAATGTTAACGTACTTGTCTTAAAAATACCGTAGACAAATATAAGTTCATTAAGTTGCGTTTTATATTTCCTAAAATGCGATTTCATGCCTTTGATATACTAAACTTTAGATTCAATTTCACCAATTAGTGTAACTGATTTGACAAATACTAAAACTATTTTGAAAATAACTCTTACTTTTATAAACCAACCATTTTGTCTATTCAAGATATGGGTTGTTTATATGTAGATATGTAGAGCCTTGCAAAAAGATTTTAATGATCGCGATCGAGAATATTGCGTTAAAATAGATTTCCCTTTATTGTCTGGGAGAATTTATGGGTTCAGATGAATAATGATTTCTTTAAATTATTACCCAGATATAATAGGAGATATTCTTTACAGAGATACACCGAGAGTCAAGAATTCAGTATATGTATGTACACCAATAAATAAATAAGTAAGCACAAGTATAATTTCTTGCCTTGATATTTGGCATCTTGGCTTCTCAGGAAACGGCATGGAATGATTATTGATTCTTACCTGAAAAGATAACATTTTTATAAATTTAAAATCATCATTAAAACATTTTATATATTAGATTCAACAGTTCAATTGAATTCAAAACATCTATGAAACTTGTAAACATTCCTTTTTTTTGCTAATTACTGAAATACAGATGAAGTGCTGTACAGTATTTGTTTATATGATTTGGATTTTAATGTTGCATCTTCGGGTGCATACCAAGTTCCTCCTATTTTTTTTAAATCAACTACATTAATTAAGATTAAATCTACTCAATGTTTAGCAATACTTTCAAACAATAAGATAAGATTTCAAACATTAAGCCCGAGATGAGCTAGTAATCGTTGTTTAGGACTAGAATCCCAAGGTGCAAGATTCAAGTTTAGAGAAAGCACGAAGCATCTCTGTACATCTAGAGAAACATCTGGTTTAGTTGAATACATTGGTCCCTCATTTTTCGCGGTTAATGTGGACCAGAATCTTCCGCGAAAACTGAAAAACCGCGAAGTAGAATTTGCCACAAGGAATTTTCGTGTATGCGGGTACACGAATATTTTAAATATGTAAACAGTATTTATACTTAACACATTTAAGGCAAAAAATTACAACAGAATACATATTTACTTAAACGTGTCAGTGCTAATTAATAAGTTTAATGACAAAACCTTATAGAGTAATAAACATTAATCAACATTGCTTTCTGAGAGAGGCGAAGAGTCTTGTGTTGGTGGCAGAGGTGAGGCTCTCACATGACTCATAGAAGTTTTAGGCTCCCTAGGAGAGTCTTCTACTGGAGAAGCTGACGGTAGAGCCAGGGGGCTTAACCTTGGTTTGGTTTGGTTTTGGAGTGCTACGGTTTACTTTTTGCAACACGAGGGCTAAGGCTTAACCTTGGAGAGAAACATGGTGATGGGTAGTTGTTGTCTTTGTTTGTCCTTTTCCTCCAAAATTCCCTTGTACAATGATATAATCCCTTCAACGCGATTGCTAAACTCTGCAGATTGTACCATATTGTAGTCAATGTTTTGTGAAAATTCTTGTCATGTGCACAATTGTTGCAGATTCTCCAAAGTAAGGCCACGCTTTTCATTTTGTTCTCCGTCTTCCTCTTCATTTTTTTCCTCACTTGCAGACTTTGTCATCTGAAGACTCGTGGTATATACTCTGAATCAACTCATCTCAACTTGTTTGACATGCAGGGATCCTTCTCTCGCATGAACATGAAACAACGCTCCTTTCCGCAACGTGGCTACCTACATTCCTTATTTTTTTATGAATATTTTGGAAAAATCCGTGAAGCACTGAAGCCAGAAAACACGAAGCGCGAAGTGGCGAGGGAACACTCAATGTGAATCTGGATATCATCTAGCTGTGAGGTTGTCAGTGGAAGTAAAGTGCGGAATTTCATGAATTATTTCAGTTCTCATATCTAACTATTTATTTAATAAAAAATTTCAATATAAAGGATGCTAACTTTGCCGGTTGCCACCAAAGAGTCCACCACGTAAACTAATTAGACAATACCGTTATTTTTAGACACAAAACAAACTTTTAAAGGAAAGCTTTAAAGCAGAGGTCTCCAAACTTTCCAGCCTTAGAGCCATACTGATTACTCCAGTAAGTTGCGAGGGCCAAAACCATATTATCATTGTTGCCGGTGGTAAAAAGTGAAATAGTCCACTGATGAAAAAAAAAGTCCGAAAAAGTACGCAACGTTTAAAAAATGCTGCAAATCGGACTAAAGTCCGTTTCGCGGACTTTGATGCCATTGTGAATCAAATTAAGATTTTTCAGAATCCTTTTGATACTGACATTAACTGATGAGCATCTTAAATCTCTTTTAATAATTGGTACAAGTAAAATTAGTCCACAACTACAAACTATTGTCAGTGGAAAATCTCAATTACATAAATCTCATTGGTATTTCATATGTCATTATGCTTGTTATAAGTTATGTTTTTATTTAAAATGTATAAAATGTTAGTTGGATTCATTTCAATAATTTGTTAGTTATTATATACTGAAGTTAAATTTTCTGCATATTATACATGTCTTTACTCATTACAATTCTGTGTTTCTTTATCCAACTTATCCCAAAAACAATAACAATAAGCCTACAACAATGTTATGAGTAGTTAGCCCATGACCATATCAATGTAGATGTCATATTAATAATTATTCAACTTATAAAATTAGAATACTTCAGTAAACTAAATTTAATTTGCTATAAAAAATATGTTCCCTAAAAGGAGTTTCCAAGTATGCTAGCTCTCCGCGGGCCGGACAAAATCTGTCCGCGGGCCGGATGTGGCCCTCGGGCCGTAGTTTGGAGACCCCTGCTTTAAAGGAATATGAAAATTAAAATTTTAACATCGCGTTAAATAAGTCTGATCCTATAACTGAACTAAAAACATGTGTATAATTTATTAGGCGCTTTGGGAATTCGAGTTTGTAATACTAGACTCAAGACTCGAGTTGGTGTTACATGGGCCCTGTTTTTTTCCCGAAGACGGACACCCCGAGAGAGGGTGGGCAAGCCCTGTTCCAAGGATGTTCAACAGGAGGGGGTGATGGATGCTACCCCCGCCCAGACCAGCTGCGGAGAAGCGCATTTTCTTGTGGAGGCAAAAGCTTGACCGAGGGGGGGGATTCCACCCCGGCCTTCGAGATGCCCGGTCGGAAAGACGGAGGACGGATATTCTTGTGAAAGGAGCTGAGACCGAGAGAGGTGTTTTCCGCTCGGCACCATTTGTTTTTTTTTTCCTCGGTCTTATTTCGGCCCTGTTTTGAGTATGATTTGCAGTGTACATATGTTTTAAAAAATCTTCTTAATAATAAATGTTTAATCCAGAGTTTTGTCGCTGCTGTGCTTCATCGTCGGCAACATAGGCTTTAAACGAACCCATGATATCTGCTCCAGTAACCATAGGCGAGCAGGTATAGAAACTAGGCGTGCAGACATCTGAAAGTGCAGCCGGGGACGCGCGAGGCGTTATAGATTTCATATTTTTTTTCTTTCAGATATATCCCATTGTTGGGTCCTGTATGCGTACAATATAAAAGGGAAATGAATTTTGAACTGTGTTCAAAATGCGGAGTGAAAATCAAGCTATAGAATGCTAAAGCTACATTAGTAATTCAGAAAGTCGTTATAAAATGCAAATGAGATGAGAAAAATTCGAATAGTTCACAAAAAGTCGAAAATATTCGAGATGCCGTAAAAAGAGATGGAAGTTCTGTATTTATAGAACTCCAATAAAATGACACGGACATACTAATGATTTAGGTCCCAAAAAAGTACCCAGCACTGAAATTACTTCAAAATGGATTCTTATTCAAAAACAGAAATATTTCGCAAGTAGCAAAGAATTTCCATGTTAAATGTCCTTTGAAATGCATAGACGTCGAAATGAGAAAGATTACGGGATCAAGGGATTTCTAAGAGCTTGTTAGAATGGGAAATGAGAACTACGCGGAAAATTTCTTGAATTTCATTAAAGCTAAAGTTAGGAGAAATATTCACAAGAGCAGAGAACAAAATTGGTTTCTCACATTAACCTTTACCTCCTCTCAGTTGATAATCTCCCACGCAGCTTGTTCAGTGGATATGACTTGAGAACTGTTGTATAATAAAAGATGATATTCGAACAGTGTTTAGGTTAATTATGGAGATATTTTATTAGATGCATAGAAAGTGATTGTTCCGTCTTAAAATTTACGCTGCTGTAAGATATTGAAGAGATTGCTG
This sequence comes from Pardosa pseudoannulata, assembly GCA_032207245.1. NCBI lineage: Eukaryota > Metazoa > Arthropoda > Arachnida > Araneae > Lycosidae > Pardosa > Pardosa pseudoannulata. Next base: position 101,319,247 of record CM063505.1, on the reverse strand, counting down.
TATGCCTTAAAGGTAAAATTGACAAAAGATACTGGAAAAACCGCATATTTTTTATCTTTAGTAACAGATTTTACGCCCTCGGTGTTGTATTGCATGTTAATAAAAATTTCATAACTCTCATTTAAAACGCAACACTTAGAATGGCATCGTATGTTACATATAAAAAGGTATATGAGCATGGGAATGGAAGGGTGCGTATGCCATATATATATATATATATATATGTGTGTGTGTGTGTGTGTGTGTGTGTGTGTGACCAAAATAATAACGTGTACTCTACAGTACTAGTTCTTAAAATACAAAAAGGTGATTTGTTATAATAAATCTAATTTTAAATTACTTCTTGAGAAAAGGTAATAGAGGTAAAAAGTTAGATTAAAAAGGTGTATGAACATGTGAATGAAAGGGTTCGTATGCCACATATATGTGTATGTGTGTGTCACCAAAACAAAATAACGTGTACTCTGCAGTACTAGTTCTTAAAATACAAAAAGGTGCCGAATGATGGCCGATTGGTTAGTGTGCTGGCCTTCGGTACCAGAGTTCGTGGGTTCTAATCCCGCAGTGGCATGGATGTTCGTAGCCGTTCGAAATCAGCTTTAAGCTGTAGGTCCCAGTCTCATTAGCTCTCGTGTTGCAAAAAGTAGACCGTAGCACTCCAAACCAACCAAACCAACCAACCACAAAAAGATGATTTGTTATAACAAATCTAATTTTAAATTACTTTTTGAGAAAAGGTAATAGAGGTAAAAGGTTATATTAAAAAGGTATATGAACATGTGAATTGAAGGGCGCATATGCCACACACACATATTATATATATATATATATATATATATATATATATATATATATATATATATATATATATATATATATATATATATATATATATATATATATATATATATATATGTGTGTGTGTGTGAGCAAAACAAAATAACGTGTACTCTAGAGTACTAGTTCTTAAAATACAAAAAGATGATTTGTTGTAATAATCTAATTTAAGTTACTTTTTGAGAAAATATACAGTCTAAGATATCAAAATTAAATAATTAAGATAAGGTTTGAAGCGCTACGGTTTACTCTTTTGAAATAAGGGGGCTAATTAGATCGAAAACAACTGCTTAAAGCCGAATACGAACAGCTACGAATATCCATGCTACAATGGAATTCGAACCCACGAACTCCGGTACCGAAAATCAATGCACTGACCATTCGGCCATTGTTCGGCTTGAGATATTGAGTTTTGCTAATTAAATAGAAATAAGCAGAAGAAAATTCTGTAATGCACTCTTTTATTTAAATGTTCTAAAGAATTTCTTCAATGGGAAGTAAAAACTAATTTCTTACATAAAGTAATCAGAATATAAAATAATATAAGATTATAGGAAAATTTTGTTTAAAATATTGCTTTCTATGTTATAAAAATATTCCAATATGAGGAATAATTCTAGAAAAGTTTAACTATTTCAGAATTTATCCTAATAAAAATATTCACAATTTTCTTTCTCATTGTGATATGTTATTACTATGAAGGCTATGTTTTTACATAATTTGTCTATTTGGTCAATCTGCAGAAATACCTATAACAGTAAACATTTGTACACAATTTTTAACGATCAAGTCCTCGCGGTACAAACTCATTTCATGTTGCTATATGTTATTAAAAATATACTTGAAACGTGTTAGATTTCACAGCTGCTTCGCTTTATATACCCCATTCTTACATGAACAGATCATCATGAAAGTTTCCCTTTGTTGAACCAAAGAAAATCATGCTTTTAGTGGGTTCAAAGCAAAATAATCCATCTTATTAACATCTAATTTTATATACAATATGCTGGAATTTTCAGAAAATCCTTTTGTCATCAATGTCTCGGAACATCAGCCCTTCCTTATACGTAATTCGAACTTGGCACTCTACAAGTGTAGACGATACGATTAATGAGGCAGACTTGTATTATTTATTGCATGCTTCAGCCAGGTTAATGTGTGCAGTCAATTTCTTAAGCCATTTCATCCGCATGCAATGCCGTGATGAGTCGGGAATTCGCCCTTAGCTTGGAAACGCCACAGCATTTACACATAATAAACCACCTTGGCGAAGACATTAAAATAGTTCATGAAACATTCCCTCTGGTGAGAGACGGCGCTATGCTGAAATATTGATTCCGCATACTGATGTGCGGTGGTTTCTATGGTTCTCTCAGAATAGTTTCATACCTTTGAGGTTACAAATATTCACGAGGTATGTCGATTTATCAATGCATTGGTCACGTCATTACAACTAGGGAACAAGATCTTGAGTAATATATTACATGATATACGAAGAAATCGGTTTCAATGGCATTCTTTCTTTCATGTATATTTCTTCTGATAAACCTTGTTGGAAGAGAATATTGATGATATAGATTTTACCATGTTAAACTTAGATGATTGGTTGAAATTTAGTGGCACTAATTCCTCTTGGGACAAGCTGCGCCAAACATGATGAAAAAAACCCAATAGAAAAACACAATTTTGTAACAACAATTTTGAAAAAAAAAAATCAATTTTGATGAAAGATCAAAAAAGAAAGATGCCTAAAACTAATACAAAAAACGTTTAAAAACAAATATAAAGGTAGATAATTTAGAAAGAAAAATATTTAGATTGTTGGTTGAAATTTAATAGTAATTCCTCTTGGGACAAATTGCGCCAAATATGTTAAAAAAACCCAATAAAACAACACAACTTTGAAACTACAATTTTGAAAAAAATCAGTTTTGATGAAACATTATAAAAGAAAGAGGCCTAAAACTAATACAGAAAACATTTAAAAACAAATAAAAAGGTAGATAATTTAGAAAGAAAAAAAATTTAGATGGTTGGTTGAAATTTAATAGTAATTCCTCTTGGGACAAACTGCGCCAAACATGTTAAAAAAAACCCAATAAAACAATACAACTTTGAAACAACAATTTTGAAAAAAAAATCAATTTTGATGAAACATTAAAAAAGAAAGATGCCTAAAACTAATACAAAAAAAACGTTTAAAAACAAATTAAAAGGTAGATAATTATAAAAGAAAAAAAAGCTTAAATGGTTGGTTAAAATTTAATAGTAATTCCTCTTGGGACAAACTGCGCCAAACATGTTAAAAAAATCCAATAGAACAACACAACTTTGAAACAACAATCAATTTTGATGAAACATTATAAAAGAAAGATGCCTAAAACTAATACAGAAAACGTTTAAAAACAAATAAAAAGGTAGATAATTTAGAAAGAAGAAAATTTACACTATAAAGAGCAATGTTTGATTAAAAATTAAAGATTAAAAAATGTAACTCAGAAACTGAATAATTGAAAAAAAAAAACGTACAGTACAAAAATGAAAATTATGAATTTTAAGATTCAAAATTAATAAAATATTAAAAATTGAAATAAGAGAATCAAGCCAAACTAAAAATTAAAAAATAATTTAAAATAATTTAAAGTTGAAAAATTAAAAGATTAAGAATTAAGTATTATAAAATTGAACATCAAAAGTTAGAGAAACAAATCAGATTTCAAAGAACAAGCCAGTAAGGCCAAAAAAAGTTAAATTTAGATGAAAATAGCTCTTGGAGTTTTTAGATTAGAAGTCATTCTGACAGCTTTAGTATTACTATGTTATTATTATTATTATTTCTTTTCCGCAAATAATTTTCTCTCATTTTATTGTTTTCTGAAAAGAAAACAATCTATTTCTTTTTATTTCAATTAATTGCTTTGTGAATATAATTATTGATCTTTTCTACTACTCATATTAGTTTAAACGACAGATAATAGTTCTTAATCTGTCAGAATGCTGTACCTGAATTTGTTTAAATAAAAATACTTTTATCAACAAAAATGTTATTATTTAGTATTTTATTAATTATTCATACACGCTAAAGTTGCATATAATGTCTTCATATTCATCAAAGAGATTATTCAATAACAAGAAAGTATCTTGTCTAAATGAAATTGGTAATTATTGCTAACTAGCATATAGCCCATCATATGACGGGATTAGTAAAATTTTTAATATTCCAGAACTGTTAAGTACCTAATGAGGCAGATAAAAAATAGTTTGTTTTTGGCTGAGAACTATTTGGTTCATTCTCAATAATTTATTTATCGTCATACTCCTCTAGAGTCTCCCGATCCTGTAATTCAGTTTAGAACACATTGAATTCATTTAGTCAAACCGTGTGGTTATGTATAATAATCAAACACACAAAAGAACAAACTCCTTAATTTCCAAAGATATATAAATTAAGTTAGATATTTATTAGTCCGTGAAATAGACTCCTAGACTTATATGAATTTATTGTTAATACCGGTGGTAAAAGTTTCATTGCAACAAAAAATAATCGATGATTCAATTTAAAATTATCACGTATGTACCTAATCTATTATTTAAGCCAAATATAAAAGAAAATCCTTTACGTAATATTTAAGTTCAGTGATAAAATATATTAAAATAGTGTAGACGATATTTAAGTAGTTTAAAATATGAAATGATTAAATGAGATGTTTAAAGGAATGACGTCACAATGGTAGAAAAGATTGTTATTTTTACCTCTTTATTAAGTGATAAATGGATAAATTTAATTGCCTGCTTTTAACCGGGGAAAATAGGGCTCGAAATAATGGCATTAAACTCTCGAAAAGGAGGGAAGGGTTGGATTTCGAACGTTTTAAAGACGACAGTATTTTTTGCTGTGATATGAAGCATATTTATACAAATTTATTTTAGAATCGGATCGATAGTTTAGGAGAAGATAAACTTTATTAGCTTTGAATGGATGCATCTATCCATTCCAGGTCCAACCGCTTCATAAATTGGAGGACAGACGTACAGATAACTTAGGCTATTATTACATAGTGGATTTAATCGAAAGGTATAATAAAGATTTTCTAAATATTATATTTTTTCTTACATGGACAGTGAGTTTAGAATGTGTTTAAATAAATTTTACTACCCAAAGTATTCAATTTATGTTGAGTTTTTGAAATGGAAATAAAAATATAATTACTTTTATGAAACATTAAATTTGCAATTTTCATTCCGTAAACACAATTGTATATTTCCGGTTAGTCGTAGAAAGAATATATCACGCACGACAGAAGCATCTTAAAGAATTTATGACATCATTTGAGGAGATCCCATGGTGATTACGCCTGTGGTGAAAGTATCTACTTTCAAGCGAACACATTTGGGTTCAAAAAATACCTTACCGAACCAAGAAAATGTTAGCTATAAATTTTATGATGTCGTTATCTTCATAAGAAGGATCGAAACACATTGTTTAAGTTTACTTAAAATCATATATTCCTTTCTGTACAAGTAAAACCGCTTAAAGCAAGTGAAATTCTTCTGAATATTTGAGAAACTGCCAATACCTTTCAATCATAGTTTCATGAATATATAAATACTTCTTCCATTTGCCATGATTAATACCAAGAAGACATATTTAAATCAACTATGAATGATATTTGATAGCAATATTTTAAGCTATCTCGAATAGGTAATTTGGTCAATTTCAGAAGTTAAAATTGATATTAGCTTCTAAAGTTTAAAATATAAATTATATCGTTTGAAGCAAAATACGAAATTTATTACAATATGGGGCCAAATTGGATTTTCTGTCGATGAAAAAAATGTAAAGGTATGAAAAAGTCATATTAGTGTAGGAATGCTTTTATTTTATTTCCTTTGTTTAAAACGACTCCACAATCATTTAAAACCTTGTTTTCTGTATAAAACAACACCAACAAAATGTGTAGAAAAGAATATATTGAAACATGATGAGAAACTCTTGGCCTAAACAGGTATATTTGTGGTTCACCTAATAACGGTTTAAAAATTAATAATATAAATTTCGTTGCTGTTTTTTAAATTTCTTCCAACGTTTTTTATCATCTTTATTTTTTTAGTTTTAGGTTTAATATATATCCATACTATCGCTGAGAAAATACATATATTTCCATTTATACTAAAGGTTAAATTCGCTAACAAACAAATAATACCCTATATAATAATAGCTTCAGTTATCTGTCCGTCAGTCTTCGAATTTATGAAGCGGTTGGACCTGGAATGGATACGGCATCCATATTGGATTCTTGATGAGTTAGGGTGAGCAAAATTCATGGCAAGTGTTTAAAATGTTCGAAACCCACCCCTCCTCTCCTTTTCGAGAAGTTAATGCTATTATTTCAAGCCTTATTTTCCTCGGTTAAAAGCAGGCTATTAAGTTTATCACGTAATAATAACTTTTCCTTCCTTTAACCATCTCATTTAATCATTTCTTATTTTAAATTGTTTAAATATAATCTGCATTATTTTCACACGTTTTATCACTGAACTTAGATGTTTCGTAAATATCTTTCTTTCATATTTAGAATAAATAATAGATTAGGTACATATGTGATAATTTATAATTTAACCATCGATTAATTTTTGTTGCAATGAAAATTTTATCACTGGTATTAAAAACAAATTCTTTTCATAAAAGTCTCTGAGTCTATTTTACAGACTAATAAACATCTAGCATTTAAGTTATATATCTCTGAAAACTAAGAAGTTTGTTTATACATAACCACACGGTTTCACTAAATGAATTCAACGTGATTCTAAACTGCATTCAAAGTATCGGGAGTATGATAATTTTTTATAATTTAATTTTTTTTAATTCTACGATTTAGAAATCATACCAGATATTTTGCAATTGGCGGATCATAGTCAATGTAACTCTATACAGAATTACGTTACTATTGTTAAAACTGCAGACGAGATTTCGTCTGGGAGGATGATTGCGAATATAAGATGCTAATTTTCAGGAAGAAAACATTAATTTATTGTACTATTTTATTCTAGAATTACTTTTTATAACTTCTGAATTTTTTAATTTTAACTTTCTTTACTTTGGTATACTGATCTACCCGGGAGAAATAATCCTACAATTTTATAAAAATTGAAGATTTTATCTTTCGTAATTCTTGTAATCTTAGACCATTATTTGGTCCGTTCATAGGCCCTTACTCTGGACGTTGCAGTTCGTTTCTAACCTTCGTTATGACGTCAGTTTGCAGACATTATGTGAGCAAATGATCAAACTGATGTCAAAGTGATGTCACAACGAACGATCAACCAGACTCTCAACGTCCAGAGTAAACCCCATAGTCTTTGTCTTTAACATGCTTGTTTTACAGAGTTTAGATAAGAAGGGCAGTAGGGTTTGACCACCATAGGTGTGCACTTTTACCGAGTATATACAGGGTGTCCCAAAATGACCGCATAAACTCTGCACAGATAGATTCCTCGTTAGCTCAATCCCCGAGTATGCCGACCCACGCCTCAAGAGACCAATTTCACTGTTTCTGCCGCCAGGTTGCATGCAGATTCACCTGAGACCACATATGGCTGTTGTGATGGTTGAATACCCATTTTAAACATTATCGTCTGGAAAGATATGCAAATAGTGTTATTAATATGTTCAATAAAGCGTTTTTTATTTCACCGGCAGTGACGTCATACTTTGTTTTCCGTATTTTTCTTCTAAACTATAGATCGTACGGGAACAGTTTGGGCAGTTTTTATGTATTCCCAACAAGGAATCTAGCTGTGCAGAGTTTATGCGGTCGTTTTGGAACACCCTGTATATTTATAAATACACACATACATATACACAAATATATGTATATAATCGCATATATAACCCACACATATGGTCAAGAAACAATAAAAGCTAAAAAGCGAAATATACCTGATCATTGATGTAATTGTTATATTATATAATGAATTTCAAAACTATTAATAATTTACATTGAATAGGAATGCATGAATTTGTATTTCAAAATAGGAAGTTAAAAATCTTTGAAAATGTTAAAGTACGCATAGGATTCTTCCTAATCACGATTAAATGTATTCGAGATCATAGCGAAGAGTCTCAGCATGTGTATAATACTTATCAGATAACACCTGTAAAGACCATTACAGCTGCATCTGGTAACAACAGCTTCTCTTGCTTTGTGTACTTTAGCGACAGTCTCTAAATATTATAATCTATATTAATATATCTCAAACTCTAAATCCAAAGAATTTTAGATATATATAATATATATCTCTACAAATCTTTGAAAATATTAAAGTACGCATAGGATGCTTCCTAATCACGCTTAAATGTATTCGAGATCATAGCGAAGAGTTTCAGCATGTGTACAATACTTACCAGATAACACCTGTAAAGACCATTAAAGCTGCATCTGGTAACAATAGCTTCTCCTGCTTTGTGTACTTTAGCGACCGTCTACCCATCTGCTCTATTTGTGTGGCAATCTGTCTGCGTGCCGTGCACATATATTATTCATATTATCACACGTGGAAATTTGCAATTCTCGGCACACATCGCGTGTTTATCAGCAATATTTTTTCCTCCCCTTGTCACTTCACTTTCGCTTGCGATGAGAAAATAATTCATCCACCGGAGCAAAAACTATTTTATCGCCATACTCTTAATTAAGCGAAAGAATATTTTTGAGCAAAATCGCAGTTCCTGAATGTCCAGTCATTTGTAACCTTGACAGCTACGGTAAAATATGTATAAAGTTTCCATAGGTTATTGAAATTGTTTTCATTTTCTCTAATTAAATTGCTCTATCTTCAAGCGCTGTTATCTGCTTGCTTATCTATAGAACTACTGAATAACTTAAACAGAGTAGGTTGATTGGTTTTTTGTACGAAGCTGTATTCTGTCGGTGCAATATGATAATTCGACGCTCGATTAAATCTAAATTTTGTCTTTACACTTAATAAAATATTTTTTCAGTACTACCCGTTAAAGTAACAATAATACTAAAAAAAAAATCTATACGAAAACTATAATTTTATATTGTTAAAACATATATTGTTGTGAGGAAGAGTAGGAATATATTGAAATATATTTTTCTAAAGTATTATAGAACTGTAAATTTCTAAAAGCACTTTTTCTGTTCGTCATTAACAGGAATCTAGAAATGTAGGTTCTCAATATAGTAACCAGTGATTGATGTAATTTTTAAATTTTCCAATTGAATAATCTGTTTCATGAATTATTTATTAATTATAAATTATTTTTATAAATTATTTTATTTTTACATGCTTGTAAATATACATGGTAACATTCACAATTTTGTTATAAGTTCCTTGAGAAACATTAATTAGGATGCATCAGTAGCGACGTTAAGTACAGTGGTAGATTTACATCTCTAGTAAATAGCAAAATAAGAAGGAAATGTCCAATCCCTATATTCCCGTGCAGCCGAAAATAAAAGTTTCAACTTTTATTAAAATATCAATCTATAACCTACCCAATAAAGTTATTTTAGAAAAGAACTTCAAATGTACAAAATCCTAGGCTTTTTATGCTAACATGAAATCTTGAATTGTTTAAAAACATATTAGCTCTTTCATGGGCCTTGGGAATATTATTTCCCATCTTTATGATCTTACGAAATACACCTGAAGAAGCGCATAAATCGCTATAGATCTAAAATTCCGTATAGAAATAGCCCGTTAGCCAATATATGGATATTCTTCAAGAAAATGAAAAGGCCGTTCTGCCTGGCTTCCAAGCAAAAAAGTGTGCGATTCTAGACAGCGAGCTCTCAAACAGTATGGAAGATTGCTTCTCATTTTAATAATCATACGAAATACACATGCATGCTTAAAAATACCCATTTTAATTTGTAAAAAACCATTATATGCCTAATAGTACCTATAGCGTTAGCTCATTAACTGATATATGGATATTCTTCATGGAACATGGAAAATCATCCTTCCTAGCTTCCAAACAAAGACGTATGTGGTTCAAGATAGTGTGCACTCAAACAGTATGGAAGATTTCTTCTTATTTTAATAATCTTATGAAATACACCTGCAAGAAGTGCATAAACCGCTATAGATCTAAAATTCCGTAGAGAAATAGCTAATATATGGATATTTCTTCAAGAAAATGGAAAGTCCGTTCTGCCTGGCTTCCTAGGAAAGGAGTGTGCGATTCTAGACAGCGTTCACCTAAACATTATGGAAGATTACTTTTCATTTTAATAATCTTACGAAATACCCATGCAGCATGCGTAAAAATAACCATTTTAATGAGCAAAAACCACTATATACCTAACATTCCCTATAGCATTAGCTTATTAACTGATATATGGATATTCCTGAAGAACATGGAAAGGTCGTCTTTAATAGCTTCCAAGCAAAGGCGTATGTGGTTTCAGATAGTGTGTCCTTAGTCTCATTTTGGATCGTCTTGCATACTGAGTTTCCTCAACGAGCTCCAGCGTGATCTGAGCGTTTGAACCTTAGTGTGGAAGCCGACTGTACTGCTCGTCACCCCGGAGGTTATAGTGTTATCGTTTCGAACCGGCACTAATTAGCGAACTGTTCCAGTGTTCGAGAATTACTAGCTTCACTGTACCCACGCATTGTAATTGTGATACGTTATCTCAGCACAAGATCTCAGAAGATTTGGAATCTACCGAAACCTGTACATAGCTGTACATAAATTATTCACTCGAATAAAGTATTTAATCCAGAGTAAACAGTTGTCCAGCCTGCATCATTGACGGCTTCACCTACCCCTACTTCAGGACGTCGCAATTCAAACAGTATGGAAGATTACTTCCCATTTTAATGATATTACGAAATACACCTGCTGTACAAACCGCTATAAATATAAAATTCCGTACAGAAATAATTCGTTAGCCAATATATGAATATTCTTCAAAAAAATGGAAAGGTCGTTCTGCCTGGCTTCCAATCAAAGTAATGTGCGATTCTAGACACCGTGCACTTAAACAGTATGGAAGATTACTTCTCTTTTTAATAGTCTGATATATGGATAATCCTCAAGAACATTGGAAGGCCGTCCATCCTAGCTTCCAAGCAAAGACGTATGTGGTTCCAGATAGTGTGCACTCAAACAGTACGGAAGAGGTCTTCTCATTTTAATGATCTTGCAAAATACACATGCGGCATGGGCAGAAACCACTACAGAGGGAACATTTCATACAGCCTTATCTCGTGAACTAATAGACGGATATTTCTCAAGAAAATGGAAAGATCATCTTGCCTAATTTTCAAGCAAAGAAGAAGTGTGCGGTTCCTGATAGTGTGCACACAAACAGTATGGAAAATCAGGACAAAGTTAGATTTCAACTATAGAAGAGGAAGGAAAGTAACACAAATGCTCAAGAAAAGAGACCCGTTCCGTGTGTGCAGAATTTCTTGTACCTTTGTGGAATACAACAGATTTCTCATATTCATGGCAAATAATCATTAAATTGAATTTTTCCTGTAATTATAAATGGTCCCGCGGGAAAAATACTTACTACACTAGGAATTTAAATGTAAACATAAAAAATTGATAAAGTGCATTCCTTAAGTTCTATTGCTTAATTGATAATAAAACGCAAAAAAAACCTGGAAGATATCCACTCCAAAAACACTATCATATATTAAAATCATTCTTAAAATTTTACCGAAAAAAGTTCTAAACAGAGGTTTTCTTTTTGGAGGAACGAAAGTTTAATCAAAACAGAAACATTTCTTTCAGGAACGTAAAATCCAATTATCAAAAATTGAAAATTCCCCTATAAAAGTATTTAGTCTCTTCATTCGACATCATGTTTCATCAATGCACTGATATTAACCATAGATCAGAGCGCTTGTGTTGGAGTAATAGGTTTTTTATTTACTTTTGGGCGTGTCATTAAATGCGGAACAATATATCTAATGAATGAACACGAGGGAAATATGCTTCATTTTGCTCTCATATTAATTAACCTTTACGTACTCGAAAAAAAATTAGAATCGCCAAGTGTAATTAAAATGTAATGGAATGCAAACAAATGGTAATGAATAGAAAATTAACAATTTGCTGGTTATCAGACCCGGAGAACAAGTAATTAACGTTCTTTAATAATTACCTTAGGATAGCATTGTGGTATGAAGAAGAAAATTATGTTCCGTTTACCCATTTAAAGATGCAATTCCTAACGCAAGCAGTAAATTTATTGCTGTTTAATAATTTAACGAGAACAATCACCGGTTGATAGAAATACTTTTCTGAATTCGTGAATTTCTGAAGGATTAGTGATCTTCAATTGACACGCACATGTATATCATATTTATTCGTGTATAACGCGTACCCTGATATTACAAGAAAAATTGGTAGAAAATTATGCTCCGTATACAATAGAGTGCACCTAAAATTTGACATGCAAATGACTTTATCGGATTTTAAATGAATCATTACGCTGTCTAAATGACTTAAACAGTGTTATTTTAATGTTATTTTATAAATGACTTCATTATTAACGCTTTGACGACCAGCACGTAAATGCTATACGAGTCGACCGTTGTGAAAATCGTTGCCGTTTAACGCCATCTAGTAATTAAATATAGCATTTAAAATTTAAAATAAAAAGTTCAGATCTCCTATTATGTATACGCGACTCTGATGTCTCAATATCATACCAGCGATCTTTTACCGACGCTCGACTGATAAGAGTAAAGTCGCTGCGTCGCGTATACGAGACATTAGTCGCGAAGGTGTTAACGAAGCCCTTTCATTTTTTATGGGTCATCTTTGACCATCGAAGGTTTTGACTACTAAAAGATAACTTACGGGACTGAGTACCCTCTTCCTTTTTTATGAGACTTTTATAGGAATGAATGCATTTTTTTTATTCCTCTCAATTCTTCAAAAAAGAAGTGCTTTATGATAAATTGCTAGGAGATGAGATCTAAATATGCTGCAGTAATTAAACTGCAAGGAACGCTATATGTAACACAAAATAGAAGCTGTACTTCAAAATGAAAATCCAGTTTTAAAAGTTAATGAATAGTGTTGCTAAAATTTTTCATAAAAGATATTCAATAGGAATGAAATAGGGATGCTGCAACACTTCTATTGAGTAAGATATTTACTTGTTCATCTTCTTTAAATAGCTGTCTTTATTTTAACGTATATCATATGGTTACAGGAGGCAAAATATATCCCGTAAATAATATATACCTTGCAGTACACGAGTAAAAAAGGTATGATTCTTTGAAAAGTCTGCTATCAAACTTTTCATACCATACTCGAGATCCTTTTTAAACCAGATCTGCAATTTAAAACTGATTCTGAATAGAACAGAATGATTATCCTGTGTTGGGTTTTCAAATGAGCATCCATAACAGTAGCAGTATTCATACTAATAGATTCCAGTACTGAAAGTAAGTTTCTGTCTAACCGTAATTTGGTTTGGTTTGGTTTGGTTTAGTTTAGAGTGCTACGGTCTACTTTTTGCAACACGAGGGCTAATGAGACCGGGACCTACAGCTTAAAGCCGATTCCGAACGGCTACGAACATCCATGCCAATGTGGGATTCGAACCCACGAACTCCGGTACCGAAGGCCAGCACCCTAACCAAACGGCCATCGTTCGGCCTAACCGTAATTTGTTGCTATGTGCATTAGATATAGGACTGAAACATCCTCACAGACTGTGCTCATCCCTTTATCTCTCGCAAGTCAAACTGAATTATTCTATAACAATTTTCTTACACATCATGCGGGTAATAAAGAAAGTATTTTTCAACCTTTAACTTCTAAAACAGTTAGAGGTCGAGCCTCCACCGAGGATCATAATACCACTTAAAAAACTGCTTGATTAAAGGACATGGAACGGAAAACTCGGGATATAGATTCTTCTTGTTATGTATGTAATAGCGAAAGATTTTTCAAAATTGAAGAACTGAAGACCTGACAGAATTTGAAAGAAAATAAAACAATGCTTTGAACTAATAAATGCAAAATAACTAAAACTAAATATAGAAACTGAGCTATAAAAATTTTATATGAACATTGTTTAGTGATAATTTAATGGACGGGAATAATTTTTCATAAAGCCAATCATGAAGATTTGAAAACATTTAAACATCATAGAAAACTTTTACTGACCAATAGGAGATACCTAACAGGTTTAGTCTTCTGTTCGAAGTGTGGGTATTTGTAGACAAATATATTTTTCATGACTTTTGATTGGTTTGGTTTGCACAGGTTTATTGTTTTGCAACACAGCTAAAGGCCTGACTTTTGGTTGATTTTGTTAGTTCTTCGACCAAATTCAGAATTTTTATTTCAACATTTACACTGAGACCTACTGCTTAGAGCATATTTCGAAAGGCTATAAACATTCATGCCAACTTGTCACAGATAAGGATATCGAAGAGTAGCGCTCTTCCTAATCAATCACCCGACTTACTTAAATGTTGGTGAGATAAAAGAGTGGATGTAAAGAGCAGTAAAATTTAACAAACATTAAAGAAATTAGCATCTTTTACACTTAATATAGGCTAACAGTGAAAAAATATAAAAATATTTTTGATTGGAGCTCTACAGATGCTTATTTGTAGTATTCTTTATTAATGTTCTTAATACACACTTTTATTTAGCTTTATAAGTTTTTTTTGAAGTGGTGTAAGTATATTGTATTGTATTTATTTGGATGGTTTGAAAAATATATGTCTAAATTAATGCGTTATTTTTGAATATTAGACTGATTTAAGCTTATTATTTTTAAACTATTAGTTAAAAGAATGTAGTATAATTACGTAGTATGATTTTTATCTAAATATTATGTCTTTGCGAAAAGCAGACTTACTTCCCTTTTAAAATAATTACATTGTAACTCTATTAACTATGTAAATTTATAGTGACAAAATGATAGACATTTTTAAGGATTATTTTGTGAGGGAGGGAGACTGTTTATGTATAAAAATATCATGGTACATTGCTTTTATTGCTATAAGTTTTACAGGAATGGACTCAACTTCTTTTGCGCTAAACGTTTGACATACTTGAAATTAAAAGGCAGATTAGAGTTTAGTTTGCAAAATAAACTGTTTCAAAGAAATGGCACAGAAATTTGGCACACTCACTAAACAAGGTATCAACCCTCTCTCTCTAAATTGTATGAAAGATACTGTATGGTTAAATTAGAATTATCTCTATTCAGAATTATATAAAAACTTAAGAAATGTGAAAAGTATAAAAGGTTGCGTATCCTTGGCTCTCTCAAAATTTAATTCACACTGAATTCATCCCACACTAATTCTTTAATGAATAAATTATTAGGTTTAATGAAGTTAATTTTCAATGACCCGACTTACAATTTAAATGAATAGAATCCAAAACACAAAAGTAAACAAAAAATAAGTTGTCTTGAGTTCTTTTAACCACAAGTTATGTTGTCAAACATTTTTTATTAGGGTTCCAGCTACTTTATCGAGAAACAATTTGAAAACCATGCTAATCATTCAAAATACAAAGTTTCAATGAAGGTAATTTGTGATTAGTTTATTTTACGAATAAACTAAGCTGTAATTATGAAGTCTAAAATGATCGATTGTTTGTTAATTTTCTTAACTACCAACGTCTATGTCGATTAATTCAAGATAAACTGCTTAATTACAAACCTATAGTTATCTTTTTATTCCGCTTACAGTTCTTTTATGCTAAACCTTATTGCTTGGGTCAAATGTATTTATATCTCACATTCGGAAATCGTGAAAGGGCTATTGATTGTTTGAAGCTTTTATACCAACACAAACAGAGAACATTCACAAAGCGAATATAACAACTATGTTTTACCTTTACTCGATATTGATTAGCCATTTCCACGGTTTCGCTGTTTTACTATATTCGAAAATCAGATAATTGCATTTCCTTTTTTTCTTCATGCTGCGAGACATTAAACTGTGCTCTTCACTGGTTTTTATGGAGTGAACTATCTAAATTTCTGCACATAAGCTCCACAAATGGGTTTCTTTTTTTGCTATGATATTTGATATTGTTCATTTTATTACGATTTTGTTTTTCAAGCACTTTCTCGATGTATCGCCATTACGCATTTTTGTTCGCGATTATCGTAAAAGACCCCGTAAGAGAGTTTAATATGAGTGAAAGGGAATGTCTAAAATTAAAGAATTTTTTATAAATGGAATGTATTATATTATTATTCAAATTTTAAGAGAATTTTTCCCCAATACTGCGAAATTAAATTTTAAAATATACTTTATTTTATAGATTGTAAAATTGTCTATGAAAGCTATCTGATGTATAACAAATGTTACATCAAAATTAATCATCCAGAAAAGGTTTTGAATCAGTGGTTCTTCACCTTTTTTAAACTTCCGACCCCCCTACGGAGCAAGTTACGTTCTCCAATGTGTTGGCCAATCAGCTGCACATCAATTTGTACAATGGCGACAACAAAACGTTGGTGATTAGGGAATATTCCGGTAGAACTGTAAGGCAACCTAACGGGATCGGAAAAATGAATGGAACACCTCTCGAATGGGTTATTGTTATATGTGTGAGAAACACCACAGGTTACAAAAATAATGAAAACAATTTTCCAACTGAAACGCATTTTCAGTGAAACAAATAACGACTCTCTTATGAAGTGAAATCACTTCCAGAGTCTCTCAATGCTATTCATGCTCAGAAACGCAACGATATGTAGCTCTTGCAGAAACACTCTAAATGGTCTATAAGAAAATATCCTTTTTATTATATAAAGCCTCATATATGATGTTGTAAATGTAAGAGTAAAATGCATTTTTACGGGCAATACATTATCTTAAAACACAGAATTTAAAGACAAATTCTACAAGTTTGGTTTAAAAAAAATACAATTTTTATTCTTACAGTAAAATCTCAGTAGAAACGACAAAAAAGGAAAGAGAAGATAAACTCGGTTTTGCATAATCCTAAACAGGAAAAAAAAAAGAAAGATAAAAGAAAAAACAAAGGCGAAAGGAAGTCTAAAAGAACGAATGTTTTATCCTTTTAAGGAAATTCAAATCGTACCTAAAATATCAGATTATCGATTTGTTGAAAAGTAGAGCTCCTGCGGAAATCTATTTCTTTAGGGAAAACAGTCAAAAAGCTTTAAGAGGTAGAAAGTAAGCCAGCTCAATGTGCCCATTTCCTTCAAGAATTTGGTGTTCTAAGACTACAAAATCACATTTTTTTTTCTCCGCTACCCTTATCTATTTATTATTTAAATGAGCTTATTTCAAATTGAGCCTATAAACCACTAAAGTAATTTGTATGAGTGTATTTTTTTAACTTTTAAAACAAAGTTTTTTAGTTTCACAAATTTTCAGGAATTATTCGCGATTTACACATAATCAGATTTTAAAACTTTTTTCAATATTGTTGAAGAAGAATATGATATTTGGCCCTAGAAAGATAACCATACACGGATTAGACGGGTATATGCTTGGATGCATATATTTTGAATTGTGTATATAACATATTTATATAAACGGTAGTGTATCATTATAAATGTCATTGTGCTATGGATAAATACAAAAAAAAATAAGCTTAACATCAGGGTTTTTCATAATCGATTAGATGGTGAATCCTCAGACATACATCAATCAGATAGATAATTGGCTGACTGATATCAGTAACTAGCATATAGCCCGTCATATGACGGGATCAGTAAAATTTTTAATTTTCCACAATTGTAAAATTCCGTTTAAGGCAAATAAAAAATGGTTTGTTTTTTGGCTGAGAATTATCTGGTGCAAGCTCAATAATTTGTTTAACTTCATATTCCTCTAAAGTCTCCCGATATTGTGAATGTAGTTTAGAATCACGTTCAATTCATTTACAAAGATAATTCAAATTTTTCTTAGCTACGTCGAAATTATCGTTAAGTTCTTCCCAATTTTTTCCACGGTAATTAGTGAAAGTAAAGGAATGAAACTATCATTTCCACCCTGGAGGTAGATACAATTTGTTGTTAATACCGGTGATAAAATTTTCATGGCAACAAAAAACAATCGATGATTAAATTTAAAATTATCACATATGCACTTAATCTATTATTTAAGCCAAATATAAAAGATAATTATTTGCGTAATATCTAAGTTCAGTGATAAAACGTGTGAAAGCAATGCAGACGATATTAAAATAATTTAAAATCAGAAATGATTAAATGAGACGGTTAAAGGAATGACGTCCTAATGCTAGAAAAAAAATGTATTTTTACCTATTTACTATGTGATAAAGGGATAAATTTAATAGCCCACTCCTAACAGAGGAAAATAGGGCTTGAAATAATGGTATTGAAGGCTAGAAAAGGGGGAAGGGGTAGATTTCGAAAGTTTCTAACCCTAACTCAACAAAAATCTTACAAAGAATCTTGTATCCATTCCAGGTCCAACCACTTCATAAATTCGAGGACAGACGATAGATAACTTAGGCTATTATTATATAGGGGATATGCTAATAGAAGATTAATGAATTCCTTCAACGTTACTTTAAAAAGCTATGAAAATTTATCAGTTAAAGATTTCAAATCAGTAAGCTTTGAAAGATTAATTTCTTAAATCTTATAGAAGATATATAAGATTTTTCATATTCTAATGGTTCATCTTATGTGTTTCACAGGTAGCAAATGTTCTCATACTTATTTCTATTTTTACCATGAGAATAGACTAATCTTATATTAGATTTCGCTCCAAAAGATTCATTACAGCTTACCTCCGGGGATATAGTTTTATAATTTCACAATAGTATTAAGGTACTTTAGTAGTAAGTTGTCATAAATGTAAACTTGGTTTATACTATCTTTGATTTCACAAAAAAGAAAAAATATGACTTTGTGTTAGTTTTAATGAATAAAATAAATGATAATAGCTCTCTTATGTATAACAGAAATCTTTAGCAATTTGTTTCAGCTATTAAATAAAGTATTCTGTTTGTGTATCGTAATCCATTGTAACAAGAAATATTTCAGTCAACGATCCTCACTTGATGTCCACTATCTTTCTTGCCTTCTCTCATTTTCTTCACAGGTCAAATTTTGAGCTAACAGGTCGCCAGTGAAAACAGTGCCAAGTTATGTTCTTCAAAATGTTGGCCAATCAGCTGCTTATCGAATTGTGAAATGGCGATAGCAACAGATTGGTGATTCGGGAATATTCCTGTAGAACTGTAAAACAACCTAACCTACTTGTGCTAACCATAGGAGTATATTTATTTCTCGGAATCATGATTCCTTCTATATTAATTTGTTCTAATGACTATGAAAAATACAAATTATCAATTAAAAGGGTTTTTATAAAAATATTGAGTAAAATATTTGATTAGAACACATTTAATATAAAAAGAAATTCTTGAAAAATAAGTATTGAACTTTCTCTACAGTAAACTTTCTTGAAAGGATGGCATTTGTCAGCACTCAAAATTAGAATTTTATAATCTAAGCTTAAAACTATTAGCCAATTCATATAAAAATTACATTATGATGAAAATATTGAAAATTCCATAAATAAAACTTCACATCTTAACCAGATGTTTCTTTTAATCGCAAGTAATCACGAACACTGATTATACATATGCACCGAACAACCATTACATTATGACCACCCTATTTATAACATGTAGGATTATCTTTAGCTCTCAAAACCACCAGCACCCTGCGTGGCATTGACTCCATAAGGTGTTGATAGGTAGTTTGAGGTACCTGATACGAAACGCTCACCAACTGGTCCTGCAATTTCCGCACATTGCGAAGGGATAGTGTGGCGACACGAATTTAGTTTTCCAGATGGGACTACAAATGCTCTATTGGATTAATATCAGGTAAATTTGGAGGCCAGGACATGACTTTAAAGTCACTGGAATGTTCCTCGAATCACTCTCTGACATTCGGCCCTTATAACATGGTGCATTATCCTGCTGCTAAACACCACCCCCTCCAGAAATACTGTTGTCACAAATGGGTGGACCTGGTGTGCAACGATGTTCAAGTAGAGCACAGACATCGGCGATTGTTCTATGAGGAATGTGGGTCTAAATGAGCTCCATGAAAATATTGCTTTTACCATAATCCCCCCTTCCAATACTTTGTCTTGGTCCAACTGTGTATCTGGGAGCCAGGGTTTCCTTTGGAAATCGGCGTATTTGCACATGCCGCTAGCTGTGATGGGCCAGAAAACGTGATTCCTTTGATAGCTTTGATATACATTGATATGTTACGGCATAATTTAATGAGAAATCTAAAAAATTGGAGCAAACTTTCCTCTTTTAGCAGGGTAACAACTAAATACATTACTATATTCCAGGCTATGACTATTCTGCAATGATTGAAGTTCGACTGTTAACTCCTTTAGAATATTTAGACCCGAATGTAAGAATTTATAGATGCTATTGGATGCATAAAATTAAGTAACTTCTACACCCGACCCAGCTTTTGCCATACGGGGAATTAATAACTTATCATCAGGACAGCAGTCCTGCACAGAACTTAAGGAACACTATAAAGACAAAAATTATAAAAAATAACCTATCAGGAGAGTTAAAGCACTGTACTAGAAACGCGAAAGTGTTCGGAAAGACTTTGGTCTGAATTTTTTTTTCTTCATAATTTATTCATTTATTCTTTTTTTTTAATTGAGACAAGTTGAGATAACAGCAAAAAGTACAAACATAACATGAACAACAAGCCAGAACTAAGATAACAATAAATACTCTATTACATAAATGAAACAAAATATAAAACATAAAGCATAAAACTACGAACATAATATCATATAACTAAAATTAAATTTTAATCCAAGGATTTTTCAACAAAAAATTCCATAATAGCACACAAACCAGATCTAGACTTAGGAGAATTACAAAGTTTAATTATATCAACATTAATAAAATTTATAGGAAAATAACTTATTCTTATATCATTAACCAATTCACAACGATAAATTATGTGATCAATCGTACCAACTTCCTTTTGGCACCAACATAACATAGGTTTATTGAAAAATCTGGCCTGGTGAATAGGGAAAGCCCCATGCCCAGAAAAAATTTGATTTAAGTAGAAATTCCCTTCCAGTCTTTTTATACTGACTTTGGGGAAAAACAAATAAACTCGCCTGCCCACATCTTCATCATCCCACCTTTGTTGCCATAAATTGAGAGCATAATCAAAAAAAAATTTTTTTTCAATTGTCTAATAGACATACCAACCACAAAATCTATATTTGTATTTTGAGTAGCCTCTTTGGCCAATATGTCAACAGTTTCATAATAAAATTCCCCGACGTGGGCTTTAACCCAAGATAAATCAAATGTAACTTGACTATTTTTTATTATCCTAATACTGGTAACTAACGCATTACTGCTTTCCCACATAAAATTAAAAAAAAACTTAAGTAAAAACAGTTTGAAAGAAGCTCTTATTGCAGAATAGAATAACATATCCCACCATCACACACACTCACACACACACACACAAAACGCCTTGCAATCATTAAAGCCTTAAATTGTATTATTTAATCAGTTTTCTTTAATACAGCCCACTAATAAAGTTCACAAATGCTTTTACGAGCATTATATATTTTTCCTATCTATCTTAAAATAAATTAATTTTGTTTTTGTTACGTTATTTTAATACATTAAATTAATGTATTACATTGATGCTTAATTACATCTTTTATTTAATTTTATTATAATTTAATAAAATGAATTGTGCTACTGTATATACTAGATATGCCTTAACTTAGGCTGTATAAATATTTATAGACCGTAAACAAAGAAATAAATTTATAATTTTATGCTGTATCTCCCTATTATTATCCACTACAAGCTTCTCTGCTTGCAAATTCCAACGAAAATATCAGTAAACTTAATATCAGCAATTGCGAGGAAGAAATAAAAACAGTGTTAAGGGAAATTGATATAGATCAAATAGAAAAGGAAGTCATAAAGATTTATTTGTTTCGTATGATGGTTTAGATCGCCCACCTCCCACACCTTTTAAGATACATCTAGTAGAGTTCTTCTATTGGTTATCCATTAGACTGGATGAAATTCAAATTAAGCTGTAAGCTCCAATTAGAAGCTAAATTCTCTACACGAATCTAATCAAAATAAAGCAGAGAGATGAAACTCAAGTGAATGGATCCAATTTAGAATACTTCGAGAAAGTCGATGGAATTACGAAATTATAGTTCGATTAAGGGGATTCGAGATGAATTTGAAGATGGCAAGACAGAAAAGTTGATTAATTTTTCATTTCGCAGAATTTATCTTAATTATTTTTAACATGAAATTAGGAATATTTCCAGTTGATGGGATGTTGGAATTACTTTATAGTTCGTTATTAATGATTTATTTTTACAATCTGGGGAAGGTAAATCGTAGGAAAACATTAAAACTTGTTTTACAATTTTATTGATTTAATTAATACATAATTATCATAGTTTAAAAATTTTTAAATATATCATAATTTAGCATTTGGAAAAATAATTAATACTAATTACATTTTTCTGCAACACCATCATATTTAATTTACAACATTGGGGAAATGATGTAGAAAAACCTGTATCTTTACATAAGTATTTATTCTACAATTATATCAATAAGCTGTACGATATTAACATTATAATTCTATACGTACAATAGTTATTGTATTTAGAAAGATACATAAACATAACTAAATATATAATAAATAACATAAAAAATAATTCATATAATAATACATCTATAATATACATCATATAATAAATAACATTAAATATATAATAAATAACATCATTTACAAAGATAAATAGCATTAATATTATGTCAAGTCTTTTAGTATGAAGACAACAGGAGTATGAAAAAATTTCAAGATATTTTCTGAACACATTTAATTTATTTATTAAAAATAAACATAAACACTTAATACAAACTATAATAATCAAATGCACTTTATTTTACAAAGATAATATGAATAGGAAAGGAAATACAAAATAACTATTATAACTACAATTGTATATTGTCAATTTTTAGTATGGAGACACAACAGATTTTAAATATAGATTTTTTTCTAAACACATTTATTGGTACTTAGTGTTAAACTTTATTGTCAATTTTTTACCTAAAAAATTATTCTACCAAAATCAAGTGCGCAAACCCAACTGAAACAGTTAATAAATACTAAAATATCAGTATATTTTAAGAAATTAATACGGTAACTAAATCTGGTTGTGAATAAATAATACCACTTGGTAACGATGAGATGTATCATTTGGTGTACATTTATTTTTGATGAAAGTATATTGTTGACTACTTGTTGCATTATTTTGTTGAAATTTAAGCTATCACCATTTTGCCTTAGAGAATATGGTTTTTTTAAGATCTCAGTTTAGGAAACATTTTTTGTACAACTACCAATAAACTTATCAAAATTGCATGAATTCGAGGCTTGGATAGAGGAACATACGGCACTAAGGAAAAGAAGTTTGATAAAAAAAAACTTACTTCAGTATGAATTTAAGAAATTTTATCAGCTTTTACTTACGCGGTTGTCAGTCAGCTTAGCATATGTAAGAACAAACACTCAGTTAAGATAATTGACAATACTGGTAATAATTTTTTTGAAAAGAAAAGTACATTACAGTACTAACCATATTTTCAAAATATACTGATATGTCACATAGTGACTGTTTTAGTGTGCAAGGGAATGCAATCGAGGAACATGCATTAATCTCTCATAGATAAATTTACGGTTTTCATCAGTTTATTTCAGTGACGTAAATTTCCATTTTTTAGTTATGAGATTCATACATTGTTCCACAAAGACAAAGTCTCAAGACGTGTGTAGAAAAGAAAAATTTTAAGTTATTTTAAGTTGCTAGATATATGAAATAATGTAACGCAATAAAAAGAACCTTAAATGACCAGATTAACCCTAACCAATCATAAGCAGTACCTTTATATCATAATTTAGCATACAACTGTTAGATTAATGAGATATGTTATCAAATTCAGTGAGGAAAATATTTCTTTAAAGTATTTACCATAGCTGAAATTTTGTTTTGTTTAGTATTTAAAAGGACAGAGAGTTTGGCATGAATTGGGTTAAAACACATATTTGACATGTAATTAGAAAATCTCCTCTGAGCATGGATAAACGACAGACAATTTTTTTTAAAAATCATTCACCTTTAACTTATCCTTGTTATTACTGTTATTTGTATTCGTTTATATTAATTTTATACTTTTATTCAGAAATCTTAATAGTCTTAATAACGATGGCTGTATGCTTTTGCAGGTGTTAGATACATACATTAAAATGGTTTGAATCAAGGACATTGTTGTACTTATTAAAAATGATTTACGTTTTTGTCCACGTCAACAGATTTTACCTGCATAGTCACAAATAATAGCAATTCGAGGTAAGAAATACAGTCTTAGCTTTAACGTCTTATTTGAATAGAAATAAAATCGGGCTTACAATTTGTATGGGGTAAAATAACGTTAAGATTCGTGTACTGAAAATCAGGGCAAGTAGATAGATGCTTAATAAGCAGCTGTGAGAAAAAGCAAGGAATTTCTGAGAGGGCAAATATAGTTAACTTTTACGTTCTTTCCTGGTTTATTGCTTTCAAGAATAAAACAGGGTAATTATAGTTAAAGTCGTTTTTTCAAAATGCTGTGAAAAAAGAAGCACTAGGCATAATGACTTCAAATTTGTAGTGAATTTACTGGAAGAAGGAAGAAACGGTATGAAATAAGATAAAGTTAAACAATTAAAAATCGATTTTCCCTATCCAATGTGGTACGACCTTGTTGAGGACCTGGCGTGCGACCTTGTTTGCCCATCCACCACGGATGGGCTCTTCACCGTATAACAGAGCATTAACTGTTGATTGACTTAGAAGTCATTTCTTTTTGTCAAACAACCGAAAACACTCATGCATTTTAAACAGTACAATTGAATTTCTGTGCAATTTATGCCACAGACGTCGTATTTCAATTCAAAATGTCATTTATAGCCGAATCCACTTTTGTTATGCTACTTACAGCCCGTCTATTCATACACTTTTGAATTTTTTTTCATGCTTTACCGTTTCTCTCATCTATTATATTCAGTTCAAATTTGAAGTCATTCTGACCAATTGTTCTTTTTTTACAGCATTTTTAAGACGGGACTTTAATTATAATCACCCTGTACCAGTAAAATCTTCGAAATGGCCGTCTCCACATCTTTCTTTATCATATTCGTTGAATTTCAGCTCTGAACTGTAAGCGAATATTTTTTAGTAAAATAAATTACTTTTAGAAAAATACTGCCGTCTTAAAACCTTTGAAATCCACCACTTTTCTAGCGTTTAATGCCATTTTTCCCCAGTTAAGAGCAGCCGATAGAATTTATCAATTTATCACATAGGTAAAAGTAATATTTTTT
The DNA here is from genome assembly GCA_032207245.1 of Pardosa pseudoannulata. NCBI lineage: Eukaryota > Metazoa > Arthropoda > Arachnida > Araneae > Lycosidae > Pardosa > Pardosa pseudoannulata. Next base: position 101,293,949 of record CM063505.1, on the reverse strand, counting down.
TCTGGCATTATGACGTCATTTCTTTAATCAACTCATTTAATCATTTCTTATTTAAAGTTATTGAAATATCGTCCTCATTATTATCTTACGTTTTATCATTGAACTTAGATATTACGTAAATAATTTTCTTTTATATTTGGCTTAAATAATAGATTAGGTACATATGTGCAAATTTTAAATTTAATCATCGATTATTTTTTTGTTGCAACGAAAATTTTATCACCGGTATTAACAGCAAATTTTTTTCATAAAATTCTAGGAGTCTATTTCACGGAATAATAAATATCTAGATATAAGTTATAATTCTTTGAAAATTAAGAAGTTTGTTCATTTTTTGTGTTAGTTTTTTATACATAACCACACGGTTTGCAATCTATTCCCTAAATTTTATACATCCTTCATACATACAGCCAAATAATCACTCTCTATATTAAAACCTATGTTGTCCATCATATCACGTAATGGCAAGATAAATTAAAGTTGGTAACAAACATACGGCCAGTAAAGTTTTTGTATTATTATTTTTTTAATTCAGTTATATACTGATTCATGATTTAATCCGAAACAAAATCATTGCATTAAGTATCTTTTACCTGCAAACAAACTGTTCCATGATGACGACAACTGAATCAAGATGCTGTCCTCATTGATATATAGGAGTTACTTTAGTTTTTGAAATATCTTCACGATGTAAAACACGTAAGTAGGAGAGAATAAAAGTTTTAAATCGGTTTTTCAAGACGATTTAGAGCGAACGGCACAACATTAAGTGTCACCAAACTACAAAAGAAAGACATTCTCTAACAGCTGCTTCTTTAAAGGAAACCAGCTAACTGAATAGAAAATCAAAAAGTAAGAAAGAAATAAAAGTTCGATGCAAAAAAATTGTGAACGGGAAATCGATGAAAAGGAAAACAAGAAAAATGTTCAATAGAGAAAGCTGTGAAAACATTTTAAACGCCCCGATTCGTATCTAAAGCTTAAACCTTTCACTGCAAAAGAAAATGTGTGAAAAAAAAATAAATCGCATTTTTCATTCTTTGGTTGTTGGCAACAGAAAGCAAATCGTTATTATCTGAGTCGAGAATAATAACCTATAGGATGCCGGAAAGCGTTGATCAATATTCTGTGTTTTAGAAAAGAAAATTTTTCACAATAGTACTGAAATAATGGTGCTTCATTGGGAAGAAAAAAAAAACCAGAGAATAATTTTTGAGGCATTAAATGTCGGAGATTATTTCGCAGCATGAAAATTAATGTTTAATTAGAAAAAGTAGAGTATTAGCATTTAGATTAGAAGAAACTTAAAATAGTGCCTTTCGGGGAATAAAAGTCTTTAGATGAACGTATATAAGCGTTTATGAATATTTAAGCTACCATAAAATATTATTATCGAAGTCTTTTTTAACAACTTATAACAATGTATATACTTATACAAATTGAATTGCAACAAATGTAGATTATAATTATGCTTTTATATTTGGAGTCAAGTTCTCATTTTGCCGCAAGAAAGCAGTCATTATTATTACTGTCATTAAAAGAAAGAAAAATACATGCAATATTTTCCTGTCAGACCTCAACAGTCGGATAACTAACTCTTCCAAAGGAATATACATGTCATTGGCTTGAAACGATAGAACAAATTTTTCAAACACGAATATAGTTAGACCAGTATTTACAGATTTCAACATATTCCAAACGGTTACAAATGTATGCATATTATTGTACCTGGATTCAAACTTACAAATTCAGGTACTGAGAGAAAATGACCAATCTATCTAACCGGCTAACGTACTTCGCTATAAGGCAATTTGTCGCAACGTCACGATTGTCGCAACTACTATAATGCCCTTCCCATTCATTTTCATGTTTACAACAGTTAATAGACAAACAATAAACTGCCCTTCATTTTGAAACTAAAGCCACAATTGTCATAATTTAAGAGTTAGCCCTACTGCGTGAAATCGCCTTATCGCAAGAAAATTTAAGATAAGAATGCTTATTTTATTTTATTATTTTTTTAAAACATTTTCAACATTAAATTGCAAAAAATAGCAAATAAAATTATTTTAGTTTATTATAAATTATTAATACTATGAATAAACTGAGGCCTCGGAAAATATCTATCTAATTGCAACATCCTCAAAAAGCTTACTACATTTGGGTTACAGAAAAGATAAGCAAAGCATGATTTTGTACTCAATTACTTTTAGATTATACAAACTGTCACCCGTCGATTAGCTGAGTTAAAATTGAAAATACAGCATTTTATTAGGTATTTTGCATGATCTTTAATCATTTTTCTTTGATCTAGAGAACGTCTTCCATGACCTGACTGCAATAAAAATTACGTTGGCAGGAGAGCCTTAGCAAATAAAAATATGGTCTGTTTTCAAGTGTGATGGGTAAAAAATATTTATTTCGATCACACGCACATTGGTACATGCATACAAAATATATCATTATCTATCCCCTATATAATAATAGCCTAAGTTATCTGTCCGTCTGTCCTTGAATTTATGAAGTGGTTTAACCTGGAATGGATAGAGGCATCCCTATTGGATTCTTGATGAGTTAGGGTTAGCAAAATCAAAGCGAGTAAAGTTTATTTTTTCTTAAACTATCGATCCGATTGTAAAATAAATTGGTATAAATATGCTTCATATCCCAGCGAAAAATACTGTCGTTTTTAAAATGTTCAAAATCCACACTTCCCCCTTTTTCGAGCATTTAATGCCATTATTTCAAGTTCTATTGTTCCCGTGTAAGATCAGGAGATTAAATTTATCAATTTATCACATAATAAATAGCCCCCCCCAAATTTTTTTCTTGCATTATGACGCCATTGGGCGAAAATATTGGCGATATTTACTACAACACAAAGGTAATCTATACAAACACTGCATTTCTTGCTTTTTCTGGCAATTTTAGTTAATGCACAGTGCGGAATCGTAATAGAATTATATACTTATTTGAATAAAACGACTTGACAACCGGACATTTAATCATTTCTCATTTAATCATTTCTTATTTTAAATTATTTAAATGATCGTTTACATTATGTTCATGCGTTTTATTACTGAATTTAGATATTACGTAAATAATTTTCTATTATATTTGGCTTAAATAATAGATTACATACATATGTGATAATTTTAAATTTAATCATCGATTTTTTTTTATTGCAATGAAAATTTTATCGCTGGTATTAACATTAAAATTCTTTCCACAAAAGTCTAGGAGTCTATTTTACGGACTAATAAATATGTAGCGTTTAAGTTATATATCTTTGAAAATTAAGAAGTTTGTTCGTTTGTGTGTTGGTTTTTAATACAATCTATTCCCGAAATTTTATACATTCCCGAAATTTTATCTTTCATGCATACAGCCAAATAATCACACTCAATATTAAAACCTCTGTTGTCCATCCTATCACTTAATGACAAGATAAATTAAAGTTGGCAACACACATACGATCAGTAAAGTTTTTTAACGTTAATTTTATATTTTACCATGTCCAAATCTTTTCGAGATAATTCTAAACATTTTAAGATAAATTCGGGGTTAAAATCACGGACAAACAAGCAGGTATCTTATTACTTATTTAGGTATATCAAAAAAGCATTTTACTGATCCAGTCATATGACGGACTATATGCTAGTCTGAAAAGAAACACCAACCTAAAGTTATATTTTAAAACAGCAAACGAATTGCCATTTAAATCGCATACTTTTAAATCTCAACCAATTAAATATTGTATTGAACGTTATTTTCGTATTTCAAGGTTGGAATTTTATCCCGAGAAGAAAACATCAAAAATATAATTTCATTAATTCCGCACCGTAACTACCGAACTAAATCCAAGCGTTAGTGGCATAATATTTAATTTCGTGAGATTGTTTCTGGAAGACATAAATCCTGGCAGAATGAATGCGAGGAAGATTTAAGGAAATTGGTTTTACGAGTTTTACGATCTTTTTTTTTTTCCTGGCCAGTTAAAACAACCTGCATTAGATAACATTTAAAATGAAAATTAGATTCTTAATGGATAAAACGACTATGATTTGCTCGGATTGCGGCATAATGGTGATCTTATTGCTCATTGGGATAAAATTTTATTACGCTCACTGTCACAGTGAATAATTTTATTGTACTTATTTCTTTGTCATACTCAAAAAACGTTAAAAATGTGTCAGAGAAGAGATATATACCTTCATGGATTTATAGACTTTTATTGCTGACTTGTGTGTTAACTTTTGGATAAACATGTCACTAACGAGATATATTTTTAAAATATACTAAAATGTATAAAGTGATACTTTTAGTTTCGTTTTAGTTATAAATCGCACGTAATTAAGAAATTAACTTTCATTCATCCAATAATTCAATTAGGCATATTTTGTGACATTTTATTTGAAATTTAAATGTATGAATATTAAACCTGCATATTCAGCAAATTACAAATTGAGAAATTTCTCTCCAGTTGCTGAAAAACCTTACTTTATGTGGCCTTTGTAAAAGATAGACACAGCTTAAATTAATTTCACATTGATTTTTACTGAAGCTAAAAATTATTTATATATAGCCAGAGGGGAAACTTTTAGCATTTGGAAGTTATTCAAAATATTTTTTTCTTGGATAAATTAGAATCACGAATAATCTTAGGAAAACTTTCGTTAATCTGTATTATATACTGACTTACCGCTTCACGCTTAGTCTTTGGTTGCATAACTAGTGAGGTCTGGTGGACTTTTAAAAACATTTTTGCAGGTTAATTTAATTTTAGATAAAATAATGTATCATGGTGCTACATCTGGAAATATCTGATCATCTATCCTTGAACTCGGCAACGCTACAGTACACTTTTATGTATGCTATGACAGCATTTATTTCCCAAATTGCTTTTTATAAAATAAAAGTGCAACACAGGCCTGTGTTATGCAAAGAGATGTGAAAGTGGTGCTAGAAAGCTGGTTGTGCAAAACACAAGGGTTCGAGCCAAACACTGCCATATTCACCAAAGGCGATTGGGATAGGTTTGTGGTCGATATGGCATCCAAGTTCAAACGATGCACCTGGAGGGGGCGGACCAAGCCTGAACGGCCTTCTGCTTGGTACCCGTTTCCAAATTATATAGTCCAACTTTGTTACTCGCATCCGTGGTATTCCATTTGCTACATGTGCTTCTCGGATGATGCTAAAGGAGTAACAGCTTTGCAGCCCAGATTGAATAACTGTGCATATAACCTCTGAATGAGGTTAGAATAATTGCTGAATGTGTTTATTATTGGAAAAAATATTTCGCTTAAAATATTAAACTAGACAACTAATATAAACCATCAAAAATTCTCTAAAACATGTCAACTCTGGGGAATAGTTTAAAAAGGAGGCTTCGAAGCCATTGTTATATACAGTTTAAAGTCTTGGATTTCTAACAATCAATTTGGTATTCATTCGGTTGTAACAACTTGCAGGTATTCATCTTGTTTTATATATATTTAAATATTAGTTTACAAATACAGCAATTTTTTTAGACTTGGAAATGTTTAGTAAAATATTTTCTTACATGTCCTTACAATTTTCTATTTTTCTTTTCTAGAATGCCTCATTTTTTTATTGTTTCAAGTATCCCTCTGTTAGCCTGATGTGGATAACTACTTTTGATGACGTTTGATTATTCTACTATCAGGTTTTTTTAACCTTTGTATATGTCTCATCTCTGCCTTGTAATTGTCCTGGTATTGACCATTTTATAACTTTTAAGAGCTACTAGAATGATGTTCAATGCTTCAAAGTAGCAGTATCGTTTGATCTACTTTTACACTTGTGAATTACTGATGATTTTACATTTTACAATTTCTTTGTAGTTTTTAATGAAGGATTCTCATACTTTTTATATTGTTATAATAATGAGTTGAACTTAGTCAAATATGAAGAAAAGACTCGCCTAACAAAAATAAAGGTTAAATACAGAAAATTTTGTTTGTTAGTACTATATTACTTACCTTAATTATATTACACAAGTACTCAACTATTACTCTGATAATTAGAGAAGGCGGATTGCTGCCACAAGAAATACAAAATATCTATCAGAACTCTTCAATTTCAAACTGTGGAGAATACCTCAAACATTCCCTTACTGCTTGCTTCAACAAGAATATACGGAAATAGAAACCGCACCTTTCAATATTTATTTATTGATATTCCACTTTCAAGATCTGAAACTCCCCTTTTGTTCCAAAACAGTAAACACCTCTATTATTCTCCGAAACATCAAATTTATATCAACACCATCAGCTACAACAATGGGAACGCTGATAAGATCTTTCCATTGCCTGGAAAACAAAACCAATAAATCGCAGAAAAATCGCCGTATTTCAGCTCAAAGTGCATCCGTATATCACATTACTGGTAGCGCGCATCATCTCGATCATTTCCCAGTGAAAATAAAGAACATCCCTTGACAGCAAGGAGAGCGTTAAGGGACGATTTATTGAGCAATACGCACACCTTTATGATGTTCCGTATTACCCACTTTCCCAAATAGCGATACCTATAGACACGAAGATGATCGTGTGTAGATGAGCACTAAATGTCATTAGAATGCGTAAAGGATCTAATTGGTGGCGAAGAAAACAACAAAGACGTTCTTTTCGTTAAAAAGGACAGTAGCAATTGTTATTACTAGGTGGACACATGAGGAATGAATTTCACCAAAATAAGGCTTCATCGTCGTGTATGGAGGACTTCGTACAACAATAAAAATGTATAGTTAGTTACAAGTCTTAAGGCTATGTCTTAACATTTTGTGCCATAGCAAATTATTTTGGTTGTTTCATATTGAAGCAGCATCAGAACCTTTGTTTGGTGGGAGTTGTATGTTTACTTCCATTTTTTCTAAATAAATGAGGGAAAATTAATTCCTTAATGCACAGATTTTTTAAAAAAGGCCGGCCAAAAAAAATCCATTTTTTTAATGTAAAACACACAATTTACAAATTAAATATATATTGAAACATGAGCGAATCAAAATCTGAATAAGCTGTCGGAAAGTGGCGCACAAGGAAGAGATAAGTCGTAAGTGATAAGTAGAAATATATATATATATATATATATATATATATATATATATATATATATATGCATATATGTATATATATGTATATATATATATATATATATATATATATATATATATATATATATATATATATATGTGTGTGTGTGTGTGTGTAATATATATATTATACTTGAATAAGTAACTATTATAGCTTACAATCCCATGTAAATGATAAATATCAATAAAACAATTATTTTTTTGCTTTCGCATTGTTATTTTCAATTCTCGATTGCATTCGAGTGTGAAAAATTATTGCAACATAAAGCACAACACCGCTCTAATTATTTCGAGTGTACACAATTTGACCAGTTTAGCGCGCTCGAGTTAACTCGAGCGTGCACATTAAGGGGTTAAAATTTATAATATTAAGCATCATTCAGATTGTAATAAATAGAAAGAATATACAAAAATTCCTTAAACGTTATCTTTATCCGATTATTCTTTCGTTATATTTGACAAAATTGGGGTTAAATTTTGTATCAGTGAGTTGCATTTCATACATAAGCTTGAAACAGTAGAGCAATATTTATAGAAAAGTACACCGCCGACATATTTTCAAAAACATTTCATTGTAGTAGTTTGTAAAATCTGTTCTTTTTTTAAATTTATACATGATAGAATGCAGGCAGACCACGAAGTGTGAAGCATAATAATCCAAAAGACGATCACTTCACTTTTTGCGTAGTTTTTTTTATTGGTTAAAGCTGAAGAAAGCAATGTATTTGAAGATAGAAGCATTCATCTATGGGTACATCATCAGACAACAGCACATAAGATTTCTACGTGTTATGTTAGGTTCTGAAGGAAGTCCGCTTGAATCACTTTCTTGAAATACACGGTATTACATCTGTATAATTCTGAGTAGGCGAGTTGTTGAGGAGTGTATTCTCCTCACAACTCATAAGTGTATGCTCCGCAATATGCTTACTTCCAACTGAAGAAAGCAATGTGTTAAGATATCAGAATTCATCTATGGGTACGTTATCAGACAACAGCACATAAGATTTCTACGTGTTATGTTAGGTTCTGAAGGAAGTCCATTAGAATTACTTTCTTGAAATACACGGTACTGCATCTGTATAATTCTGAGTAGGCGAGTTGTTGAGGAGTGTATTCTCCTCACAACTCGTAAGTGTATGATCCTCAATATAGTTACTTCCAACTGAAGAAAGCAATGTATTTGAAGATATCAGAATTCATCTATGGGTACGTCATCAGACAACAGCACAAAAGAATTCTACGTGTTATGTTGGGTTTTGAAGGAAGTTCACTCCAATTACTTTCTTGAAATACACCGTATTGAATCTGTATAATTCTGAGTAGATGAGTTGTTGAGGAGTGTATTCTCCTCACAACTCGTAAGTTTATGCTCCGCAATATGGTTACTTCCAACAATATGCATTTATTAAAAGTTAATAAATAGTTAGCATTATATTAAAACAGACTGAAGAGCATGGTGATGATATTCTTTTCAAGAAATGTCGCATCAGTTCTCTCATTTCATCCCAAACTTCAAACATGTTTCATGCATACATACATGCACGCATGTGTAATGTTTTAAATCACTGAATAATATAGCCCGTCATATATGACGGGATCAGTAAAATTTTTAATTTTACAGAATTGTAAAGTACTTTAAGAGGTAGATAAAAAAAATGTTTTGTTTTTTGGCTGACAATCATCTGGTGCACACTCAATAATTTGTTTATTTTCATACTCCTCTAAAGCCCCCTGATACTGTGAATTACGTTGAATTCATTTAGTCAAACCGTATAGTTATGCATAAAAAAACAAACACACGAACGAACGAACTTCTTAATTTTCAAAGATATATATAACTTAAACACTAGATATTTATTAGTCCGTGAAAACGACCCCTAGAATTTGTTTGAAAAGAATTTGTCGTCAATACCGGGGATAAAATTTTTATTGTATCAAAAAATAATCCATAATTAAATTTAAAATTAGCACCTAATCTGTTATTTAAGTCAAATATAAAAGAAAATATGTCATATCTAAGTTCAGTGATAAAACGTATGAAAATAATGCAGACGGTATTTAAATAATTTAAAATAAGAAATGATTAAATGAGATGGTTAAAGGTTTTATTTATTTAATTTTAGAGCGCTACGGTCTACTTTTTGAAACACGAGGGCTAATGAGACCGGTACCTACTGCTTAAAGCCGATTCCGAACGGCTACGAATATCCATGCCATAGTGGGATTCGAACCCACGAACTCCGGTCCCGAAGGCCAGCACCCTAACCTTTCGGCTATCTTTTGGCGAGATGGTTAAAGGAATGACGTCTTAATGCTTGAAAAAATGTTATTTTTACCTATTTATTATGGGATAAATTTAATGGCCTGCTCTTAACCGGGGGAAATAGTGCTTGAAATAATGGTATTAAACGCTCGAAAAGGGGGGGATTCGAATGTTTTATTCGCTTTTAATTTTGCTAACTTATTAAGAATCCAATACGGATGCATCTATCCATTCCAGGTACAACCGCTTCATAAATTCGAGGACAGACAGAGAGATAACTTAGGCTATTATTATATAGGGGATTACGCAGTAAAAGTTTATTAAACTCGTACATTAATTTTAATAACTTTAAAGAAACAAACTCATGTGCAGATAAGGAAATAATAAAAACTAATATCTTGTAAAGGTGTCATAAAATGCTTATTATAACAGGAGTTTGTGTTATCTACATAAACTATTTTCATTAACAACATCATATAAAATTTTGCGCTATATTACATAGGGAAGATTGGAGTTTCTTCATTTCTTCATATATCGTGCTTATAGGACATATTTTCAAAGTACATCCTTAACCGGAGAATGGAAAATTCATGTTATTTTGGAAACAACACAGTTTTCTCATTTCCCAGTTTGCCGTTAATAAAAAACCCATTCTGTTGCATCGACATCCTTATATCAGTGCTACACAAAGTTAAAAAATATATTTTAGGAAGACTTGCCATTTCTCAAAGTACCCATAAAACTTTAACAGCTTTCCCTAATTTATAAGGTTAGGGTAAGATATCCAAACAACCCCAAGGAGATATTATATACAGTTTTGCTGGTGTATAGTGCACATACCCTTAGGCAAAAGGACCATAACAGTGCACTTAGTAGAGGTCGTTATGCCCTGGATTATGTTATAACAAATTCAGTCCCCATCCTATCTAGTACGGGCATAAAAATGCCTGCCTAAGCAATTTGCGGATCTGGAAGAGCGAACAACAAAAATATTTTAGAAGGAAAAATGTTATAAGATAGCCATACCCATAAAAATAAGTTTCACCGGCCTCCAAGGAGGAAAATTTCTTACACAATATTTACACTACATATGAAACCAAGCGGAGTGTCCCGATTACTAACAACAGTTGTTTCTAACAGAAATCTAAAAGATGAACAAAAAACAAAAAAAGCCTAAAACCCCAAAAAAAAAAACATGCACAACCCAAACAAAACAAATAATATTCGAAAACAAAAAAATACTCAACATTAAAAAGCAAAACAAATCATTAAAACTCATTCCTAAAATTCGAAGCATTGCTAAAACAAAATTAAACTGCCAATAAAAAATCTTTAATTTATTTGCCATTAAGCCAAAACAAAACTAATTACAGTCAAAATATTTAATTTAGCCGGAATGAAAAAACAGCTGAAAGATA
>CM063505.1:101265648-101278148 GCA_032207245.1 Pardosa pseudoannulata | reverse complement strand
ATCGGTGTATGAGAAGATTTATAACGATTTATATATGAGGAAAAGTTTTCTCGTAAATAAAAGTCCAGTTTAATGGTAAATAATTTCATAGTTTATAGCTTTTAGATTTAGGGCAAAATTCTTAGGTTTTTTTTTTAAATGTATTTTACTTGTAAGACAATTTATGTTTTCGGAGACCAAATGTATATAAAAAATTTAAGCTTTAATGTTGTAAAGCTTATTCAATTGTTTAGATATAGAAGGGCTTTCTATAAGGATGGACAAATGGGACATTTGACCGAGGCAAAACATTCATGGGCAGCATTGTGACTGTAGATAGAAATACACAGTTTATTGTAATATACTTGGGACAATAGTAAATTTTCAAGCATATTTCAAGCATTTTCAAAAATAGTTACAATTGTCAGCCCATGAGGATTTAGACAGAATAAAAATGGAAGCAGGCACTTAGCAGAGTCGAAAATAAAAAATACTGTTTATTCAGTATAAAAAAGGCGTCTTACAAAAAATAAAAATTAAGTTAAAGCCAGACAAATTAACTGAAAAAAAAAACATAAATATGCCGGGAGGCGAAATTAAAGTTCGGCGTTCTTAATTTTACCGTCATAGCCCTGCCGTCCGAGCATACCGCTCCGAGCCGCTCAAAAGCAATAACTCGAGGCTTATATATATCCCAATGGGCAACGCCCACTAATCACGTGGCGTGCGTATACAATTTGCATATGCACGTCGCCTTCTTAAATGAAGAAAATATAAAACACGGTTAAATGTGACCGGGATTTCGGTTACACATTTAACCGGAGATTAGATATTACCGAGTAAGTGATGAGAACAAACAGGCTAACAACAATATTCCACAACAGATGGCGCTGTAGTCTCAAAAAATCTAAACTACGATATTATTCTGTGGGGACACTTAAAAGACCAGGTGTACCGCCACTATTCAGAAACAATTGAATAACTGGAACAGAGCATCTGTTCTGCATGTGAAACCAACGTGCCTGAGACGTTTACACGGGTTTATGATAATTTCGATCTGAGAATACGCTATATTTTTGCTGCGCATGGTAGATATCTGGAAAATATCGTAGTTTAGATTTTTTCCAGACTGCAGCGTCATCTGTTGTGGAACATTGTAACTAATTTTGAAAGTTTGTCTGCATGAAAATTTACTATTGCCCCAAGCATATTGCAATAAACTGTGTATTTCTGTCACTGTCCGCATAGTTTTTATTGTTTTTCAAATATACCGGTCATTTTTTAAATACCCTGTAAATTCTTTATTCTCTAAAGATTTACAACACGTTATTTTTACTATTTATGGTTAAAAGTTAAAAATGTTTACAAAATTATAAAAGGAATAAATTAAATAAACAAAAACGGTCATTTGGTGATTGAGTATGAATTTACTGATAAAATGTGAACAAAAATGATAAAGTTTACAGAATTAACAGGGAGATGGTTTGCTTTGACTGGAATGCTACTATCAAATGTTTTGCTATACGAGGACTGATGAGACCGTAACCTACTATTTACAGCCTAATTCCGAAAGACTGCAAACACCCATGCTATCAGTGAGATTCGAACTCACAAATCTCAAAACCAAAGATTCAGTTCAATCCATTCGCCAACATTAGGAGATTAAAATGGAGAAAAAAGTTTCTTGTGATTTCTTGTGGCTGTGAAATAATACATTTCTTCTTAATAGTTAAAAAAAAAAAAAAAAAAAAAAGGTTTTAATTAACAGTTTGTGTTTAGAGACACAAATACATTTGAATTTCTACTCTTTTTTCCTACTTGATTACCACTTTTATGTTATGTTACATGTCTGTTCCTAAATTAATGTGCTAATTAATAAATCGATTTGTTTTGACTTAAAATTTTAATAAATATTTTAAAGGCAACGTTACTGCAAGAGCGTGTGGCTGACATATAAATAATGAAACTAAATTTATGAAGTTCTTTAACAACTTGTTGTTAACATAATGTTTTCATTTTTCTACCTTTACGATACAATAACTTTATTGATGATTAAATACCTATACAGTAAGAGAAGTTACTCTATGATTTAACCCTTTCAAAGGCCGCGGTTTTGGTTTGGTTTGGAGCGCTACGGTCTACTTTTTGCAACACGAGGGCTAATGAGACCAGGACCTACTGCTTAAAGCCGATTCCGAATGGCTACGAACATCCATGCCATAGTGGGACTCGAACTCCGGTTCCGAAGGCCAGTACCCTAACCATTCGGCCATCGTTCGGCCAAAGGCCGTGGGAAAATTACTTCAAACCTACAAGATCTTACAAAATACACTTGTGGAAAGCGCAAAATCCATTATAATACATTGTCCTTCCAATTATAACGATGGCAAGACCGATTCCCGCTTCAGTTTTGCACTGTCATCTGTTGTTTGAACAACTGGGTATAATAAGCACTTATGTTTTAAAAATTTGAAAACCTTGTGGGAGAAATAAATGGCCCACGAAAAGGTTAAATGGCGTTTTCCAATTCAAATTCAAATTATTAAAATGGTTTTGCATTACATTTTAAGAAATATCTCTTGTGATATTTTCGTCTTTGTTAAAAAAAATTAAAAATTTTTAAATGAAAGAGCTGGAAGAAAGGTCAGTCCTTTGTAGCTAATCGCATTCATCCAAGTATTATAAAAGCATTTAATATAAAAGGAATTATTAATAATTATCCAGTCATAAAACAAATATAAAGCTATTCAATCATTACTTAGCTTTTGTTCAGTACGTTAAAATCTTCTAGGGAAGAAATTACTTCCGACGGAGCTGATATTAAACTGCTCATATCAGCAATCGGTAACGACGAAATTAGATTTTTAAAAACATCTTGAGTAATAAAATAATAAAACTTTAATATAAACTTATTTTTAGTGTATTTCTATTGGAACATATAAATCGTATTCTACTGATTGCAAGTTTTATCGAGTAATTTCGTGCAGCTTTTGCTTTTAGCTATCATTATTAAAAAAATGTACCTTCTAAAGTTCAATGCTTTCTCTTTAAAATGAAATAAAAGTATCGAAATTAAGAATAAAGCAAATAACCTCCACTCGTCTGTTTCTACGAAAACCTTTTAAAAGAATCAATATATTTTCATTATTTGATGTAGAGAACTGCAGCATAGAAAAGTAAATAAGCTGAAGGCAAAATATTTATTTTGAAGACAATAAGAACAAATTATGTTTATCTTTTACGTATCAACCTCGAAAGTCACCACTGCTTTGTAAGCGAAAACGCTGATGGCTTCTTCATTAGCACAGTGCGCAAGCTTTCTCTTCAGTACTCATGCCTGCTAAGAAAAGATACCTCCAAAAGTTCAATACATTCGTATCGAAATTAAAAAATAATACAAATAACGTACACTCGTATGCTTCAGCGAAAACCTTTTAAAGCAATCAATACATTTCCACTATTTGATCTAGAAGACTACAGCTTTGAAAAATAACCTGAAAGCAATATATTTGTTTTGAAAATGATAAGATCGAATTATATTTATCATTTACGTATCAGTCCCAAAAGTCACCACTACTTTGTAAGCGAAACAAATTCCGTTAGAGGTTACAAGTGCTCAACAAAGGCTGATGGCTTCTTCATTAACACAGTGCGCAAGCTTTCTCTTCAATACTCATGCCTGCTAAGAAAAGACACCTCCAAAAGTTCAATACATTCGTATCGAAATTAAAAAATAACACAAATAACCTAAACTCGTATGCTTCAGCGAAAACCTTTTAAAGGAATCAATACATTTCCACTATTTGATGTAGAAGACTACAGCTTTGAAAAATAAATAACCTGAAAGCAATATATTTGTTTTGAAAATGATAAGAAAGAATTATATTTATCATTTACGTATCAGCCCCGAAAGTCCCCTCTGCTTTGCAAGCGAAACAAACTCCATGAGAGTTTTCAATGGCTTCCCCTACGTTGATGACTTCATTAACACAGTGCGCATGCTTTCTAGCACTCCTGCCTGCCAAAAAAAGACGAGCGTCTGACCCTCCAGGTTATCTAACAAAGAGCCACGGAGCCCCTCCTATGTCATTAAGGACTGGGAGTACCCTCGAATAAGTAACATCTCTCGGTATGGCACAGTCGACTCCCACCGTATTCTCGGCGAACATCATCATCATCATTCACGGGGGCCCGATAGCATCAGGTTGGCTCATTTTCGATGGCAGCCACACTAATATGCCAAATATTGAGAATAACTAAAAGATACAAGATCTTTATCACCGTTTGTTCTGTTATCGCCGATTTTATCTCGCGTGGATTTTTTTTTGTTCTTTGCCAGCTTGCACCGACTCCTCGCAGATAGGGCTCATTATGGTAGAGAAAATGCCGGTGAAGGAATAGTGCTGAGAGCGTACAACTTTGAGAACTTATCTCGATTAGTATATTTTGCTGTTTAGTTTTAATTAAGGGAATCATCTATAACTCAGTTTGCGTTGAGATAACGTAAATAACTCAATTTGAGGTTTACAACATTCTCCAATGTTTCATTATGAGTAGATTTTATTTACATTGCACAAAATGTATAATTTTGAGAGTGATAAAACTTATTACAACCTATCTGAAATATCGTTATTGATAAATATATATTAGTGTTATTTTAAAACCTTATTTACAATAGTTTAAAAACAACTAATAGTATATAATAAAAAAAATTAATTTTAAAAAGATACTTTTGGTAAAAAATAAGTTTTTATCATTTTTCATTTCTATGCAATTTTGTGCAGTTTTCAATAAATAATTAACAAGACATTATGAAGTGACTTTATGCAGATATTTATGAATATTACATTGGATCAATATTTACTGCTTTATAATTTCGTCCATCATCGAAAACATTTAATTTCTAATTATAAAATGAACAAACAATTTCTGAAGATTCACTAAACCTCAGCAGAAGCTAATTTTTTACAAACTTCTTTTGAAGATCAGGAGAATCATGGTTACATGCAGTCTGACCAATGAATTAAAAACTTGTGAGAGTTTCTATAAATATTCTCTAGTAGTATGAGCATACTTGTTTATGACGTGGATATATCGGGGCAAAATGCTTGTAAAGTGAGAGATTGCATTTCATAATAAATACAATAGGATGGGGAAAACGACAAATTTTTCAGTATTTGAAAAAGAAGCTACTGTTGGTGCCATTTACCAGAAGATAATACTGAAGACAGCAGAACTCACTGTTTTAAAAACAGCCATTTTGAAGATGTGTAACAGATGTATGTAGAATTCACAATCCTAATCCAAAAGATATAATTGTGGTTTAAACTCAATCAACCAAGACAGTAAATGTCGTCGACTCCGAAAGCTTGTGGGGTGGAAAATGGACTTTAATGGACTTCAACTGGCAGTAACCTTCACCAAAAGGCTCGTCCCAACCGATCTTGGTGCGTGCTATACACAGAAAATGAGATTACACAGTCGGATGGCTATGAGAACACCTTTCATTTCTACTCGAAATGCTAGAATTCGTTTACAATGACTATGTTGTGAGAAGGATTACGCTATACCTTGCTTTGCAATGATGGAATACGTCGATTTTGGCGAAAACTCCACGAAGCTATGAACCTAGCATGTCTTTTCCACAGGTTTTATACATGCTTTGTTGCTTTTAAACTAGTGGCCTTTTATTGGTTCCTTGCACTGAGGAAGTAGCTATCGTGTGAAATCGGGAGGTATGAAAGGTATGGTAGGATCTCTACTTTCATCTTCCGAAAACCAGTGCGTTACCAGGATTATGTGTCTTACAAGGGTGAAATATTGACACTAATTTTGAACTATAAACTTTTTTTATGTCTTGCCTGTAAATCTCCGGCCCCATTTGATGATCGTCGCTGTTCTGTTGATCATTAAGATGAATACCAATAAGAAACACGTCTTCTGGATGTTGCTTCATCGTGGAAAGTCTCAATTATTAAGCTAAAATTTTTTTCAAACGAGTGCAAAGTTAAATCCCATTACGCTGCTCCAAGGATGCTTTTTTTCTATGACTGTAGTTAAGTATTAGAGTGTCAGTGGTGGGTTTAGTGAAACAAGCTTCCTTTTAGTCACGTGACACTCTGACATATCAGACCATATGTACTACGTATGGATTTTTTATTAATCTAGACAATAAAACATTTCCAGTCTAGCGAAACTATCATTGTGGTAAGTGGTTTCTCAACGATCAGACAAGTTTTATTACTTATGGAACAGCCTACGGATTACAATATATATATATATATATATATATATATGTATGTGTGTGTGTATGCAAGAAAAATCGTAACACATGAATATAATTTTACTTTGTATGAAATATTTTAAAGTTTTAAAATAGCTTAGATCTTTCTTATAATACCTTTCACTACTTAGAGCTTTCAACATTTTTCTTTAGATTTTTTCATGTTAATTGCTGACAGTCACAATTGGCTGTAACTGACAACCGATACAATTTACTAAATATTTATCAAGTTAATATGTTTGGGTTTTAGTCAGAATAGTTTTGTAGTTTATTAGAATATCGGATTTTAATGAAAATAATTTACAATATATTGCATTAGTATAACAAAAGAAAATTAAATTATCTTGCCTTTATCCACTGATCACAGCATGCTCATATAAGACATCTAAAATTTGAAGAGTTCATTTACCTGTAAAGAAAAAAGGATCATGTATTAGATGTAATAATATATAAAGTTTATAAAAACGTAACATAACTGTTATTAATTTTTAACATTTATCAGTTTTCTGTAAATGTATACAATAGGAAATTATTTAATGCACTTTTACATTAAGTTATGAAAAAGTAATAAGCATGAATATGACACAATTTTACCTCTTTTTCATTTATTTGTATAACATAGAAGTATTTCTTAATCTGAAATATATCTTTCACTAAGTTACATAAATTTCTTTACATTCAAAAGTATGATATTAAAGTCTTCACAAAACGAAAAATTTAGAATGCGACTGTAAATTAAGTTAACGAACCAATGCTGAACTTAAATTTTATTTAAAGTAACAAACACTCTTTGTAACTGATATATTTATTAATGCTTTAATTATTTGCACTCTTATTTGATAACTAGCATATAGCCCATTATATGACGGGATCAGTAAAAAACTTTACTGGCCGTATGTTAGTTGCCAATTTTAATTTATCTTGTCATCTTACATGATAGGATGGACAGCAGAGGCTTTAATTTTGACAGTGATTATTGGGCGGTATGTTTGAATAATGTCCAGAATTTGGCGAATTGATCGCAAACCATGCGGGTATGTATAAAAATAAAACTCACTTCTTTATTTAAAAAGATATATTTGATTAACTTAAACTACAGATATTTATTAGGCCTTAAAATAGACTCCTAGACTTTTATAAAAATAATTTATTGTTAATACCAGCAATAAAATTTTCACTTCAACAAAAAATAATCCATGATTAAATGTAAAATTATCACATATGTACCTAATCTAGTGTTTAAGCCAAATATAAAAGAAAATTATTTACGTAATATATTTACGTAATATTAAGTTCATTGATAAAACATATTAAAATAATACAGAAGATAAATAATACAGAAGATCCCAAGAATAATCTTGTCATAAAACTTATTGCAAGCAGCCGACCATCCCTTAAGGAAAAAACACATATGATCAATCAAAATAGCGACACCTAAGGTATTACGTTTTCTTCTAAAAATATTTTTGTTTGATTGTATAAATACTTTAAATATTGCGTCTGGCATTACCTCTCTACTATACTTATCTTTTTAACAGTAAGAAAAATTGTTAACTTTCATTTTACGTTATGTTGAGGATGTTTTTTTATGCTTTCCATTTGCAGTTCTAAAACTGAGTAATTTAATACAAGATGTCAAAAGTCACTGCCTCTGCGTGAGCGAGTATTAATACCCTTCTATATTTCTCCTTAAAAGCAAAGAAAAAAAGTCTATAAAAAATTTCAAGACAGGGTTTTCAGATGCCTTCTAGAAAGTATAAATATGCCGGACGAGAAATTCTAAGCCTCACCAAACTGAAGCCTACATCATATATCAAGCTGTCAAGAGGGACTCCATGATATGCTTCTCACGTGTAATGGACAAAGATAAAGTCCGGAATCTATTCTGTTAATTGTTGTAATAGGGGCTTCAGATATCACTTAACATTACACTGCACTTTCTCAGTTTTTTTTTCTTTCAGTTTTGATGCTTCTACAGTTTATTGTTCACCCAAAGCCATTAATTTGGATTAAGTTAATGGTCACCGAGATTAAGATACTTCGTTTCATTTAGCCATTTATTTATTTATTTTCTGTAAAACTGGTTCCCAACACAGATTGAGAAATGTGTTCTTCTGTCTGTATGATTATTTTTTTAAAGAAAATACATTATAAAAAAAGTCCAAATCGGTATCCCTTACACTTGCTTCTAAAAATAGGTTGACAAAATGCTCATATTTGTCTTTTTGGGGCGAAAAAATAATTCTTATCCAGTTTGTGCACAGAAATTACCTGATGACAATGTGGGGAATACCAGTACATAGAAGAGAATTATCAACGAATTACTATGTTTTTTAACCAGAAAGACTGATATAGTTATTTGGAATTTTTAAAATCTTCTTAATGGTCCTTAATTTTCGTGTTAAGGAAACATTAGAAATAATTTTTGTAATTTAATAGTCAAAATTTTAAATAAGACACTTAAAAAAATCTAAATTGCTTTCTTTGCATACCAAAACAAAAGTACTTTGTTTCATTCAGCGATTTATTCGTTTATTTTCTCTAGAACAGGTTATCAACACATATTAAGAAATGTTGGTTGGTTGGTTTGGAGCGCTACGGTCTACTTTTTGCAACACGAGGGCTAATGAGACCGGAACCTACTGTTTAAAGCCGATTCTGAACGGCTACGAACATCCATGCCATAGTGGGATTCGAACCCACGAACTCCGGATCCGAAGGCCAGCACCCTAAACAATCGGCCATCGTTCGGCTTATTAAGAAATGTTCCAGTACCTAAGAATTTTTCGAAAAATCATATTAAGTCTAGAATCCTATCCTGTTCTTGTTGAACGTTGTTACTATTTTTACGTCTGCAAGATAACATTGAAAATATATATTTTAAAGAAAAAAGATAAGTAAATTCATTTCCTTTTATTTTGAAAAATTACAGCTCATTAAAGTTATTTAAGCCTGTAACAGTTTATTATTTTACTTACAAAACGTCTCCGATACGAAAAGTACAGCACCTTATGGTTAACATATAAAGAAGATAGTCGAAAATGTAATTTATTCCTTCTACTTTTAAATAAATGTGGACGAAACGTGAATATATTTATTTCTTGTGAAACGAATCATTCATGTATCCGGCTCAGAATTACATTCTGGTGGCATTGCTGTGATTTTCATGACATCTAGGTGCGTTTGAAAGAAAAAACTCACTTCCTTAACCAAAATAAGTGGTTGATAATTATTGTTAGTCTAAGCTTTTTGCTCATTTGATCCTTATATGGAGTTCTTAATTTAAGTAATGAAAATAACTTTACAACATTTTTCAGTAAACTTTTATCTTTAGTGACGCTTGATACACAAAGGAAAAAAATCTATTTTTCAGATTTGTTGAAGTGATAAAGAAATGAAACTAATTATTTCTGTTTGAATTTTTGTCTCTGTAGTAATAATAAGCTTTTGAAATATCATTTATAACAATGCAAACTTAAAAATCGTCTAAATACACTGCATATTTTAACTTGCAGTACTAATAAATAAAATTATAGGAGACTTTAATGAGGTTACTATCATGTAACTTACCAGGATTAAATTGAACAAAATATTTTTTTTTCT
The DNA here is from genome assembly GCA_032207245.1 of Pardosa pseudoannulata. Classification (NCBI taxonomy): domain Eukaryota; kingdom Metazoa; phylum Arthropoda; class Arachnida; order Araneae; family Lycosidae; genus Pardosa; species Pardosa pseudoannulata. The sequence continues at coordinate 101,268,283 of CM063505.1, read as the reverse complement.
GTATAATTTAGCATATTCTTTTAAATATAAGAATTCACAAAATTATTTTTCTTTTATTTCCTATTATAAGTGAACACGAGTGTTAACAGTTTTTTCCCAGGGTCATTATTAAGTTACTAGCATATAACCCGTCATACAACGGGATCAGTAAAATTTTTAATTTTAATAAATTATAAAATACCTATATAGCAGGGTTTTTTTTTTGTTTGTTTGTTTGGCTGAGAATTATCTTGCAACAAAAAATTATCGATGATTAAATTTAAATTTATCACATATGTATCTAATCTATTATTTAAGCCAAATATAAAATAAAATTATTTTAGTGATATCTAAGTTCAGCGATAAAACGTATGAAATTAATGTAGACGGTATTTAAATAATTTAAAATAAGGAATCATTAAATGAGAGAAATGACATCATAATGCTGGAAAAAAAAGTTATTTTTATCTATTTATTATGGGATAAATTGATAAATTTAAGCGCCTGCTCTTAAAATGGGGCTTGATATAATGGCATTATAAGCTCGAAAAGGGGGGAAAGGGGTGGATTCGAACGTTTTAAGAAAGACAGTTTTTTTCGCTGTGATATGAAGCACATTTATACCAATTTATTTTAGAATCGGACAGATAGTTTAGGAGAAGATAAACTTTACTCTCTTTGAGTTTTGCTAACCCTAACTCATCAAGAATCCAATCTGGATGCCTATATTCATTCCAGGTCCAACCGCTTCATAAATTCGAGGACAGACGAACAGATAACTTAGTCTACTATGATATAGGGGATTTATGAATGAAACATTAAAATTCATAATCTTTTTAACATACTTGTCAGAATTTCAACTAAAGTAGGGTTATTTTTTGAATGCATAATTTTATTCTGTACGCTACGTCAGCAAATATTTCTAATCTAGCCGATTTTCGACATGTTCCTCTAAGCATCTTCACCCGATGAGTACTATACAGAACTGGTTTTACTCACTTTCATTGAGAGAAACCTCTTTTACCTGCGGATTTGTATTGTATACTTTTGGTCAGGATCTCTGTAGGATGTTGTGGGAGGCTAAATGACGTTTAGGTGGTTATTGATTGCTTCTTCCTTCTGTTTTATCTTTGTTTGAAGTGAACCTTTTTACATGTGTTTATGTCCTTTTTTATTTGTTGTCTGTCAACAGGGAAAGGATTTTTGAAGTCACCGTTAAAGACCTTGTTGAAAGAAAAGAAAAACAGTTCATTTGTTCCCCTCCCACACGCACAGTGCAACAGTTTTTGAGGATTGAATAGAAATATCAGAACTGAGGCGTAGAAATATAGTTTTATTATTTATGATGGGAAATGAAACTTATTCATATGCCTTATATAGTAATAAATAATAACTAATATATTTCGAAATTTATGTATTTCAAAAAACTTGTAATAATGTGTATTGGCTATTCATTTCCTCAGTATTTATTAAAACTTAAATCGCTGAAATGTACTTCCAAGTGAAGAGTAAACTATTTTTAAGTAGACGTTTTAAAATACAGTGATGTATTTTTTTCTTTTTAGAAAAATCAAGATAAGTTGTTTGTATTTATAAATTTATTGCATACGTTATAGAATACAGACATATTATAGAAAGTAAACGAAATATGGGAATGAAATATGGAAAGAATCTAGAAGATAATAAAAATAATAAAGAATATGGAAATAATAATAAATAAAAAATAATAAATAATATGGAAATAGAAATAAATAATAAAGAATATGGAAATAAAAATAAATAATAAAGAAATAAAAAGGAATATGGAAATAAAAATAAATAAGAAATAAATAATAAAGAATATGGAAATAAAAATATATAACAAAGAAATTATAAAGAATATGGAAATAAAAATAAATAATAAAGAAATAATAAAGAATATGGAAATAAAAATAAATAATAAAGAAATAATAAAGAATATGGAAATAAAAATAAATAATAAAGAAATAATAAAGAATATGGAAATAAAAATAAATAATAAAGAATATGGAAATAGAAATAAATAATAAAGAATACGGAAATAAAAATAAATAATAAAGAAATAAAAAAGAATATGGAAATAAAAATAAATAATAAATAAATAATAAAGAATATGGAAATAAAAATATATAACAAAGAAATTATAAAGAATATGGAAATAAAAATAAATAATAAAGAATATGGAAATAAAAATAAATAATAAAGAATATGGAAATATGGAAATAATCTAACATATGAACCAGAATAAAGATTAAATTGTAGAATTATAAGGTACACCAAAATTCGTTTCTCTTTAATGTTCTGAAATCTCAAAGTCACCATTTAATTCTAATTTATTCTATAAAAAATGTACAAAATAAAACTAATCAAGATTATAACACACTAAATATATACTACTAGATACTTTTGAAATCTCTTATTCTTGTACGTTACAAGATTAATACCTACTAACGCTTCGCATGGTAATATATAAATAGGAAAAAAATCGTTCACGAAATTTGGTAAAATGTTTCTGACCACAAAAAAAAGCCAAGAAAAATAATCAATGACTTCATTAATCACAAGCTGTCCAGGCTTACTTTATGTAGTTTGGTTCACGCTTATCCAACAAAAGATAAGGGCCTGAAATGTATTCAAT
>CM063505.1:101238148-101255648 GCA_032207245.1 Pardosa pseudoannulata | reverse complement strand
TTAATATGAAGTATAACCTTTTTAATTGCAGCAATTTCATTTTCAATAAATGAATTCAATATAATTCAATTAATAAACCTACAAAAATACACTGGAAAATACACATCTTTCTACATAGCAAAAATCTTCTTGGGGAAAGAAATTCACAGTTAACGAAAATTCGGTCGTTACTGAATGTATGCAAACCATGGAAGCAAAGTCTAATAAATAAACAAATTTTCAGTACATAAATTAATGTACCTCCTGAACTCTAAATATAACCTTCCGAAACGCAACACTTGTAGGTTTAAACGAATGAATGAATGAGCTTTCAAGACCCTCGAGAAGTAAAAAAAGATGTCATTAAATGTCAGCACGCCGTCGAGTAAAAGGCCCCTTCAAAGTCGGCTATCGTTCAACGCTCCATGAATTTATGTCCACCAAACGTGAAGTTAGATCTAAACCTGATACTATACCTAACTCCCCGTGATTGATGAGGACATATATAAGCATCGGTGGCAGATGACTCCGTTTCCCGAAGATTTCAGTACTTTCAGAGGTTAGCCTTTTGCACCTGATGAATGGCCCTGCCCCAGAGGCAGTTGACGGCATTTGAAAGCTTCGGATGCAACATTAAAGATCGTCCGGGTCTCTTAAAGTGTCACGTGGAAATTTATGTTTCCTTCTGTTAATTGGGACAGAAATGTCAAGCTATAAAAATCTGCAATAAAATATTTCACCCTACTAAATAAATGTTCATTTCTTATATTTCACCTTTTAAAATAATTTATCGTATTTTCATTCACCAAAGAGTGCTATATATTTCATTAATATTGTCATTAATTTAACTTTTGTTCATAAAGTACGTTCGGAGTTTGATGGTTAATTCTGATTTTTCCCTCCAGACACGCTATAGACATAATCCAGCCTCTGTCTGTAATACTTTAGCCAATAGTTAGCGCGTTCTCTTTAAACATGGGTATTTTGTATCACGTGATCAATTGTGCTTAGGGATTATTCGTAGTCTTTTTACCAGGGCTTCGAACCGGAACTGAACCGAAAACCGGAAAAAACCGTTATTTTGGTCGGAACGAAAACCGGAACTGAACCGAAAAAAATATCGGTTTATTTCGGTTCGATATATCTTTCAGTCATTTTGTTACTGTTACCAACTTATCAATATTTTCTAATTTAACGTCAACTTTATAATTACATATCTGCACTTGTATAAGATTGCAATGGTGGTTTTGGCAGCTCCAGCTACACAAGTTAGTGTTGAAAGAGCGTTTTCAGGTTTGAAATTTATTCTCCGAGACAACAGAAGTAATCTCAGTGAAACCACGTTAGAAGATATATTAATAATTAGAGGCAATTTTCATATGTTAAATAAATAATATATTTTTTTACATAATTATTGCAAGGCCAAGTGCACGATGTGAGAGTCAAACGACGAATGTGGGTAATCATGAACCTAGTTGTCAAATGCGATTTTGATAATGGATAACAATGCCAATGCTAGCCGCTCTTATCGTACCTGCTGTTTGTATCAATTCACATAGTGTACCAATTAAAAAAAGAATAAAATCTTCTAAATTTTGATAGAATTACATTTTTTGTTTATGACAGAATTATATTTTTAGTACAAATAAGAATATACATAAAATGAAATTATTCATTTGGAACTGAAACGAAAACAGTTATTTTTGGCGGAGCGAAAACCGGAACTGAACCGAAAACCGTTATTTTTGGTGGAGCGAAAACCGGAACTGAACCGATATTAATTTTTTAGTTGAACCGGAACGAAAACCGGAACAAAAAAAATTACGGTTCGAAGCCCTGCTTTTTACCTTAGGAATCCCTATTTGAAAAGTGTATGTGCGGGATCCCATTGTCTGTGTGCATGAAGTTGTAAAGGTGTTTGCCTGTTGTACGGATTTCATTTTTCTTATGTATATATATATATATATATATATATATATATATATATATGTGTGTGTGTGTGTGTGTGTGTGTGTGTGTGTGTGTGTGTGTGTGAGTGAGTGTGTGTAATAACGGGGCGCGTTGCTTATAATATTTCGGTTTTGGTTTCAAAAATTCTATATGTCAAATCTTTTAAAATGGCGGCGTTTTCTGGTTTTGGGATTTGCACACGGCACTCTATCAGTGGGATGAGTTTTTAGAATTTAGTGAGAACTTTCTATGCGGCATGATTGGCTATCTCTTGACGTCAATTACGACTTCGATTCCAGTTTTGAAATATTTTTAAATAGGCGAGCACATAGGTGATTCTGATGGTTCGAGTTGTTCTTCTATATGTGTTTTCATTGTAATCATGTGAAATAGGAATAAACGAAGTTAGTCGAAGCTGTTGGTGCATCTACTTGCCACTCCCAATGGACACGACTACATTCCATTGGTGTTGATGATGTGACGGCTACGGTCCGTCATGTGTGTGTGTATGTGTGTGTGTGTGTGCGTGTGTTGTAAAAAAAAATAAGTTTCTAATACATGAGACTGTTACTGGAAAATTATATCTAATAATATTAAACAGTAAAGTAGAAAATTGTAAATATAGGTAAGCATTTTAACATTGTGGTAAAAAAAAGGTTTTTAGAAAGAAGTATAATTACGTAAATATTTGTTTTATAAACAATAAAAAACATTTTTACATAAACAACATATTCATGAAATCTACCCTTTTAATGATGACCTTTATGACAAATATTCAATTTTTCAAGGAATGCTAATAGCTAAAAATTATTTTTCAATCAATATTGGTATGCTTCATACAAAAGTGAATATAGTTATCTAATAAATAAATAAAGGAATGGGAAATTTCTAAGAGTTTTACCTTAACTTCTTTTTCTTAATATATAGTATTAATTTTTAAATTATTATTTAATGCTTACCCACAGTAATTGTTTGCATAATTTATTTTCAAAAACTGTTTATGTTACACTTTATAACATAAAAATCTCTTTAGGAAAGAAAGTCGTAGGGTTAAACACCATAGTTTTTTTTATTTTCCTGTAAGTTCCAGATAGCTTGTTAATGAAAAAACATTCACAGAACACTATTTTTCTTTTCTAGATGGTTCTTAAATGGATTTTTTTTGTCAAAATTGTATAACTTTGTTCTTTTAAGTTTTAACTTTGTTGTACATTGGTCATCCGAAAGTAATGAACAATAAACAACATACACTTCTTATATATTGAAACTTATTATCAATACATGATTTGGTTCACTTTGTTACAAGAGCAGAGGTTCCTAAAGTGGCTCCTACGGAATACAAAAAGTCCATGTCACCGCTGAGGAAAGTACATGATACATAAAAATTAATTCGGGGTGTGCCTGTGCAATCTTTAACGGTCCACTAAAAGTTTACTATAATTTAAAATAATTGTGATCCATTCTCATCTTTACAAAAGTTGGAAATAAATTGGTTTTTTTTGCTTGCTTATTGTCAACAATTAGCACAATAACAAAACTGATTTGAAAAATAATATTTTTTATTCAAAACTGGAAGTAATAATTTCAACAGATTGTACTTTAAATATCAAAATTTTTTATTGATCTTTTATTTTACTTTACTATTAAAAATATAAACTTTTAAAATTGTAATTTTGTTATTATAGAGTTGTATAGAATTAGTTTACTTGAGGGTTCATGACACATTATCTGCTATCCTATGCGAAGGGATTCATGGGTAAATAATTTGGGAACTAATGGACTACACGGAAAAAATAGTATAGTGCCAGTGATTTTATGAATTCTCTTTCAAAAACAGATGTGAATGTGTTATCTATGCTATACCTACGTACAGGTAAACCATCTAGATCTTTCTCCTATTGTACAATATACAGCATACTAAGAGAAGTGATTCACAATTTTGCTAAAGCCACAATTCTAAAGAACATCTATTTTTTAATGTCTAATGAAAATATATCTTCTTACTATCAAATAGACCACTGAACTATATCAATTTATGAAATAATATTTTTTTAATCTACTAATACAGCACTTTCAACATGACAGCTTACATCAACTCGAACAGCTTGATGGCATTTTGCAGAATTCCATCTCTCCGAGTTCATTCAATATTCTGCACTGAAAATACCTCTTACCCGAAGTAAACTTGGGAAAGGAATTTTCCCATGGACAAGTAATATCCTTCCTAGGTTCTCTTGAACTCAGTTCCTGCTTTAACACTATCTGTCCCACAAGATAAACAAGCGAGCGTGTAAAGACGTAGTTTATTCCTGAAAGACACGTTGCAACTGCGTAAAAACACTGTTAGGGAATGGAGATCCCAAATACATACTTCCCTAAAAGATATTTGTGTTGTTAACAAGCGTGGAGAGCGGAGAAAAGAAAGGTCCCAACCCGATGCTATCAGATCCACTGACTGATGATGATGTATGGTAGCTGTAATGAGGTCTGAGCGTTGACAATGTTTCTCCAAGAAAAGGCTGGCTACGTTGGATGAAAATAAGCAACAACAGAAAATTTACCACACAGGAGTATAGTTTTTAGAAGATGTAATAAACCTAATTCCTCTATACATTTATACTATGACAATGTATTAATATCTGTGAAGAACGCTCTAAATATCAATACTGAAATTTCAACTTAAAATATTGTATTGTGTTGTGTTGTTTTCGGCAGTAAATTCAACATGAAGATATAATCTTACAGTTTCACCTTACAGCTAACCATAAACACAATAAGGACTAGGTTAACCATCTAATTGGTAATAGTAAAGGTTTATAACAATGTTGAAATTTTTACAAACTTTTTTTCCAGACATTCATTCTCCTCACATATATCTACTTGAACATATACGTCTTTGAACATATATATCCTTGATAAATATTTGAACCACGAAGCTAAAAGAAAGTTTAAACTTTATGTGTGTGTGTGTCTAAGTCAATTATAAGCATTAAAAAGTATGCAAATATTACAAAATCAGTGTTTCGTCTGCATATAAATCATCGACAAAACAATTTGATTTTATTTATATTAGGATATTTATTTGGAATTCCTTTTACCGTAATGAAACCAAAGTCTACTACTTCACATTTTATGCCCGAGTCATTTCTGCGATTACCTATCGATGCATATCTTAAATCTAAGTAATTATGGACTGAACAAAATATAATAATATAAAGTTTAAACAACTTTGAATACTACAGCACTGCACTTTAGTTACCAACTATCGTTTTAAACATCATAGCATCATAGCAGGTATAAAAAAGGATAAACTTCGTAAAAAAAAGATTTATTTGCGAATGTAATTTACAATTGGTATTACATATAAAATAAATTTTGTAAGAGGAAGTTTTATAATAGATAAAGTAATTTGTCATGACATGTCTATGTGTAACTGCAGAAAAAGTATAAACTTACGTTGGCTATTCGAAAAATCATAAAGTATGTATCCAAATGGAAAATTTATAAATGATAAAAATTACTTCAAAATTTTGCAGATTGTTTATAAGAGTGACTTCTATCTATTCTGAAACAGAATGTGTATTTTGAGGAAACGTAAGAATTCTACAGGTTATTATTTAGCGATATCTAAAATGAGACGCCAGGTATTAAAAGGTTAAAGCAGTTTCTGAATGAATACATGCAACTATATTGTTAGTGAGATTCAAACCCTTGAACTTCGATACTGAACGACAGGTTTGGTTTGGAGTACTGCGGTCTACTATTTTGCAACACGAGGGCTAATGAGACCGGGACCTATAGCTTAAAGCCGATTCCGAACGGCTACGAACATCCATGCCACAATGGGATTCAAACCCACGAACTCCGGTACCGAAGGTTAGCACCCTAACCAATCGGCCATTGTTCGGCATACTGAACGACAGAGCCCTACTGTTTGATAATTGTCTGATGCAAGACATTCAGAACTAAGGACTTAGGGATACGGCTAGTGGATAAATAAGGTAAGCTACTATAGTTTTTACAATTTTAAATATGTTCGTTGGGATAAATTTCTAATGCAACAGTTCAATAAGCTTTCCCTCTCATAGATTGTATGAACGTAGCATATATACCAGGGTTGGCCAACCTGCGGCTCTTTGAAAGATTATTCGTGGATCTCGATAAATGTACCCAAATTTCCTTTTCATTTTTGTCTTAATATATGTTAGAAAATTGTTACAACTGATGGAGCTCCGGCAATGCTGGGTAAAAAAATCAGTCTCATTTGGGCTTTTAAGAGATGATTCGCAAATTCCACAATTCAAACCGATTCACTGAATAGTTCACCGAGAACATCTCTTACAAAATATTTAAAATATCCTTATGTTAGGAAAACAGTGTAACACATTGTAAATTACATTCTCAATAACAATTCAAAAACTTCCTTGAAAAATTAAAGGACGAAGAAATTTTAAATGACATTCAATAAATATAATTTCTGTTAAAAAAATTAATAATTTTTTTGCATAGCTTTAAAATACGTATTTGATTGCGGCTGGTTGAAAAATTTCAAATTTTGAAAAATGACTACGACTGTCAAGGTGTTCGCTACCCCTGATATATACCATCAGTTTTTCAGATAGATTGCCGGCACAGAATTTAAACACTCAAATCAATGCATCAAACCTCAATTTGCTCTTTACGTACATAAATGAAACATATTTGCAAAGTGCTTAGAGTATTAACTTATTGAAGAAATTACTCAGTATTACAGCTTCCAATTGCTAAAAATGCTATTGTTAATCTTCCAACTCAAATCTCTAAGATAAATATAGTGACGATGTCAGGAAAGGATCCCGAGATCATAATGATGCACCATTACCTTTCTCTTTATACTTTGCTTGATAAATTATATTTTTCATCGCAGCCGTTCATTCATTCGGCAGCATTAGTTGGCATCACCTTCTTAATTCGTTTTTATAATTTTACTTTTCCGTCTGCCCTTGAATAATTCCATTCTTTCTAAATGTACTTCGTGATAATCAGAGACATCACCTTCCCGCAGTTCTGATATTCTTTTACTCTAGTGTTTGTTTTTGCGAGTCATAGTTTACTTTAACGCTGAAGTTCGTTACTTTATTATTATACATGAACAACGATATATGTACTAGCATAAAGCCCGTCATATGATGGGGACCAGAAATATTTTTAATTTTCCAGAATTGTAAATGACTTTATGAGGCAGGTAAAAAAATGGTTGTTTTTTGGCTGAGAATTATCTGGCACACGCTTAATAATTTGTTTATCTTTACTGATCATATGTTAGTTGCCAACTTAAATCTATCTTGTCATATTATGGGATAGGATGGGAAGCAGAGGTTTTAATACTGACAGTGATTATTTGGCGGTATATATGAATGATGTCCAAAATTAGTGAATCGATCACAAACCGTATGATTATGTATGAAAAACCAACACACAAACGAACAAACTTCATAATTTTCAAAGACATAACTTAAAAGCTAGTTATTTAGTCCATGAAGCAAACTCCTAGATTTTTATGAAAACAATTTATTGTTAATACCGATAATAAAATTTTCATCGCAACAAAAAATATTTGATAATTAAATTCGATATATATATATATATATACATACATGCATATATATATATATATATATATATATATATATATATATATATCACATACATGCATATATATATATGCATATATATACATGCATATATATACATATACATACATGCATATATATAGCATATATATATATATACATACATACATGCATATATATATATACATACATACATGCATATATATATACATACATACATACATATATATATACATACATACATATATATATATATATATATTATACATGTTTATATATACATATATACATACACATACATGCATATACATATATATACATAAATATTATATATATATATATATATATATATATATATATATGTATTTATATACACATACATGCATATACATATATATATATATATATATATATATATATATATATTACATACACATACATGCATATACATATAGATACATTATACACATACATGCATATACATAAATATACATACACATACATGCATATACATATATATATATATATATATATATATATATATATATATGCATTATACATACACATGTATACATACACATACATGCATATACATATATGCATTATACATGCATGCATATACATATATGCATATATATATATATATACATACATGCATATATATATATATATATATATATATACATGCATATCTATATACATATATGCATGCATGCATATATATATATACATATCTATATATATATATGCATATATATATATACATGCATGCATGCATATCTATATACATATATGCATGCATGCATATATATATACATACATGCATGCATGCATATATATATATATATATATATATATATATATATATATATATATACATACATCGTGCATATATATATATATATATACATGCGCATATAATATATACATACATGCATGCATGCATATATATATATATATATATATATATATATATATATATACATGCATGTATATATATATATATATTAATTAGAGAGAGAGAAAGAAAAATAGTGGGGGAGAAAGGGAGGGGGAGAGAGGGAGTAGAAAAAGACAGAAGGTGGAGAGGGAGAAAGATATAAAATGTTTCATATTTACATCTTAGAAAAAGCGAACTTTCCAAATGAAAATCTTTAATAGTACATATGTGGCCATTTCGAGCAGGAATACATGAAATTTAAACTTTATGGAAAATCCAAGTTTCGAAGTCTCGAAATATATTCGCTCTTCCTTAATATATTTCCCGTCCCTTCAGAGAAATTGAGTAATAATTTTCTTTGAAATTCTTCTATTAAAATATCATCGACGAAGCGATTAGAAGCGTTTTATAGCTCTTTATTATCATATCATCGCGCATAAGTAAATTGAAAATTCACTGAATATCAGCAGGCATTGGAGATGATGTTATTATAATAAGATGGCGATAATCTATAGATGGAATTTTAAAAGACGACGAACAGGAATGAAAAAGGGCATGAAGAAAAGACACAGAGAACTTTTATTTATTTCTAGATGGCAAAATTATACGGAATACTAAATCTATCTCATTTATTGAAAAGAGGTTCGAAATGGAATAGAGTTGTCGCTAGTGGAATAAGTCAGAATTTATCCTAAATTTCTAACAATCTGTTTTATGTATGAAAGAATAATATTGCAGGATGAAAAATGTGTTATTTTAGAATGGTTAGGAGAGCATATATAGTAAAAAAGTAATGTAATTAAATAGAAAGGAAGAAAAATGGAAAGATCTTTAAATAATCGTTCAAAAATACCACATAACTAAGCGAAACAAAAATAACACTGATATAATGTTTGAATTTTAATTATATTTTTTAGTGTGGCTCTATAATTTTTATCTCCTTAATAATTATTAATCTTTTTTAATCTTTTTTTTCTAGAAGAAGTCTTTTTGAGCATTTTGTTTCCTTTTTTAGCTATAGTTTAGACTAGTTTTAATAAATTAAAAAAAGTTATAAAGAAGTATTTAAGATGCTCTGAAAAACATTGCTTACTATTTCAAGATCATTTGCCATATTATGAAGCAGAACACATAAATAATATTAGGATTCCTAATAAATTGGTTTGGTTTGGAGCGCTACGGTCTACTGTTTTGCCCACGAGGGCTAACGAGACCGGGACCTACTGCTTAAAGCCGATTCCGAACGGTTACGAACATCCATGCCATAGTGGGATTCGAACCCATGAACTCCGGTACCGACGATCAGCGCCCTAACCAATCGGCCAGCGTTCGACCACAATAAATTGATTCGATGCTTACGGAAATAGAGCTTCAGAAAAGCGAATAAAAATAAAAATTCTCATCTGTTATTTTTCTACTCGTAAATTGGAATATTCAGTACCTTTGCCTCCTCAAGTGTATAAAAGGGAGATACGTAAGTGGATGTTGACTCTTTATCCCACTTTAATTCATTAGCAACATGACTATTAAGAGAAATTATAGTATTTCAATCCCAATAAATGCAGATTTAAGATGTTAATCTAATACTTTTGGATCACCTGCTGCATAAATCATTAGACAAAGCATAAATAACAATTGCTTCCATAATAAATTGAGTAGAGTCATATAGAAATAATGTTGCAGAAATGAGTATAAAAGCCTAATCAGTTCCTGTCCTAAATTTACAGGCAAATCAGAGAAATTATACCGTTCACTTTTCACGCGTATAAAAGAAGGAATGTTTTCCTATTCCATTTAATTATCATAAATCCAGTTTTTAGTAGCATGACTGTAAGAAATTATACTGTTTCAATAAGTATAAAAGCATATTTAAGATACTCAAAAAAATATTACTTCTCATTTCATGACATATGCCGCAAAACACAAATAATATCTGTATTCACAATAAATTGATTCGAGGAATCCCCTATATAATAATAGCCTAAGTTATCTGTCCGTCTGTCCTCGAATTTATGAAGTGGTTGGACCTGGAATGGATAGAGTCATCCATATTTGACTCTTGATGAGTTAGGTTTAGCAAAATTCAAAGCGGGTAAAGTACATTTCGTAAACTATCAATCTTATTTTAAAATAAATTGGTATAAATATACTTCACATCACAGCGAAAAATACTGTCTTGTTTAAAACGTTCGAAACCCACCCCTTCTCCCTTTTTCGTGCATTTAATGCTACTATTTCAAGCCCTATTTTCCACTGTTAAGAGCAGGTGATTAAATTTATCACATAATTAATAGGTAAAAATACCATATTTTCTAACATTATGACGTCATTTCTTTAACCCTCTCATTTAATCATTTCTTATTTTAAATTATTTAAATATCGTCTGCATTATTTTGATACGTTTTATCACTGAATTTAGACATTTTTTTTATTTGGCTTAAACAATATATTAGGTACAAATGGGATAATTTTAAATTTTATCACCGATTATTTTTTGTTGCAATGAAAATTGTATCACCTGTATAAAGAGAAAGAAAACTTTAAGTTATATATCTAAATGAATTCAGCGTGATTTTAAACTGCATTCCCAGTATCGGGAGGCTTTAGAGGAGTATGAAGATAAACAAATTATTCAGCGTGCACCAGATAATACGCAGCCAAAAAAATATGCTTTATAAGGTACTTTACAATTGTGGAAAAATAAAAATTTTACTAATCCCGTCATAAAACGGGCTGTATGCTAATTTAAGATACACTAAAAAATATTGCTTTTTATTTCAGTATACTATGACATATACATAAATTAATTCGAGAAATATGAAAATAAAGATTGAAAAAAACTTATAAAAATCTGATAAGTTTGTCTTAGAATTTACTAGCAAATAAGAAGATTCAGTACCTCGTCAAGCGTAAAAAAGGAAGAAAACGTTGGCTCTCCATTCTAGTTTAACGACATTCATGACGCATCTAAACAAACGGGAAAAACCTGGAAATCAGACGGGGTGGGTAGATGGGAAGGAAAATCGAGTTGAGTGTGCTATAAAGGTATGGACATGTATCCATAAATCGTTTCTCGTGTCCACCCGTATCGTCAAGGGACATTTTTCATTTGCAACAAGAATGACTTGGGAGCTTCTCCTGCTCCAAGATACTGGAAATCTTTCAGGAAGAAGTAAAAAGGAGTTTTCAGGAATTTATAGGTTTTGTTTCCAGCGAAACTGTCTCGTTACGGCATGGTCGGGATAATACTGGAGTTCTTTCATGCCGATGATTTATTAGGAGTGTCTTTTATCGCGACAAATTTAATTTTTTGGCACGGTTGGCGTTTTCTGAGGTAAAATGACTAATAGAGTGTCTTTCTAGCGGTTATACAAAAATAGATAATTGACTCTAGCCGTCGTCAGAGAACAAAATATTGTCTTAACTATCTTGTATAAAATATGGGCAACTGTTGTAATTTTAAATATGTTTTATAAAGAGTAATATGTTGATGAACTTCATACTTTTATGCTTAAAACTTCAGTTATCTCACTGAATTCAATTACGATTTGGGAGACAAGTTAGATATTCCTTTTATTGATTTATTTGAAAAATGCCATAATCCAAACCGACACAAAGCATAATTGAATTATATGTCTACATACAGCTACACGCACTAACACATACATACATGTAATGAGACGGACTTCTCGATGGGTAGTTGCAGTCATGGCCATAAAAATGATACCGTTTCAGCTAAAGACCTTTATTAAGATAACATTGGAGGGCGGGTTCCTACTTCATCATAGGGACAGGACAAACAGAAGGGTCAGCTAGCATGAAGTTCTAAGACACCTGGGTCAACATCTGTGGGAAAATATCTAGAAAAATCTGTCTCCTCTAGCGTGTATCTCCTTTTTATTTGGAAATTTCCTAAATTGTCCGCTAGGGCCATGTAGGATTATATTTGGACAGGTCCTTCTCTGAGGGCGTAAACTGTAGTCCCAGTGGTCAATTTAGGTTAGGGGTTAAAAAGGGGAATGCAAAATGACGCGGGAATTTTCAGCCCTTGATTTAAGTTTTGAAAACCCCTGAGAATTTTCCTTACATACATATAATTCCAAAAATTGTATTTTTGGAAAAAGGGATGTTTAAAAATACAATATATTATTTCCAAAACATGAAAAGGAATTAAAATCTCAAAGTCGAATTTTTGGAAGATTACAATACTTTCTTCTACATTACAGACATTACATTTTATATCTATCAATTTAACACCATTATTTGAAAATGCTATATTGCTTATTATAATTTTTCTTACAATTAATTATTTATTAATTAATTCTTTTTATTTCATATACGCAGGAGCAAAATAGATATTCCCAAACTGGAAAAATTAATAAATATATATCTATGATCTCTTGCGAACGAATACATCCTTGCTCCCCATCAAATAACATGAGCTACTCATATTTACAGAGTGGCATATTAGTTAAAAATATATTTAAATATTTTAAAAAGATATTAGTTAAAAAGCTTTAATTAATTAATTAATTATTAATTAATTCTTTTTATTTCATAAACAGCGCAGGAGCAAAATAGATGTTCCCAAACTGGAAAAATTAATAAATATATATCTATGATCTCTTGCGAACGAATACATCCTTGCTCCCCATCAAATAACATGAGCTACTCATATTTACAGAGTTGCATATTAGTTAAAAATATATTTAAATATTTTAAAAAGATATTAGTTAAAAAGCTTTAATTAATTAATTAATTATTAATTAATTCTTTTTATTTCATAAACAGCGCAGGAGCAAAATAGATGTTCCCAAACTGGAAAAATTAATAAATATATATCTATGATCTCTTGCGAACGAATACATCCTTGCTCCCCATCAAATAACATGAGCTACTCATATTTACAGAGTTGCATATTAGTTAAAAATATATTTAAATATTTTAAAAAGATATTAGTCAAAAAGCTTTAATTAATTAATTAATTCTTAATTAATTCTTTTTATTTCATAAACAGCGCAGGAGCAAAATAGATGTTCCCAAACTGGAAAAATTAATAAATATATATCTATGATCTCTTGCGAATGAATACATCCTTGCTCCCCATCAAATAACATGAGCTACTCATATTGCTCCCCATCAAATAACATGAGCTACTCATATTTACAGAGTGGCATATTAGTTAAAAATATATTTAAATATTTTAAAAAGATATTAGTTAAAAAGCTTTAATTAATTAATTATTAATTAATTCTTTTTATTTCATAAACAGCGCAGGAGCAAAATAGATGTTCCCAAACTGGAAAAATTAATAAATATATATCTATGATCTCTTGCGAACGAATACATCCTTGCTCCCCATCAAATAACATGAGCTACTCATATTTACAGAGTGGCATATTAGTTAAAAATATATTTAAAAGATTTTAAAAAGATATTAGTTAAAAAGCTTTAATTAATTAATTAATTATTAATTAATTCTTTTTATTTCATAAACAGCGCAGGAGCAAAATAGATGTTCCCAAACTGGAAAAATTAATAAATATATATCTATGATCTCTTGCGAATGAATACATCCTTGCTCCCCATCAAATAACATGAGCTACTCATATTGCTCCCCATCAAATAACATGAGCTACTCATATTTACAGAGTGGCATATTAGTTAAAAATATATTTAAATATTTTAAAAAGATATTAGTTAAAAAGCTTTAATTAATTAATTAATTATTAATTAATTCTTTTTATTTCATAAACAGCGCAGGAGCAAAATAGATGTTCCCAAACTGGAAAAATTAATAAATATATATCTATGATCTCTTGCGAACGAATACATCCTTGCTCCCCATCAAATAACATGAGCTACTCATATTTACAGAGTGGCATATTAGTTAAAAATATATTTAAATATTTTAAAAAGATATTAGTTAAAAAGCTTTAATTAATTAATTAATTATTAATTAATTCTTTTTATTTCATAAACAGCGCAGGAGCAAAATAGATGTTCCCAAACTGGAAAATTAATAAATATGAGCACTTGCAAAGGACTACATAATTGCTCCCCATCAAATAACATGAACTACTCATATTTACAGAGTAGCATATTAGTTAAAAAGATATAGCTTTAATTAATTAATTATTAATTACAGAATAACATATTAGTTAAAAAGTTATAGCTTTTATTAATTAATTAATTATTAATTAATTCTTTTTATTTCATAAACAGCGCAGGAGCAAAATATATGTTCCCGAACTGGAAGAATTAATAAATATATATCTCTGATCACTTGCAAAGGAATACATTCTTGCTCTACATCAAATAACATGAACTACTCATATTTACAGAATAGCATATTAGTAAAAAAGATTTAGCTTCAAATTTTTCATTTAGCATGAACAATTGCGTTAGAAGTTTCTTGTACCAATTAGAATGCAAGTTCTGTTAGAGGTTTATTTATAGATGTTAGTCATTGATAAATTCCCCCAAAATAAACGTAGAGAGAAGAATAATGAGTCCAGACAGGCTACCTATTTTGATGCTTTCCCGCACCACGCATTACCAATCTTTATAATTTATTCAAAAGAAACATTACTTCTTTTTAACAGACACTGCGAGCGTTTCGCATAAAACAAAAAGCAGTTTTGTAGCTACCCCTCACTCTCTTCCACTGTTCAATATTTCCATGGTAACCCGAGAATCGTTACAATGCTCCGGGCAAATATTTCTTGCCGAAAAAAGGGGTACAACAGAAGAAAGGTAGATTAAACGAATTAGAATCTACCTTTACGATGGGAACACAATTGTTTTAAACATTCCCAGGGCGTTTTTTTGCCCCGCACTCCTCATCTAAAGAATTGGACTTTAACTTCGAAAGTACCATGTTGGAAATACAATATGCAATGTCTTCCAGATCTTCAAGAAATTTCCTATCTTTTGTCCTAAGAATAAATTATTTTCTTCTGTTTGCGGTTTTTTAAATGTCTTTCTGTATTTTAAGTTTAAGGAAATGGTCGAAAAACTAAATTAAAACCATTGAATTAAAAGCGAATAATTACTGTTTCCCTAGACGCGAAGTCGTTTAACATAGACAAAAAATTACTGTCTTGGTAGAAAGTTATATTTAATGAAACCGGAATAAAGCTATTTCCTTGCAAACAAACCTTTGTTAAAAATTAAAGGAAAAAATATAGATTTGAAAGTACAACACACACACAGAAAGAAGTTGATAACTGTATTGAGTAGTGAAAAGGGTCCCCATCAAAGTTCCTTTTAACATTTTGTACTAAACATTCTTCATATCTGACTGTAAAATATAACACTGTGATGTCGGTAGACTGCATTGGCTTCACAAATAAATTTTGTTAACACCCAGGCCAAGGCAACATTCGGCCTGGAATTTTGATATTAAACTACAAAAGATTTTCTGTCCGACATGCCTTGAGATGATCAGCGGGTTGTACGCGATGCGGGAAGGATAGACTGTCAGGCAGCAACGAAAGGACCAATAGGAGATTAGAAGGACGGCGAAGCGGGAAGGAAAACATAATGGGAAGAGGCGAAAGGTGACGTCAGGCGGAGCGAGTTTCGCCGGAGGAAGATTGACTACGAGAAAAAAGAGGAGAACGAGTGAAGGAGACTGGAGTTGCGGTTTATTTTTTGGAGTACCAATCTCCAGTTTTATGTGGGACTCAAGGAGTCCAAGTTGTATCCCTGTACAACCATACATCTTTCGGGCACCTGATAGCAGATTGATTTTTAGGTTTGCTTCGAAACTGGGACTTTTAGATTCGTACTAGCTCACCTGAGCCCTGTGATTTCCATTCGGAAAAATTTGTAAATAGATTTATATTTTAGTCAAGAATAAAAGCTGTTATTGTTATAAGCTATACACTGTGTTATTACAACTTCGACATTCAATCGCTACCAGAGGATCCGGCGACGTTACAACACCTTATAAAACAGGACTACCAATTAGGCGCGAGAATCATAAGAAAAGCATTTTAACTCATTTTTTACTGCATCTGACGATGATTGGACACTGATGTGATGCACTTTCTTAAACAATGTGCTTGATTACACATCCTTATGAGTGCGCTGTAAATTATAGTGAAACTGGCATTGAAACAAACATGTGTTTCAAAACTTTACACATACACACACATATATGTGTATGTGTATGTAAAAGCAGAAAACACTATGTTTTTTAACCTTCCACTGTTCCAAGAGACTCTTTCTACACATGCACAATATCAACATGTGTCATTGTAAGGAACAACTGTAAAAGATAGTAGATACGTGCCAGATAAAGATCGAAGGATTTGCTATTGTCAGACATCGGCGCTGCAATGTTTCGAGATGGAAAACCAGGTCTTATTTATTCTAATCATCCCAAGTTACTTAACTTTCTTATTCATTATTCTAAATATCTTATATAAATATTATTTTTTCTGAATTAAATAATTTAGAAGAACACCTAAGCCCCCTTCTGCATGTTTTGTTCACCGATACAACCAACACATATACACACATTTACACAATACTAATAATGTACATAATGCTATTAATATTGATTTGTTAGATATCAGGAAACCCTAGATTAAGCCGCAGTACGGAGAATATAAAGGATCGCAGCTTCTTTATCGCAATGTTTTATGTATTACTAAGACATAACCGAAATTTGGATAAAGTTTGTACTGCATGTTAATTTATTGGTATGTACAATATGTTGTAAATTACAGCTATTAATGTGGATTTGTTTGGTTTTAGGAAGCCATAGTTTAAAGTAACCCTCATTTTGGTGAAGATGGAAACTCTCAGTGGGATTATACAAAGAAGGAGTTTAAAACAATGGGGAGAAATGTATAAATATGAATAGTGACCATTTAAAGAAGTTTTACGATTAACAAAGTTTCACTATATAAGCATCTCGTCACGTGCGTGTGTATGTATAATCCACATATACCAAAATTATCACCAAAGCTAATAAAATGAAGATTATATATATATATATATATATATA
>CM063505.1:101160648-101233148 GCA_032207245.1 Pardosa pseudoannulata | reverse complement strand
TTTTTGTAGCATTTTGAATTCACTGTTCATAGAGGAAAGATGTCTGTCAGAAGCGTTTCGCGAGTGATATAACCTATTCTCCTGACGATATTTCCACCACTGATAGCACTTCTGACTGTAATTTCGAATATATTGAAGATAGTTATAGCGAAACTGATAAGAATTTCTCGGATTCCTCTGAGGATAGTGATGAATATGAAAATTTATTTTCTATTTAAAATGTTCGACAGTGGTGCAAAATTGATATGCAAAATATTCCACCAGCTCCTGCTTCATTTCCTTTCCTTGGAAATCCCGGACTAAATTCCACTATGGCAAATAATGCAACTGTTTTGGACTATTTTGAACTTTATTTTGACGAGGTTATGTTGCAAATAATAGTAAAAGAGACCAACAGTACATGAGAGTAATAGACCCATGAGACTAACTGCTCGACACTTTGCTAGCCATATACACCCAAATCCCGTCAAGAAAGAGCCTCATGGATAGTGTGCTGTCTGTTTAAAAAAAAACTAAAGGTGGAACAAAAATTCAAAAAGAAACGTGAATTTTGTGCAAGGATTAAGAGATAGAACTTTGCATCGATGCTTGTTTCGAAATTTATCCTACAAAATTTAATTTCTAATAAATGTTTTGTAAGTATTTCACATTTTTTAATTAGTATATACGTTTTGCTTTTGTATTTTATAAAATAAATGATAATTTAATAAGATTAATTTTCAAAATTAAGCTTTTATATCATTATTCTACAATTTCATTTTTCTGAACACCTTTTTTAGGACCTAATTCTATATTAAAAAAAACTCTTTTACAAAAATTTTTTGTATATTTTAACTCTAAAATGTATATATGGCATTGTAATTTAATATGTAATAAAAAAATACGCAATTTTTAAAAATGATAAAATAATATGTGCAGCGATTTTATGATATTAAAATGGAATTTCATCAACAAAAATGCATTCAAAGTCTACAATTAACATATGGGATAGAAATTTACTTGGATCATAGAATTTTGTGTTGGGTCTTGACAGCCGTAGTCCCAGATAATGCGTCAACCATATGAAAAAGAATATTCATTCGTAATAACTGTACTTGCGAAATGATACAGAAGGAACTTAAGTTTGGGCCCGCAACTTTGCATAAAATTATTTATGAAGAACTAACAGCAAAAAATTAATGAAACTGAAAAATTTTAATAAATAAAAAAATAGTAAATTTTGGATTCCTCATAATTTAAATGATTCCAAAAATTGGAGCACATCAGAATCAATAAAGAAACCCAAAACTTCTTAACGGAGATGGACACCCGCCTTATTTCTAAAATTATAAATAGTGATGAACAGCATATATTGTTTGACGTTCTAACACATCACATGTGTGAGTTTATGAAGGTGACAACATACCAACAGCGAGGAAAACTCATCGAATAATAAAAATATTTGTAAAAACGTCTCGCACGTCCCCGGCTGCACTTTCTTAAGTCCGCACGCCTCGTTCTATACCTGCCCGCCTATTTTTACTGGGGAAAGTATCTTGGGTTCGTTTAAAGCCTATGTGGCCGACAATTAATCACAGCAGTGACAAAACTCTTGATTAACCATTTAATATTAAGAAGATTTAAAAATAAAACATAAATACACTTCCGTTCATACTCGAACAGGGCTCAAATAAGACCGAGGACAAAAAATAAACTGTGCCGAGCGGACAAACACCTCTCTCGGTCTCCACTTCTTTCCGAAGAATAATGTCCGTTCCCCGTCGCTCCGACCGGGCAACCTTTTCACTCCTTTTCGTGAGGGCCGGGGGGAATCCCCCCCCATCGGTCAAGTTTTCGCCTCCACGGGAAAAAATGTCATTTTCTGCAGCTGGCGGGCGCGGGGGTGGCATCCATCGCCCCCCTCCTGTTGAACCTTGCCAGCCCTCCATCGGGGTGTCCGTTTTCGGCCGCCGAAAAAATCCAGGGGCCATGTAAAACCAACTCGAGTCTTGAGTCTAGTATTACAATATTAACAAATACCATGTTTATCAAACATATAGAACTCGTCAAAGACATCAATCCGGAGGGACAGAAGACAGTTACATCTAACCGGTACACTGTCTTCCATATATTCTTCAAGAAGTCAGCGTGAGGGGTTTGCTCT
Organism: Pardosa pseudoannulata; assembly: GCA_032207245.1. NCBI lineage: Eukaryota > Metazoa > Arthropoda > Arachnida > Araneae > Lycosidae > Pardosa > Pardosa pseudoannulata. Next base: position 101,231,005 of record CM063505.1, on the reverse strand, counting down.
CTGACAATGCATGTTTTTATATGGCAATATTGACAAACGAATTTCTTTAAGAAAAATATATAAAATTGATAGAACTGGATCTGACTATTATTTTTTTTAAACCATAGAAAAATTTATTTGGTCATTGTTTTCATTCCGAAGGTGAGACTGATGAGACTGTAAAAGCATATTTTGCATTTATTAGAAGATATGAATGGCTTGAGGCCTTTATACTTTAAAAAGAAAAGTGTATTGATATGGAAGGGGATTACTTTGAACATTCCTAAAATTTGGTTCTTTTAACTTTTACCATTTAGCCAAATATCCCAAAATTCCAATTTGTAGTGGATTTAAAGTGTTTATTTAAAGCAACATTTTCCTGTTTATGAATTTTCTAAACACAACAGGTGGTATTATAGATGAAAAATCCTTATTTCCACCATTACTAATGTTTTCTTTTAATATTTTCCTAGACAACTTAGTTTTATAGTGAAATTAAAAAGGTGTTCAGTAAATAAAAATTCCCTTGTTTGTGTAAGAGAGATGCATTTGATGTATTTTTAATAAAGTTAATTAAAATAAAACTAATTTTAACTTGAAATTTTATCTAATTTACACACACAGATACGTATTATATTTTAAAGAAGATTGAATAAAAACAAAATAAGTTATACTTAAAATCTCGCTGTTGTCTTGAGTACATTTACCTCATACTTTGATTATAAGCAATACTTTTTGTGCAATGGTATGATAATTTAAATTACCGATGAGACCATTAGACAATCAGTTCTTTCTATTGCCATTTTACTCCCTTATTCACTATAAATTATACTAAACTAATGAAGATTTTTTATTACAAATAATTATGTTTATTGACATGTATACTTGTAGTCAAATCATGACTCGAATTTCACTGAAGACATGAATGATATAGCTATAGCTGTTCGGAATCATCTTTAAAGAGCATGCTACAGTTTATTAATAGCCCAGCTCCACATCTAACCAATCATTTAATTTCATAAAATATACATATAAAGTATGTATAATTACATATGCAGCATTCATAAATGTATGTAAGTACATGCATATATATCAAACTCATATTTATATATTATTGAACAGATATTTGACTGGAGCAGAATACCGTAACCCACTGGAGATATCCAGTCACACAAGGACAATGCGAAGTGAGGGATCTTGGCTGTAATCTATAGATAAGGATCTCGTGTTTGTATTAAGCACGAGTTAGTTCAGGATTGGGTCATTACTCTGAACGCTCCAGTCAATGTTTTGCTACTCGAATCCTAATTAGAACTAGAACTGTCGGGGAATCCAGGCACACCATATGGAGGTTTCCCAGTTTGTTTAACTCAGAACAGAAACTATTAAATATTTAAGAGGTTAGAAAAATAGTAAAAGTAATTATCTTTAGACACAACATACGCCATTTCAGTTGAAACAATGCTTCAGATTGCTGTAATCGACCTTTATGACGATACTGTTGAAACGAAACTAACCTTGAGCCTTAAAGAGAAAATGCAAATCATAATTCTAATGATTCACCATGCACTCAAAATAAAAATTGCGTTTAATTTAATAGGCCTACGTATTTGATGTTCACGTTAGATCTCATCAGAAAATGAAAGAAAGCTTTTAGAAAAGGCAAGGCAGAAAGTGTCAACTTTAAATAAAAACAAGATTTTAAGAGCAATAAAAATGTGAAAGTTTATCAAAAGTTCAGGCAAAATGTATCAATTAAATTGAGCAAGATATTTATTGATGATATAAAGACAGTTAACATAGTATAAAAATAAATCAATTTAGCTTTAAAATATTGTTTAATCATAGGAAAAATATCCTTTTACGTTTAGTATCTGTTTAATTTACCATATTTTAATAGGAAGATAGAAATACGAGTTATTTACAAGTTTCAAGGTAATAGTGATGATATTAGTTTGAAGTTTTCTTATGAAAATAAAGTTTTCAAATGTAAATCTTTATATAAAAAAATAATCAAATATAAATAAGGTTCTGAATATTCGTAAAAAGAAGGTTTATGAAACAAAAGCAATTTTATTTATAAAAAATGAAATGGCAACAAAGAAGAGCAGTAAAATAATAAAAAGAAATCTATTGAAGCTTATCAGTATACAGAGAAAATAAATTTCAAAGCACTACCTGACTTTTTAGAAATATCTAAAGAGTCCTAAAAACCTGAAGATCCGAAAGGGAAAAAAAAAACACATTCACGTAAAAAAGGTAGTGACACAAATGGTAGTACTTAGAGGCGCAAATGCCAAAAGTTTAAGGATCACAAGTAAAGTTTTCCCATTGACTTAGAGCGAGATTAAATGATCCCACGGATAAAGGCAATAATCGACCGACTCGTCTTGTCGATGTTAAAAGGTTAACGACGCTCATATTTTTCGACGGAAAGAAACTTTCCCCAACGGTGAACTTTCCAAGCTGTGGAACGAAAGTTACGCACCACTTGGTCGCTTTAAGAATATTTTGAAAGTATGGGACAGTCCGAGTATTACCATGTAATTGATTCAAAATATATTTTAGCAGAAAAAATAGAGAGTGGCAGTTTTTCTTTTTCTTATTTCTGGTAATATAGCTTAAAAATCGAGAGTTACCTCCTCTCGAGTTTATCGTATTCTCAGAGAAATGGAATATACAATACCATTTTTTTGTATTTTTTAAATTGGTATTCAATAATTTGTTGAATTACATTAAATTCAAGAAACGAAATGAATACGTAAAAATTAGTCATTAAGAATAGTAGCAGGGTGTGAAATACCTGCTATATTGGTATCTAGAAGTAACAGAAAACATCACTTCCAGTTGACGGAAAATACCACCAAAGTTGAAAATAACTATAATTATTTTTATAATGTACGAATGCAAAATTTGGTAATGAATATTGAGTCAAAACTGTTTAATGGAAGTTAAGCTTCCACGTTCTTTGTAACTGTCATTACCAAACTGTTATATATAATTTAGATAAACTTATTTTGGAAATGCTTTTGTGGTTTGATACTAATTCTACGTTCCGGTTTTAGTTTTGGTTTATAAAAAGGATAGTAGAAATTGAAAATGTTAATGTTATACATAAAATAGATGCCTTTTTGCTAGAAGAGTACAAGGATACATTAACAAATATTTTGAAATAAAGCTCTTTGATACATTAATATTTATTTAAAATTAAAATAGATGGCAAAAGAGCTTTCAAAAGATCAATAAACACCACTGTTTTTGCACACTCAGGCCAAAGGCTAGGCACAGAGAGGCTATTATTTTACATTTGCAAATTTGTTCCTAGTTTTCAGTCTGGATAACAGAAGATACACTACGAAGATTATCTTTACATATAAAAATTTTCAGTACGCGTGTTTGTAATAGCACTCCTCCTAAACGGTTGGACTGATTTTGATGAAATTCTGCGTATGTAATTAAGTTGATTTGATATGGTTTATATTCACAATTGGATCTAATAGAAAATGTTTTTTTTTATTAAAAATCTAGAATTGAGCACTTATTGAGATTATTATAATGTCGCTCGAAACTCTGGATTGCCAACGTATCTGTGGCGCAGTGGTCAGTGCAACGGGCTTCAACACGAGAAATACCAGCATCAAATTCCCGTACGGGCGATGTGGGAATTTTAAATTAATCTAACTACGTTTGTGATGACTGTACTTGTGGAGGCGTCAAGTATTTTTAAAATATTTTTCCTTACTTTTCCATTAAAACGGTCCAATTTATAATTTATTTACAAACATTTTACAATTATTTGATACAACGTCTGTCGGGTTATTATATAAAAACTTATATTATTTTTATATACCATTTTTTACAGTAGAAAGACTAAAATTATAATTTTATGGAAAATAATTTTTAATTATTTTGGAGGCTAATTTATTTATTTATTTGTTGTGACGTTTCCCTTATAAAAGTACATAGTAAATATTACTTCTCACCTACCACGATTTGTACTTTTGAAAATACTTTTGTGCGATTTTAGATATATTACAGCATAGTAAACTAAGATTTAACGTCTTCCTCGTTTGCGATTAAACGTTAAAAGGAATTCTTTTTTCCTGGACGAAATACTAATAAGTATTTAGACACAATTTTTCAAAATCTCTGATATACTTTTCATACGACAACTGACAAATTTCTGATCTTTAAGAAAACACTTAGGTTGGGTTTGGTTTGGAGCGCTACGGTCTACTGTTTTGCACACGAGGGCTAATGAGACCGGGACCTACTGCTTAAAGCCGATTCCGAACGGCTACGAACATCCATTCCATAGTGGGATTCGAACCCACGAACTCCGGTACCGACGATCAGCGCCCTAACTAATCGGCCAGCGTTCGGCCTAAAGAAAACACTTAGATCAAAATGAATAATCCTTCACTCGATACAGTAGAGACTGTGCGAGAAACTCGTGAAAAATCCCATAAACCTTAGTAAAAAAATTTTCAAAATTAAAAAAAGGCCTATGTCGATAATATCAATTAAGAAAAGATTTTAAAAATCGCATCTCAATCCATTTCACATTTCGTTTGACGCAAGCACGGAAAAAAAACAAATATCTTATTTTATTATCTATCTTTATTTGTTATATGCTATAGAGACTTGAAGGAGCAAATGAATGATACTTATAGTTTGTAATAATAGTTTATTTAAAAAATCATTTTGATAAAAAAAACTACCTTCTTTAAAAGAAAAAAATAAAAAAAATAATAATAAATGCTAGACTTTGTAGAATAATTACGTAGTTTTTCGAGCAATAAAAACAAACATGTTATAAAAAGAGGAGCAACAGAATTATTTACAATGGTATTAATTTCCTTTTTAGTATAAAATACAGTAAACATTATTTTATTAGCTTTTCTTTTCTGTATTATTTTAACATAATTCATTAAAAAAAATTAAATTAATGTTTTTAATACTGAGTAATATTTTAGGGAAGTTAAGAGCTGTCTGATTTTATATTATACTATTATATATTTATCTATATATAAGTATAAATATCTACTCAATGCTGCACCCCTTGGAGAGCAATAACCTTTTACAATCAAGAATCTTTTAAATTGAGTATGATATTTTAAACAAAGGGAATAGTAAAAAGTTAATCGTAAAAGTTTCGTTACATGAATTTGCTACAGATTTGTGTCTCTCACTTTCTACAGACCAATATATATGTATGTATGTATATTTTATATATATATATATATATATATATATATATATATATATATATATATATATATATATATATATATAATATACAGGGCTAGCAAGAAATACCTTCCTCACTTCTGAGGATTCTACAATATGTTCTATTGTTCCAAATGAGGTACAATTGGAACTACAGGTAATTCAAATGATGCGCTTGACATTTATTACATAAAACTTTTTAGTTCAAAAATATATCTACACGGGGGACATTTGCATACATGGTATTTATTTAGTTTCATTAAGTTAAGTCAGGCATTAAATTTCTTGCATGCACATCATATCTCTGTTGTAGGAAAAAGCGCTACTGGTAAAAATGTTTCACCAGAACCAGCAGAACTCCGTAGCAATTCTGAAAGAATCCCGTCGTATAAAGCAGGTAAGAAAAGGTCCAATGTCTGCACGTGCGTACGCAAGGTGATCGTTCGCAAGATCGACGTTTGGTTGTGGAGTTTCCTGAAGGACAAGATCTACTGTCAAATGCCAGCCTCTGTGGCAGATCTGAAGGACAGCATTCGATGCCATGTTCTTCATATCCCGTTAAAATCATTCCGGCCAGCTGCAGAAAGCATGGTTCTGCGATTACAGCATTTTGTCGAACATGAAGGGGGACATATTGATCCCTTTGGTACTTTTTAATATTATTCAGCATTTATAAAGCATATTAAATAGCTTCGATGTATCACAGTGTCACCTATAGGTGTATTTTTGTACTAAAAACTTTAAGGTAATGAATTATTAAAGTCAAGTGCATCATTTCAATTCTAATCCAGGCATTGAGAGTGTTAATATTAATCGCATGAAAACGAGGAAGAAGTAAAACTAAGTAATGTAAAGGAGTTATATAAAAATAGTTAAGCTAAGCAGGAATTAATTTTGGTATTTGTGAAGTCACAAAGATTACTGCTGTTAAAAGAGAAGCAAGGGAATTTAACAAAATGAAGCAATTGTATGGTTAGAACCACCAGAAATTTATTTTAGAATACAATTATAAATAAGTTGATTAGTTAAGTTTAAAATATTACGCACGCACATGCACAGGCACACACACACATATTATTGCATGGTTGGGATACCCATTTCACTTAACAACACTGTACAACAGCTCCAAAAAAGGCTTCAAGTAAAGCTAAAACGAATTCATTTTACTAACAGCAATATATTATGGAACCATTTTTTTATGTTTCTATTTTATTTTTTAGTTAATTTTTTCTGAGGGGGGGGGGTTGAAAAGAGAATTTTATAGAAAAAGAAACTTAAGAAAGCTGAACTTATGGATATAGCCTGTACTTCAAGAAGTCAGTGAACTACGGTTTATTTAAAAAAGAACCAGAACCAGAAATAAAATATATCAGTGTTATTAAATAACTGCAGAATAAGACACCTACATGCTGCTTTTAGTTGAAGTCTCATAAAATATCGAAAGTCATTGAAATTTACAGTGTTGTATGGAACCAAAGAGTATGCAATTGCTAGCTTAATGATATGTCTAAATTATAAATTTTTGTCATACTTGTTTCAATATTATGTCTATTTTTTATATAATATATATTGCAATTCATTCTACACATACTCATTTTGAGATTACTCTTGACCGCATCACCAAAAATAACAACATTATTGTTTTTTCATAAGGCACTTCCCTAAATTAGAATTTGGATTAATTACCAAATCAAGTTGTAGTAACACATCCATTTTCCGATATGATTCAAGTAGAATTACATAAAAAACTATTTTTCCACACATGAAAAAACTATAATCGTTTCACTTTTGAGTAAAAAAAAATAAAAAAAATTCAAGATTCGTTCCATAATCTCTTGTAGCAGGAAAGTAGTCATGTCGACTCCAAATCTCTCGAATCAGATATTTCCACAAATCATTCTATTTCTATCTTTCTAAACCGCGTTCCTCCTTCCCATAAACGAACTTTCTAATCTATTTATTATAGTCTTTGAATCCATTTTTCCCAAAATGAGAAACTCGGGAAAGGGAATTTCATCGGAAGCAGACAGGCACTCCTCCGTCCTAGAGGGTTATTAAACTGGTTATTTTTACAGAATTGCGTATAAAACATGGGGATACATAGCCAACGGGCATTTTGCCCCGGTTTTCAGCGATAAAAGAACATACACACGTAAAATCTTGGAGGGAAAATCCCTGAAAGAAGTGAGCTTGCGATGCAAAACTCCTGAAGACAGGAAATGGTGGAGGTTTTTTATAGCGTTCATAAAAATGTATCTACCTTTGAAGGAATCATTTTGCTACTTCCTATACTTTGATTTTTTTTTCTGATTGCAGACATATTTATTGGGCAGCAAGCTGAAATTTTCTAGATAAATTATTACTTTTATGGGTACTGTATACTAGACTTTAAAATTATACCTAGTTATTTATTTTAATATATCACTGACTTGTAAGGTCATATTGTGTATATGAGTGTACTACATGCATGTAGGGGTGGCGTGAATGAATGATTTATATATATATATATATATATATGTGTGTGTGTGTGTGTGTGTGTGTGTGTGTGTGTGTGTGTAGAAATTAGTACAGCGTATCCCCATCACTGAGTTGAGTGAGTAAGGAACGACAGAGACACAGTCGGAGTTAAAGTCGAGGAGAATAAGTGACCAGGTCGAGTCAAGGACCCGTGGCACTTGAGCTCCCTCAATTTATTAAACACCGAGTAGGGTGTATTGTCTATGACAAACACCGAATAGGGTGTATTGTCCATTTTAAACTTTGAGTAGGAAGTCTTGTCTATGCCACGTTTACACCGTGGTTTAATTATTTGTCTTTTTGTTTAAATGTTTTCTGTGTTGTTACGTAATTAAATGTTTGTTATCGTTAATTTATTCTATCATCGAATTTGTCTACCGAAACCCCTAGACACCGAACATTATATCTATCTATCTATCTATCTATCTATCTATATATATATATATATATATATATACACACACACACACACACACACACACACATATATATATATATATATATATATATATATATATATTTATAAAGTAAGACTAACTTCACGATGGGTGGTTGCAGACATGGATATAAACAGGATACTGTTTTAGTCAAAGACCTTTATTAGCAGAACGTTGGTGGATGGGTTCCCATTTCATTATCCTAGGGACAAACTGAGAGAGCAGCTAACATGAAGTTCTATGTAAAGGGATAAGTAACACCTGGGTCAACATCTGTGTGAAAACCTAGTCAAAATCTCTGGGAAAAACTGCCTCCGATAGTGTGCATCTCCTTTTGGGTCTGGAATTTCCTAAACTGGCCACTTTTGCAGTGTGCAGCTTAAACTGGTTAGATCCCTTTCACGAGGGCTTGAACTGTAGCCCCATTTGTAAGATTAGTGGTTAAAAAAGAGAAAGCAAAGGGTCGCGGTTTTTTTTTTTTTTTTTTTTTTTTTGCCCTTGATTTAAAATTTTAAAGCCCCTAAGACTTTCTTCGGGCATTAATGAAGGCAGTCTTTGAGGTTTTTATACAAATACCTACATTAGTTTCCCGATATCGTTTACTTTTCCCATACACACATACGTATATCTATAATCCGGTGAAAAGCCTCTTTACTGATTACTCCCGAGAAATAGTTCTTATCTTTAATTGCTAGGACTTCTTTGCCAATGTAACTCAGCTGTAGTTATGGAATTAAAAAACGAAATCCAGAGTTGAGGAACTTCACATTTATTGAAGATCATAGCACATAGGTCTACCGACCGTTTTTATAGTGCATCAGCTCTTCATAGAAAGCCTGTAGAATGTACACACTTGTTACTAGCCCCACAGCGAACGAGAGCTATGGGATTTTGTTTCCATTAGACTTAAGACTGTTAGAAATTTAGGGAGGTAGAAGTGAAACTTAATCCTTTAATCTTACTCGAAAACACGAAGGCAGCAATTTAAGTATTGCAGAAGGATTACCATTTTCCTCGAACAGCCGAAAAATGTGGCCAGTGGACAGAAAATTAGCATTTATCCCAGAGTTAGCGAGAGACGAGTTAACAGAATAAGCTTGAGAAAACTCATTTATGTGATTTTTATTTTGACTGAAACATAAGATATTAAAAATTACAAGAAAAAAGAACAAGAAAAGGAATTTCAAACATCTATTTTAGGGATAATAATTTTGATATATTTTATTTACGGCTACACACACATACACACACACTCATATATATATATATATATATATATATATATATATATATATATATATATATATATATATATATATATATATATATATATATATATTTATGTGTGTGTGTGTGTGTGTGTGCAGTGATGGCTTTAGTTTGTGAACAGCTCCGAGCAAAAGAAAAGAATAGCCTTCCCATGGAACTGCAATATAAGCATTCTAAAAATATTTTTTATGATCTATCCAAAAGCAGTAATGCAACTCAGTGATTAACACAAATGTTAATAATAACTCGTTACGTAAAATACTTCGTTTTTTATATGAAACATTATTGGAGAAGAAGTTCATAGGTTTCGGTTTTGTTTTGCTTGGAGCTCTACGGTATATTGTTTTGCTAAACGAGGGCTAATGAAACCGGGAACTACTGGTTCAAGCTGATTCCGAACGGCTGTATATATCCATGCCATCAGCAGCATTCGAACTTGCGAACTTTGGTAGATAAGAGCAGTACCCCACCCATTCAGCCTTTGGTCAACTTTCAAAAAGTAGACCATGAATTTGTAAGATAGAAAATTTGGTAATACTACTTAAACTGATTTGAAAAACACGATTCAGTGGGGGGGGGGTTATAAAAAGGGGATGATTAGTAAATTTTTTTCTTTGAAAAGGGTTCGATGAATCAAAACCATTCAGCCATTCTGCGGCAGTTCATTGGAGCGTATTTTATCAAATGAATTTTTACGAATTTTTATTTCAGAGGATTATTTAATTTAAATTCTTTACTAAAGTATCTTATATTTACTAATTTTAATATTTTGCTATTCATTACTACTTAATCTTACATCTATTAAGAAACTGTACAATCTTTATCAATAAATTTGGACTGTGTATATAAGTAAAAGTCCATGGTCATTTTTGCCATTTAAACAAAATGTCTTCTAATATTTTGTAGCCTAGAAAAAATAGTTCTGTCATGCGCACTGGGACTTCATCATTTTCTCATATTACTTTCCAGACAAAGGAAAGCATCAGGACCATTTCATGAAAGCTATAAAATCTCAAGAAAGATAAATAGCTAGAGATCTTGTAACCTTTAACATTTTGAGAGAAAAAAAAACTCAGAAAAAAGAGTGGGGAAAGATATTGATCGCAATGTGGTGTTATTCTTAACATCATTTCTCGTAGTACCGGAAACGCGGAGAGGAAATCTTCATGTCTCTCGTACTTTCCCCCTTACATTTAAACACCTCGTCCGACTCCAGACGTTTTTGCCATTAGCGTTGCTTTCTTGATTTCCTCTTTTTCATTTCATTAGATCTTGCCCCTGTTCGGCAGGAAATTTCGAAAATTTCTCTAAGTACTGCGTTTATTTCTTTTCGGTTCATCCGAAGAGCAGTTAGTTCAGTTGGTTTAATATTTGGGAAGACTATAATGTTGTTTGAAGGACTACCTGGAAAAGATATTTCATGTATAAAGTAATTACTTGCTTGCAATAGTACGCATTTAATTTTTGTTGCTCTCTAGTTTCTACTACAACGGTTTTTAAATGATGATAATTCAACTAGTTAATGGATAGTCGTAAAAATAATTCAGGAGGCCGTTCGAATTTTATGGAAGTTACGTTAATAATCAACAAAACAATTTATAATGACTATATTTCTTAAAGTGATTTGATTCCATCTGATAATTCCGATTTGTGACTGTAGCTCTAGCCCAAATTTTGCATGAAGTAAACATATTTTTAGAAACACCGTGTTGCTTGTATCACACTCCTCATTGGTCCTTGTTCAATGTCTGTTCAGGCTTCTTCCTAAGTTTAAGATATTTCATGACTTTAGACTACTAGGAACAAAATTAAACTACATTGCATGGTAAAATAAATTTATGTTTACCATGTCAGAATAGGAATATATTTAGCTGAAATGTGAAGTTAAGCATTATCTGGAACAAAATTTCTTTTTTAAACCTCAAACACCTTATTGAATACTTAAATAACTGAGATATCTCTGAAACATATTGCCAGCTCGACCACTATTACATTGGTCGGAGCAAACGTGCTCTTAAATTTCACTTGAAACAGCATGAGAGTTATGTTTAAAATCAGGATTTGAAACCCTCTGCGATTCCATCTTTCTTGAATTTGCAATCGCTTTTCGATTTTTCTTTCGTCTGTATTATTAAAAAATGTTCTCATCTTGATCCTGGCTTCTGGGGAGCTTTCTATATTTTAGAAAATGCTCTTAAATTCGTTAATAATATTAACAGAATTCTTAAGGTTTTTAAAATTTGGAATTAATTTATAAATAATTTAGTTCTATGGAAAAAAGAAAAATTATCGCGTCAAATTGATTTGAGTACAAGCAAAACCAAAACATTGGCTCCTAAAGTTAATAACTATTGTTGGTTTCTGCTTTGCAAAAAAAAAGTACAATAAACATGAAAACAAACGCAATAATACTTCTTCTGAGCAACAATTTTTATTATTTTTTTCCTACATACATGTCTTAATTCATACACATATCGGGTGATTTCAAGAAGAAGTAAGAATTACCCCATGTATAACGTGCCCCTTGAGCTATTGCTCTACATTTTTTAAAAGAATACCTTAATTATACAAGAGTAAATACTGTATTTATTTATTAAATAATAATTATTACTTTCAAATCCACAGAATGTAAATTGTTGACTTACCATTGATTTAATCTTGTTTACTCTAGTTATTTTTAATTATTGGACTAAAAAATAAAAAGATGTTTGTACTAAGAAATATTTTATAAAAAAAAGCATTCAGTTATGTGACGTTCATTTTTATCACCGAGCCAAGAGAAAAAGAATAAAAGAAAGTGCTTATGATATCATTACTCGAATGACATTAAACCAGCGATTTCTGAGGAAATGAATTATAATACCTTTCGTTCTGGAATAGGGCCAGAAAAGGAAGGCAGCATTTTGTAAAAACATTGTTTTCCATTACTGGCTGTATTCTCCGAAGGGATAACGTATTCACGTTGGCACGAACAAAAATCTTTCCTCATAAAAAGTGTAAAAAGAAAAGGGGAAATATTTCGTCACCAAATTCCTTCAATTACGAGACTGCCTGCTTTGATTTATAATCAGGAAGCAATGTGTTTCAGCTTAAAAGGCCGCATCAGTTGAATATGTTTTGGATGGAAGCTCCTACGTTTTTAGACTAAGGACCCACAACGTTTATGCTTCACATTTATATATTTTCCTTTTTTCTTGACAGTATGGGAAGGAGCCAAATCGAAATACTTTTTTGAACTGAAAAAACATTATTGATATACGTAATATTATTTTCGTATAAGTGACAAATATCAAAAACCGGTAAAAAGACTAAATATTTAAATCTTATATACAATAGTATAATTCTAATTTTGTATTAAATTCAACATTGAGGATGGAAGTTTCAAAATGCTTTTATAAATTATAAACTTAGAATTATGAAAATTTTTCAAAAATAAATTAATCATTATAATTAACAACATATCATAACAATCATAAATTTCAACATATAATAATTAGCGTATAATCATCACCATTCAACATATAATGAAAATAATTAACAACAAATTTGTTTAAAACTTGGACTATATTTTTGTAGGGATTAATTTTTTTGAGAATTTTATAGTAATTTATAAAATGTTTCTTTCTACTTAAGTTTTTCTAAATTTCAACAATATGCTTACTAAACACTCCTAATATTCATTAAAATAAATGTATATGTTTGAAATTTTGATAACATACAGATTATAAACTCTATTCCAGTTTGCATTTAGTTTTAATAATTATTAAAATTTAATGTAATTTTGAAAAGTCCAAATTTTACGTGAAAATTCAACATAAAAGGCATAAGAAAATTTCCTATAATTTAACTCTTCAATCTATCTGCAAAATATTATGAGCTTCTGTTACTTAAATATTTTTCTCGGTCGTATCAAGAATCGACTGTAAGTAGTCTAATTAAAATTAGACATCTCCTTACATCTATCGAAAGGGAATGGATGGTCCTAAAAATATCTTCGAATACCTAGAAGGTCTTTATTTTTCTGTTCAATAATAATAATTTTTAAAAGGTCTTTATTTTAGAAAGGTCTGAGTAAAATGTTTTTCAAATAATTTAAATTTAAAATTTTTTTTGCGAATTTTTTAAAAAATTAAATTAAGTACGGATTATGAAAATTTTCTAATTGTGATAAAATTCCTTAAATAATATTCTTAAATAAAAACTATCAATCGATAAAAAAACTATTATTTAGAGTTTAATAGTGATGGTATATGCATGAAAGATACCTACCAATCACAACGAGAATTTCCTTTCATCTAGAAATATAAATTTAGAAAATGTAACCGTTTAAATTTTTAGCATTAATAGGATTTAGGTTATGTTACAGACATCTTTCAGAAATTATACAGTGTGGTGTCTCAAAAAATTGGCTTGGTTTGGAGGTCGAATTTTTGGCTACATGAGCATAAAAATTGGAAATTCTGAAATAGAGAATTTGTCATTAGATCAGATATTTCAACATCATTAGTTGTAAATTTTACTCCTTGTAAATTTTATTCAAATAAACATTTTCAGTACGATAACTTTCTGGTCTGTTCATATTATAATAGTTATCTTTAAAAGGTTACTAATAGACATTCCTACTACAAACTATATGTTAAATATCACATATAACAATATCTTTGTGATTGTATAATTATTAAAAGGGCAAAAAGGATCTTAACTTTTAAAACATACGATGTATTTTTTTATTTAAGGGTAATTTTTACCTCCAAATCAGTGCAAATCAGTATGCAAATGCAAAATTTTGTGATATTAACTTTGATTCGTATCCATTTTCTTCCTTTTTTTTTAAAAAAAAAGGAAGGGTAGTTTAGTTTAGTTTAGTTCAGTTTGTAGCGCTACGGTCTACTGTTTTGCACACGAGGGCTAATGAGACCGGGACTTACTACTTAAAGCCGATTCCGAACGGCTACGAACATCCATGCCATAGTGGGATTCGAACCCACGAACTCCGGTACCGACGATCAGCGCCATAACCAATCGGCCAGCGTTCGACAACTCACTGTAGAATTCACTGTTTTCGAAAACACTTTTTGCTTTTTAAATGAAATTATGGCAAACTCATAATACTAAACGAATAAATACATAATATACTAATAAACTAAATGGATAAAGTGCAATTTAAAGTCGTATTCCATAGTACTAAGTTTATTTATCTCCAAATTCCTAAATCATCATCTTATATTTAGGTCCAATTTTTCCTTTATGTTCTTACAATCGTAAAAGCCAGTTTTGAGTGAATAAAATTTACCATCGTGTACTTATCTAATTAATTTCTAATGCTCGCTGTTTAGCTTCATATGTAGAATTATGTTTATGTTTTCCAACTCATGATTTCATATGCAGAATTACATTTATGTTTTCCAACACATAAGCCAATTAATCAGGCCGGAACCTAATATTTTTCGACTTTGATCGAATGGTTCTAAAAGGTAATGGACGTCCAATGCCCAATACCGCACAAGACCATCTTTTATTAGTTTGGTCATCGTCCAGCAAGATCACTGAGAATTGTCAACTTTTCTGCCTCAAAATTCGTTTAAAGCGAATATCTCTCCTCTGGTTGTTGAACATATAACTTTTATTAAGCAACAGTTGAAAAGACTATGTTAGGAATTTTATTACTAGCTTTTTCAGTGTAATTTATTCTTTACGTACTTGTATTTGCTAAAAATCTGAATCTGACACTTCCAAAGATATCTGTAAGCGGAGGCACTTTCATAGGTTCAAGACGGATAATCAAAACACAAGCTATGCAGTTGATTTTATTCTAACAAATAATCATGTTTAATACCCTAATAGTGTTAAGAATACCAATTACGTGCAGTTCACTACCGTTTCCTCTGGCTTGTAGAAAATATTTTATGTATTAGCCACTTAAGAAAGAAAAAAGAAGGTAAAAAAGGGGCAACGGTATTAAATAAATTCCACCTCGTTTTGGAAAGATGCCAATGAAGATGTAATTTTCTTCCAGACTGAAAAATTCAACGGGATCCAATATCTCGAATAAACAATGAAAACAAAAAAAGATAAAAGATAAAAAACATTTATCTAATTAAAAATACGGAAAGATTGAAATATATGTTTTTTCCATTATGCATTTCGCAGATCCATATCCATATGTTCATTATTAAGTGAATTTAACATAGGTTATAAAAAATTTGAGAATTCCAATTATATTTCTGAAAAAGGAAAATTTCAAAAAATTAAAAGTAAATATAAGGCAAAAAATTACGGAAGAAGAATGTTTTTTTATTTGTAAATAATGTGAAATGGATAGTTTGTATTTCATACATAATTATAATTGTTAAATTGTGAAAAAATATTTACTGTTCCTTATAAAAAGACTTTAAAAATTCAGTGATAGATTTTGAGTTTTTTCCTAATTGGGAGCATGTTAACTGTATTTGTGTTAACTTTTTCTAAATAAAAAAAAACATTTGCTTCACTGAAACATTGATAGGATATTTCTGCTTTGCAGACTCAATTTTTTCTTTATAAATGTAATTGGTAAGCCGTTTATCTTAGAGATTTCAGCCTTTTTGAATTTTTTCGTTATATATTTGCCAATAACTTACATTAATCCATGAAAGAACTTTATTACAAGTTTGGTGAACAGCCAAAAAAAATACTAATATATTGGCGGTAAAGACAAATAAAACCATATATATTTATTGAAATATATTAATTCAATGATTACCTTATTAAACTGTGTAGTTCAAGAATATAAAATAAAGATTAAAAAATCTTTGCTTTTCTAATTTCCAGAAATTACAATTAATCTTAATTATCTTCATATTTATCATACAATATTAAAATTTATTAAAACAGTCTATGGGATATCGATCCTACGACTTTTGCGTTATTAGCACGATGTTCTAACCAACTGAGGTTTGGTTTGGTTTGGAGTGCTACGGTCCACTTTTTGCAACACGAGGGCTAATGAGACCGGGACCTACAACTTAAAGCCGATTCCGAACGGCTACGAACATCCATGCCCCTGTGGGATTCGAAACCACGAAATCCGGTACCGAAGGCCAGCACCCTAACCAATCGGCCATCGTTCGATCTAACCAACTGAGATAAAGGGTTACAGTAGATATAAGAGGGAATTATGTACATGTCTGTCAATGCTTACTAGAGATAGGTAGTCGTGTCTTCGCTTGACGTTATATTCTACTGAAGAACTTCGAACACGAAGAAGAGAATCACGGAAAGTAAAAAAAATACTAAATTTAAGAAATGCTAAAGAACTGTCAATTTATCAACTCAAGAAATTGTGTGTAAAGTTGTTACGACGATAACGAATTTGTCAAAGCTCTCATTCGTCAGGTTTGCCAAAAAAACCTATTGATAAGACAAATTGTTGCTGGAAACAAAGGATTGTCATAAATTTAGAACTAAATAAATTAAATTAATAAAAAAAACTAATTCAATATTTGTAAAGGGCTTAAAGAAGTTTTGAATGGCATCACGAAGAGTACCCGTACCAAATTTCATGTTTCTAGGTTATACCGTTTATGCAAAAGCATGTTAATAACGTTATTGAACATAAGTAAAATTGTTCATTTTTATTAATATTTGAATTCATCCATGTAAAAAAATTCACATATCCTTCTTATGTTTCAAAAACCAGATAGAAATGCAAAAATAGTACTATTTTAACCTTGAGACTTGAAAGGTTCCACTGAAAATCCATGCATCAATTCTACAGAAATCGGAAGGTCTTTTTTGTCTTATTATTCTGAATGGACTTTAGATTATTAACTATTACAGTTTGTTAAAAATAATAAAACAGGAAAGAGCTTTCTGACTTCTATAGTGTCACTACTTATGTCCAAGGCACAATTTTCGGCCATAAGTTATATTTACTCATTCAACTGATGTCAGAGAAATTTCTATTCAAAATTTCAAGTTTTTGGAAGGTATATGTTACGTGTACCTCATTAGTGAAAAAAAAACCACATTTTGAGGAAAACTCAGCTTATAATGTTCGGTTTATGACTGTTTATTTACATTTTATTAACTCGGTATAAGTTTACACCACAAAAATTGTACATATTTTTAAAATCATCAAAACACGTGGTATTTAAAAAACTGGAAAGGTGGAGAATGTTCCAGAACCTTTAATAACACAGAGCAAATATTGCAGTTTTAAAAGAAACAAATATATACCCCATTATTTTCATTTAGCGAATTATATCCCCCTGAAGAAAGTGATTTGAAAAATATTTCTGGCGCTTCATGAAAAAGAAAAAGAAAGTTTGAAAATTAATCCCAGATACCTGCAGTAAATTACTCCAAAATTCAACGGATTATTAAATAGAGATCATTCTCCCGTTTTGCTCCGACAGCACTTAACGCGCAAAATTATTGAAATATGTAGCGAATGTGCATAATGGAGAGAAATTTGCAATAACACGTTTCTGCTTTTAATTAAGTAATTTCATCTAACATGTGAAAAGCCGACGCGAATAATATAAATCTGATTCGAGAGCACCTTTAGCGAAATCTATGCCCTACAAATTGATGCGACGGTAACTTCATTACTCCTGAACTCCTAAATATCCAATTAAGAATAAATATCCTATAGGCATTCGAGATTCAAGCCAGTAATAGGCCTCCCTATTAGCACAAAGAGAACCATTAGAGAGTAACACGGGCGCTTGTTTCACGTCATTAGGATTGCAAGCCGAATGGCTCTTGGAGTCGATCGCTTTGATTGGCTTGTCGGGAACCAAACCGAAAGATGGAGCCAAGTTTTATATGAGCGGGAAATTTGCTTACCTAAGTCCTTGTACTTTGCTTGAAACCATTATCATTACCATTAACAAAAGAAATTTTGAAACGGAAAAAAAGAAAGAAGAAAATTGTTTAATTAAAATTTTATACCATAAGTTGTAACTCCCTAAAATGCTCAGAGTTTATAATTATTACGTATATCTCGATCTAAAATATCTAATCGTAGTAAATTTATGAAAATAACAATCAGCTTTAAGTAATATGAAGGCGAACATGTTCATACGCACATCCCCTATATAATAATAGCCTAAGTTATCTATCCGTCTGTCCTCGAATTTATGAAGAGGTTGGACCTGGAATGGATAGAGGCATCCATATTGGAATTTGGAGGATTTAGGTTAGCATAAATTCAAATCGAGTTCGAAAACGTTCGAAATCTACCCCTTTCCTTCTTTTTGAGTTTTTAATGCCATTATTTAAAGCGCTATAGTCCCCGGTTAAGAGCAAGTAGTTAAATTTATCAATATATCACATAATAAATAGGTAAAATTAACATTTTTTCTAGCATTATGACGCCATTCCTTTAAACATCTCTTTTAATTATTTCTTTTTTTAATCGATTTAAATATCTTCTGCATTATTTTCGTACGTTTTATCTCTGAACTTAGATATTACTTAAATAATTTTCTTTTGTATTTGTCTTAATAGATTAGGTACAAATGTGATCATTTTAAATTTAATCATTATTTTTTATTGCAATGAAAATTTCATCACCGGTAAGTCTATTTCACAGACTAATATGTATCTAGCATTTAAGTTACATATCTTTGAAAATTAAGAAGGTTGTCGTTTGTGTGTTTGTTTTTTATACATAACCACACGGTTTGCGATAGATTCGCTAAATTTTAGACATCATTCATATATATACCACCAAATAATCACTCTCAATATTAAAATCTCTTCTGTCCATTCTTTAACGCAATATGACAAGATAAATTAAAAGTTAGCAACTAGTATGCGGTCAGTAAAAATAAACAAATTATTGAGCATGTACCAGATAATTTTAGCCAAAAAACAAACCATTTTTTTTACATATCTTATAGGGTACTTTACAATTCTAGAAAATTAAAAATTTTACTGATCCCGTCATATGATAGGCTAGATGCTAGTATGTATATGTACTCTTTATAAAATTCAGCTTTTTCGTCGTTTCCAGTGTAGGCACTCAAATGCTCATAGACCTAGGATGTCAAACTTGCTACACGCGGGCCACATGCGGTCATTAACGATTATTTATACACCCTTCCCAATATAATAGCATACAATAAAAATTTTAAAATAAATTTCATAACTGAATTTGAAATTTCTTGCATTTTTCTTTGTCATCTTTCATTTTTCTTGTTCTAGGCTCTTGTTCTAGGCACACTCACTGACTGATCATATGTGTTTTCATATACTATATGGGAAATTTGTTAACGAAACAATTATTAAGAATGATTACTAATCGTGTTGCATAAAAATCCATCTCTCCCACGCAATTATACTTTATTAATTCTCTGAGTCAGGAATCATAAGAGATATTTATTGTTGTTGTTGCATATGCCACTTGGTCAAACCAAGCATGATTAAGCCGGAGGCTACTCGTATTAAGGCAAATGGGTGTACCTTTCGTTTTGACGAGCGCCTGAAGCGGGAAAGTACAACTCATGCTCAAGTAGGTCCTCGTAATTTTGAAGCAGTTACCAAGCACAAGACCCATAAGCTTGGCCAGCCACCTCCAGAGGTATTGATTGAGAACTTGGAGGGCATTGTGATCAAGAACATATTTTACGTGCTCAAGTCACCTTTAACGAACACTGCTGATCTTAGGCTGGTTCGGGCTCCGAACCCGCAACCCTCCAGTTACGAGAGCGTTGCCTATGCCGACTGAGATACCGAGGCTCTCAGAGATATTTAGCAACTGACGGTCAAGTTAACTTCTTTTAGCCATGCATCCGTTTAGAGAAAAATATCTGTAGACAAGATTTCTTTTGAAAAACAAACCTATATAAATAAATTTTTAAAGCTATAATAAACTTAGTTTTTTTTTTAAATTGGCTACTTAATTTAACAGTCTTTGAGTTTTCTTAGCTTCTCGTAGACTCCTAAATTCTAAACAGTAATTCTTAGAGATTTTTTCTGAGAACTGATGGTTTAGCTAGTAAAATAGGAATCGTACATCTTATGCATTAGTAGGATTTGTATTTCTTGAAAAATGTGAGTTGTTATCGGCCTCTAGTTTTAATAGTAACTAAATGAGAGTTACGGAAGTATTTATTGTTAAGAGTATAGTTGAAAAAAAGTATATTTCAAAATTAAGAAGATTTCCCCAGAAAAAAAAATTACGACAAGAGACATGTAACTGGTAGCTGAGAATTAAAAAAAAAACTGAACTCTGCTGCAAATTCTCAGAGCAACAAAATTAAATTGATACTAAACATTTCAATTTTTTAAAGCGTTTTTAAAAATAAATTCAATTATGTTCTTTTGTGGAAAACATTTTTTCTTAATATTAGCCACATTTCTCAGTTAAGGATTTCAAAAAGTTTAAATTCTTCTCATATAAAAGTATTACTCTAAAATTGAATAATAAAAGAAACGCTTCATTTCTTCACCAAGATATGCTTGTGATTTACCATACTGTTTACCATAGACTATTATTTACCATAGTGTTAGAAGCAATCTATCTCTCAATGATGTTGTTCCTTTCTTAAATTTTAAAATAACAAATTTTACACATTTGTGATGTCAGTAATTTAGTATTTTATTTATTTAGCATTAGTAAAATTCATTAAAAATAAATAACAAGTATTACTCTAGACACCTTTTACACTGGTACAAAATGAAATTTCATACGATACTACATTCATACTATTCATACAATGGTAATTTACAAGTGAGAAGAAAATTAGTACTCTCTTCATCTTCCAAGACTCAAATTACCTTTAATTGCGCAAACACATTTTTATCTTTTGAAGTAAAATTGCCGTTTAGTTTATAAAAAAAAAATCAGGCTACAGATGTCATTTTATTTTCATTACGAGTTTCAATAGAAAAGTATCATTTATAATAGAAAAGGATCAATTAACAATATAAGTTTATAGGTAATATTGAATTTAATCAACAAAATCTTTAACCGATTACATTTACTGAATAAACCTTAAATGCAGGTAAGGTTTTAGACAAAACACCAATTAACAGCTACGTACTGACAAATGATAATTGTATAAATAAAAACTTGAATTATTCGGTGATCCTTTCCAGAAATTTTACCGAGGCATTATAATGCATCAAATTAGAAACTTCTGTCCACGATGTTAATAGAAAAAAAAATATTATTTCTTAAAATTTCAGCGGATCACTAGGGGCTAAATCCTTACATTCTTCGTTGAACTAACTAATCTGACTATTTACTTCCAAATCTGCTTAAGACATCGCCGTTGAAGGAGATGATCTGATAGTCACGTAAGGACCTAAGGCTCAAAAATAAACATTTTTTGCAAAGTACTTAAACAGCTTTCTGAAAAAGTGATTAAAAAGAAGAAGCTCTTAACGGCTTTTGAGGATATTACAAACTCTTTAAAGGGGCAAATACGGTTTGAATTAGTTTCTTTTTTATATAGAGAATGGCTATAAAATCTTTGTTGGAGATAATTTCAGTAGAAAAATCAACAAACACATTTTACACTTTTAACTAAAATTTCATGTGATTGGGTTTAAAAAAATGATTATTTTTAAAGGATCTTAGCATCTTCAGAAAGAGCTTTGGTACATATTGCAGTGTTTCTGTTTCGATATATCATAGTTTTAAATTTTTTATATGTGTATGATTTTTATATGTGTAGGTTTGAGATGAATTTACTTCCGAACGACTTTAATTCCTTCTATAGATGATATAAGTATATATACACAGAAATAAAATTAGGCTTATTGAGGAAGATATTGTTGAGAATGCTGTAAACATGTAATTTGTATGGTATCTCACCGAATTGGGGAGATATTTGCCCCTTTGCAAAGTTTTGGGAGACTCATTTTTGGTGCCAAATTTGGCGACATATCGCATTGGCGACCTTTTATTGCAGACCCCTTTTTTTCTGGATTTTACTAGAAGCTTGTGGAAATTTCCAGACACCTGAAAGCTATATAAAGGGGCCGTGAGTTCTCATAAAAAGTTAGTTCATGCTCAGATTTGGTGAAAGTAGGACCTGTGTTAACGCTCTCCGTATTGCTCTGAAAAAAGTTCACCAAAAGGCTGACAAGTTTATTGCCATCCGTTGTAATTGTGATTCATTACATTTTCATAAATTGTTATTCTTTTTGTCTTGGCCAAAGTCTATTCAATCAACAAACTTTAAGCGAGAATTTCGAGACGTTTTAAATTTGACAATCATGATATAACATAATTTTATATTTTTCTGCATTAATTGTTTTATGTTTTTATTGTAATCATTTAAGAGTAACAATTTCATAATATTAGAAGAGTTGAAACAAGATTAAAGCACCTCATACTTTAATATATTAGCAAGAATTTTAAAATATATGATCAGTCATAAAAAGCCCTTTTACAATATACACATGTACCAAAACCAATTTCGTATACTTGAATTGAAAAATGAAATATGTATAAGGTTTTCGTTAAAAATGATTTATAAAATGTTTACAATTAGAGCGAGTCCATGTTTTCTTTTACTAAAAAATTTTACTAAATTTAATAACTTATTATTTATTATGCATTCTTTTTTATATAAAGTAGAAAATGCCCTAGTTATTAAGTATCTTCTGAAAATAATTTTTAAATTTTTAAATTAATGATGAGTTAGAAAGGTTGGGACTGAATTTCCATATATTTTTATAAATGAACTTTGCAAAGAAATTTTCTAAATGAAACTGCTTTTTTCTACATTTTTCTATACGTAGGTGTCTATTAATCTGTTTGTCATAAAATTTTGTATATGATGCTTTCACAACCAGAGTGAACCATATATATTTCTTACTTTTACAAAATAAATCGTTTACCAAAGTTAATAACTATTATATATTAAATAGGCATGCATATGTACATATAGTAGAAAATGCCCTAGTTATTATTTTCTGAAATTAGCTTAAACCTGAAATTAATGATCAACTAGGAAGATTTGAATTAAATTTTTTAAATGGGTTTAGTTTTTTTTTAGTTGTGAACTTCTTATATAGGGGACAAGGGACCTGCAAAAAATGAAAAAAATCAGTCAGAAACAGAAAATGGTTATCTTGTTCAGTAAAAGTCGAACTAAGCATGTACTTCATAATATAATTAAATAATGCATAAGTTTGTAATTTGTTTTATTTAAACTTGTTTTTTCTCCTATATTCTCATTTTAAAACTTAAGAAATTTTCCTTAAAAATTTGATATTTTTTGTTCTTAAATGGCGACTTTCAAAGGTTCCAGATGCATTACATTTCTTTTTCATCTCTCTCAAATGTTTGGATCTCGTCTGATAATCTGTTTATCATAAAACTAGATATGTTTATTTAAAATGTGTCTAATTACAGAGTATAACACCGCGAAACAAACATACATCTTGGTAAAACATTACAAGTACAGATTATTGCTTCATATCTGTTACACTTAACATAAGAAATATACAATAATGTTTCTAAATAAATCTTCAACATATAATAAAAATTGGAAATAAATTGGCCTGTATGTAGTGTATTAGATACGTTTAATGACTGTTCATAGTTCTTTAATTTTATGTAAATGTTTTGTATTTTCACCAAAAACTCTTTCTTATAGATTTTAGTATCTCATATATTTTTATCATCATTATAAATACTCCTAAAAATAATTGTAAGAAAAGTTGAATACTTTAAAAATAAAAATTTAAGGTCTTTTATTTCCTTAAACGTAATATAAGTTAAAAAAGAAAATAACTGGAAATAAAAAATAATATTTTTATTTCATTGATTTTATTAGTGACAAGATAAATGTCCCGCTTCCTTAAGTTAAGAATGTATCGGTATTTACAGGGAGAATAAATTACATTTTTTATACTTCGTAACGACACGTGAGCCATCATTTCGATTGTTCAAAATGTACACTTTCCTTCAATTTCTCCCTTTAAGCTATAAAACTTAAATACAATACATACAATACAGAGAAGAATAATTTGTCTTCAGTTTTGCGAAATAAAAAGTTTCTCGGGAATTTATGTCAATTTCTTCGATTTATTAGCTTCTATTTCCCACGTGAAATGAAAACTGAATTAAATACCACGATTTTACTTTACTTTCTGCTAAAATTCTTAACAAATTCGTATTCTTTCAGGCATTTTTAGAAATCTGTAAAGCGGAAAAGTATCCTCAGATTCTTTAATGATTTATAGATTACAATATGAAATTAAAAATTAATTTATGAAACTTGATTTAGTTTAGGGTAGGTTAAAACGCTACGGTTTAATTTTTTACTACATGAAAGCTAACAAGCTCGGAGGTAATGTCTTAAAAAGCCTACCGAACAGTTACGAATATCTATAACAGCAATAGGATTTTAACCCTTGGACCAAAGTATCAAAGGGAGCACCTTACAATTATGATCAGTACATGGATCCTTATGTAATTTGAAGTTTCACACTATAATTAATAATAAGAGTGAGGTTTAGAAACTTTGTTTTACCATTATTATTTTAAGAAGAACTAATATAAACACATGGTATGAGGGAAAGTACTAGTACGAGTTAGTGTAACAACATGGTTTGTTTGTGGGTACAAAAATAACTGTATATACAGGAAAATGAAGCCCGAATGTTCTTGGATAAAATCGATAAACTTTCATTTCCTCTTCTGTGGTGAAGTAACCTTACACAATATATGTAGAAAAACTACGTTTTAGCTCACATATTGCGAGTGTTACACGCTAGTCCATGAGGAAAGTTTTAGCTTCATAATGTAGTAAATGCTTTCATGGATTAGCTACCTATTCTATCACAGAAATAGTAATACAACGCAATATCATGTGTCTTTTCTACATAATTGAAAAATGAAATATGAAACTAATACTAATTTGCTTTAAATTTAATTTTGCCATTGGTCGAACCGAAAAGATAAAGGGCATTAAACCTAGAAAGCTATCCTTATATCTCGAAGACTTTTATAACTAAAATAGCCTGTAAAATCTTATAATAACTTGTGTGCTTTATCACGCTGTAAATCCTTTTTTAAGCAAAGTGGTTGTATTATCTAATTTTCCTTCTTTTAAAATAAATTTTTAAGTTGTCTGGTAGGTATAACAACAATAGCAATGTTCGACAAAAAAAAGAAAAGTGTTGTAGTGTAAAATTTGTTAGATATCATTGATACAATATTTAACGAGTATAACGTCTAAGTATAATCAATTAGAAAAAAAAGCACAAGTTAAAAACTTTAAGGAATAGAAACTTAAGTACCTCAGATGTAGGTTTCATCAGTTAGAAGGGCTCTGTAGATCTGAAGATTTAACTTTTAGTCACTTGTTAATAAAGTACACCATATATAATAGTTATGAGTTGAAATTTTTTTTAAGTTTTAGAAATACAAAATGCGAACATTTGAAGAAGATTCTAAATTTTAAAAAAAAATCATGAACTCATTCACCCGGAATGTTTTTCTGAGGAAGAGTTTAAAAAAGAAAGGCCACGGTAACTCAATCAGCAAAAGCATCGGTCTTGTAACGAAACATAAAAGTTGGGAGTACGAAGCTCAAATCGACGAACGATATGTCGCGTTCATCAATGGTGGCTGGGATACGATAAATAGGTTCATGTTCACAATGCCCTTTAAGTTCCCAAACAATACCCCTGGAGGTGGTAGTCCTAGCCTGAGGGGCTTCTGCTTGGTCCCTGCTTCTAAATTCTGAGGACTCACTCTTAGTGGTCCAACCTCTCGAGGCAATGGCAACCACCTTTCCATCAGAAGTCGTCTGACTTTTAAATGGACACGACAACAACTTTCTATTTACTTTAAAAGCGATTAAAATAAAAGTAACTGGCAGGCCAAACCTGAGGGTTGACTGATCGGTCCCAGTTTATAGATTACGAAAACCTAATTTGTGTTGTCCCAAGGAGTAATGACTGCCGCCTATATGGTGCTTCCTTAATGTAGCCTCCACACCATGGCCAATTGTTCACTACTTCCTGGTGGTGACCTTGAACTATGGTTTACGGGTTGCATCCCCACGCTGGGCCCCTAAATGCAGGGCTTCGAACCGGAACTGAACCGAAAACCGAAAACTGGAAAAAACCGTTATTTTGTTCTGAACGAAAATCGGAACTGAACAGAAAAAAATATCGGTTTATTTCGGTTCGATATATTTTTCAGTCATTTTGTTACTGTTACCAACTTATCAATATTTTCTAATTTAACGTCAACTTTATAATTACATATCCGCACTTGTATACGATTGCAATGGTGGTTTTGGCAGCTCCAGCTACACAAGTTAGTGTTGAAAGAGCGTTTTCAGGTTTGAAATTTATTCTCCGAGACAACAGAAGTAATCTCAGTGAAACCACGTTGGAAGATATATAATTATAATTAGAGGCAATTTTCATATGTTAAATAAATAATATATTTTTTACATAATTATTGCAAGGCCAAGTGCACGATGTGAGAGTCAAACGACGAATGTGGGTAATCATGAACCTAGTTGTCAAATGCGATTTTGATAATGGATAACAATGCCAATGCTCGTCGCTCTTATCGTACCTGCTGTTTGTATCAATTCACATAGTGTACCAATTAAAAAAAAGAATAAAATCTTCTAAAGTTTGATAGAATTACATTTTTTGTTTATGATAGAATTATATTTTTAGTACAAATAAGAATATACATAAAATGAAATTATTCATTTGGAACTGAAACGAAAACAGTTATTTTTGGCGGAACGAAGACCGGAACTGAAAAAACAGTTATTTTTGGCGGAACGAAGACCGGAACTGAACCGATATTAATTTTTTAGTTGAACCGGAACGAAAACCGGAACAAAAAAAATTACGGTTCGAAGCCCTGCCTAAATGAGCCGAGCGCGTGGGTTCGTCCATAGGGTTTGCTGAGCACTTTAGTTGCGCATCTTGCTGCCTTTGATCTTTGGAGAAAGCCATCGAACGCCATGGATATTTTATTGTCTGCCACCATCGACCACTATAAACCATATCCTCTCCAGACGGTGGTAATGGCTTGCAGTGGACCATAGTGGGGAAAGGCCTTAAGAAATGGTCTATAAATATCAGTGGCTTGGTATTAGAGAATGCCATAAAAGATAGTGCTTTGGAAATGACACTTTAAAAATGTTACGATTTATCTTGAATATATACATATTGTACATATCTGTGTAAATAAATTTCCGCATCGGAAGCTATGTTTAATGTATTTGCTCAAGCAATAAATATTTGATAAATTTTCAGTACATTATGCTTGTGTAAATCTTCCCATATTTGCATTTTTAAAGTAGAAAAGATCTAAATAAGGGAGTTTCTTAGGAAAACTTTAAATCTTTAAAATAATAATTCTCTTTCCGTAATACTTGCGGAGGTCACTGCAGATGTAGGCACAGTTGTTCAAATCCTGAGTCGGCATAGAATATTTGAGAGAAGAGAAACCCGCAGTGTCGAAGTAATAGATATAAGCGGATATCTCCTAAATTCTTCCAAAATTCAAAATATCTTGAAAAATATGCTCTTGCATGTTATTAAATATGTATCAGATCAGAGAACTCCGGAAAAATGATTGCTGCACGAGTTATTCACTAAACAAAATTTATTCTCCCCGCGTCGTATTAAAAGTCAAATTCGATTTCAACGCAGGAAATGAACGAAAGAATTCCATTCGCTCATATTCGGAATAGCATTGAAGGGAAATTTCAGAGTAATTTATTATAGTCCTTAAACCTGCCGTTTTCTTAAGAAAAAAAAATATAATGAACAATGGAAACAAATTTATCGGAGGAAAGGCGGAAGAGTTGCTCGGCTGTTCTCCCGGGTTATTAAAGCGGTTATTTTTCACAAATCCAGGGTAAAACATAGAAATATACTACCAAGGGGCATTTTCTTTTTTATATTTGGCAATAAAGGCTCATGCTCACGTAGCTTATGAGGGAAGGAAAAAATCAGAGAGAGTGCAGTCGAGACGCAAAGCTGCAGATCACAGGAAGAAAGGGATTTTTATAACATCTATAAAGATCAGAAGCACTTTCGAAGACAGTTCTTTAATACCCATGCCTGGGTTTAAATTATATACAAGAGGTATAGGGAATAATTATTGTGTTTTGAATTTTAGAACACTAGGATAGAAAATAAATAATTCCACTTAGAAGAAAAATTCAGTTTTTCCACTGTTAAGTGGTGTTGGTATGTCCACCTACTACAGGCATTTTAAAGCTTGTAATGACTTGTATTACTTGATGAAAAATTAAAGCACAAGTTATGAATGATATCTAATAGCACATTGTTTAAAATTTTAATGTAATATGTTGCTCAGTTCACGTCTACTGAGGAAACACTGAGAAACAGTACTGGATTAAATTGTCCACAGTTTCCAAGAAATATACCAACATAATATAGGTGGGATGTTTTTGTTCCAAGATACAGCTGATTCAAAAATATAAAACTTCAGGTCAAACGTCAGATAAATGCCTGTGATAGTATTTGCGCTGAAGTTGGAAGTTGAAAACTCGTAAATATTCTAACCATATATGTACCAAACTCTTAGAAGCGTACATTTAAGAGGCTTGATGGAAAGTAACAGCAGTAATATATATAAAAGGTTTTTTTCCATAAATGATTAAGTTTACAAGAAGTTACCCTCCAGACCACCTGGAAGTATTTATTTAGCAGAGTGTACATATGTCAGCTATATCATAATTTATAATCCACATAAAATGACATCATAACCACCATAACTAGAGGAAAGTGGAGAAGCGATAAGATAGTTTTCAATAAATTATCAATGATTTTTTTTTTCAAAAAGTACATTTAACACAGTAAGCTGTAGATAAGGGCATAAAAACACGTCCTAACCTTCGAACCACGAAAGAAAGATATTGCATTAGTAAAATTTCGAAGGTCAAACATATATTTTAACAGATTCACAGGTTCACATCATATTCTAGGAATAGTATATGATAGACATATAACATTTTGAAACTTTCTTCGTGGTTCTTCCAGCTGCTGTTGTTGTAAAGTTTTTCTCCAAGGATGATAATAGGATTCGCAGTGTTATCCGTTGGTCAATGAATCCATTAAAAACAAGAAGCTGAACGAAAGCAATATCCAATCTGATTTCAGTAATTCATATGCTCCTCGCCAACTCCTACTAAGAATAAAAACTAAACTAGACTGCCAGGGGATTTTTTTCATTTCAGTAGATAAAGAAATATAAGGCACACATGAGACACAGTTGTGGCAGATTTATTAATAAAAGAAGTCGAAAATGTTGTTACCAAAAGTTAGTTTCAAACTGAGTTACCTCCGGTTGTGAAAAATATTTTTACCTTTGTCTGTCTCTGCTTCCTTTTTTGTTATTTACATATAATAAGAAATGAATAGTTATATAATAAGAATATAATAAGAATATAATAAGAAATGAATGAGAACATTTGAATTGATATCTAAGTTTGTTTTCATTTTCCAACAAAATATAACTTAATCCGCTTCTTTTTAATATTTAGTATAATGCTCGCAAATATTCTGAATACTTCATTATTCTTTACTGGACATTATACATATAATTACAATTGATATACGAGAATATTATGTACCAGACACTATTTTGATCTACAAATGAGAAATTCTTTCAGAGTAAAAAGAAGAATTCTTATTGCACGAACAGAAATACTTCTTCTTTTAGTAGAATAAGAAGAAATATTTCTGAATACAATAACAGTTGCACTTTTAACAAACAAAATCAGGTAGCTTAAATATCTAGTTTAAAAACTATTTAATGAAATTTCAAGCTACCTACTATTTCTATCAAAATTATTCACTAAATTTCCATTCGTATTTTCTAAATACTTTAACGACCTGAATAAAAGCAATTTCCTCCCGAGATAAGGCAAAGGTGCAACAGAATCTTGAGCTGTCCAAGAAAATGTCTTTGCAACAGATCCGAGATCAATAGCGCCCATTGTTACCCAAGACCCTCGAATAAATCAATTAACATTGGCAGAGGACAGATTATTCAAAGCCGTTAACCCTTCCGGCTAAGTCATGAAGTAGAATGGCAGACTGATAAAGCGAGAATCCGGGATGAATTATAAGAGGTTTATAGTGAAATGTGGGGATTTCTCAAATTGAGCGGGAAGGATTTCCAAATTTCTGGGAATCATTCATAACACTTCACCGAAAGGTGGAGGAAATTACGATTCTTGACGGAGATCGAAAATCTGCATATACATGCAAATATATCTATTATAACACTGATTTCATCCACAGATACTAATCTCATTAAGTATTTGCTATTCTTTACATGAATCAGAACGATAATTATGCCATAACAGCTCAAACGATGTCAAAGTTATGTTTATTATCTCTCTTTATTAACTTATACTTTAGATGTTTATAAGCTTTACAGTATAAGTTTAAATTTGAGAAATTTTGCATTGTTCTATAAAATAATAAATATTGTATGTGTTCTATTCTCTATGTCGAAAGTTCTCAAAATAACTTCAAAAGTTCGTAACACCACATTTTTTATTTTAACAAACACGAACACCACACAAAATATTAATAACTAAATTCTAATTTCATCAAATCGATATCAAAAGGTGGAATGTTTCGATGCGTTTTTAATTTCTAGCATCCTTCCACACACATCAAAATGTTTTTTTCTATCAAAGACAAAACTCTTTCGCCGTTGCCAAACGGCAAACCTAAACTTCGCGGTCGTGACAGTATGCTTTACATATAAGCGCGCTCGCACACACACACACACAAACATATGTGTGTGTGTGTAAGGAAAATTCTCAGGGGTTTTCAAAACTTAAATCAAGGGCAAAAATTCCCGCATCATTTTGCATTTCCTTTTTTAACCCATAATATAAATTAACCACTAGGGCTACAGTTAGTGGTCAATTTAGGTTAGGGGTTAAAAAGGGGAAAAAGTTGCTCCCAATTTTTTTTTTTGCCACATTAATTAATGGAAGTAAAAGAATAAAACTAACATTTCCACTACAACCTGGAGGCTGGCGGAATTTGTTGTTAATACCGGTGATAAAATTTTCATTGCAATGAAAATAATCTATGATTAATTTAAAACTATTACATATGTACCTAATCTATTATTTAAGTCAAATATAAAAGAAAATTTTATACGTTATATCTAAGTTCCGTGATAAAACGTATAAAAACAATTTAGGCGATATTTAAATTATTTAAAATAAGAAATGATTCAATGAGATAGTT
The DNA here is from genome assembly GCA_032207245.1 of Pardosa pseudoannulata. Taxonomy (NCBI): domain Eukaryota; kingdom Metazoa; phylum Arthropoda; class Arachnida; order Araneae; family Lycosidae; genus Pardosa; species Pardosa pseudoannulata. The sequence continues at coordinate 101,199,341 of CM063505.1, read as the reverse complement.
AAAGGAAAGGCGTCATAATGCTAAAAAATTTTTTTATTTTTACCTATTTATTATGTGATAAAATGTTAAATTTAATCGCCTGCTCTTAACAGGGGAAAATAGGGCTAGAAATAATGGCTTTAAAGGCTAGAAAAGTTGGATTTCGAATGTTGCTAACCCTAAAACAACGAAAATCCAATATGGATGCCTGTATCCATTCCAGGTCCAACCGCTTCATAACTTCGAGGACAGATAACTTAGACAATTATTATATAGAGGATTAAATCACACATAAAATAAATCTATCCCTTGCTTGATGATTGAGAGAAAGCCGTAATCCACGAAAACGAACTCTGAACCGCTATAAATGTTGCTGCCGTGAAAGATATCAACTCTAATATCTAAAGTGATTCCCCATTGATTACTTCCATGCAAATCAATAAGCATATTTTCTTTCACGAACAATGTCATTACGCGAGATGTTATCTCACGATGTAATCTCAATCACACCCTACGACAAAACAATTAACATCGATTTTAGTTAACACCAAGGAATACAGAATAGTAAAAGGTTCATTAATACACACTTGTATTCCCTCTTTAAATTCCGCTTTATTTGCTTATTAATCTGCATTTTGTTGTACATTTCGCAAATAATTCGGTAATGATTCTTCTGTTTATAATTACAAATGCCACGGTATCGGAAATCGATGGCCGTGTAGATGCAAGTCCAAATTTTGGAAATAACACCTTTTATGGATCGAAAGGAAATGATTTTGTAAGCTTTGTGTCGCTGTCTGCATAATTAATAGGTAATTGGTATCCCTGGTTATTGGATTAGCGAAGAATAGTGGTTGTTTTATTTTGTAATGTAAGCTTAAATCTTACTTTCGGTAGATTGATGGTTAGGAAAATATATAAATATTTAAATAATCAAAACTTAAATACTTGATTGTTTAACGGGGTTATTTTTTTCCAATGTTAAAGCATTAAAATGTGAAAAATTTGAAATTTTGATAAAAGACTGGTAATTAATTTACACCATTAAAGATATATTAGTGCTTTTATATTATATCAAAATTTCATGTTATAAAATATTTTTGTTATTATAAGTGTGTCTTTCCTCTGATTTTCTATCAAAATAAATAATATATTTATACACACACTGCATAAGATACACATATCGGACTGTAGACTAATATATATATATATATATATATATATATATATATATATATATATATATATATATATATATATATATATATACATACATATATATATACATACATATACATGCATATATATACATACATATACACACATATATAAATATATACACACATATATAATATATATACACACATATATAATATATATACACACATATATAATATATATACACACATATATAATATATATACACACATATATAATATATATACACATATATAATATATATACACATATATAATATATATATATATATATATATATATATATATATATATATATATATATAAAATATATATATACACATATAATATATATATATATACATAACATATATAATATATAGATACATATATATATATATATATATATATATATATATATATATATATATATATATATATATATGTATATATATGTATATGTATGTATATATATATATATAATATATACACACACATATATATACATATATATGTGTGTCATATATATATATATATATATATATGACAGGACTGTCATAAAAATCACAACACCAATACACTCAAATTCTTTATTTTGGGATCTATACAGAGAAAGACAATGGCTACACCATCAGTTTCATTTTCTTTGTTCCGGCAATAAATAATTTTTGATTCAACACGTGACGCGAGTGGCGCGAAGAAAATGAGCGCGAAAAGGACATATTAATTTTTTTTTCTTTTTCTTGCTATTGATTATTCTTTACTCTGCATTATTCGAATATATTCTTGTACCATATTCAGTCGTGAAATCTTCGCATAAAGTCTGTAATTCTTTGTTCGTCACTATCACTATATTAAAGGATTTAAAGAATTTGGGACATGTTTTTCCTTTCCCTCTGATTTTACTTGAATCTTCGGGAAGAGGTGAGTAGAAATTCGTTATTCTAAAGAATTATAATTTAATTTCTGTAAACCAGCAGCTCGTTGTATTCCTATTTTATTTATGAGTCTACACCGAGGTGCTAAGGGCTTTTTGCTTATAAGTTCATGCTAGCTGATCCCTCAGTTTGCCCTTTCCTATAATAAAGTAGAAACCCGTCCTCCAGCGTTCTGTTAATAAAGGTCTTTAACCCCTTCCGGTACGATTTAATAATGAAAAACTGTGCGTGAAGTAACCATTTATTTTTTATTTAAAAAACTTGTTTTATTTTACAATTCTTACATATTCTTAATTAAAATCCACTTTTTACATAGTGTTAAGTATGAGAAACGGTAAAATTAAGATAATAGTCTTCAAGCTAGTGGTACTTTTCAAAACAAAGTGCAAAGGAATTCTGAATTGTTTACATCGCCAGGGAGTCTCACTTCTAATTTGATTCTTGTAACACACACGGTATTTCTTAGTAGGTTTTCTTTTATTCTGACTCATCAATTTGGCAGTGACTTGTACCAAGAAACTTTAAATAAACAATATGTAATAGTGACCTGGGATTTCCACAAGTAACAAAAGTGTTGCTAAATTCAGTACACTAGAAATTTTAAACTAAATTAATTATCATATTTATCAGTAACTTTAGTCGCATGACGAGTGTAGCTCGTCATTGTGCGGTATGGAATGAAAAATCAATGACGAGCTAGACTCGTCATTTTACCGGAAGGGGTTAACTAAAACGGTGTCATTTTATCGTCCATGACTGCAACCACCCCTTGGGAAGTCCGTCTTATTATATATATAAGGCAATGAATGCTCCTGACTAAATGGAAAGCGAGTTCTGCTTTTTAAATTTTATACTGTACATATTTAGATGTCATATATATATGCAATAGATATGTTTATAGATCTGTAAATTAAAAGCTTTCGGTTTAGTAGTCGAACAACAGTTTATTTAAGCAAGATATTCTCGCCACATTATAAGAGGATAGTTTGGAAATCTGCCTAGCCCGCTCATCTGTAATTCGGACAGGCCCTTCTCACCGGAGTGAAATATCACCCTCAGGAAGAAAGGGATGTTTGTGCCAGTGGTATTATCTGCGACGATTCAGAGGATTGTGTTGATTCACAGTCGCATCTGTGTGACTGTAATCGGATCAGGTGACACACTCTGCACATTTTCACCTGGAAATTGTTGGTTTAAGTGCATCTATAAATTAGAGCACGCAACACTCGGGAATTAAATGGGAAAGACAGAATAATTTCACCTCTATAAAATAGCAGGATTCGGTTTTAATGCGGTACGAACAAAATAAGATTAATCTACGAAATTGAGTAAATATATGTGTTTGCTTAATATATGTGTCGTATGGGTGCTTAAATATCTACTTTCTTAAGGGAAGAATATAAAACATTAATATAAATCTGATGTGGTTACCAAAAGTCTTTCTTCTACGCCTATTAAATTATGCCCATTCTTTGTTGCAATCATTTAAAGTTATTTTATTTTGAACGAGAGATGCGATCCTCTAACTCTTTAATAAAGCAGACAGCTACACAATTAGTAAAATATTACACTTCAATGAGATAAAAAATTTATACAACATTAATTCCACAATAAGTAGTAAATATTTATTTAGTAATACATCTAAAGATTAAGTATTGTCATCTAACGGGAACTGGTAGCGTTTTACTATTTGTTACAAGGTGAATTTCTGTTTTGTAGAGTGCAGATTGCAATAAAAACGGAAATGCATGACTAAACAGTAAAAAAAAGCTCTAAACATAAGAAAATTCTTTTACAGGATTTATAAATACTTTCTTTATTATTCAACTGTAGGAGGGTAAAGTGTTTGTCTAGCAGGACTGGAAAATCTTTCCTAGAATATGCATGGTAATCACATTGTCTCACTCTCTACTTCCCCAGAACCCCAGACACCTTTTGAGGAGAAACAGACTTCCCGAAAGTCTTAGGTTAGTCTGAAACATTTGAAACAGCGATAAATGATTGACAAAAAACAAACTGTTAAAAAGAAGGGGTAAATTTGGAATCTTTTAAGACCACAGATGATAATTTGTGGAAAATAATTTTAATAAAATTGTTGTAGAATATATTTTGAAAGTAAGAAAAATGAAGTTGACGCGAGATAAATTTCGTGCTATGATTTCTATTATCAAGTGATTTTAAATCACCAATAATGCCTTTAACGTCTACAATAAAGATTTAGAAACGCTGTTTCATCTCGCTACTGCATTCAGGTAGTTCATAGACAGTGGCGTGCGGTAGGTTTTCATGCAGGGTGTGCAGAGAACATGGATTTTTCAATAAATCTTTAGACATCTGAGTTCTTCATTCTGAGACGGGTTAATTATTATGTATATAAATTTAAAGCTTACAATAAATAAAATATTTACCTACGAGTTATAACTATAAAAACAGCTAAACTTATGAGAATTCTAGTAGCACTGAAGCAAAAATCATGTCTTTTGCTGTATGGTGTCATATAGGCGTCGAAAAAGCCAACGCTTCGGGCTTCTACGAAAAACTTATATGTTCAGCAAACGTAGCACCACATGGCGCCCGCCGCTGCGGTGACGACAAACCGAACGTCTATTCCACGTGCAGAGGATTTCGCTGCACGCTGGCACAACAGAGAGAACTGTTTCTTGTTCAGTCAGTATATTAAATTATATTTATTAATTGTTTTTGACATTTGAAAATCATATATTCTGCGAAAAACATCTTGGCAGTTTTTAAAAACAAATCCAGGGATATGGTGTTACATAATATAACTTATATACTGTCTGTAAGACACAATGAATGGTAAAATTTGGACTGTTCTGTTAAAATTAGTTTCTTTAAAACAAAACAACATTATTTTTTAGCTAATTATTTCAATAAATATAATACATAACCAAAATTAATTTACCACACTAAAACATTCCACTTTATATTGATGAAATACTTCTTTTATATTTCCATTAAAACAAAATCTTACAATATATAAATTTAAACATTAACCGTCTGCAAAATTCTATGGCCAGTTAATCAGTTAAAAACAAAACAAAAAAAAAGTCCCCGCTCTAATACAACGCTTAATAAACCGTACCTTCGGATGATTCTAAATGCCAAGTGCAGGAAAAATAGCTGCACTTGCCTCAGTGCCATAGTATGTTGTTCTTCTCCAGTAGCCCATACATATAAAGAGTGATTTTCAATTTAGTGCGAAGTGCGTACACATCAGAACTTCCTGTTCGTTTGCGCACTACGTGGTGCAGCACCTGGTACCGCACGCACTGCGGGAATACAAGCAAGCAAATCAACATAATATTTAAATATATTATAAATAATATTTATTATATACCATATAAAGATAGGTAGACATAGGTGCAGAAAATTATTGTCCCTCATAATTTTGCCAGGGTGTGCAGTGCACACCCTTCACATATGGACCGCACGCCACTGTTCATAGAATTCCTTGGAGTTCAAAGTTTTCTGGTGGATAAAGAACATACAGTGAATAAGTACCGCGTCAACTGTAATCCCCAAAAATGTGTTGGCCATGCGAAAAATATTAATCTATGACAATCTCTGAACTTCCCATAATATACAGAAGGAATATTCCATCCGTAGCTATATATATAAAATTATTCATGAAGAACTACAAATGAAAATGTTAGTTTTAGTTAGTTGAATTAATTTTCTGTTGGGTCCCTCAAAATTTAACAGAATCACCCAAACTCGGAGTGTGCCTTCTGCAAAGAAAACATAAAAGTACTTAACGGGTGTAAACAACATCTAATTTCAAAAATCCTCACTGCAAATGTTACTGCATACTGTTGTATATAGGTGTTTGAAGATGATCCCCAAACCAATATTGGTGAAAATACAACGATCAATAGAATCAGAATTGTATGTCTTTTCTGCAGTAGTACAAGACTGCTCAAAGTCATCAACCTGGCGGGATAGAATATTTGCTGCTAAATAAAATACCACTAACTGTCTTCCTGAAATTGTTAAAGGAGTTAATGTAAGAGAACTCATGCTTCATTATCACAATGTATCATCTCGTACATCAATATTGACAGTCGAATTTCTTGAACAAAAAAAAATCAGAATGATAAAGTATACATCCTATCCTCTTATTATGCGTGACTTTTGGGTACTTAATTAATCTAAAGATAAATTTACGTGGTCACCGTTTTAAATTTCGAAGAGCTAACCGAAGAAAATATAAAATCATATTTTGTATCGATACTAAGAAACAAATGGCTTGATACGTTTAAAGTTTGTAAAATTCGTTACAAAGTGCATAGTTTTTGGAGGGGATTACTTTAAACACTATTAATATTTGGCTAGTTTATCGTGCATCATTTAGCCGTCTCAAACATTTCAGACGAATCCTCGTATCGGGTTGAAATTTCTCAAAAAAATAAATAAATAAATAAATAAAAAATTAAAGAAATATATATGTAATATATCAAAATTATTTCACTTTAATATTTCCTTAAAAAACCCCTCTCTCCCATTCTAATTCCTTAAAATCTTTTTCCTAGCATTTAAATGTCTTTATCAAAGGAGCGTCCTTGACTTAAAATTCTTTCGATACATTTCTCTTTCTGTCCTATAGATGTAAATTTTCTATCTATTCAAAACGTTTTTAAGATGTCGCCAGCAAATGGCTCCACGTTTTTCCTGATCTTAACACTTAAATTCGCAGAGTAAGTTTCTTGTACCTTGGGAAAATTCTGTCTTCGATCTTGGGTGCACCTCTAATAGAGCAGAGTGATTTTTTTGTCCTTCTTTCGTCTGTCGGTGACTAGTAAATATGTCTTTTTTAGCAGCTATAAAATTAAAGTTTAAATTAGACTAGTGCCGGTCTCTTTTAATGGCCCAACTGCATCTTTATTATTTCTAGCTATTTAGGCTTTCTCCTTGCAAAGTAGCCCGGGCAAGTAAAAATAATAGGGTCTACATAATTACTGTGACTAGAGAAAATAATTATTACATATATCTTATCCAATTGGCTCATACAGTCACAGAAGTCAAGTAATATCAAGCGATCAGTGTAACAAGTCGAAACGCAACAAGTGCATATTCTCAGACATAATCACCCAATAGTTTATTAAATATTACTTATATGTGTGTAATTACTATTGTCGTCAAATACTATTAAATATTAACAATGTAGATTCTTCTAACATTAATCTAAAGCTTAAAATGTAGAGATATGTTTTCTTAAAGATTTATTACATTTTGTAAAATCCTTATTTACATTTAAAAAGATATAAAATAATGTGTCACATTCTTAAGGAAAATTCATTAAATAAATCGCGATAGAAGGCGTGAAAAAATTTCTCTCTGGTTTGAAAAATGTTTTTTAAAACTGTACTCCCGGTTTTTTAAGTATTATGCATAATATAATTAAGTTTACGTTCTCTTTTAGATAAGAACTAAAAAATTTAATAACTCTTATCCACACTAAATATTTTTTGTTGTCTATAGAGCTTGCTACAATTAATAATGTAAAGTTTATAATCATATTCTTTCCGAGTAATGGTATTTTAATTACACTTTCATCCCTTAATCATTAATACGTCTTTAATCATTAAAGGAAGAAAAATTAAGGTATTAGCATAAATGGTTCTTATATAGCGGATGAAATTTAAGCTTTAGGGATGATTATAAAATTTAATTAAATAAGAGTACGCAGCTAATTAAATGTTTATAGCCGGATCTAAAGAAAAATAATAAAAAATCTTAATGGATAATAAATATAAATTAGTTTAATTAATGGCTCATTTTAGAAAATTGCTTAACTACAGTATTATCAAGGTTTAGTATCAAGGTTTGGAATATCTAGGTAGAAAAAAGGAAAGGTAAGCCGATATAGATTCTCTCACCTTTAATAATTGTCCTGAGAAATAATTTTTTAACGAGTCTCTGCTATTCATCGCTTAAATTGTTAATACCTGGGAGAAAAATTTGAAGCAAGCTTTAAAAAAAGATTACTTGGTGAATATTTAACGCTCTTTATTTGAGGTAATTTGAATTTTTATAGTCCTAGTGATAGTCTTTTATTTAAATAGAATAAAAGAAAAAGGAAAATATGATTAAATATTTGAAACGCATAATTAAGCAATTAATTGAATGGATTTAATAGCTGTAATATATTTTTTAAAAAACCGATAACGATGTTTATATTAAAAGAATCGAGAAAATAAAACTTTGTTAACTGAATGGTAAACTATATTACCCTTCTTATAATATTATACAGTAGACAAAGTTTTTTTTATCCTTTTAAGTGAAAAAAAGACTTTTTTACAATTTTCTTTGGTGTATCACATTTTCATATATATATTTATGAATAAGTAAAATAAGCAAAAAATTGTCACCTTAATTTAATGTACAGGTAAATATAAACATTCTATCATATAAATGAATAATAATATGGGCTGTGGAAATAGTATTGGCTGAGATCAGATTTAATCCATGAAGCATACAAAAATTTCGTGTAACTGTCTCTATAAAAAGTTTGAGAAAATTCTGTCTTACTCAAATTGATGAATTATGACTCTAACATGGTTATTATACTTACAGATATTTATTTTAAAAATAACCTTTGACACATGGTCGCCATATATCAGTGATCGACGATATTCAAACATATGGTGGAGTGATACCAACTACGGTTAACTGATGATTGATATATTTTGTTGTTTATTCGACCTATGACATAATAAAAGATTTTTGATAGTGTCTGTCATCAACAGACTGTTTTCAGGACTTCGTCGTCTTATTTGACGATTCGTGTAGAGTGCAAAACCCCTTAGATTTTCTCATCATAAATTCAATGTTCTAGAGCAGTGATCGCGAAACGGTTGATGGTAACCTACCAGTAGCTAACAAAGAAATTTTTAATAGCACAAAGGAAATTTTTGGTAGATATAGCATAATGCTCACATTACATACCTCTTTAACCCTTGCGCGACCAACTTCTCGTGGACGCGACGCAGCGATTCCACTCTTATCAGCCCAGTGTCGCCTCCACAAAGAGCTCCGGTTAATATTGAGAGATCAGCGTTGTGTATGCGTAATCGGGGTTCGGTACGTTTTATTTGAATTTTCAAAAGCTAGACTTAATTATCAGATGGCGTTAAACGGCAACGATTTTCACAATGGTCAACTCGAATAGCATTTACGTGCTGGTCCTAAAGGGGTTACATTATTATTACACCATTAAGGAAAGTAGACACCTGCAGAGGTAGGTGGAGAAACCAACGCCGAACCAAAGAACCATATTTTAGTGCTTTTAACACTAGTCATTCAGCCAAAAGATTGGAAACATACATAATTACTAATCAAAATGCATGTATTAATTCGTTACTCATGCTTATGAACCTGCTGCATTGAACTCAGACAGATAAATCATGAAAACCGCTACTTGTATACTCCCGCGCAACTCACACTGTTTGTCTTATAGTTGAATGTGTAATCTTAAAATAATTTCTTATGTTTTTCATACTTATGGCACATTTTTACAAATGAAAATACTATGATTTACTCTTTGATTTTGCTGTAGGTTTGTGCTAAGGATGGATATGTAAAGCAAAAACTCATCATGTTCACTATGAATGAGAAACCAACAACTTTTAACCAAGTAAAGGACAAATGTATGGGTGCATTTACGTTGCATTTCCAGTGCATTAGTTGGTACAAACACAGTCAATGTACAACAAGATTACCATTTCTTTTTCTTATATTCAGTTTTATCAAAATTTCATATTTACTAGAAAGTTCGTTATTAGATGATAAGTTTTGAAAAAGTTCTTTCTCTTGTGGTTCTTTTTGGTACCACCTCACAGTAAGACTTGAAAACCTTCATAAGTTTGGTGATAAATGTGATAGAGCGATGAACGTAGAGTTGGCACATTTAAAACAATAAATAAGGTATAAAAATTTAAAAACAGAAACGCAAAATGTAAGACTGAATTTGAAGCACTTAAAATAGCAACCTACAATAAACGTAGATTTAATTTTCTTCCAAAGTAAAGCATAATAGCGATATAAACTTAAATATGAGCGGTACTTTACACACAACAAAAGGCCGAACAGTGGTCGAATGGTAGAGCGCTGCTCTTCGGTACCGGAGTTCATCCCACTACTGGCATGAATGTTCGTATCCGTTCGGAATCAGCTTTAAACAGTAGGGCACAACTCATTATCTTTCATGAGTAAAACAGTAGACCGTAGCGCTCCAAACCAAAGTAGGGAGCCGAGTGTAACCCTTGAGATGGGTACAGTTATATACATATAAAAAGAGCAACTCCTTGATTTGCATAAAACTTCAGAATATAGATAAAGTTTGCCATAAACATTTATATATTATACATAAAATATTTACAAATAATAGATAATAAAGTCAAAATATTTAATCACAGGAAATTCAAAATTAATTCGAACATCACGGTTTGCGATAAAAATATAATTGTTGCAATGACGACATTTCCCCGTACTCTGTACGGGAAATTATAGTATATCTTTCAAATTGGAAAGATTGGCAAGTCGGGAATTTCCCGATAGGTTGTTCAATCAGGTTAGTACTAATTTCTAAGTGAGAAACTAGTATTGCTTTCTTACTAGCCATTCGCTTTGCATATGAATTCACTTCATATATATATTTAAAGATAACTTTGTTATTGAATTATCATATTTTATCTTACTAATAGTACAGTTAAATAAAAATTAATTTCTGATCTTATATACTTCATTAATATTTTCTGCATTTATGGCTATTTTATTCTCCCTCTATCGGATACAAAAATGGTCAATAATAAAAAGTTACATGTTGAATGGAAAGATTTCAGTACTTCTTCAATTACTTCATATAATTACAATAGGTTTAATAAATTATGCTTTTCAAACTAAAGCCCATAACATGCATTACAAGTGCATCTAAGGAATAGTTAAAATACATTTTTGATATCATAGCCAAACACCCCTGTGGCTTAATTTAGATATTTAGACGAAAAATTGTTTGAAAATTTAACGCCTCATTTAGATTTATAGTACTTAAAGGCTTTACTATCTACATTAATTCCTCTGTGTTAGTAAATAACGCTTTTATCATTATCTCCTGCCTGGAAACTATTATCTCAAGAGTTGCGTTTTCTTTACTTTCTGAATCCAGTTTAAACTCTTTCTTTATTTCTCTTCACACCTCAGTCATTTTGATAACAAATTCTTAGTTTTTGAACTTAACTGAAGTGCATGGATGGTGTTCTTACAATATTCTACCTTTCTTTATTCCTCTCAAGTACCTTTCTCACTTCCAATAGCCAGATTGCTGCGAAGTTGACATACAAAGTGTCTGAGCTAGTGTCCTCCTTCTGGTGTGAATACTTGTAGTCACTTGCAGTCGAATAAGCATCATATCTTGTCCTAATTAGACATCGAACAGTCTACTGAGACCTACGCACACCAGACTAAATAATTATGTTTGCACTAAGGCTACCTCCTCACAGCTCAACGTCCTGGATATTCTGGTTATTTGTCTCTTTATAACAAGAAATTTGGTTATTGTTTTGTAGCCTCCACACTATGTCTAATTGTTCATCACTTTCTGATGGAGACCTTGGACGATGGATTATGGGTTGCATCCATACACTGGGCCACTAAATGAGCCGAGAGAGTATTTACGTCCATAGGGTCTACTAAGCACTTTAGATGCGCATCCGTCTGCCTTTGATCTTTGGACAAAACCACTTCCGAAACCAACCTCCACTAAGGTCATTTTATCGTCTACCTCGTCACCTTGAGACATCGTCCACCTCGATAAGCCATATCTCCGCCAGACGGTGGTAATGATTTGCAGTAGACCATAGTTTGGAGGGGCCTTTTCACTTGTAAATAGAAGAAGTCACACCCCATTATTAATAACACTTTAATAATTCATTCTAAATCTTGCAACATCATTCAACTTCATAATATGTTTTAAAATATCCATGCTTCTCGTTAGTTTAATGGGAACAAAGTGATTGACACTTTTGATGCCAAAGAATTGTGTGTATGTCAGCTAAGTATAGAGCGATTCCTGCGATGTCATGAGAGACTTTAATGTCTTTCTCATTCATTTACATGTTCATGATAGCCAATAGGCAACCAGTAAGCTGCCGTATAGTTTGAAATTATAGTCAAAATCGTCATAAGTTGAGATATGCACTTCTGCGGGAAATCATCTTATTCGTAGCTAGTTAATATGACTTTAGTATTTTTTATTTTTATGCTAGTTCTAGTTATATTTTTCTGTTAAATTTTATAATAATTGATCAAGTGGAATTTGAATCAGATATAATTCCCTTTTGAAGCACTATCTACACATGATTTTCAATCAAAGTACGCAGTTGATATAACTCTAATAAATAAAGGTTAAAAGAATGTTAAATATTCATACAACCTTTAAAATTTATGAACAATCCTTTTTTATCTTTCAACAACCACACAAAAAGGCAAAATTTTACAGCAATTCTTTGATTTTAAAATTTTTAAAGTAATCACTGAATTCTTTTGAAACCAAAATGCTGCTTTCTTGATTTAAAGAAACATTTCTATTATTCTTAAATTTTCAATGCACTTGTAATACTTGTGTACTTGTTTGTAAATTGTTGTTTTATCTGTTTACTATGGAACATTTCGTATATTTTTAAGAAAACAATATTTTACACTTTTCTGAAAGTGGTATAACATTGTCAAAAGGAAGTAAATTGTAAATGGAGTTAAAATTATTTTATTTCACACATTTTTATACGTGAATGTAAAACTCAGAGCAAAGATTTACTTATAGAGGTATTTTTTTAAATATCCTAAAAAACAGCAGAGCATTTTGGAGATTGGTTAGAAGTGCATAAAAGTGTGTTTAATTAAAAGGAAAGATATTTTTTTTGATTTTCAGATAGGGTGAATTTGCACATAATATTGTATGCACTCTCACTATTGAATTTAATTAAATCATAAATAAACGCATTAAAGTTTTCTAGTCACATAAAAAGCTACCCCATGGAATTTTATTAATAATGCTAATATCCATTACTTTTCGAGTTAACCTAAGAGGGAAAGAAATGAAAAGTTTTCTCCCAAAACCATTTTTAAAGCAGAGAGTAAAAAAGCTTAAGCGATTTCTTTAGAGCAAGAGCTTAGTTGAAAATACTTTATCCAAACATATCTTTTCTATGCTTTAAGTCATTCGCTTACCGCCATTCGACAAAATATTTACTCTTAAACCCCAATCTCTATATTTCCACTTCTTCACAAACAAACGGTGGCGTAAAATTATGTGACAGTTGCTGTCAGAAACGTCGAGATCCGCATATAGAGCGATACATCATCTGGTTAGAAAAACATCGCCTTTTTAGGACCTGGATTTTAATTTGAAACGTGATTTTGAGTGGCTCGTGTCGGAGAAATTTTAAAAGAATTCTTGTCATATGTGCCAAAGTCACGCAGATTGTACCGTCATCAGTCATTTCATTTTTTCAATGCCGTTTTAACGAGTTATACTTTTATTATCCATTACAATTCACTTAACTGCAAAAATTTAAAGCTAAATTATTCTCAATAAAACTATTTTATTTTCTATAAGAATAAAATAAATAAAAATATTAAGTTAATTAAAATACAGGTTTTAAAACTTTTATAAGTTAATAATTATAAAAAAAAACTTATAGATTTATTCCGTGATACATGTCAACATAGTACTGCAAAGTGAAGATTTAGAATAGATAAAATTATTCGTCACGATTTTATTCGATGTTTTAGAAAAAGATAAAATTTATGTGCTAGGCCTAAAAATCACAAAATATTGACCTAAAGGACAAAATTATACTTATCTGCTGATTCTTGAAAATTTGATAGATTGGTTATAAACACTGCCATCTAACTTCACTGAAAAGGAAATATGGTTCCGAAATAACATAAAAGTTCTAGAAAACTAGATTTTATCTGTTTGAAAAAATGGACAGTAGTCAGGAATGGATTAAAGTTAATACCATTGTGCTATATATATAAATCTTTTTTTTTTCGTGTTTCATATTTTTTTACAGACTAAGTTCTAATTTCAATTTAGAGCTTTTAACAGAAAATTTAGCATGCTAACAACATAAAAATTAGGTTGGCTGGTTGAGTGTACTCCAGTCTACTATTTGCGAGGGTCTATGAGACTGTTTACAACTGTTTAAAGCCAATTTCGAATGGCTATAAACACTCATGCCAGCAGAGGGATTCGAATTTCCCAACTCGTGTATCAAAGAACAGTGCCCTATTCATTCCACCATTTGACCAAGTTAAGTGCTTTATTTCCTGGAAATATGCTTAAATTAATTATGAAATACAGTTCTACTCTCTCTCATATTTCGACACTGGGACGTAAATTACATCAGCTATAAAATTTCGAAATGAACCATTAGTTATTCAGATCGATTATCGATTCTTTCTTTTATATTCGAAAACTTTCGAAAATAAACTCAGGATTCCTGTTGGAAAAATGAAGCAAAATCTTTATGAAACATTTAACTCTTCCTATGGAACATTATTCGTATGGCTTGGATTAGTTTGGAGTTCTACAGTCAACTGTTTTGCACACGAGGGCTAATGAGACCGGGACCTACTTTCTTAAAGACGATTCCGAATGGCTACGAGCATCCATCCCAGTGTTGGGATTCAAACTGTTACCGGTATTGAAAAGAACAACTCAATACTGGTACTTGAGCAGAGCAAGGTCCTGGTAGTGATTATAAAAAGTGGCAAACTATTTAAAAATAAAAAAAAAGATTTATTTTAAATCTTAAAATAACATATTTTACGATGTCCGCCTACGTGCCGGGAAAAATGCACAAGTACCAAAAATAATCCAACAATCCTCTTATATATCCAGCAGCAGACATCGCATAAAATTTAACATATACATGCAACTTCCTCTCCCACTCAGCCAATCACAAAATTACACAGTTCGTAGCTGCCGAGTGAGAGTTGAAGTCACAATCAAACATACAGCGAGAGTCAGCTTTACAAATGGCGATTAAGAAGCCTCGGTTAACTTAAACAAAACAAAAACAAATTGCCGGGATTCACCGGAGGTTGAGAAGGTGCCGATTCGGCTGCAGCTTCAAACACGAACCCACAAACTTCGGTTCCGAAGGGCATCACCCTACCAATCGGCCCATTCTTTGTATGAAACATACCAATATTCTGTTAGCAATTAATAATATTTCAAACAAATAAATCTGAAAATAATTATATAAATACCTACAACATTTCACGAAAAATGAGAAACTTCATAACTGTAATTGCGTACAAGCAGTATCGAAAATATTTCACTGTCAATCAAAAAGAAGTTACACGAAACATTCCATCTCCAAAGAATCCAAATGCGCAAAAAAGAGCTAGAGCTCTTGAATCAGTGGTGTGGTTTTTTCCCCCTTTACATCGTATATTTTCCAAAATATTTATTGTAATACCACACAGAATCTCACTTCCGTCGTTTCTCAAAAAATCCATCACGGAATGTCACACGATAGGCGCTGTCAGAAATGTCGGGATTTTCGCACCTCACGATATATCATCTCTGCCGAAAATGGGGCCTTTTAAAACCCCAACCCCTAATTTGTTGCAGCACCATATGGTTCCGGTGAACGGATTCTGTCAAGGATGCAGGAAGAAAGTATACGGCTTTTATATCGCTCCTAAAAAGGTGGGTTTTATTGGATTCGCTTAAACTTTCTTTTTTTATGCTGTGTCTAAATATGTTTTTGTTGAAAGGTGATGATAAAGCAAAGAGTTCCTGACTAAATGAGAAGTGTCATTAATTATTCTGAAACTTTCAAAATAGGCGTAGAATAATTTGGGAAGGTTTTAATGACTTTATAAAACAAATAGCATTTTGTTGGTTTGGCATTGATTATTCAAATGAGCATTTATTTTTGCAACCTACAATGGTTTTAATCTCTATTCAGGCATCTTTATGTGCCTGATTGTAGTTTAAAATCTTGTTTCATCAAGGATATCTTTGTACCCTATTTATAAATTTATAATTTCTTTAATTTCCAGATGTAATTTAACATTTTAACTCTAATAGTATTCAATTATGTTTACTTCTTAGAATCCTGGTTCACGAAGAACCAAGATTCTATACGACTTCGTTGCACTTGGTCTTCCCGAATGTTCTGCCTAGAAAAATCTATGATACACCAGTGGAAAGCAAAAACATCTTGTTTGAAAAATTTGTGTAAAGGATTTGTATTTTCATTAACCTGTGTAAAAAATAATGTTACGTTAGCCTAGTGTTTGAGAAAGAAGAAATTAACACCCATTAATAAATACATGGACAAATAAGTTTAAAATAAATGCCTAAGAAATACAAATGTAATCAACTTATCATTTGTAGATATCGAAGACTGCTCTAGAGTCTGCTCCGGCCCTAAAAAACAATATGGCGAGGATTTATCTCAAAAGGTCTAACCCGTTAGCCGCGGATACCAATAGCGCTCACCTTCTACTCTCCTCTGGTTACAACCTTGTCCTCTAAAAAAATCAGACTGCCTCGCGGAGAAAAAACAATTGTCCACTCCAGAACGGCGGGAGGGTCAGAATCCCCAAAACCAACGGAAACTTCTATTGGTTGGGAGAAGTCCGAAGTTTCTAATTTAAACCGGTCCTGTTCTGGAATGTCTTTGACGATGACTCACGAGAAGAGGTAAAAAGAGCTGAACCGAATGTAACTTATTGTTACACCCTGTCTATCTCATGCAACTATTCAACAATGTCAGAGTATATACAACTCAAATATATACCATACTAAATGCTTCCTTTTTCAGCTTAAAAGTTGTTGGCCTGCATTTTCTTTGTCCACAAGTCATTCAGTCAATAATCCTTTTCCGAATGGAAATATTAATTCTACTAGAAAGTAGATTTAGATATATGATGTTAAATACTTTTATATTAAACTGCAGTTGATATATGTATTTAAAGTATTTTTATATAATGAATCATTATTCTATATTAGTATTTAAAACTAAATATTCCAGAAGTAAGACTATCCAAAATATTTTAAACATCAGTAGGAAAAAATATTTTTTATTATTTGTAAGCTTTATTAAAAAAAATGACAACACAAAATTCTAAATAAGATTATATTTTTATCATATTTTTAATTATTTTGTATGATTCTAGAATCTTCAAAATCTTGTGCTTTTCCCGCAAATTGGTTGAAAGCATATATTTATTCTTAAAAATTATCTCTAATTTTCTTTTACATAATATATAGGATATTTAAAAAAAGTGTGAACCACCGTGCACTTTTTAAGATGAATATATTTTAAGACATTATATATTGTGTTATATTTAAAACTATTTTATTGCAGTATTTGAAACTATTTTTTTCCTTTAATTAGGAACCTGATATAAGGTTCAGATGACCTAGAGGATCAATTTGTTTTGCTGATACTAGGTGCAAATACTCTTACGTTATTTCAGATATCTGTATTATTATTACCCTATTTAGATCTATTTTCGTTTCAGTAACTAGTTACTTCTTAACAGCAGAGAAATTATACTTTTCTCTTTCGAAGCAATACTTCTTAATGTAATATTTCTTTTTCTATTTACTACGATTCCAGAAGTACGAGTTTCCGAAATATTTAAACATCAGTAGGAACAAAACATTTTTCATTATTTTTAAGATTTATAAAAAATGACAACACAAAATTCTAAATAAAATTATATTTTTATCATATTTTTAATTATTTTTATATGACTCTAGAATCTTCCAGGTCTTGTGCTTTTCCTCAAATTGGTTGAAAACACATATTTATTTTTAAAAATTATCTCTAATTTTCTTTTACATAATATATAGGATATTTAAAAGAAGTGTGAACCACTGCGCACTTTTTAAGATGAATATATTTTAACACATTGCATATATTTAAAACTATTTTATTGCAGTATTTGAAACTTTTTTTCTTTGGTTAGGAACCTGATATAAGGTTCAGATGAGCTAGAGGATCAATTTGTTTTGCTGATACTTGGTGCAAATACTCTTACGTTATTTCAGATATCTGTATTATTATTACCCTCTATTTAGATCTATTTTGGTTTCAGTAACTAGTTACTTCTTAACAGCAGAGAAATATTATACTTTTCTCTTTCGAAGCAACACTTCTTAATGTAAGATTTCTTCCTCTATTTACTACGATTCTCCCAACTCCCGATCTTAGCTTCTCCCATTCTGCTGGAATCCGTAATCCTAAATCACGTGACAGAAAAGTGTCAGAATGAAAGCTTAACCCTCAATTTGTAACCCAAACATATGGTGGCACCAAAGAGAATTATAGACAACGTTAGTGGAAGAATTCGGGACCCATAACTCGACTTTCTCTCCCAGAAACCGCAAATAAAATACCAGAAAAAAAAGAGAGAGTTCGAGACAGTTTATGTTTCGCTGTTTGAACTTTTTTTTCTTCTTTTTCCCTCAATTTATTTTTCTCTCAGTTTGTAAAAGGATCCTTTTACCGGAAGTTAGCCTGATCTAAAACCATTGCTTACGAATTCGTGAAATCGAATTTCCGGCGATGTCGCTTTTTTTCAGGGACCGTATAAAAAATGATGAATATAAAAAATTAATAGTTGACAAATTATAAATATTATTTGAATGATTTATATATTTTTATATCAAATCATAGCAGTTCCTTTTTATAGTTTCAAAAATATTTATTAGATATTTAACCATTACATCTAAAAATCTATTAATCATTTGTTTAATACGATCGATTTAACTTTTAACTTTAAAATAGCTTGGAATTACTGCAATGGGTAAAAGTTAAAATTAGGTTTATATTAATAAACTGTCTTGACTCAGACTTAAAATTTTCTTTGAAAATTATTTATTACTAAATCGTTTTAGACGAAAGTTTTTATAAGCTTTGCCTATTTTATGAAACGAATGTGTGCCACATCAGTATAGCACTGCTTCTGAAACACAAGTTCAAAGTCTTACTCTTCGAAATCTATTCCATAGTTCTTTACAGATACAAATATACAGATAAAATCGCTTCTATAAAAAAAATATTTTTTTGTTCATTTCGAGCATACATTTTTACTTCATACTATTTCAAATTATTTAGAATGCATATTCACTTTTATTATATATTATATACATACATATGTATAATGGTTGAGAAAGGGTAAAATGCAATCGAATTACTTGAAACCCAGTTTTAAAGATTACCAATTATTCGGAAAGCTTGGAGATAATTTTTACAATATCACTTAATGAATAATGTTTATTACAATGCGTCAAACGAGAGCTCTGGGCTAGTACATTTTACACAAATAAATGATTAATAAATATTCTGGTCTTGGTAGATCTATTGAGAACTAACTACATGTAGCGACCAATCATTTAATATATGAAGCGTCATCACAGTAGACAACTCTTGAATTTTTTCATCAAAGGTTGTCGTCGCGGACAAATAACACAAACACAAAACGTAGACAATAACATTTGTCTTTAAACTTATTTTCATAATCGTAATGCCAGTAGTAACGTGCGGCCATCACTCGCAAAATTCTCCTTTTTACTACAAAAAAGTGTCGCAACAAAAATGCAACTAAATTATACTACAAAAACAAAACATAGCACACGGAGCATAAAACATAACAGTACAAAATGTAACACATTGAGTTCGAGGATAAACAACAGAACAAAATCCAAAATATTAATAAATGATTCAAACAAAGGTAAAGAAGATACTGTGGCTATCACATAAAGAAACAGAACAGAGAGAGACATATTTACAGTGTCTGTACAAAAAAATAGCAAGACCTATTTTTTCTCAAGACACTGTATGTCATACCGACATGGTTTTAAGATGGAAGAGTAAATCCACTTCAAAGCGCACCCGGTATCAGGATCATACAAGCTACCTACAGATTTGTTTTGGCGTTTTAGTGGAAATATGTCTGTAGCCTAGGTCAAAGCTTAAAAATGAAGCAAACAGTGGTCCTCCATTAAATTCTGCGTGGGACTTAGGAAATTGGAAAAGTTGGCAATTATTTATCAAGTATGCAGAAATGAAAACCTGTGAAAAACTTTTTTTTAAAGATGGTAAAGTTATTTAAAGTCGGTTGAAATGGTGGAAGACGAAGTTCGTGCAGGACATTCATCCACAAGTAGAAACGTTGACGATGTCCAACGTGTATAATGTGATTAACTCAGACCGGAAATTTAATGTTCGAATTATTACATACCACGTAAGAATTGATAAAATGACTATAAACACCATAATTGACCAACGATTTCCAGATGGGAAATATTTATGTCATTTATAATCTTCATCGTGATAATGCACTTCTTCACACTTGCTTCAAGGCAACAACTCTCTGGCTTCAAGCAGCATCCCAACGCTTTTCACCTTCTCGACAGTCCAGATTCGGGATCGTGAGTTTTTTTTCCTGTTCCGAGTTAAAACAACCCTCAGAGAACACCCCTAAGTAATTGTAATATAGTTACAAGCAGCATCGATTCATTCCTTGAGGGAGATTCTAGAAAAACACTTCCAATGCTCTTTTAAATTGAATAAAACTCGCTGGCAGAAGTGTGTATTGCCTAAAGGTCTCATATAAAAGAATATTAATTGTTTGTACTGATATCTTTATTTCCTTTTTTGAATTTGATCTCATTATTTTTTTACAAATCTTGTACAACATATGCGGTTGGTCTTGGAAGTATTAATTTTAGTGGGATCAACTACATTATGAAGAGTTTCAAAAAATTAAAAGACATTTAAGCTAAGATTGAGGCAAACGAAGATAAATGAAAAAAGTCAGTGAAATAACATATTTTGACTGGTTGTTTTAGCTGTGTATTGCTGTTACAGTAAAACAAAAATGTACATAATAAAATAACAATAACTATGTAGTCAATTAATAGGTTATTATTTTTCATCAAAAATTCATTTTTAATGAATATATGATTTATCCAAATCGGGTCTGCTACCATTTAATCAGGACAGAGAGAATTCTTCTGTATGCCTGCACACATAGACAGAGAGCGCAAGCTAGAGAGATTGTTGCGTGTAAATTATTTTATCGGAACATTCCAGTAAAATGAGCTCCTCACAGAGAATTCAAACTGCTCTGAAAATCTCTAATATTTGCAAGCTAACATTCAGCTCCATACCAAAGCAACATAAAACCATTCTGCAGTGAAGGTTCATGCCTTCGGTGCAAGGTTTCGTAATTAGGGGATTCTCGCTTCACTTACAACGCCACTCTACTGATTAAGTTTCATAACTGATATCGAAGTTCACGAGGGCATGTGAGGTACACTTAAACAGCATTTAATTAAACTACAGGACTTCATTAAGGGAGTTATTAGGGAAGATCACCCGCACCGAGTGCAATTAAGATCAGGTGCATTGGGGTTTCTGCTCTTTTGCCCTTTCCCCTTTATATATCGGATATTCGCTGACATTTCGTTCATCGACACCCCATAAACTGTAAACGATAGGGAGAAAGATTACCGACAGTGTCTGGAAAATAATGCTCCACAAGATAGACGTTACAATTTTTCCATAACATTAGTTTAACTTAACACATGGTGTTAAAATTGAAAAATAAACCCCACTTTTTGTGGTACAAATTTGGAAATACAGTCACTCTCAAGATATATTTTTCCATAAAATGCTTCCGAAATGTTCATTTCTCTGAGAGAATTTCACGTCTAATAAAGTTAAGGGCACATTCATTATACAAATAACTCCTCATATAAATTACATGATGTTTGAAAGTTTACGTTGTGCATTGGGGTTTTGGCTCTTTTGCCCTTTCCCCTTTATATATCGGATATTCGCTGACATTTCGTTCATCGATACCCCATAAACTGTAAACGATAGGGAGAAAGATTACCGACAGTGTCTGGAAAAGAATGGTCCACAAGGTAGACGTTACGATTTTTGAATAACATTAATTAACTTAACACATGGTGTTAAAATTGAAAAATAAACCCCACTTTTTGTGGTACAAATTTAGAAATACAGTCACTCTCAAGATATATTTTTCCATAAAATGTTTTCGAAATGTTCATTTCTCTGAGAGAATTTCACGTCTAATAAAGATAAGCAGACATTCATTAAATAAATAACCCCTCATATAAATTACATGATGTTTGAAAGTTTAAGTTGTGCACTCTTTTGCCCTTTCCCCTTTATATATCGGATATTAGCTGACATTTCGTTCATCGATAATAAATGTAAACGATAGGGAGAAAGATTACCGACAGTGTCTGGAAAAGAATGGTCCATAAGGTAGACGTTACGATTTTTAAATAACATTAGTTTAACTTAACACATAGTGTTAAAATTGAAAAATAAACCCCACTTTTTGTGGTACAAATGAAATACAGTCACTCTCAAGATATATTTTTCCAAAATGTTTTCGAAACGTTCATTTCTCTGAGCTAAATTCACGTCTATAATAAATTAAGGGCACATTCATTAAATAAATAACCCCTCATATAAATTACATGATGTTTGAAAGTTTAAGTTATGTCCCTAATTACATCGGAATGGATTGTATAATTTAAAATTCACAGTTTTATAATTATATTGAAATTAATACAAAAGGAAAGAAATTTCAACCCAATTAAGAAGAATAACACTCTTGAGTGTGTCATGTTGGGTATTGATCATTGATTACTGGTAATAAAATAATCATCTACTTCACGTATAAAGTAATATATCAAAGTTCGTTAACCCTTAATTTGGCTAAGTCCGCTACACCGGACATGTATATTTATAACTACTCTATAACATAATTTTCAGTGTTCGCCACAGCGGACATTAATTATCTCAAAAATGGAAAATGATATATTTTTTTTTGTTTATTTTACAGAGATATTAATGTCTATACAGACATGGGAAAATAACAGAAATCAAATTTAAAAAACATTTGAAAAAACATCTGGTCAAATTAAGGTTTAAAATAAAAAATTTTCCCAAA
The DNA here is from genome assembly GCA_032207245.1 of Pardosa pseudoannulata. NCBI lineage: Eukaryota > Metazoa > Arthropoda > Arachnida > Araneae > Lycosidae > Pardosa > Pardosa pseudoannulata. Next base: position 101,176,186 of record CM063505.1, on the reverse strand, counting down.
AGCCACCAATATTTATAAACGACTAGATTTTACGAAATTTGTTAAGTTTTGTTGAACATTGAAACAGGAAGCATTAAATGATAAGAGTAAAATAACATCTTTGATTTGAAAACTTCTCCCAAAGACCTTACAGGTATATTATATTCCATAAGCAGGATTAAAGAGATGACTATAATTTGCACTGAATGAAATAACATTGAATAAAGTTCATTTCTTTTTTACATATAAATTACTTTAAATTAAACAGCAATACTTTAAATACACCCATTTCATCATGTTAGACAAATCGAAAGGAAATCCTATCGTTTAATATTGTGGAAACAAACTAATTCTAGAAAACACTTTAAAGAGAAAATAAAATTTAGAAACAAATATGTAATACATTCATTTCGTAGTCAGGTGCAGCCTATGATTCACCAATGGTAGTGGACTGCCTGTGGAAAGAAGAATCAAGTAAATAGTCCCACCCAAAAGGTAGTATAAGTAAACGAAACACGTGTACCAATTAAGCGTAGGACTGAAAAGCATCTATTACTTTTATGAGCTCTTTCTCTCTGTATGCCAAGCATATTGGTTTTTCTTTCCAAGACAGAGATATGAGATCTGCAGGGATTTCAAAATGAAGCTACATGGGGTGAGAATCCGTAATAAAGATCTCCCTCCGCGGTGGCAATAAATACCGCCCGGGGTTCTCTCTAGTAAACGAATGGAAACCACACGGATTGTTGAATCGCATCTTGTAGTTTCTCTCAACCATAAATAAGATAAATGTAGGCGTTGTTTCAAAGTCATTAGACAGCGGTCTGAAAATCATTTTTCGGGTGTAAACTGAAGAAAAACAAATCTATGGACAGAGAGTATCTAAACATAAGTTAACTATCTATAGAAAACGATCATAAATAATAACGTACTCATACTTTAATGAGCAAATGTTAGCACCCATTAAAGGTTTTAAAAGAACATGGTATTCTAAATCTAGTCAAAATAGGGAATTTATTTTATTGATTGAAATTATTTTTCTAGCATCTCTACTCTTGTATTTTACTCTTGGCAAGATTACGTTTTTTGATGTCTATAGATGTTGGGGCAAAATATCACTTTACAAAGTTATGTATAAATGTAAAACATATATTAGAACAGTCAAACAGATTTCACCCTTTTCAAGTAATAAAATGTTTCATTCAGTTTTGAAGTTGTGTTAGGTATATAAAAATATATATAAAACAGTAAATTTTTAGCCTAATGCTAGTTCATTATATAAGGCGTTGCAAGGCATAAATTTAGCTGTAATAAAGGATATAAAAATATACCTTTTAAGATCAACAAAAATATCATTTATAAAATGTTTGTGCTGGGTAATCGCATCAGCTTCTTTACTCTGTATAGTTCCGCTCTAGAGTGTGTCTTTCTCCTATTACGTTATCGTTAATTAGTTCTAACTTTTTTAGTTATAACCCCCTTAATTCTTAACAACCATTTTTAAACCTGACATACATACATACATATATATATATATATATATATATATATATATATATATATATATATATATATATATATATATATATATATATATATATATATATATATATATATATATATATATAATTACAGCAATCCTCATGGCAGGCGGTAGCAACCCCATATCTCCCTATTAGCTACGCCACTGCTATGTGTTCCTTACCACCTATTTGGACGACTATTAGAACTAAAAAGAAAAAAAAAGTCACCATTGTTTAAACGACATAAGGAAACTATCTCGCACTCTTTTTTCTGAAGAAATGTAAAAACAACACAACTTAAAGTTAAAAAAAACTTACTGAATCGCATCATGGGTGAGCAATAAAATATTAAAGCGTAACCGTTTCCCAAATTCAATACGTCAAACAATAATATAAGATAATAAAATGAATCTAAAGTCTAAAGTCTGATTTCTATATTAATTAATTATTAATTTGCTAATCTCTTGGGCATTGAACTAATTTGGCTGAAATACAAAAACGTGCACAAAAATTAAGAATAGTTATAAGGAAATTTAATTTGAAAAAAAAATATTATATATATATATATATATATATATATATATATATATATATATATATATATATTGTGTGGGGGGTGTATAATAAAAATAAAATAACTACAGAAGTTATTAAAAAATTCATCTTTTTTTTTTCTTTCTTTGTCAATTTATCGATGATTACAGCACGTATGTTAACTACAATATTTCCATGAGTTTTGAACAAAAACCAAACAGGAATTATCTGTTGTCTTTCTCAAATAGGTTTTCAGTCTTTATGATACTAAACATTTAGCTTAAGATCTACGGAGAAAGCAGGAGGGGGGGGGAACAGGTCTTCCCTGGTGTGTGTTGTGTTTGTATTTAGTTATAAATTTCAAAATCTTGATACATTATCCTTGAATCACCTAAATAGATATTCAGCAACACAATAAAAAATAGAAGCTGAACGAATAATTAAATTGCTAAAAGATTTCTTGCCTGTAGGGGATCTTCTCAACTTGTATAGTTAAAATTCATTTATCCACTAGAAAGTGAGTTTTCTTACCTGAAAAGAATGAAAGCCACTTGTGTATAATCGATAAAAAATTAATTATAATAACAAAGCATTAAGTATCAAATATGTTAATGGGATAAGCACACACTGACAGAATAAAAAGCAATTTTGTTATGCAAATATTTTCTTAAACAAATTAAGCGTGTTAAGAAGGTGTCGTACTATTTTTTTCCTCCTTTTGAAGTCTTGTCGAATTTGTTTTAAGGGAAAAAATATTACTAGCTGTTCAAGATAACTATGGAAAGTATTTTACAGTTTGGGTTTAAAAAAAAGAGAAATTTAAATGTAACACGTTATCTAGGTCTTTCATCTAAAAACTGGATATCTCTTAGAAAAAATTTAAATCTTAATTTAAGAATAAATGCTATAGCTGAGCAAATTTCACAATAGTTTCTGACTTAAATATAATTTAAGTAGAAAAGGTAGCTATCTAATCTGAAAAAAATTTCATTATAATATCCAATGTTGGATACATGTAAAGTTCTTGACTGTTTACAATAGACTATTTTCTAGGTAACTAATAACCATATATCTTAATAAAACCATTTAGTTTAGTTATTTGAAACATTACAATAAACATACACACACACACGCATATATATATATATATATATATATATATATATATATATATATATATATATATATATATATATATATATATATATATATATATATATATAATGCATATACCAAGTAAATAATACACATATTCACTTACTTATAAAATAAATTTTGAAAATATAAAACAATTTTTATATACAAAAGAAGCTAAGTATCTTATTCATTATATAGAAAAATAACTTTTTTTATTATAAAGTTCATTGTGTTTAAAAATTATTTTTATGAAATTTCTTATTTTTCTAAATGCTTCTAGAAACTAAACTTGTAATAGATTCTTACAAAATGTTTACCAAACACTCCTAATAGGTCTTAATATAATTCCGGGTATTCGTTTTAAATTTTGAATTTATCAAAGTTAATAAAACTAAATATAAATTTAAAAATTTGCTAACTTTTTTATGAAATTATCAGTGTCTGAATAAAAAATAGTCCCCTAAAAAACTATTTAGTTTATTAGCAAAATAATAACCTAAATTGTTAAAATAATATTTATGTATTAATAAGGAAAACTAGAAAAAAATTTAATTTAATATGCTATGAACATTTTAAGAATTAACAAAATATTTTGTAGGTTCATTTTGAATATATATATATATATATATATATATATATATATATATATATATATATATATATATATATATATATAATATATATATATATATATATATATATATACATACATACATACATACATACATACATAATATATATGCATATATATATATATATACATATATATATATATATATATATATATATATATATATATATATATATAATGCATATACCAAGTAAATAATACACATATTCACTTACTTATCAAATAAATTTTGAAAATATAAAACAATTTTTATATACAAAAGAAGCTAAGTATCTTATTCATTATATGAGCCTCAATTACATCAAGATGAGTAATATATTTTGTTTTATAAGATGAAGGCAGTTTTTTTTTAAGTTCTAATTTCTCATCTAATTTTAAAATTTCAGATTCCTTTAAGTTTAGGTTTACAATAAATAAATAAATAAATAAATAAATAAATAAATATTTTTTTTCGATTTAAAAATTAAATTTGCACTATATATAATTCAAAAGTTTTAAGTTATTTTACTGATCAGCAAATTTCATTATTTTCCATCTGGTGTATATTTTCAATGTTAGATTAAAAACATACAGCCGGAAATTACTGGAAAATTTTTTTAATCAAGAGTGTTTATTACAGAACTTTTATTGAAATTCATTCTAAAAAAAGTAAACTTTTTATTTCATGAAGAATAAAAAGAGGACTGTTTTTTTTTATTAATATTTATATTGTTCCCACAATAGGTAAATATAATGGCTGTTCTTTACTAGAGTTTGTTTCATATACTATACAACTATAGTTAAGATTTATAAAAATTATTATTAAAAAAACATATATATATATATATATATATGTTACACAGTTATAAGCATATTTTATCAATATACACAATAATATTAAGCATAATTATACATCATTTAAAAACATTTCAAATAAAATGTTACATTTATGAACGAAAGTAATCCAATGTTTTTATTTTGGCATATTAATAGATCATTAATATGAAATATTAGTAAATATTTGTATGTATATTGTAAACCATTAGAAATTTATCTGAAGAAAGTTAATGTTTTAATCATAAATTACAAATTTTCACGAGTTTTGTAATATAAAACAAGGGACAACATATGTAAATTTACGTAACAAATTGATATTAAATATATTGTTCATTAAAATGCAGATAACACATTACATATTTATAAAAGACACAGGTGGATGTTTTCGTGCCTATTTTAATCACCTATTTTAATATTTATAAATTAGTTTCAACAAATTACATAAAATGCATTTGTGTTGAATGAAATGTAAAATAATTTTTCGAGCAATATTTATATTTTGATTTTTGTTATTATACTATTTATTCTTTAAGGCAATTCACAGTAATAGTTTTAGTACGGGCGAAAATTAGATTGTCTCTTAATCTAATAATTATGTAAGCTGAACACGTAAATTGCACTTAGACAATTCCTTTATGACCATTAATATCAAATTACGATTAAATCTCAGTAGAGTAAGAAAAAAAAAAAACCTTTTTTTTTCATCTTGATACTTTTAGATTTTTTTCCCAAGACAGAGCGCATGCGTATCAATTGCATTAATAAGGTAGGGAAAATGATAAAAATGCTACCCAGCAATAAAAGATATTCTCCAAAATTCCCGGAGAAAATGGGAATGAAATAGAGCAGAGCGTACTGGACTCCTGCCAGTAAAGGGGAATTCCCCGGCAATTATTTGGAAGAAACCCAAGCAATAGATATAGTACTTCCCATTCTTAATCTATAGTGAATAATTCCGGTCTTTTATTCGGAAGAAAGTATCCGGAAAGGAAAACGGAATTCGAATTTCAAATACGACTCAATCTATCTCTCGTATGAGGAGGTAAGAAATGAAAAGATCCAGGCCAGGTGATACATAGGATGCGCTTTCGCTATCTACATGCAAAAGTAATAAAACTGGAAAAAAAAATTTCTTTGAGAAAAAAAGTAAATAGAAATGTTTGATCATTCATTCATATATTGGTGTCAGTAATATATTTAGAAATTTTACATGGAGTTTTTCTCTCCTTTAAACTCATATCTCAAAATTAATACATCTTATATATATATATACACACACACATATATATATATATAATATAATATATACACACACACACATATATATACACACACATATATATATACACAAACACACACACACATATATATACACACATATATATATACACACATATATATACACATACACACATATATACACACACATATATATATACACACATATATATAAACACACACACACATATATATATATACACACACACACATATATATACACACACATATATATACACAAACACACACACATATACACAAACACACACACATATATATACACACATATATATACACACACATATATACACACACGCATATATATATATATATATATATATATATATATATATATAGATATACACACACACACACACACACACATATATATATATATATACACATATATATACATATATATATATATATTAATCCTGATGAGAAGCGGTTATAATCTTTATATCCTCCCTTTACTTCGACCCTGCAATTTGTCCATTTGAACGCGAATTGGCACTATAAAGAAAAAAAAAATCACTATCGTTTAAAAGAGATCTGTCAACTAGCCACTCTCTGTTCTCTGAACAAATCCCCTTTATAATAGCAATAGCCTAAGTTATCTCTCCGTCTGACCTTAAATTTATGAAGCGGTTGGACCTGAAATGGATAGAGGCATCCATATTGGATTTTTGATGAGTTATGGTTAGCAAAATTCAAAGCGAATAGAGTTTATCTTCGAAACTATCGATCCGAATCTAAAATAAATTGGTATAAATAGGCTTCGTATCACAGCTAAAAACACTGTCGTCTTAAAACGTTCGAAATCCACCCCTTCTCCCTTTTTCGAACCTTTAATGCCATTATTTCAAACCCTATTTTCCCTGGTTAAGAGCAGGCGATTAAATTTCTACCAAAAAGTATTATGTACATATTCTCAATGTGAAGTTAAATTAACTTTTCTTTGTCGAAGGCTCATATTCACTTATTGCTTTTCGAGATGCCAGTTGATTCCATCAATCTCAGATGAAAAGAATCAACTTATCAAAAACCTCTTATTTGGATTGATGATCGAATCTCTTAGTTATCACATAAAGTGGATTTTTTAAACCTTGTTATTAGGTTGTTTTAAACCTTGTTAACCTATTTATAACCTTGTTATTATACCTAGTTAAGGACGTCGTATATTTTATATTATAAAAAATAATCAGTGCTTTACATAGAAATAAAAGTTTTCGCCACAAACATATTAATATCACAATTATAAGATACAAGGATATTTCAAAACAAAAACACATATTTTTCTAAAATTTCTTGGAGAAAATTGAGATATTATTAAAGGAAAAATAATTTTAAAAGTTCCCGACTTTTCTTTATACGTCAAAAACTATGATGAGTAAAATTGATATATTAATACTATAAATGGTTAGAAATCTGTATAATTTAGCTGTCAGTCTCATAAAATAAATTACACAGTACCTAAAGAAAACGATACTAATTCGAAATAAACCAATTACATAAAGTGCCTTTTGTACACTAGGAAAAATCAAAGGTATCCGTCTTCCAGTTAGTCAGGCCTATTTCGGTGACAACGCTCTTAACTTAAGCCCAACATAATTAAATCTCTATTCCAAGTCTTCTGCTTCGGTTATTCTTTTAGCCTTATGCTCCAGTGACCAAACGAGAGCAATCCCCCAGGTGAAAGACTGTCTTGAAGAGGGAAGAATAAATAGAGAATTAATTCTAATTGATCCTAGTTCAGTAAGGCTAGAGCAGATTTCTTGTCATAAATGTTTGCTTGAACAGGAAAATTGGCTAAATTAAATGTAAGGAATAAAGATGGTACTGACAGCTGCAGTGTAATTGCTCTGGTGCCTTACGACGATGTGTGATGAAATGGGAGAGCTGAAATCTTTTCTAAATATAACTGTAAGCGTCAAACGAGATGGATTATTAACAGCCTAGGCTTTGAAGCAGTAGTTTGTTCAATCAGAGAATAACATCGCCGTTACAGTCTTCAGGGAAAACTTTTTAATTTTGTTAAGAGTAGTTCTCGGATTGCTAAACTGTTCTTTTCGAGATAGAATTTATAATTTAAAGATCTCGAGAGGCGTAAAATGATGAATACAGCCTGAAATTCTCAAACTGTAAAGAAATAATCAACTTGGTGTAAACACATCAAAGCATTTTCAATATCATTAAAATATAATTTTCTTAAACTAAACAGCGTAATTAAATGATTCTTTAAGTGTAAACTCATTTAATTCATTAAAAGATACTAGAATGGAATACTAATGGCATATAATGAGCATGTATTTAGTTACAAAAACATGTAGGTTTCGGAATACATATTTTATATCCATAAGCATGTATATGCATGCTGTACAGTATATCCTGAAATATAACAGTAAAATATAGTAATTCAATTCATAATAGAAATTTGTAATATTTGGTCCAAATGTGTGCTAATTTCGTGGTAATCCAAATGTACCTCTCACAGCTAGCCACTTGGTGAAAAAGCTAAGGTAAAATCATTTGAATGTAATAACGAATAAAGTAGGACAAAGCATAAAATTATGAGAATAAAATTAATTGCTGGTTAACAGTTTTTTCGACAGTATCTAAGCATGTGAATTTATTTTACAAAAATACCTCACAAGTACGTTGCTATCTAGAGACTTCATCTGATTCTGTTAGCATTTACTGCTGTAAAAGTTATTCCAATTACCACGATAGCCACATGCAGACAATATTCTTGAAAATTTTTCATATAATATATAATATTGTCTTTTTCATACTATCGGTCACCATCGGTCTGAGATAACTGATCTTGGCATAAAACTAGACTATGGATATCAGTTAAAGTAGAAATGAAAGGACTCACGATCAATCTACAAAAATCTAGACTATACTTTACCTAGAAGTTAGAAATCTATAGTTAACAGTATATAAAATTAATTTTTCTTCATCCTTGACTTGTACAGAACCTCAAGAAAAACCAATGAATATTTCTAATAGCTGAATGTGAAAATATTTTTAGTTACAGTAGTCATGTAGCCACTTTCTTATTTGTCCCAACTATCTATTTTAGATAGCAAAATTTGTCCTAGAGTGTCCAGTGTATTGGCATCTGAGTTTTTGGAATTTTGAAGGCCTCATATCCCCAGTATCGAACAATAGAGGTAGTGCACTTTACGTTTACTATTGTGAATTGAGTGAACGAAGCATAATTAAAAAATACTTGAAAATAATTCCACAAGTTTTATTCTTGAAGATTAGTATTGTACATTTATGTTGATTTTACACTTTAAGATGAACTTAGTAGAACAGATGTTTCGTTCTGTTTGACATTCAAACTAATACTTTCACTACTGAACATAGTTGTATAAGTATCTTTCTCAGAGCTGATTACACTTTTAGTGATTTTATTATAATATGTCTTTTAATAAATTCGGAGACGTTAAAAAATAGATTCCATCAGATTTAAAACATTAGTCTACAGGATATTTATAATATTTAACTATTTACTCTATATAATAAAATGTGCAAGATCGATGTAATTAGTTTTGTTTTAAATTTCCTTTCACAATGATTTTTTTAGAACATTGCTTATTTCAAAATAATAAATACTTATTTATATAAAATAAATTAATATAATATCCTCTATTTGACAATTGAACAGGGTGTTGAGGTCAATTTTGTATTATTTAATCATACACACTTGTTGTAGAGCTGTCACTAAATACTTAGCAGAGGTAATGTGCTTACTTTATAATGAGAAAAATTAGAGATTTCATCCCGTGAAAAACAAGGTATAAAAAAGAATAAAACAAATGTGGAACGATTTCAATTAATCATTAAATGTATCTGAAAGAAAGAAATATAATATATTAGTTTCTTAGGAGGTGTAGGTAATCGTACCTGCCTCAGCTGAAGTTTTTTCTGAACGGTCTTGGCATTTCCTTTATGTTCAATCCCTTCCTTAAAACATGCCTGATGTGACTCGGTGCGTTCTAATACTATGCATGCAGAAAAAAGACTGGCGTGTTTTTAATAAAAAAATAATTTATTCGAATATAACAAAAATTGAGACATAACGGCTTCCAAAAGAAAACCATATCTCGAAAAATTACATATATTGCCTCAGTTAAGACACAAAAAAGGCATTTTTACAGAGAATATATTTACAGGGAGTGAGTTTCTTGCACAATAATTTTCATTTGGTATTTCTAACACATGCTCACTTGAGGAAAGCGTGACAACTTGAAACCTCAAGAGTGCCTACCCTTGTGAGTAAGAGATTCGTGATATCTTGTTGGTTAATTCTATCTATTAATTCTGTCAACCCCAGGTAGTTTATTTTTCTCTTGATTCTGAACTGCTAACAGATTCTACTACATCAGATAATTTCCACAATTTTGACTATTTTTGAGAGGGTTATTTTTCATTTTATTCAATGGCACCTCCCACATACCAATTTCTTACAGAGAACCGTTTATCCGCATTGTCTCTGCTCATAGAGCGAGATATTTCAAGCGTCTGCAGCAAATATAAAGAGACACAGTTATATATTTATTAGTAAAGATATCTATTTTTTGTGTATTATATTTTAGTTTAAAAATTTTCAAATTCCGCTTCACAAATATATTTCAATGTTTACTTTTCAAGTTCATAGTTTTATGTCTTTAGAACAGTATACTGATGAACATAAATATAAAGATTTCAGTTGTTTAAATTAACTCTAAAAACAATATAATACTCTAGTGAAAAAGAAATTTAACTCGATGAATAACATTTTACTTGTGCCAAAGCAGCATATTTTGGCTCTCTGACATAATACAGACTCTTTCAGTAAAAACAGTTTATTAATGAAAATTTTCAATGTCTCAGAAATTTGTTAGCTTATATAGCATCCTTAAATAACCAACGAAGCTTTATGTAATATTCTCTCGCTATTCAAAACTTCAGCGGCGACTGTATTAGATTTTACTTAATTATGAGAGAATTATTCAGTGAAGACCTTGATATGCTAATTAAGTGAAATATCAATATTAGATACGCACACTGACTTCGTTTTGAATTGTTGCCAGTATTCTAAACAATATTTGCAGAAAGAAAGCGTATGAATAAATGCTGATATAAATATTATGGTGTTGTTTCGACTTCGGTATTATGTTTGCTCGGTAAAGCAAACGGTCTGTTTTATAAATGTATTTCATTACAGTCTCTTGGATAAATATATTCTCCAATTTTATTGAGAGAGAAAAAAAGGCGAAATAAAAAGACATTTCTACCAGTTGAATAAGAAGTACATCCTATTGATCCATCAAATATTAATTACGAAGAATGAAAAAAGAAATATAGTTGAAAACCATTCAATATATAAAGCATTCTGATAAACAATGGTAATGATACTCTTTTTTTTTTCATATATCTGTCCCTCTTACAAACAACAAATTTGATAACTCGTATTTAGTTGTTACTTTTTATATCGTTTTGAAACAAATTGTTAGCTATTTTAATTGTAGATTTTTTTAAAAATTTAGATCAAATCTATAACTGAAAATAAAGATTTCGGCATTAATTACTTGCTTATAAGAATTTTTCAAATCTAAAAAAATATTTCATTCATCGCAGTCAAATTTTTATGTAACATGTACATAAAAAAATGAAAATCAAATCATAAAGTATTGCAGAAACAATAAATTTTTCTGGAAATTTTGCTATATTTAATTTAATTCCCTATTTTAAATCGTTCACTTTCTCTCTCACATACAATTAGAAATGGCCCTTATTTTTTAACCCCTTTCGGTAAAATGACGAGTCTAGCTCGTCATTGGTTTTGCATTCCATACCGCAAAATGACGAGCTACACTCGTCATGCGACTAAAGTTACTGATAAATATGATAATTAATTTAGTTTAAAATTTCTAGTGTACTGAATTTAGCAACACTTTTGTTACTTGTGGCAATCCCAGGTCACTATTACATATTGTTTATTTAAAGTTCCTTGGTACAAGTCACTGCCAAATTGATGAGTCAGAATAAAAGAAAACCTACTAAGAAATGCCGTGTGTGTTACAAGAATCAAATTAGAAGTGAGACTCCCTGGCGATGTAAACAATTCAGAATTCCTTTGCATTTTGTTTTGAAAAGTACCACTAGCTTGAAGACTATTATCTTAATTTTACCGTTTCTAATACTGAATTAAGGATTTGAATTAAGAATATGTAAGAATTGTAAAATAAAACAAGTTTTTTAAATAAAAAATAAATGATTACTTCACGCACAGTTTTTCATTATTAAATCGTATCGGAAGAGGTTAATGTTTAAATATCAGTTCGTTCAACTACCACTTTTTTATTTCAAGAAACAAATAAAGACCTTATTTCGCCAAATCAGGTTGGATTACTCTCCCTGTTTTTACGTATAATACAAGATACCATAAATTGGTATTCATCTCTTGAGTATCTATCTATATGAACGTCATTTGAAATAGAGTTTTTTTTAAGCTAAGTCGAGGGCTTGTCTTTAGAAATTCCAGTATTAGGATTGCACATTTGGTAAAGAGAAGAATAATCTTTATATCCCAATAGTGAGAAAAAAAACAAGAGGGAGTAAAATATATTGTTGGTGGGGGAAGTCCCAAAACTATAAAACTGAAGACCAAATGACTGCAGATCTTAATTACAAGCCTTAGTATCATTTATGAGAATTAGAAAATTCAACAAAAACCAGTGACAACTTTGAGACTTCGTAAACTGTTGAAACTAATGTGAATGAAAATAGATGTCTACAATAATTTCCGTAACACAGTTAGTTGATTCATTGAACCCCTAAAGTTTTAAGATCTAACAAATTTTCTGCCCTAACGTCTATATACTGGTGATTTTCGAGCAGATTAAGAACGACTCTCGTAAAATTTCGTGTTTTTTTTTTTAAACGGTTACAGGACTTTTTTTTATTCTTCCTTTAGTACAACGAAAAATACGAGATGGGCTCTCAGAGTTAATCTAAAATTTGAATTCCACTTTGTACAATAAATTGAACAGATAAAACGTGGAATGAGAACAAAAATCCGGGAGTAATTGTTTGTTGACGGATTTTGAATTGTATAAAATGCTGGACATAATGTTCAGAGGGTTACGAGGTATATTTGGTCCAATCAATTATTGTTCACAACAGGAGAGATTATCTATACATGAGTATGTTTGAGATTGCCTTAAGTTAGTTGTTAAACACGATATTTTTTTTAAGATTGCGTTGTTCTTTCTATGGAGAAAACATTGTTTTCTTCAGATCATAACATCTCCTTGAATTTTTGCCTGAATATACACTTGGAAACTGAGAATTGAATAAATAGTGAATACTTATATGCAGTTTTGGCATCAACAGTTACCGTTTCTGAACAAAAACTGTGTGAAAAGCATGGAAGCGGACTAAAAGAACTACAGAGTTACAAACTAGCACTAAACCAAATCTTCGAAATAATCTTCTTCAAGTACTAACAAATAATTCTTTCAACAAGTTATTTGAAATAACACACATTTCGAGACGACTTTCGAATGGAACTTCCGTGGTAACAGAAGAATTAATTTACAACTCCATCCGTCGATTTCTGCCTTGGTTTATCTAATTAACTTCCCCACCTAAACATCAAAACGTTGGTGAAGTATGAACAGGGATCGAAGCTAATGCAATTTATAATAGGTGACATTTTTATTCTATTCGAACTGAGTAGTAACATTTGATCCGTAACTATTCTCACAAGAAAAAATTTAATGGTTTATTTTTGAAGTGGATTAATTGGATATGACAAAACAATGGTACTCTTTAAAGCAATTTTTCAACTAACATATATTCTTCCAAATTTGTCATTTTATGTCAATTTATACACACCAAAAATAAAAAATAACAAAAATATTCATAAATGTGTATTGTATTATATATATAATGTACAGAAAAAAGTTTTAATCGATTACGGGTATTTTTTATCAAAGTCAACTAAAATAACAGACATCCGTTTATAAATGTATGTTATTTTTTTCCTCCTTAAATCTTATTTATATCGATAATGTTGGCGATTTGGTGGAATTATTGGATGATATTTTAGGTCACTTTACATAATTTTTCTAAAGGAGGTTAGCCTGACAATTACATTTTTAGACTCAATAAAATGTTTAATTTACTAGAATTATAACTGAGATTAAATTAAAACTTTTTTTGGTGTCTATGTTAATTAATAGAAATGATTCATTCTCTTTAATGGCTCCTTAAATCTTATTTATATCGCTAATGTTGGAGATTTGGTGGAATTATTGGATGATATTTTAGGTCACTTTACAAAATTTTTCTAAAGGAGGTTAGCCTGAAAATTACATTTTAGACTCAATAAAATGTTTCCTTTACTAGAATTATAACTGAGATTAAATTAAAACTTTTTTTGGTGTGTATGTTAATTAATAGAAATGATTCATTCTTTTGAATGGCTTAGGAATCTTTAATCTACACGCTGGCGATTATATTTCACTAATCAATAAATTGGATAGAAAATCTTTGACCAGAAAATGTAAATACTTGAAACCGACGTATATAAAATACACTAACATTAAAATACTTTTTTTGCGTACATCTGAAAATTTTATCGCTTGGGCTCTGCTTTTTAGCAGTTATGATATGTGTCCTATTCTTCCAACAACAACGAGCATTTATGTGTACAATGAGAGTTGATATATTAATACGTTGGAAGTGAAGGGCACTAGGTCACATATTTGAAATTTTGCAGGGAAGAGTAACAAAGATATTTTACCAATTAGTTTTATATATGTCTTTGAGGTTATAGGAAAGACAGCGCATTAAACATATGAAAATAGTAGAAATAAGAAGTATTTATTTAATTTTATTTAAACATTTTATGTCCAAATGGAGGTCTTTACTTCAAACACATGTTCGTTCATAGTGCCTTTTCCAACCCACTAAATCTCTTCAACTTTAGAAAATGGAGGTAGTGATTTTATCACATAATAGAGGAGTATATAAACTAAAACTTAACTCCTCGGCGTAACAGCCTATAAGGTGCCAGGACCTACGGTGGCAATATCCGTTTCCGAAACCAAGGGCCCTGGGGTGCGAAGCATATGTTCCGGTTAGGTGGCCAGACTTATGCGGAGCTTTAAGTGTTTAGTTCCAAAGCATGCTTGGTCTTCAATTTATCTACCCACTGAAGGATGAAAGGCTAAGTCAACCTTTCCCAGCCCTGGGTTCGAACTTCGGACTTCAGTCGTATGAGCGCGAAGCACTATCCCAGAGCGACTGGGTCTCAGAGGAGAACATATTATACACAAATATGCAAAATATTCAATTTTTAAAAACTGGATATAGTGCACTTTACTTCCGGTATACAGATATAGTCAGCTGATTCGAATGTCTATCCAGAATTAATGTGCAAGAGAAAAAGATTGGGTGATTACAACAATCATTATACTAAAAATAGCCTATTATTGTTAAATTGTACATGAAGTGGATTTCAGTCCCACTTTATTTTATAATAAGAAATAATTTTTATTTTTTTTAATAATTTTTTTTTAATTTCAGTGTAAAATATTAACGAATTATAAATTTATTTAGTTGTAGTTCTTTCAAAATG
>CM063505.1:101150648-101155648 GCA_032207245.1 Pardosa pseudoannulata | reverse complement strand
GCAAGAGGTTAAAAAAAGGCCGTTACGATGATTTCATTCTTTCACAGTTTATAATGTTTGGTACCAAGTATCGGAAATAAAAACAGATTTCTCTAGTTTGTATTAAGTGAATTTTAACAAATATATAAAAGTAAGCAAACAAAGGGAACAGTAGTTCAGTGTATCAGTTATAGAGTATGCTGAATATGTACTCCAAAAATATTAAATTTATTTAAAAATGCATAGGATAAATAATCTTATCTAAACTAGTTTACAGTTAGCTTTCAAATGATTACTATGAATTAATATTTTTAAAGCAATTTCAATTTGAATTCTTCTGGAGGGGTAAGGAAGTGTCTCAGTTCCTCGCTGATAACCTGTTAGACTCCATACCTTACAGATGTTCAACATTGCAGTTCGTCAGGGTAGATCAAACCCTCTATTAAATTGGACTTCAAGAAAGTACTCAATTTTATTTGTTTTAATTAATTAAAAAATTTGATTATTTTTCGTTTTATATAAAAAATGTGACTAAAATGTACACTTTTACTTTAAAACGTGTGTGACTTAATTTGCAATAGTACACAATGTTTGTGTACTATTGTATTTATCTACATCAGCTATTGAAATTTAATTTATCCTACAAATTTTTGTGAAAAATACATTATTAAAGTAACCTTTAGAATTTTTAGTCTTTTATTTGACTTTATTTTCTTTAGAAGTTTCAGAAAGGTATCCAACATTAAAATAAACTAATTTATAATTAGTAAAACTTTTGTAATGCTTTTTAACTGCGATCAAGTAATGTGTTTATGAAATATCTATTGTTTTCAGCCTACTTAACGACAGTCATCTCTAACAGCACAATGATTACAATGAACATTCATCGATAATCTTATGACATCATGTCCAGTGAAGTTCGTTTATTCATAAGAAAAATTATAAAAATTGTAAACCCTTATCCTCCGCTAGCAGTAATTTGTCGCATTTTTGATATTCTGCACCAGGGCGTAGCTAGGTCCTGTAGCGTCCGTAACAACAACAAAAAAAAAAAACTGCTCTGCGCCCCTGACTTCCAAATAGAGGGAGAAAATATGTAAACATGTTTTTTTATATCATATATTCAGAATTAACTCAAAATATTTTGTTAATTCTTAAAATGTACCTAATATATTAATTTTTAATTTTTTACCTTATTATAAAGATATTTTTGAACATTTGAGATATTATTTTGCTGGTAAACTACACAGTTTTTTTGATTGGAATATTTTTTATTTGAACGTTGAATTTTCATAAAAAATTGGCAATTTTCTAAATTTAATTTTAGTTTTAACAACTTTAATAAATCTAAAATTTAAAGCGAATACCCAGATTTATATTAAAGCATATTAATGGTGTTTGGTAAACATTTTGTAAGAATCTATAACAAGTTTAGTCTCTAGAAGCATTTTTAAAAATAAGAAAATTCATAAAAAAGTAATTTTTAAACACATTGGATTTTATAATTAAAAACATTATTTTTCATATTTTTCTTATTTCTACACGGGGTGAATCGTTCTCTTTCGGACCCCATTTTCGTCATGGTTAAGCGTCCGTAACACTGATGCGCCCGTGGCAAATGCCACCTTTGCCACGCCCTAGTTACGGCTCTGCTCTGCACACGGAGCAAAGAAAGTCCTGTGAAAATACCTCATTTCAATCAATGAATAAATGCCTAGCATTCACGTCCCATTGCACGCCCGAAGAACATCTAGAATGTAACATGGACTTGAAACGGGCATTGTTGACCTTGTAAATTCAGTGTAACATGTGGCTCTCAGAATAATAACATAACGCATATTCCAGTGGAGAAGTGTATGATATACAGAATACCTGGTTGACTTCTTGAATGATGAGACAATTTAAATATTCAATGGAACCTATGACTTGTTAAGGTATAACATTTATATGTCGTAGAAAAATAAATGTAAAACTCACATAAAAATGAAAATATATATTAAATTTGGCTCCAAAGGCACTATTTCACTTTAATCAATTAACTTGTTCGAAAAAAATTAACCATTGGCTAGTCCTTTATAATCAATAATATTGATGTTGCCCTTATTATAGAATTTGTTACAACAATAAATCAATGTAATTTAAGGTATTTTAGTACCATCGTTAAAATTTATACCACAAATGCTGTTACAAGTTCAACTTTTAATCACTTGAGCATCATACATTATACATTTAATTTTCCTAGAAAGCGACTTTTTCAAACAATGTTTTTGATCTTTATCTCATTAAGAATTACGTAATAACAAAATCAATATCATTTTAAAAATCTATTTGCCAAAACAGCTTTTTGAAAAACTTATTCCCCCATTAATTGGATTTTATTTTATCGTCTCGACGAAAAAGTTTTAAATTTGCTTAAAATTGGTCTTTTTTTGTTACTAAACTAGTGACGCCAATTAAAACTTTCTAGCTATAATCATTAAAATGATTTTACTTTTTTAAAAAACTTTTTGCTAGGTAGTAACATACATATTCACTCAATTATGAAATCGTTTGTTTTTAAAGAAAAATATATATAATTAGTAATTTATTTGTTAGTTTTCTTGTAATGTTCTGATAAATGATTATTCATAATAATTCATTAAGCTAAAAAATTTGAATGTTTGTTTTAAATTAAAATGTTTTTCAAGATAGATATTTGGATTATGTCTCATTCAATGCAGTTTCTGAATGATACATATATAAAATTTTCATGAAATTCAGATAAATTAAATATTTCCTAACTTGCTAAAAATGAAAAGTACATTTTTGAAACTTAAAGGATTATTTTGATATAACAAACGTTCTCTGACGAAGTAAAAAAGTTCGAATAAAACCCTAAACTAGCATAAATGATTCTTGTTAGATTAAAAGCACACGATTATTCACTAAGTGTTTTATATTAAAAGACATACAGACCACTGTAACAAGAAAAATGGAACAATTTCAGAGAAACCTTTACAAAAAATGGGTAATGTGGGAAAGTGAGAAGTTTCAGTTATTTTTTTATTTATTATATCTATAAAGGATAATTAAAGCCTACAAAGGCAAGTAGAGAAAGCAACACCTAACAGAAGTCCATTCTAATGATTTAGCATTTATCATTCTGGAAAAAGATAGTCTCTTGGTAGCTCAGGGCCTTCAGAAGTTCTACTGGAACCAAGCCTAACAAATCAGTTATTAATTCTAAATTTATTATATATTTCCATTTCTTACCTTAAACTATATTATTTTCAACATAATAGTTGTATTTTCGTATATACTAAAAATATTAATAATTTGATGGTAGAACTATTACAAGTGTGACTCACGCCTTTACCACACACATCAGCGTAAGTGCAGGTTCTTTAAAATTCCTTTGCTATGAATGGATTATTTAGCAAGGAATGTGTAGAAATATTGACTCAAAATATTTTACTTCCTAAAATTTCAAAATAAAAAAAAATTGCTCTTGTGGATTAATATGCATATGTATCCACAAGTGGTAATGCATGCAACAGAATAAGGCTATTTAACATCCTCGCCACTAAGGAACATAAGGCTATTTAACACCACTACTTCATCTTATTTCATTTTAGAATAGATATTAGAACTAAAACGTTGATGTACAAAAGAGCTCCCATTACCTAGATTAGTTGGAATCAGACTCGATCCGGATAATCGAATATCCAGATCATTGCAGAGCTCACATAAAAGAGGATATTGTTCTGCCTCCGGCACTCTTTCATTGGTCTTTGGCTTTATTTTTTGCGTATTCTAAGGCATGAGGAAACAGCATGTATGGACCAGTGACCGTTTGCAATGACATTTAGAGGAAGGAATGCAACCTAGGGTTAAGTTTATGCCCTCGCAAAATTTCAAGTTCTTTTTTCGTCCTAGTCGTATCAATGTCTAAACATGCTTCACATTTTTGCTTATTATTCTGAAACTCTTTTAAGTCGTTTGATGTTTTTGTTACCTAAAAGAGTTTCAGCGTCAATGGAAGGGGGTCTATTAGAGCAGTGATCACGGAACCATCGATTGCGAGCTACCAGTAAAACCGTGTGTTAGATTTTCAGTAGCTCACAGGGAAATTTTCAGTATATTCCACAATCACGCTCACATCGAATAGTTTTAAATTCTTAAGATTATTATTTTATTTATTACATCTATAAAGGAGGATTGCAGCTTACAAAGACAAGTAGAGAAAGCAGCACCTATTAGAGGTGCATTCTAATGATTAACATTTATCATTCTGGAAAAAGGTAGTCTCTTGTTAGCTCAGAGTCTTCAGAAATTTAGCAATCACTGTATCCATTCTTCTCCCCTGATCATAAAAAAGTTAAACCGCAATCCGGATAATCGAATATCCAGATCATTGCAGAGCTCACATAAAAGAGGATATTGTTCTGCCTCCGGCACTCTTTCATTGGTCTTTGGCTTTATTTTTTGCGTATTCTAAGGCATGAGGAAACAGCATGTATGGACCAGTGACCGTTTGCAATGACATTTAGAGGAAGGAATGCAACCTAGGGTTAAGTTTATGCCCTCGCAAAATTTCAAGTTCTTTTTTAGTCCTAGTCGTATCAATATCTAAAGATGCTTCATTTCATTGTTTATTATTCTTAATCCTTTTAAGTCGTTTCAGATTTTTGTTACCTACGCGAGTTTCGGCGTTAATGGAAAGAGGCCCATTAGAGTACTGATCGCCAAACCATCGATTGCGAACTACCAGTAGCTCGTGTGTTAGGTTCTCAGTACCTCACCGGGAAATTTTCAGTATATTTAACCATCCTGCTCACGTTGAATAGTTTTACATTTTTAAGATTATTTTTTTATTTGTTATATCTATAAAGGATAATTAAATCCTACAAAGGCAAGTAGAGAAAGCAACAGCTAACAGAAGTCCATTCTAATGATTTAATATTTATCATTCTGGAAAAAGATAGTCTCTTGTTAGCTCAGAGTCTTCAGAAGTTTAGCAAACACTGGACTAGAGTATCCAT
>CM063505.1:101130648-101138148 GCA_032207245.1 Pardosa pseudoannulata | reverse complement strand
AATTATCAGAAACCTTTAATGAAATCTTCATACCTTTTGTTGAAAAATGTGTTGAAACCATTCGAATTCAAAATACATACAACAAAACTTGCGTAATAAAATAATATCTACTTAGTCAAATAAAACAGACCGATTTGAGTTTCTTTTAAGTGTCGCGTTTCTTCTCCGAGGTTTAAAATAATATTGAGATTTCTGAAAGTGTTGTGGTCAATTTTGTATTAACCGCTTTCGGACCAACGGACTGTAATATACCATTGGCTAGCATGGAAGATACTCTCAAAGTGGCTAACTATGGCAGAAATTTTAAAATAGAAAAAGAACTTCTTAGAAGTAAAAAAAAAATAAATAAATCTTAATAATTCTGACCTTAAAGAGCTCGTTATATCAGTTAAAACTTATAACATGATATGTATATACAAAAAGTAATAATAATTCACTGTCATTTTTTCAAATTTCTGCTTTATAATTCTGCTATTTTTTTTCATATTTGACTTTTATTATTCAAATTATTTTTGTCTCTTTAAATTTTATGGAACATGTGATCAAAGCCTGATATTATTTCTTCGGTTTGAGGAAATTCATTCATTCCCATGCACACATAATATAAATAATGCTATATTATAAAGTGTTTTCTTTGAGGTGTTTGACATATAATAAATTTCGCATTACGAATTTCTGACGCAGATGAAAATATACCCATTTTTGTAAAGGAAAAGAAATCTGTTAACGGTGCATAACAGTTTTGAAGCTTTCATAAAAATTTCATGAGCTATATTTCGGTAAAATCGGTGGTTCTATATTTGGTTAGACCTGCTTAAACATTTATAGACTTACTCCTGGTATTTAATTAGAAGCCATAAATCCTCCTTAAAATTGTCTGCTGAGAATGAATTGTTACACACATCACTTGATTTGATTACCTACTATTTTTACAGGGATATAAATTTTGCTAATGACTAATAGGAATAAAGAGTATATATAATTTAATGTATTATACAATTTATGTATTTATCTATGTGAATTATGTCCCTCTTTGTGTGTTTATATTTTGTTGAAATGTATCAATGTGAGAACAAATTTCCTCTACCTTTGGATGTAATTTTATTGAAATTTTATATGAGTTTCCTTTTTCCCGTCTGAAATTTCACCCTTTTTAAACATGGTTTGCGCGCACCTGGAAAGTCAGGGAAAGTCATGGAAAATCATGGATTTATACAATGGATTAATTTAAAAAAATGTTATATGATAAGACTGTAACTATACCCAAAAGGACAAATTTTTAAAAACTTTTCTTTTATTGTATATTCGGGTTTTTTTAACAATAAAAGCATTAACTACGCGAGACAGCATTAAATGAACTCTAAAGAGAAAAGCTGTATCTGTTTTTTATATCCTATATCTTTGATAACTGTCGAAGATTCTCCTCAATTTTGATCAATCTCAGAGGTAGAAATTTTACTCAGGAGTCCGTACCTCTTTCCCACCTACCAATCTTTGATCAAGAAGATTATCAATAGTAAATAATAAATCTATATCAGCAGTAAAAGACCAATCTTAGGAACAGGATTTCCTTTTTGTTTCTGCCAATATAAACAAGTACCTTTTTATATGACCAAGAATTTCAATTTTGGTTTTTATAATTTAGATATTCAGAAACCGCCTGAATGGTAGTGTTTATAACACTTCTTCGAACTACACTATTTCTTGGAATTCTTCGAGCCCAAATTAATACAATAAACCACTCACAACTATATTGCACTATTCTTTGAGTTCGTAGAATATACAAACTACTATCGAAGTGCATTCTAATGAGAAGATAATATTGCACGTTCAAATAGAATCGCATCGGTGAGCAAACAGTACATGATAAATAGCTTTACATAGGTGGATAATAGTAAATAATTTCTTTTGGTTATATTAATATGGAACTGGACATATTCGCAGCAAAATATCACTGCAGTTACCACTGAAAAGTTAAGTGCTGTATCAAAGGTGTGGAATTTTGAAAATTCTTGCTGATTATCAAGTAATTAAATGGAATTATTTAAAAACAGAGATATGCAGACTTTTCAAAGAGAACAACCAAGTTGACGATAAAACAAGAGAACAGGAGGTATCATAGAGCCATTTATGTAGATCAATTGCTTATGATAAAATTCAGATGTCTGAAAAGTTATAAACTATTAAAACTTGCACGCTGGTCACTATCCACGGTTTGACGACTCCTGGTTAATACAAATTAAATAAATTGGTTACTATTGCAGCAAGATAGTCTTCTACAACAAGAATTTCCATTTTATCTTTTAATTATAATAAATAATCATTTTAACTGAATTTTTATGAAATCTTATATTTATTAATTATAAGCCATAGAATAGATTACTATACTTGTATGCTTCAAAAATTACTATATTCCTAACAGTTTGCTCATCGATTTTCTTGACATCCGTGCCTGACGCTGTCCACCAGCAGTAATTTGTCCGACTGTTGTAAATTCGCAAATAAATAAGAACACAGGGGTCACTGCTCTGTCAGCATCAACGAATTACACAAGGGGGAATACCCAAAGAGAAGCCGTACAAGCGTTCCCATTGTACAGTTCAGCGGTTAACAAACAGATTGGCTGTTGCCAGATAGCCGAAGCTAATGCCATTAGCAGCAGAAGATCAAAGTGGAGGACCATTCGATACGTCCTAGAGCGGGGGATGCATCTCTATTTGCTTCGCGTAAGGGCTGAAGTCGGACAAGCAAGAAAAGAGACGACTGCCATTCGGAACTGCAATTACAAGTCTCCAGGGCAGAGAATGGCGGGAGGAGCATCTTTAAATGGAACGGATGAGATGATTTGTGAATCTCGGGAGGCCCATTAACGAGGTCGTCCGATGGATTATTTAAACACTGGGCGTGGTCGCGTGTCGTTGTGGGTTTGTTTAATACGGGAAGTACAGAACGCTGTTGTGTACATCAAAGCAAAAGGGTAGTTGCTAGAGAAATGAATGAAGCAAACACGGTATAATAATAAAAAATGGGATAGGATGTTTCGGGTATGGTGTAATTAACATTTTGTAACTCCTGATAAAAGAAGTTTATCTTTATGTTTCAGATAATTGATGGTCGACTGATCTTGGGCACATTAATTTACTGGATGTCAAAATACGTTTATCATTCGTTTGGGAGATGAACATTATTTATCATTAAGGATTGTTTTCTACATGTTACTCAAGTAAACTAAGTACAAAGTCTAATTTACTTTTCAGTTGTGATCTAACATAATGTCATTAAAGACTAGCACACTAAAAGTTTGTTTTTTAATCTATTCTCTCGAAATTAAATGGACAAATACCATAAAAGCAGTTTTTTAACAATACCATTTATAACTGTAGATAATTTAGAAGTCCATAAATATGAAATTTATTAAAAGACGAAAATTCATTTTGAATTCATGGTGACTTCAATTTTTTTTAAACAAACTTTAGTTTAAAAAGTACTTAAGTAAAAATTAAAAGTTAAACGCAATAAATATTTTCAAATAAGTTTCTTGCTAGGAAATTTATCTCACTTAAATCATGATCCATCTAAACTCTGGATGAAAAAAGTTTACAGTTAAAACTCACTACATTAATATATTATTTATCGTATATTTGACAACAATTATTATAAAATATATTACTCCTATAATATGCTTAAACATACTCTTATGATATTATATCAAACATATCATGCTTGGTTGAAAATGTATTTAGATTGTATTCCAGAGTGTTTTCTTTAGGAGTCAATGAATTTCATTTTTTATGAAAACCTAATCAAAATCAGCTTTATTAGAAGACTCAAGAGAAATAAATTTTCCTACATTTTAAGCTTTTTCATTATTGTTTCAATTAATATGATGGTAATATAAAGCAATTTTGAAACTGACGTTCGTAGTTCATTAAAAGAATAAGAAACCCATTGATGAGTATGAACTGAAATCTTGACTTTTATGAATTGGCAGAGAAATGTAAGCTTATTATAATTTAAGCTCCTTAATTCAGCACCAATAATCTTTAAGACATGACAACCGTTAAAGCAGTTGCAATTTAAAGACAAATTAATTGTTAGATTAATGGTGTTTACCCCTACATGGTTTGATGCTTTACAAAGCTATGGTGCACTTTTTATAAAACGATGGTTAATTATAGACTGAGAATACTACTTAAAGACAGAAGCAAAATAAATGACTTTAAATTTTAAATTTCAATTACAGTGAAAATAAAAACTGATTGGCGGGGATTCTAAAATTATAATTTTCAGAAAAGTTTCTAAAATATAAATACAAAGCATGTATATGAATAACTATGGTTAAAAAAATATAATTATTTCCTAATTTGAGTATTTCTTAAAATTTATTTTTGTAACTTTAGAAGCACAGTTTATAACATTAAAGATAGAGTATGGAAAATTTTCATAGTTAAAAATAAAGGTTTTTTTTGTTATTATACCTGCTATGAAAACTCTTTGGGAAGTGACACCGAAATTAATTAAAAATTATGTTTAGAAAATCGTTTTCTTTTGTTATTCTCTAAAGATAAATTTCACTTAAGCATTTCTCTATTAAAAAGCAATGTACTTACTACCGATCTCTTTATTTCTATCATATTAAATTTTCAAAAGGAAATTTTAATAATTTTTTTGTTAAAGTGTACCCGGCTAACTTTTAATGGCGAATATTTTAAACGTGATCTGAATGCT
Source organism: Pardosa pseudoannulata (assembly GCA_032207245.1). Classification (NCBI taxonomy): domain Eukaryota; kingdom Metazoa; phylum Arthropoda; class Arachnida; order Araneae; family Lycosidae; genus Pardosa; species Pardosa pseudoannulata. The sequence goes on along the minus strand of CM063505.1, from coordinate 101,133,420 downwards.
ACAGTTCATTTACTACTGATCGACATCATTATTACATTTTATTTTAAATATATGTGTGTATTGACTAGAATATAAAGATCTTGTTTTCTTTCTTTGTTCTGAAATCTAATAAATACTCCTAAACATTTGAAAAAAATTTCCTTGTCCCATTAGGAGAAACTAAAATTTGTTGAAAAACTTTCACTGTCGCATTAGAAATCAGAGCTGTTTTATCGATAAAAGGAATCGTAAATTGTATCCGTTGCTTTTTTCAATGTGTACAGTTGACGCGTGATAAGGTTTTTAGAAAAAATTAGTGAGTCTTACAATTTATAATACTACTAGACGACCTGTCAAATGTCCTGTTTTAACGCTGTAAATCCCAAAATTGTAAAATGTTTTTAAATAAATTATAAATCGGACCGTTTTGATGGAAAACTAAGGAAAATTATTATTTAAAAAATACTTGACGCTCTCAAGCGTACAGTCATCACAAACGTAATTAGATTACATTAAATTTCCTACATCACCTTTACTGGGACTTATGGTACTGAAGCCCGTTGAGCTGACCATAGCGCCATAGGTACGTTGGCAATGAAGCGTTTCAAGCGGCATTATAATAATCTCAATAAGCGCGCAGTTCTGGATGTTTAATAAAAAAAAAACCATTTTCTATCAAATCAAATTGTGAATTTAAACAATTCTCTAATTAACTTAATTACATACACAAAATTTCATCAAAATCAGTCCAGCCATTTAGGAAGAGTTCTATTACAAACACACGGACAGAAGAATTTTATATATAAAGATGATTAAATGCAATTAAAAATAATTTATCTGCATTAATAACTTTTTTTAAATACTTTATATATTTTGTATACTTTCTACTGCTTTCTATTATGTACTATACATAAATTCATAAAACTAATAATTATATTCACCTAAAATTTAAAATAATGGGGTTACAAATGCTTAAGGGTCTGGAATGTTTAATGCCGTGTTTCATCTAACATCATGAACTTACGTGAAGTGTTAGGCTCAATTTTCAATTAAGGTTTAATTTTTTTTAATATTGTGCTGTGGAGTACAGTATGTGGAACTTGAGTTTTCTAGATTTCCTGTACTTCGGTCTCTAGTCCAGTGTCGTCTATCATTTCAAACACAAAATACAGATTTTAAGGGAAAGAGGTCAGTAGAAAAGGTACAGTTTAAAATTTAATAACGTTTATTGATTAGAAATATCTTTAAAACAATTTGAAATGCTTATTTAATGAGTAATTCTTTTGCACAAATCAGTTTAAAACCAATAAAATTTCTAACGCGGAATCAGATCACTGTTTTCGGAACCAATGGGAGTTCTCGAAATAAACCAGTAAGAATAGAGGTCTAAACGTAAGTCACGAGCAAGAGTCAAGAGTGGTAACCAAAGTAATGCATGTGTGTGTATAAGATGACCAAGGAGGAGGGGGGGGAATCCGCAACCCTTGTTTACATAAGTCACGAGCATGTACAAGAGTGGTAACCAAAGTAATGCATGCGTGTGGAGGATGGACAAGCGGGAGGGGGAATCAGCAACCCTTGTTCCAATTCGAAATCAGATACTGGAGAATTATTTGTATATTTAATGAGAAATGGTATATTTAATGAGTAATTGGTATATTTAATGAATAATTCCTTTGCACAAATCAGTTTAAAACAAACAAAATTTCTCTAACGCGGAATCAGATCACTGTTTTGGGAACCAATGGGAGTTCTCGAAATAGACCAGAAGGAATAGACTTCTAAACGTAAATCACGAGCATCTAGAAGAGTGGTAACCAAAGTAATGCATACGTGTGTGGAAGATGGGCAAGGGGGGGGGAATCCGCAACCCTTTTTCCAAGTCGAAATCAAATACTGGAAAATTATTTGTATATTTAATGAGTAATTCTTTTACACAAATCAGTTTAAAACTAACAAAATTTTCTTAACGCGGAATCAGATCATTGTTTTGGAACCAATGGGAGTTCTCAAAATAGACCAGTAGGAATAGACTTCTAAACATGAGTCACGAGCATGTACAAGAGTGGTAACCAAAGTAATGCCTGCGTGTGTGGAAGATGGGCAAGGGGGAGGGGGAATCCACACCCCTTGTTTCAAGTCGAATTCAAATACTGGAAAATTCTACGCAGTATAGCTATTGGTGGTTTCCTTTTTTTAAGCTATATTGTCTTGAATAATGTTAATAAAATTCAAAGATCTCTCCAATAAAATGGTAAATCTATTTGCAGTACAAAATAGACCAGTTGAAAGATTGAAAAACAAAATACTCTTTTTTCTGAAACAAGCATACTAAAATAAATGAAACTTTACAGTCTTTCCCTTTGAATGATAAAAAATTAGTTTTTTCCTTGAAAATAACCGAATAAACAAATTCAAAGATTGCCACAATAAAATGGCAAATCTATTTGCAGTGCAGACTAGACCAGTTGAACGATTGAAAAACACTCAAACACTCTTTCTGAAACAAGCATACTAAAATAAATGAAACATTATAATCTTTCCCTTTGAATGATTAAAAATTAGTTTTTTCTTTGACAATAATCAAATAAACAAATTCAAAAATCGCCACAATAAAATGGCAAATCTATTTGCAGTGCAGAATAAACCAGTTGAAAGATTGAAAAACACTCACTCTTTTTTCTGAAACAAACAAAACATTATAATCTTTCCCTTTGAATGATAAAAAAATCAGTTTTTTGCTTGACAATAATTGAATGAACACAGTTAAAAGATATTCATACTTTTTCCCTG
>CM063505.1:101103148-101128148 GCA_032207245.1 Pardosa pseudoannulata | reverse complement strand
GAAGCAATTTGGCACGCCTTCAATTTAATTGTGTAAGAGAAAGCTTAGTCTATCTGTGGTTTTAACAAGTTTCATGGGCAAAGAACAAAGTGAATATATGGAATATTATATTGAGAAAATAGTATTTTATACCCAGCATAATCAAATTTTTAAAAACTATTTAATGCAAAAGTTTTAAAATTTCATTTTAATTTAATTTTTTAAAAATTTTCTTTACGCTTGAGTGTCTAACAATAATTTTACCAAATAAATACCTTTTTTATTTACTAATTTCAAATAGAAATGATCAAAACTGAAAAGATGAGTATGAACACTAGAATGGCGTATATTTTTAAATATCTACCATGACTACGCTAATTTATATCTTTATTAAAAGATATCGAAAAAGGACAGTTATGACTCAAAAATATAAAATAAAATACAAATCGTAAAAAATGAGTTAGCTGATATAACTTATAAAAGAATAATCACTTCTAAATTTTTTTAAAAATCAAAATGACTATTTCAAACTTTCCAGTATTAAATTTAATGTAAATTTTATATAAAAATATCATCCTTATATTCAGATAATTCTTTGCAGCATATTTTATATTCTGAAGTTTTCATGTGAAAAGCCTGATTCACCATAAACAAATAAAATTTCATCTTCATCGTTTACTTATACATCATCTAATTCCTTAGTCATATTTGACTAAGGTATCCCTGAATTAGGTATTTGGATTGCATGTATTTCCTTAACAATTTATACCAACTAACTTATTTTCTTCAAATTTTAGAATAATTAAATTTTCTTCATTATATCAAACTTATATAGACTAAATAATCGAACCCTGTAACAGCGATTAATGACCGTGACATGTAAAGAAAAAAAGTTTTGGTTCCACCATTTACCAACTCTTTTTAATGTCAATTTTATACGTTTTACTTTCATTTACTTCGTGAATCATTCAAATCTGAAACGATAAACTCTTTTCCGGTCATTCACTCATATATGTTTTAAACTTTTAAGCATTTAAGAAATTATTATTTCATTTCTAATTTCGTAGAAAAATGCTTGAAATAAATAAGTAAATGTTAACAGTAGCACAAACAGTGTTATGGTCCTTTGTTGTATCAGATATAGAAAATCGTAGTTAGTACCGTCTCGGAATCGGTATCTTATTAATAAAATACTACCGAGTATTTTGGTATCAAAACGATGGGCAACAATAAATTAGACGTTTTTTAAAGCAGTGCAAGTCCACTTTTGACAAAAATTTAATTAATGATAACAATGATTGGAATCTGCTAATAGTTTTATATATTTATAAAAATCCCCCCCTTTAAAAAAATCTTCAAAATTTTCATAACTTTATCAATATAAATTTATATAGGTAATGGAGTTACAAATATAATTACTTTGAAAGCAGTGTAAATCTACCAACAAAATAATTTTATTAATAATATTTAGTTCAAAAATTATACTACAATATTATACTACATTCTTTTAACTAATTTTTAAAACAATCGCATTAGAATCATTAATCAATTAAATATTCAAAAAACATAGAATGAACCCATTATCACATACAATATTTTTCAAACCTACCAAAAACAAAATGCTTAAATATCTCCATGTAATATAAAATGAACTTACATCGAATTCAAACGGCTTAAACGTAAAATTAATCATTTTCGTCTCCTATTTAGTCAGTTTAATGGGCAACTGATAATTTTAATGTAATCAATTTAAGACAATTTAATTCACTAAAGATCAATTTTTAATATTTTGAAGTATTTTCAATTACATCGCTATTAGAAGTTTGCTATTCACTAGTTAGAAATTAAAGAGCTGGGCATCTTGTAAGATCTAACATGTTTCTTGACGGTTCTGATATAACGATCTAATTTACCAAACAAAATTTTTGGTTTCTTGAAGATCGTTATGACAGAGTTCACGTGTAACGTTATTTAAGTAATTTAAATATTTTGCATATAAAATACGATCTGTCCTATAAACAAAATACTAGGAAAAAGACCGTAAACTATTCGACATAAAATGCTATTTTTAGCAGTCCTTTAAGAGGACACAGCACATCTCGAGCTGAAAAATCTTCATTAAAACAGCCTGTTTTTGGTTTAACGCAAAATAAAAAGTTTTTTATTTAAAATAAATCAATTTCCTATATTATTAACAAGAGTTTAAATTTTGAAAGTTATTTAGATTTTTTATGTCAAAGAACATATTAAAAAACAAATTATAAACACGAGAGAAAAGCTGATATACATTACCTGCAAAATAATTTTTGATATACTTAAATTATAAGCTAATTTTTATATTAACATATTGTGTGCAGGTAAATTTCTCAGCGGAATTGTACGGAGAGCGGGCATTTTGTTCGTAAATTTAGTTATTCAGTTAAATCTCAATAGATCGAAAATTATTTAATTTTTTAACCAACTTTTCGTATTTTATATTCAGATATATAAACAAATATATAAATAGAAATATAAATAACAACCATAATATTTTTGTAAACAAAAATATATTTTTAGTGGATAAATTAATAATAGTATCTTAAATATGCAAAATCAAATAGAAATAGTATATAGTTTTAATTTTTTCGAATTATGTTACACATTTTTACATTTAAAAAAATGAAAGACAAGAACATAGGGCTTCGTTTTCCCGTATGTACCTTTATTTTTGTACCCACAAACAACCCTGTTGTGACACTAACCCGTACTAGTACGTGATCCGCGCTTAAGTATCAATTGTCAGAAAACGTACTAGTACGCGTACCGCCTATAATGTGTTAAATAGTAACTAATTATCTTTTTTTAGTTCTGCGAGCATTGCTTGTATAAATAGAAGCGATCTATTAATAATACAGCAAAGAAAATTTGTTTTAATTTACTTTTTTTTAACAGTTATTAATTTTATATAATTTCAATGTGCCAGATATTTTTAAAGTTTTCGATTCGCAGAATGAAAAAGATATTGCCCTTCAATTTCATGCTAAAAGTTATCTTGATATATCATGATATAATTATATCAAGTTTTATCTTGTGTCCATTTTTTCCCATTTGGTGTATACTTTTAATGTTTTTAATAAAATATATTACTTGAAATGAACAAAACTGAAAAATTTTAAAATTTAGAACGTTAATAAAGAACTCGTAAAAAAGTAATTAATTTAAAAGAAGTGGTCATTTTTATTTTATAATGAATTGGAAAACAAAAACTGTTATAATGATGAATTTAAGTCTCCAAAAGTACATGTCCTCTTAAATACAACAATGGGATAAATTTTGATATTATATCATTATGCACAATGTATATAGAAATTTTTTGTTAGAATACAAATACTAACAAATGTTACCCAAATACCTCCCTCATTAAGCATTTTTTACGCATTTCGAAAAAAACTCTGCAAAACACCTTAATATTCACCAAATGTCTGAGAATCAAGAAAAAATCTTAACTTCTTCAAAAGGTTTTCTGCACACAACTGAAACATAAAATAGTTTTTTCCCCTGCACGGTACTCGCAAAAAAAAGTTGAGAAAGGACGAATCAAATTAATTTAATTTCTTCCAGTGTTATTTTTTCTCTTTCCAAACACTTCTACCGATTCAAGCTGAATTTTACTTCTATAACAGCTGTAATTCCGTGCTTTGAATTCCCTTCTTCTTTGTTGCTTGATTAATTAAATTTAGTGGTATGGTATAGAGTAAGAGGATTACGAAATTGTTTTTGGGTAATCTACTTGATTCTCCACGGTGTTACCTACAGGGGTTTCAAAGTGTGGGAGTGAGTTCACAGATTTAAAAAAAATGTTTGGTCGTGAGTATGTATTCCAATTAGAGTTAATGAATAGAAGCCATTACATTTTTTACGGTGTGTTGCTCTACACAAACGAAAGTGTGTTTTCTTTTTTTTAGAGAGAGTAATTAAAACACAACTAATAGACAATTGCTAGAAAGCTGGTAGTACCTGGGATAAAGATAACTGCAAATTAAAAACTTTTTTTTTTTGCCCGCGTAAGAGTTTGGAACAGGAAAATTATTTACGATGCAATAAGGAAGAAATATTTTAAGAATATCCCCATTCCACGTATGAAAGTTTAATGATAGATAGGAATTTAAAGGCAAATGACTATTTTCAGAGCTAAAAACTTAAGACTTTACGGAATTTTTAAAAATATTTTAAAGTTGGGTTATAAAACATTGAAAAATAAAGTTAAAATGCATTTGTATTTTCTCTCCTTAAAACTTGTGAAAATTTGAAAAAAATATATTTTTGATTTAACGAAAAATTTCTTAACTATATAAACAGAAAAAATAAGCCATGTTTACTGGCATCAATGTAGATCGATTTCTATTCACCATGCATTGAACTGAAAGAATATTGATTTTTAAAATATATATTACTAAATGCCAATTGAGTAACTTATAGCAAATTTCAAATAAAATGTTCTTTATTTTGGTCTAAATTACTGACAAAGTTGTCAATAAATCGCATATTCAAAACTTTAAAGAGAAAATTGGAACTGTATCTGTTAATACAAATGACTTCCTTTCTGTAATGCTTATAAATCTAGGAAACAGTATTTTTTTCACATACAGTGAAACCACAATCAATTGTTTTTCAAGGGGACAGAAATGGAAAACGATCCATTATGAAATGGATATAAAAATTTGAAAAAACATATGATAAATTATTTACAGTACTAATTGGAAATATTTAGCTTTTTTAAAATATAATTTATAGAATAATATCTAATATATTAATAATATTTTGTGATTAATACGAGTGTTGTACAGATGGAATGCTTGACAAAAAGAACGACCGTTCTATTGGTTTGGTTTGGTTTGGTTTGGTTTGGAGTGCTACGGTCTACTTTTGCAACACGAGGACTAATGACACCGGGACCTACAACTTAAATCAGATTCCAAACGGCTACGAACAACCATGCCACAGTGGAATTCGAACCCACGAACTCCGGTATCGAAGGCCATCACCCTAACCATTCGGCCATCGTTGACCATTCTATTGCCTTTCCCTCTTAAATACAATGTGATGATAACCAAGAAAGTATATAAATGATTTTAGTTTTGGTAAAGATTCGTGAGCTTCAGAAAAACACGGTACTGTTTGAGGTTAGTTTTCCTTTTACCGATGCCCTTTTTCTTGATTTTGTTTCTGATCCTTGCATAAGACCTCTACTGTTAATTGATTTATTTCTTAAATTAATAATCCTCTGGTGGATTAGTTGAGCCCCCCAATGAGATTTTAGTTGCCACACAACCATGAAAAATTCTTCTCAATACACATACAAATTAATTTCTCCCACTTTCATGTTTACCAAAATTGATATTTCAGGGAACACATAGACGGGACTAACATATTTTGATGATAGATGCGGTAAAGCGAAGAATCCGGAAACGACAGATAAGAAAAAAATGACGTTCATTCTGTGGTATTCAATTTGAGACTAAAAGAATTGAATGATTAATATGGGAATGGTAGACTGAAGTTTTACTGTATATGAAATTACGGAAACTCATGTACTGCTCTCATGGTGTGTACTCGAATTACGGTATTTTTTTTTTAAATCAAGAAAAGAAATCTACCACACTAAAAGTTTTTTTTTGTCCCTCAATCATGATTCACGTAAAACAAATGTCAGATAAATTATTTTGTAGTGCTTAAAAATATATATATAATATATATATATATATATACATTTATTGAGGATTTAAAGAGTTCTACATGTAGTATAAAGGGTACTGCTAATTCTCAAACATCAAGTTGATATTCATATATATGTAGAAATTACTGCTGTGTAAAGTATATTGCGAATACCTGGATATTAGAATAAATACTGTGAAATATGGTAAAAATGTAAAAAATAAGTGCACATTTCTATTCATAACTATTTACTGTATTTTAAGAGCTTGGGTTTAAAGAAACATAAATAATGTTGTCAAATGAAACACCTTGGTTTGTTCACTCATACACAAAATACTAGTCAAAAGTACGTGTCTTAATCTAACCTTTGGCCAGGCCGACTTCTCAACTCCATAAAATAGTCAGCTTCTAATTGGGTAAGGGAAATTTATCCCAACGAATTTAATAATACAAGTTCTTACTTAAGCGGCTCATTTTAACTTGTTTGTGGCTTGAGAAGTCGATCTGCGTAATGAGGGGTGCAAAACAACTTCGCTTTATGAGGTTCTGCTCGTGCCTGGTTCTGGGTTAGCCTAAGTTTTAGTAAGGTCAAATGTATTCATTTTTGTAATCGTTTTCAATGTTTTTCTTTTACTAGTAGTAATATTGTTTAACAGTTTAAGTTACCAGTTTAAAGGATTCTATACTATGTTTATTTGCCTTAAACCTTTTCTTTGTATGTTTTAAGTAAATTAAACGTTAGTTTTATTTTTTAAAAGTTTGTTTATGTTCATTTACATTTAAAACATATTGCTGATACTCTGCAACGATAACTTTTACAATTTCATTTTTTACAATTTAAGACTATTTAAGAAGTCTGTTTAATTTTTAGTCTGACTAAATTATATTGACTATCAAATAAATAATACTTCATTTATCATATTGAAATAAATTAATTCGAATTAGTACTGAAATATAAAAATCACTGTGAAGTGAAGTAATTAAAGTTCATGACAACTACATTAAAGCCACTAGTCATGTTTAATTTGTAGTTATCTACCAAACAATAAAGAGATAACATATGACTTTTTGTTCATTTTCTTAACTTTCAATTATTTCTTTTTTTTCTTTAGTGTTTACTCGAAGCTCAATAGATCAATAAATCGACTTCATCATAATGCCGCTTCCCTTCACCGCAACAAATAACCTTTTACGTCTCAGTTAAAATCGAAAACACAACTCCCTTCAACTGAAAACGGATTACCTCCTGGGAATGGAGCCATTTCAGCCAGTCCCTTTGTTTCCCCAAGAAAAGTAAATCCTCTCTGTTTTTACCCTAACAATTACTCCATCCTAATTGGGTCTTAGCTTTTCCACCGCATAACATTTAATTCTTTGTTCCGGGGACTTATGTCGGACTTTGGTATTAATTTAATTTGGTGAGATCTACCGAGATTAAAGAATTGTTGCGGGCTTTCAAATTACTTTGTATGGACGCGCGTGACGAGCTGCTGATACTAGGAAAAGCATTTTTTTCTCTCCCAAAATGTTGACCACTAACGAGGTAGAGTTAAAGTTAGCAAAAGAAAGTTATTACACTCTCACAGAAGTTTTCCTTAAGCAGCTCGTTTTCTTTTTTAAGAGTTGTAGTTCTGTTTTTCTCTTAAGCTTGCAATTAAAATAATTGGAGTTTGCTTGCGAAAGTTCGTAGAATGCTTAAGCACAGAGAAGAGGCATAATGTTACAGATTATAAAGTTAATTTAATGAAAAAGTTTTTTATTAATTATTCTACGATCTGAAGTTTAAACTTTAACTCTTATCGAGCTCGTTTCGTCAGCTTTATCTGAGCATCTGAATTTTATTTTAGGTAACTTTCTCGAGTGTGAAAATCCAAGAATAATATTTTTTCGCACTTTCTGTAAGTAGATCTTTAAAAAAAATCTAGACTTCTACTCTAAAACCAAATTAATAAAACAAATGAGGGAGTGTTAGCTAATATAATGAACTAGAATATAACCAATCAAATGAATAAATCTGTAAAGTTTTTAATTTTTCAGAATTGTAAAGTACTTTATAAGGCAGATATAAACGATTCGTTATTTGGCTGATAATTATCTGGTACACGCTCAGTAATTTGTTTATCTTCATACTCCTCTACATTCTCCCGATACTGTGAATGCAGTTTAGAATCACATTGAATTAATTTAGAAAGATAATTCAAAGTTTTCTTAGCTACGTCGAAATATCCTTAAGTTCTTACCAATTTTTTTGCCACAGTAATTAATGGAAGTAAAGGAATGAAACTATCATTTCCAATACACCCTGAAGATAGATAGAATTTGTTGTTAATACCGGCTATATAATTTTCATTGCAACAAAAAAATAATCGGTGATCAAGTTTAAAATTATCACATATGTACCTAATCTATTATTTAAGCCAATTTTAAAAGAAAATTATTTAAGTAACATCTAAGTTTAGCGATAAAACGTATGAAAATAATGCAGACGATATTTAAATAATTTAAAGTAAGAAATGATTGAATGAGATGGCTAAAGCAATGTCATCATAATGCTAGAAAAAATGTTATTTTTACAAATTTATTATGTGATAAATTGATGAATTTAATCACCTCTTAACCGAGGAAAATGGGGATGAAATAATGGCATTAAACGATCGAAAAGCGGGAAGGGGTGGATTTGAAACGTTTTAGAGACGACAGTATTTTTCACTGTGATATGAAGCATGTTTATACAAATTTATTTTAGAATTGGATCGATAGTTTAGAAAAATATAAACTTTACTTCCTTTTAATTTTGCTAACCCTAACTCATGAAGAATCGAATATGGATGTCTCTATCCATTATACAATGAAGTACTTACTCAATATTTGTCAGTTATTCATTACTTATATATGTAAGTAGTAAACGAGTTAATTTGTGAAAACACTTCACATGGAACGTCTATCTATTTTTTCATGCTTCATCTTTAAACATAAAATACTTCTCTCCGTGTGTTTCTGATAGAACTATTCCTAAATGGCTAGACTGATTTTCAGGAAGTTTTGTGTATGTAATTAAGTTGATTCGAGAATGGTTTAGATTCACAATTTGATAGGATAGAGAATGTTTAATTATTAAAAATCCAAAATTGCTCGCTTATTGAGATTATTATAATGCCGCTCGAAACCTTTCACTGGAAACGTATCTGTGGCACAGTGGTCAGGGCAACTGGCTTCGGTACGAGAAGTCTCAGGATCGAATCCCAGTACAGGCGATGTGGGAATTTTAATTTAATATAATTACGTGATGACTGTACGCCTGGTGGCGTCAAGCATTTTCAAAATAATTTTTTTCCTTAGTTTTCCATTAAAACTGTCCAATTTATAATTTATTTAACCCATCCACCGGCCACCCTCCCCACCTTTTTCCCTTTCAAAACAGTTACCCTTTTCGTAAATTCCAGACGGAAATTACCGTACGATACTAGAATTGCCGGTTTAAAAGTTGTCAGGCTACTTTTAAATTATTTTCCCTGCAAGGTAAAGGAGTACCGTTACTCAAAATTAGTTTCTTTCATTTATTATCGCTTTTCAATATTTTTTTTTCCTCAAAAGTGTGCGATACGAGTTATACGAGTGCGAACGAGAAGGGGTCGACAGGTCCATTTTCGAACAGGAATTCGCTGTCGAACCCCCGTCGACGCGTCCGTTCAGTGGGTTAAACCTATTTTACAATTTTTCGGATTTACAGCGTTAAAATAGTACAACGTCTAGTCTACATATAAAATGAGATTAAATGCATGAGTTTAAATGTAATTTTAAAATGGGAGATTTTGTTTCTGCAATAACAATTCCCGAGGAGTCACATAAAGAGAATATTTAAGACACTTTCTTATAATATTTTGCCTTAACGACTACCGAAAAACCGCTTTAAATGTTATTCTAGACTGCTAGGAAATTATTTCTTCCACAGTAAAAGATACATTTTTCGGAAATTTTCGTCTGAGAAAAGCGAAAAGTCACATTTTCAGAGCAATTATATCACTCTAATGAGTCCTTCATAAGACACTACTCCAACTCTCCCCCTGCATTTACGACATTCCGGAGCCGTGGCTCTTTGGTTTCCTGCTGACATATTTTGAGACAGGTCCACCATAAATCCAGATTTATCACAAAACGTTCGTTTTGTAAAGATGCTTTATGGTTTGCCCCGTAAAAAGGTTCATTCTACCGAAAAGCATTTTGTCTACTTGAAAGTTAATTGGAGCCAGGACTCTTAAGTGGAGTTTGTTAAAACCTCAGCAATTATAAAAAACATACAGAACTTTGGCCAAATAACCTGAGAATATATCGGCTACGTAGCAGAGGAGTTTATAAAATATTAAAGTAGGTACAATTTGTTCTTTTATGTATTTTAGAAGAAATATATCGGATATAGTTAGAAATGTTATAGTTTGACACCATTGTGTCTTAAATATTGAAACTTTAATGAAGGTTTTAGTACGGATTTACTAATACACTCACGACTGGCAAATTTTTACGTTTCTAATACTGAGTATCCGTGAAAAATAAAATTCTAAATCTGGTAGCCTGAATTTTGTATAGTTATAAAAATGATAAACTAATGCCAACAAGATCAAAACATCAAAATATAACTTAATAAAACGTTAATTGTATATTTCCCCTATACCTGCTTTGTCTTGATAACACATATATTTGATAACGTCACCGCATTTAGAAACAGAAAGGGCAGGACGTGAATTCACGTCACCGACGATCACGAATAGAACTTGAAATGGCGTGAATTCACGTCAATGGTCGTGAGTGTTATAAATATCTATTCAAAATAGTAATAGTTACGAAAGAAGAATTTATGTATGTGTATATACTTATTTCTGTTATTAAACGAGCATTGTTTAAAGATCTTTGAGACCGTTCTACTTCCACATTAATATATAAAGTTAATGTATGTTCCGAAAATATGACTTTAATAACATCTCACAAACATATCAAATTGAATTTCTTTTATATAAATGTCTGGAAGTTTTCAAATCAAAATCATTACAACAAACTACGGATATCTCAGGTAACACCATTTCGAAATAAATATTTGTATTTCCTATTATTTCTTATTGTATCACTTTTGTTTGATATTGAAAAATATTTCTTAGACTGACGGATGGAGATGATAAAAGAAAATTGTAAAACTTCTATATTAATTCTGAACAGCTATATATTTTGTCCAGTTGAAAAATAGAAATCATGGTATTGGTGAAAGAACAATTGAATCTTAATATTTTGAAGGATTTACACAACCTCTGTCAAAAATTCACTGAACTTTCCTACAAGCTGAGGTAAAAGAATAACGTATCTCTCAAGTACAACGTATAACTTGCTTTCTACAAGAAAGAATGGCGAAAAATTTTACCATGTGTATAATGAGCATCTAAAATTTGATATACAGGTGATTTTCCAGATTGTAAGCTAATTGCTAATGGACCCAATGAATTAGGCTTCAATGCTTTTTTCAATGTCATTCAAAAGATAATTTCTTTCTTAACTAAGTCTTTCAAGTTTGTTATTGGTCGTCTGATGTCATACGGAGGGTTTGGTTTACTATGAAATAACCGTTGGGAACCCAAATTGAAGATTTCGTACATCATTATCGCTTTTTGTGAGGTGTTATACGAAGAATACTTTCTTTATTTCTCTTCATTTTAATGGAGAAATATGCTTGTGAGAGCGTATGAGTAAGATGGAGAAAACATCTATTTACACTGCAGTATTTAAGTTGCAAGAATTCAACATGCAACTGGTCTTAGAGTCAAAATTTCTGAGTTGTGACAAAGTTAATAATTAGAGGCGCTATATAAAAGAAGTGCAATAAGAATGATATAGATAGAGTCATGCTTCTGATTTGTAAGACATTTACATTTTTATTCCCTTTATTAAAAACCTGTATCTATCACAAATATATCAGGAGATTACAGAAAGTAGTAAACATTATTTCATATGCAACCTTGAGTTTTTTGCCCTATTTTTAAGTTCGTTATAATCAAATAAATATAGTAGATAAAAAAAGAAGTAAAAGATTAAGAAGCATTAATGAGGACAGAATGATTATTAAAGGATGAATAACTAAAATAAATAAGTAATAAATTAAATGTAATTTTTGATCGAAATAAATTAGTAAAGAATTAAATATAGTAATTTTTTCTTTTTGACATTTTATAGGTAACAATTAGCCAATCTTCCACTATTTCAAATTTTTATGTGCTTTCTCGATTGTCTCAAGTAACGTTATCACCAATGTAGCATTTCACGTACAACTACAGAGTTCACTATCTTACTTCAGCAGACAATCGTTATTGTACAAGCGGCTGCTGACATCGTATTACGTAAAGTAAACAACCTCACACTTACATCCATAGCTTCGATTCTCAACAGTTTAACTAGATTGAGAATTTGCCGCAAAGTGAACTACCAATTTCCCTCTGATTATAGTTAATTTTTCTCAATTACAATTTCGTAAAACTTTTATAATTAATATAACTTTTAAAAAGTTGTTAAATGTGGTATTACATTATAGTATTATAAATGAGCAACATACTTTATAACATCTCCAAAATATTTACGTTAGTTCAGTTAAAAGATAGAAGATAAGTAACATTTTAGTTAAAACTTGTATTCAGCTTACGAAATATGTCCTTTTTTTAAATTATTAAGCTATTAACTAATTTTTATTAATATGATAAAAGTTTTATATTTTAAGCACTAATTATATACATTAAATTAATATACATTGGGTGGTTTAATAAGAGATGAAGAAATTCAAATTTCTATCTTCTCTAACTTTTACTAGAATAATTTCAAATTTCATGTTCCTCTATCTCCATTCTCATTTAAACAAGCATTTGTTTTTTATTAATTAAGAGGGGACTTGTTTTTATTGTAAAGAAACATTTTTTAAAGATATTGCTCTAGTATAAATATATCTAATGATTTTTCTGCATCGGTAGAGTACTAAACGGGCATTTCAAAAGAAGAAACTCCAGTGCATGTTTACAAGTTGGAGACTATCCCGATGTGACTTTTTCCATAACGCAGGACACTCCAGCAAGCAGAGTTTACACTGCGTCTATAAGCATCACGGATATAACTTTCTAACATAGAACAACTAATCTAATTCAAAAGTTTTTTATAACAGAACCACAAGAACGTGTTATTTCACTAAGAATCAGCTTAGTAATTCACTAAACTGAATTCCCGTAAAATAGGAAAACTTCTGCATTTTACCAGGTTGCCAGTGCTTTATCGTAGCCCTTCCAGATGGTGCTTACGAAGCATGCACAATCCTTGCCAGTAGAATAATATTTTAAACAACGCGTCTGGTATCAGAACAGGACTGTGAAAGAGACGTTGGGAGTAGTACGAAAAATATTAAATAATAAAAAGGATTTGCTAGATTGTATAAAGAAGTACCACTTTCATTAACGCCTCGCTAATCCATCTATCCATTTATCTATTTATTTAACACATACACACATTGCTGAAGCTATTAGTGTGCCACGCATGCATGCAATCAGGTGGTCGAATTTCTACAGAATATCTACTAGTGGTAGACAGGATATCTACTAGTTATACGCATTGATAAGAAGGGACCAAATACTTATCGTATGCAGGAATCGGGAAGAGGAGTGTGCGAACACTACTTTGTTCGCAAGAGGCTAATCACCCAGAACCGGTCCTGTAATGTTATGTACACATAATTAACTGATAGAAATAAAAGTTCCTCTTCATATATCTTATTTGTAATGTAGCATGATTTTTAGTTTCCAGAGCTTATTTCACAACGCAATTTTACTGCAGACATGTGGTGGAAGGCAACTCAGCAGAAATGGAAAACCAGCCATATATATATCAAAAATCTTTTTTATCCTTTTAAAGTGGGAGAACTGACGGATACGTCTGACAGAACCACATAACCAGATATATGATGATTTGTAGAAATTTGTCCAGAGGAGTGGATAAACAAGTGTTCAGTTTCTTATGAGAGAGAGCTTGAAATGGCGATCCTGCCGTGAGCCATATAATATAAAATGTGGCAGAAAAAAAGGACTGCAATAGAATGGAGATAGTCTCAGTTTTTTTCTAGAAGAACTCATTTCTTGTTTATAAAGGGAGTAAGAAAACCCGACAGGAGCTATTATTATTATTTTTTTAATTTTAAGAAGAGTGGAAGTAATACACGGCACAATGAATCCTGTCCTTGATTCAATATTGGTGGCTAGGAATATAAAAGCTAAACATAACAGAACGGGAATTGTAAAATTTTGCTGAACTATAGTTGCTTTTTATGTATTACACACACAAATATATATACATATCTATATATTAACACATAAAAGAATGCATATTTATACATATAGGGACTACACATACACCCCAATATAGTTGTATATGTACAATCTGAGTATAATGATTTCTTTTACTGCCACTGTTCAGTGTTTTATTAATTTTTCAATTATTTCTAAATAATACTTGCTTTCTCTAACGGGGAGCATCGTGTGAATGAAACTATTTATAACCTCCGTTTGTCCTGTTCAAAAGTCCATTAAGTGAGAACATGTATTTTTACAAAGCAGTATTAATTCATTCGAAATGAAGTGCAACATTGTGAATTTTTTGCACTCTATCCAACCGTAAGGTGATTACTTTATTTTTTAGCCCCCGTAATCGTTCTTGAAGATATCGATCGATTTTCGGTCAGTAATTTCATAATTAATTACTACTTTTGGGTCGTTATTAATGACTGTCACGCCCTTTTAGCACCATGCATAATTTAAAGTGGCGAGACCTCTTCCAGCTTTGCCGCGGCACTTTTCCTAATTGCTCCGGATCTGTCCGTCATTAGGGAGAGCAAGGGATCCATCCACTGCTCCCTATGTACAGGGGACACACATTTAACCGCGACGAAAACCAGGTGCATCACCGAGATACGCGAGAAAAATGAAGCTATTTGCCGGAGATTTCGAGCGTTGACCGACTCTTCAAATAAAATGAATGAAACTGCTCTTCAATCATCAAAGGAAACTGCAAACCAAACATGTTTTCTTTTCTACAATTTTAGATTTAAACCGTATTTACTACTGTGTAACGCACATCCTGGTTTTTACAAGAAAAAATGGAGACAATACTAACTGGTGTACAGCGCAAACCCACAGTTTGACATACTATTCCGTATTGGGTTTCTTTCGCTGTCCAACCTAATAAAGCTATTACCTTAACTTTATACACAAATATTAAATGTGGGTGCTCATTTGTTCAATTTTTAAGCTGTAAAATTCTTTATTTGCACTTTTATTTCATTTAGCATTACTAGGTTTCAAGGTAGCGTTATTTTAGTTTAAAAACCAATGGTTTTTTTACTATAAATCTGGTGGTTCTGTCTGGAACAGATATACTGACACTGCTGCACACAAGATACTGTATCTATATTTTCTATTTCTATAAAATGATATACTATATTTGGATACACTCTCTCTTCTTTTTGTATACTTTTCGGAACTATGGATTTTGAAATTATCTTACTGCGACTTCTTTCAGATTTTTCGAGCAATATTTAGTCAATCAAAATTGTTGCTGTATAAATTTAGCTAATATGAACTCTATATTTTGATTGTATGCATATATGCGCATTGAAAGTTATTTTAACACACTGTGTGCTGGTACATTACTCAGCGGAATTGTACCGGGAGCGGGCGTTTTGCGCGTAAATTTAGTTTTTCCGTTAAATCTCAATAGATCAAAAATTATTTAATTTTTTAACCAACTTTTCGTATTTTATATTGAAATATATAAACAAAAATATAAATAGAAATATATAAATAACAACCATAAGATTTTTGTAAACAAAAAGTATTTTTATAGCGGATAAATTTATAATAGTATCTTAAATATAAAAAAATCAAATAGAAATAGTAGTATTTAGTTTTAGTTTTTTCTAATAATGTTACATATAAACATTTTTACATTATAAAAAATGAAAGACAAGAACATTCGGCTTCATTTTTCTGTATATACCGTTATTTTTGTACCTACAAACAAACCATGTTGATACACTAACCCGTACTATTACGTGACCCACGCTCAAGTATCAATCATCAGAAAACGTACATGTCCGTCATATAATGTGTTAATAAATCTACTCAATTTCTCTCTATTATTTATTATTTTATAGTTCTAATTGCAGGGTATTGTGTGCAATTTTGTTTGTCGTATTTTCAAATGTTAGCATTCTTTTATATTAATAACTCTGTAAATTGGAAGAAAAACACTATATTGTTTGTATAAAAACCTTAATTTCTGCACAAGTATGCGTGCTATCCTCATAAAAATAAACAAAGATTATTATAAAAAATCTCCTATTCATGTGCGAGTTTTTCAACGCTTTTCAGACTTCGGTTTTACAAGATTTTTTTTCTTTTTACTTCAAAGTATCCACGGTCTCTTTGGGGTTCAGAGAAAACATCTTTTCAAAAATACACGAAATCTACTTTGTTCTCGACATGATAATGATAATTATCATATATAGAACAAAGATGAATAAAGAACAAAGAAATCAGAACAAAGATGATGTTCTGATGATAATTCCTCACCTATTTTTCTAGGCATTCAACTAAATGATTGAAATCGCAAGTGATTGGCCATTGTTGGTCATAAAGTGTATTGCATGCTGATATAGATAATTGAAACAAAAAAAAAGAACCAAAATTGTTAATTCAAAACTGATAAGGTAGTAAACTCATGAAATCATTTAAAACGTACTAGTAACGCTTCATTCTTATTGAGAAAGAAAAATTTAATCTATATTACCAAATATCTTATAACAGTAGTAAAAAATTGCAGTGTAGTAAAAAAATTTAAAAATGTGTAAAATATAAGAAAAGTCCACTAAAGGGCAAAGTAGAAAAATCATAACCAATTAAGAATCTTGTGTAGAAACAAAATTCTTCTCCGTGTAGAAACTTAGCACTGAAAAAAAAGGATATGGGATGAAAAAAATGCATAAAAATAGTCTAAAAAGCAGTGTAATGACACAAAAAATTATTAAACGTACTATTTCTGAATTTGTCGAAGAATGCTATTAGTGCTAGCAAAATCCTTAACTAATGAGTACAACTTTTTAACGATGTGTTAAATTTCCTTCCCTGAATTCTAGATTAGGATGAGAGGTAAAAAACTTTTTGTGCGAAAGAATTACACTTTTAAAGTTTAGAAGAGGAAATTACTTTAAAATACGACTCATTTGGTTCTTCAGGAATTTGCTACTTGTGAATCTGAATTCTGTTGCAGTACATTTTATCTTGTTCGAGACGACGTCTGCAATCTCCTTTAATTATTAAAAACCCGCGTAATTGGTTAAAAGTTTAAAAGAGTAATGAAACCTACCCAATAAAAAAACCTAATTATTAGATTAATTTAACTAAATTACTAGGAATTATAGTCATATTAAAGCAGCGAGATAACCAAATATCTTTTCTTAATTCTTTCGATTACAATATTTTTAACTCAACTATACAGTTTTAAGCCAACACAACTTGTAATCTCAAACTAACCTCATTTTTATGGCTTCCAAGCATGATGCTAAAGCTCACTATCTCGCTGGAAGAATGCATGACACGTGTTCGTTGTCTTATACAAAAGAAAGTATGCAGAATTTAGGTGTTTATATAAAGATTTTATAAAATATTTTAAAGTATTGAAAAATTGTCTACAACATTAAAAAATGGGAAAATCTAAATATTGCAACTATGGTTTAGCTGACATTTGGCAAATATCGAAAAATGTAAATATTTTAGCCCTTATAGAAATACCTCTAAAATAAGTTGAATATACCACTTATAATAATAGTTTAAGCATAATTATAGTTTTTCATCTATTTTGGATTATATAATAAGGACATAAAGAGTAATAATTTTACAACTTGTGTATCTGTAAAAGCATATATGCCTGTGGAGATAGTTTTTTTGGGTGGGAGAAATACACTGGATTTCATAAGCATACAAACATGATTAGCTAGTTTTATTCATTTGACGACCTTTGATGCAAATATTTTTATTCCAAAGAAATTTTAAAAAATATTTGTATGACAAGTATTTTTTTCAATGTTATTAAAATGTACTAAACCGGCCTTGAAGGCTATAAAAAAGGCTAGCTTTTCGAGATAGAACAGATCCTACTGCAATTAATTATGTTGTAGCTAGTTTAGCGAAGCTTATTTGGCTGATATTTGAAGACTAGAGGCCTACTTAAAGTTCCTATTATAAAATGAAAAAAAATCTGAGGCATAATATAAACATACAAACATGCTTAGCTAGTTTTATCCACTTGACGACCTTTGATGAAAATATTCTTATTCCAAAGAAATTTTGAAAAATATTTGTACGACAAGTATTTTATTTAATGTCATTAAAATATACTAAACCGTCCTTGAAGGCTATAAAAAAGGCTCTCTTTTCGAGATAGAACAGATCCCACTGCAACTGGTAGCTAGTTTAGGGAAGCTTATTTAGCTGATATTTGAAGACTAGAGGCCTACTTAAAGTTCCCGTTATAAAATGAAAAAATATATCCCAGGCATAGTATAACAGAATGTCCAACAAGAAAAGTTGTCTACATTACGAAAGAAAATTTATTTTACACCCCCAACCACCTGCGTTAAATGTAGACTACTGTGTGTTGTTGGTCATCCAGCCAATTAGGCGAATGTTTAAAGTACAGTTAGTACCGCCTATATGGTCACCCGCTTACATGGTCAGTTTTCTAAAGTCCCGTCTAACTTAATAGTTAACATGTATTAAAGCGCACCTCTTATACAGTCATTTTCTTTCTCTTATTACCGGTTATATAGTCAGTTTCATGTTTTCAACAATCTCCCGTTTTCATTTTTTTAAGAAGTCAATGTGAAATCAGAGAGGACCTGAATTCAATCCTTTATTTTCCTCCCTTACCCTCTTTCTTGCTTGTGTAGACTCATCTTCGGAGTTTTTCACCCTTCTCAGTTCTCGCCCCCAACTGATAACTATTGGACATCTGTCTGTTTATTGTTTGAAGTTATCTGTCTCATACATGACCTCAGGTGTTATTTTACAGCAGCAGATCATCATTTAAAAGCTATTAGGGACTTAAAATTGTGTAACAACCAACAAAAGGAAGCAAACTTATATATCTGATTATTTTTAAATACAATGAACATGAATGTACGTATTACGTATGCTGTACTTCGATTAGTAAGGTAAACTAATAAATCCCCCCCCCCAAAAAAAAAAAAATACTGCACATTTTTAAAGTACTTTTTACTTTTCAAATTAATTTTTAAAATGTTCTTAAAAGTATAATTATTTGTTTATCAGGTGAATATAATCCTGTCACAATTCAATAGGGTTATATTGTTCCGCATATATGGTCACCCCTCTTATATGGTCTGATTTTTCTG
Source organism: Pardosa pseudoannulata (assembly GCA_032207245.1). NCBI lineage: Eukaryota > Metazoa > Arthropoda > Arachnida > Araneae > Lycosidae > Pardosa > Pardosa pseudoannulata. Next base: position 101,108,998 of record CM063505.1, on the reverse strand, counting down.
GACCGCTGAGCTGACCATATAATCTATACAGACTGTATAATTATAAGATAGTTTTGATTTTTTCCATTGCCTTTAAATTCTACTAAACATGAATGTTTTAATGTAAAGGAACAGATTAACTGACTTTGGATGACGTGAACCTAAAATTAATCGAGAGAGACTTATATAATTCTGACATAGATTTTGTTGTAGTAGCAGGTAAAAATACCCGTGAACAAAATTGTGAATATAAGTCTAAGGCGGGAATTATATGTTTTCCCTATATAAGGTTGATTTATAATCAGCCTCTTGTAATGTAGATTTTAAAAAAGAATTCCTAATCAGAAACACAAAGATTTATTATAGTTGGTAAGGCAACTGCGTAAGTTACAATCATGGGGGACATCGACAATGTGCATATGTTGCCAACATTTGTTTTCACAAGTTAACATAAACTAAACGATTACAATACTTTCATCGATACACAAAAGTATCCTGTCGACTGCGCCATATAAAGGTGATTTATAATCAGCCTCTTGAAATTTAGATTAAAAAAAAAATTCCTAATCAGAAACACAAAGATTTATTATATTGGTAAAGCAACTGCGTAAGTTACAATCATTGCGGACATCGACAATATACATATGTTGCTAACATTTGTTTTCACAAGTTAACATAAACTAAACGATTACAATACTTTCATCGATACACAAAAGTGAACCTTACTCCTACATCCTTTTCTTTCAAATATCCCTACCACTAGGGAATTTGAGCACTGCCGTGATATGGAATACCCAAAGCACAGCACTAATTATAAAAGTCATAGAGTTCATTATGATACTTGTCGCAACCAGGGTAAGAGAGGTAAAAAATCGAAATAAATCTCTTTCTCTGGAGGCAAGGAATACGACTCATTTTTGTTTCTTCATCATCCCCTTTTAAATCTCTTCCCTCCCGTCTCGTGCCATTACAAACGACGCTATACGTCTCCGAAATAGTTCTGTGTAATCTTCAAAAGATTACAAGCGAAGACGAACAGAAAAAAAAAGAAAAGAAATTATTTCTGTAATTCTCTTTCGTTTCAAAACAAAAGCAGACCTGCTTTTAGTTTTTGGTCAAAACAATTACTCCGCCCTAATTGGATCTCGGGATTTTCCACTGCTGCAGTTTTAATTCAAAGCCCGGATATTTTTGCCCACCTCCAGGATTAATTAAATTCCGCTTTTAAAAAAACCCGTCGAGGATCAGGGGGTCGCCTGCATTTGTAGAGTTGTTTGTGACTCCGGACGTGACTAATGGGATCAAAAAGTGAATTTTCAATTAAGTGACCATGAATGAGTTTTAATTACTGATAATGAAGTCCTAATTAAATGTTTGAGGAGTAGAAGCTTTAAAAGACAAGAGCGAAGGTTTTTACTTCTTTAAACGTTTATTTACGTCTTAATGACAATAATCTCTGAGTTTCGAAACAAAATGTGTCCAGAGCGAAATTATTTTAATTAATGGAGGTTGAAACAGATGAAAATATGTGTAATATTTTCCCTTAATTTCTTTGATAAAACTGCTTTGAATAAAGCTACTTTAAATTATTTTTCTCTTTAAAACATACAAGAATGCATTTTGGAAATCTTGAAAACAGTTTTCCTGCTTTTTAAAATATTTTTCATGTTTAATACTTGTGTTTAAATTTCATTTTATCCTTCAGATATTTAATAAATAATTTATTCATTTTACACAGCAGTATATCTTTCTAAAACTTACTTCTAGTCCCTACATTAGATCTCCAGAAGCTATATTTCATTAAGACTCTCTAGCAAATATCATTAAGCATAGCCTTAGTTGATCTTTGGTTCGGTTCTTAGCCATCAGGAAATTTTCTACTCCTTATTTTTCAAATTGCTTCATTTTAAAATTTACCTTTTATTATAGAAATTTATTACAGAAATTGTCATTTAACTATAAAATTCGTAGTTTGCATTTATTTCCTTTTTAGGTCGTTGGTTAATCAGCATATTAATAATTTTACTAATTTTCATGAAATGTAAACGAAATATAAAAACATAGACGTAGTACTGAAGAATACGTAAGTACATGAATTTATACTGTATTTGCAGAGTTATAATTAAATAAACTCATTTGTAAAATCAAGTTGTGGATGTTCTAGGTAAATAGAATCCTCATTCTTAACTGGAAATTTTGCTTCTGTAGCATCAGAAAAGAAAATAATGCTTTCAGAGTAATTGTATTACAAACTTAACAGAAACATGAATTATCCGTAGATAGTGTAATGTATATGAATTTAATGAATAAAATAGGGCATTCAACAATTCCTCATACAATATTTTGAGGGATAACTTAGTGTGAAAATTGTACTTAATTTTAAATTAATCTGAAATTCTAGAATAACCAATGGCTTAACGTCAGAGTTTAAAACACTAATAGGTGCCAAAAAGTAAGAGTTTAGTTCATTAAGAACCAATTCTTTCAGAAACGTGCCTAGTAGCAAAATTTTAAAATAAAGTGTTCTACCAAAATTTTAGGATTTCCTCAATCTATGTTTTGTATTACAGAGAACTGCTAACGATGTTTACGTTTGTTGTATCCGGTACTACATAAAAAAATTCAAGATTCGAGCAAAACGTTAGGTTACCCTGCGATAAACAATGAATGAAAATAATATTTATGCTATAATAAGTTTGAGAAGTAGCCCAGATAGCATGCATACTTGCAGCAACTTTGATTTTTTAAGGATAATATATTGTCATGACAAATTTGACGCAACAAAATTTCAGCAACACTCCTGCAAGTTAAACGGAACATAAAGCGACCACTCTTTTGCAACGCCATTTTACTGCAAAACTGTGGCATTATTGTCTTGACAACCTTGAAGCAATAGAAAATTCTTAGACTTGCTGTAGTCTTGGTTCATACTTGCAGACTTGTCATGCTGAACTTGCTGCAAGTTTGATATGACAAGTTTGCGGCAAACTTCCACGACAAGTGTACTGTAACTTGCATGACAAGTTTGATGCAAGTTGGAAGTATGGTGACTTTGAAGTTTGCATATATTTGCTGCAGTCTTGTTTCAAACTTGCAGACTTGTCCTGCTGAACTTGCTACAAGTTTGCAGGATTGCAAAACAAGACTGCTGCAAGTTTGTTGCAAACTAAATTTGCTGTATGGGATCAGTTATAACCCTTCTTATAGCAAAGAAATAGTTTTAAGATTTCAATGAACCTCCAGAACTTAAGTCCGATGAAATCTATAAACAGACGTTTACAACCAAACTGTAACACGACTGAAAATTTTAATCTAGGGACCCTTTATCAACAATCGCTGTTTCATACCAAAGTCTCAATTTATACAATTTACAGAATGAGAACATTTAGTTCCCAAATTATCTATTTCGTACGGTTAGGATAAATTTACGGGCACAGTTAGCTTTGTTGTTACTTTCTCGAATATAAAAGGAAGATTACATTTCCCTTCAGCAAGTTTCATAGTATAACTCTTAAACAATTAACTTTATAACGATGTTACAGCTTATCTCCACTCCATTCCCCTACTTTTAAATAAAAATCTAACATTCCTTTGTCCAAGATTATTTATTGATATACCCTACTCGCTGGATGAGTTGCATATGTTTTAACTTTTAAAATCTTCAAACTAACGACCTAAAGTAAAATATAATCGGGACCACTTATCTTCCAGGAAAGATCTCTGATTGTTTTGCGCTCATGATCTCTTTTGTTTTGCAGTAGGAATAATTTAGTGATGTTTGCGTAATTAATCGCGAGTGAGAAATATTAACGAAGAGCTGTTAAAGGGGTGCATGTTTAGTTAGTTAGCGGATTTTGTGGAAAATGTTACAAGTTGAAACTAATGTTGCTAAGTATTTATAACGTTTTTATGGTAGAGAAATAAAGCAAGTTCTTTAAAGTCTTATACAAATAATGTAGCCCATTCATTACCCTTCCAATTTATATGATTCACTAATTTCTATACGTTGATGTTGTTCTTTTATTTGCTCTGTTTTCAGTTTAACAACCATATAAATAGTAGAATATAGCTCGTCATATAACGGGAATAGTACAAATTTTAATTTTCCAGAATTGGATAGTACACTATCAGGCAAGTAAATTTTTTTTTCTGATAATTATCTGGTACATGCTCAATAACTTGTTTATCTTCATACTCCTCTAAAGTCTCCCGATACTGTGAATGGAGTTAGAATCACATTGAATTCATTTAGCCAAACCGTATGGTTATGTATAAAAAACAAACACAAACAAACTTCTTAATTTTCAAAGATATATATCTTAAACGCTAGATATTTATTATTCCGTGAAATAGACTCTTAGACTTTTATGAAAAGAATTTATTGTTAATACTAATGATAAAATTTTCATTACAACAAAAAATGTTAAATAAATTTAAAATTATCACATATATACCTAATCTATTATTTAAGCCAAATATAAAAGAAAATTATTTACGTAATATCTAAGTTCAGTGATAAAACGTATGAAAATAATGCAGAAGATATTTAAATTTAAAATAAAAAATGATTAAATGAGATGGTTAAAGGAATGACGTCATAATGCTAGAAAAAAATTATTTTTACTTACTTGTTACGTGATAAATTGATTAAATGCTCTTAACCGGGGAAAAAAGGGCTTGAAATAAATACATTAAACGCCCGAAAAGGGGGGAAAGGATAGATTTTGAACGTTTTAAAGACTTGCTTTGAATTTTGCTAAACCTAACTCATCAAGAATCCAATATGGATGCCCCTATCCATTCCAGATCCAACCGCTTCATAAATTCGAGGACAGACGGACAGATAACTTAGGCTATTATTATATAGGATATATGTAATTTAAATGGATATTGTATGACTATTTTACTTAGAAATAGTGGCTATTTTTTCTCTCATTTGAGCATACTTTAACGCAGTCGTTGCAACATTATTTATTATTTTTTTTCCATTTGTGAATTTCAAACGCATACGAATGCCTTTAAAATTATTCAAACATGATATAACATAAAATTGAGATAAAAAGAATTTTGAGATACGTTTTTATTGCCATTATCTTAGTTGAAGTAAGTTACTCTAACCAATTAGGAAGATTGCAGGCCGAGCAGCTAAAAATTTCCTCTTCAATTATGCACAGTGTTAAAAGGGCGTGACTCCCATTAACGTTACGCCCAGGAGACAAGCATCGACTTTATTGCCCAATGAATGTATAGATACAAGACCACCTATTTATCTAATGGTCTTAATCAGGAATTAGTTAAAAAGATGAAGAAATTAAACATTAAGCTATTTTTACTTATGATCACTTTGATAGCCATAATATCAAGTTATTTCAAAAGGCTGAAATATATTACTGTATACAAGGTATCTGCAAAAATAAAATTTTTCAAATCCATGACTTTTCATGACTTTCCCTGATTTAGCAGATCATTTTCCATGACTTTAAAAAGCTTTCGTTAAAAGTATATATGAATAAAACTTCTAATGTACATACAAATAAAATATATGCTTTTAGAGAAATTACAGGAATTTTATCACAAAAAAACTATAAATTTACTTTATAAGTGCTAATAAACTCACATAAAAACAAATTGTTATATCTACATACCTAAGTTTAATCATACAGCAATTTTTCGATCAAAATATTCCCAATTTGAATTCAGGGTACTTTGGTATTATCCAGGTGACCATAAATAATAGCCAAATATAACCCTATAATGTTTATATACAATATCCCTAGGGATAAACTTATATTTTGTGCAAAAATCTTAACTAATTTTTATTCAAAAATAATTATTATATTATTAAAATTTTAATCTACAATTTAAGAAAAA
>CM063505.1:101098148-101100648 GCA_032207245.1 Pardosa pseudoannulata | reverse complement strand
ACTGAGCTTATTACAAACGACTACATTAAAACCAAGTTCACATATCATATTTGTGTAAATCTACAACTATTAAACTAAGAGTGGACCCCTTCTCAAAGATTCAATGATTTTCAACAAACATCGAGAGTTGTCAAGTCCACTCACGTTCAGAAAATCCAAATGCATCAAATGGGTCCCCATAATCGTTCGCAAATTTTGTAGCACTTGAAAGAGCAACATATGAATTCCAGTTTAACGACAGAATCTTCAAAAATATTTTTTATCTAGGATTATTATCGAATTTCTAAAATTATTACTTTTCAGGTCTTATGGAATTGCTTTAAAAATTAGTTCTATTAGTCATACAATATATTTTCAAAGATAATTTTACTGTATACCAAATCCATTTTATTTTCACAGAATAATTTCAAACTCGCATTTCGATTATAAATTATTCTGATCTGTATCTGTTACGAAGATAAGGGAACTAAATCGACAAGTTTTAAAATATTCAGTTTTCAATTGACTTCTTGGTATGAATATAAATAGCATTACGATATAAAAAAATATGATAGTAAAATTTATAGCAGAAGAATTTCAATAAAAATAAAATACTGTTCTTTAAAATTGAGTCATTCAACAGCTCTTTTTAAAATGTCTTCCGCATATTTCAAGCTAAATAATTGCTTTATTTTTTTATTATATTTTCCCTTACATACAAAAATTACTGGCTATTGAATTTTCTTTATGAATAATTTTAATAAAATAGTTAATTACACTTGTACAAAAATATAGCAATTTTTAGATTGTTCAGCTGTGCTAAATCATTTTAACTTGATAAAATACTTCATAGAAAAAAAGGCATACACGTATGACAAACATATTGTCCACTTAAAAGTTAGCAATTAATTTACCTAAAATATTTTAAAGTCAATAAAAAGGTAAAATAAATCCCTTAAAGTAAGAAAAAAAGCTTTCAAACAGGGAAGGATAATAAAAAGATAGATTTTATTAAAATAAAATAATTATTTAATTGCAAGCATTTAACTTGATTATGAAAAGTGCGTTTACTTTAAATTTTCAGGGAAAAAACCAAAATTCGTACATTTTTTTTATCAAATTCTGCAGTTTTAAAGCTCTTAGTTCCACTATCAGCAATAAATCAACTTACAAGAACAGATAATATATTTCATTTTTATTTCATTATTATAACTTACTTGATATACATGAATTAAGTTGATAAGGTTTGATTTATATTTGTATACAAAAAAGTTTAAATTTCAAAAAGTTAATATTCACAAATAAAAGAAAAATAATTTTAGCGTTTTCTTTTCTAAATATTTAAATACTAGTCGAAGAAAATTTTTACCAGTAATGTTCTTACATTTGTTTATCTTTGTTAATTGTTTTAAATAAGCTACAGTAATCATTTTATAAACCATGAGAACTTGACAAGGTTTTATTTGATTTATGTATAATGCGAGAATAAAAGTTTAAAAGAACTACCAATATAATATCCCCCCCTACAAAGTCATCTTGAAGCCATATCTTGATTATTCTTTACTAGCAGAACTCTTTATTCACGTTTATGACCAACGCATCTTTATAAATGAAAGAAGAAAAGAACACGTGTATTACTACACATATTTCTCTTTAAAAATTCGAATTATTCACCCCTTCCCCCTGAAACAAAAGATATAAATAATAACTAGAGCTATTTAGAATGATTTAAAGATGCTGTCACATACACTGTTGGAGTCGCTAGAAATAATGAAATTTAAAAAAAAAAAAAACATCAGGAAAAAGAACACACACCTGCTTGCATTGTATTTTTAATTAAAGATAAACTTCGCAAATTCCATTTCTGCGACTCGTTTTAATTACTTGGTTAATTGGAGCAGAAGTTGATTACGGATCGTTCATTAAAAAGAGCGGCAACCGAGAGATTTAGCCGCGGTTAGAACCATTTGTTAAAAGTTTAGGAACTTTTAATTTTGTTTGCTGAGCTGTTTTGACACTTTCTAAATTCAAGATCATGAAGATTAATGGCTGTCTGCAATGACACAGAAATCGTGACGCGCAGAGAGGAATTTTTTTTTGCTCCGGATTTCAGTGACACGCGTTTAGAAGCTTGGCTTTGCTTTAAAACACCTTATTTATGCAGAATCTTCTTTAATAACAGGTAAGATAGTTTTACATTATGGTTTTCTTAATATTTTAGAGATTTATATGTTAGAGGGTTATTCAATCTTTAAAAGTTTAGACTTTTTAAATTGTTTATACACTACAAATATATATTCACATTTTGATACCATTATTTAAACACACCTGAAATGGTACGGACGTTCGAGCATATTAAACTATTTGTATCATCTACCATGTTTATATAGAATTTAAAATTTAAAAAGATATTTTTAGGCTTCAGATTTTTTAGATTTTGCGCACGATATCTTATTTTTAATATCTTTGTAACATTTCATTTACTGATGTACATGTACCTACCACTTGTATCTAATGTTAT
>CM063505.1:101070648-101090648 GCA_032207245.1 Pardosa pseudoannulata | reverse complement strand
TAATTGTATTATTATTTTTGATATTGTTGTCTGGGGTTATTAAAATAAAGTTAGATTTACATTTATATATGTCATATTTATTCTTCATATATTGCTTCATATATTATTTATTATATAATTATTCTTCATATATTTTCCATATATTTCTTCATATATTTATTATTTATATATTATTGTAAATATATGCTTCATATATTTACAGTTTTATACTGCATATAAAATATAATTTTCTAGCTTTCTTTCCAAAAACATTTCTGTATAATGTATGAGGACCTCGGCCATCATACTTAGTGGCACTTATGCTTAAAAAGTCACCCCCAATCTGTTTTAAACTTTTCATGTTAAGAATGCTCATAACTATTAAATTTTCATTGTAGTACAAGGTGTTTTATATTGAATGGGATAAAAAGAATAGCGCAGTGTGACTGCCGTAATAGATTTATTCAGCCCAAACAAATTTATTCTACAACTACAATCATATAAGTTTTATTTGGCAACAGGGAAAAATTATCGAATGACGAACTCGCCGCTACTCTCTGTTAAACAAAATGTCGTCCATGCAGGAGAAAGCGTACTGCGTTTTCGAATATGCCAAAACCTCCTCGGTAACTGTTTTGTAAACACATTTTATCACGAAATTTCGTAAAGAACCACCGCATCGGCATAACATAAGCATGTGGGTGAAGCAGTTCCAGGATACCGGCTGCTTATGCAAGAACAAAAGCCCAGGACGAAAAGAAACAAAACTCGAAGTGGTTGAAAGAATTCGCGATTCGTTTTTACGGAGTCCCTCGAAATCAACGCTACGTGAAGGTGCAGAACTGGCTTGAAACTTGAATAAATGTAGTTTTGAGGTAAATTTGAATTTTCTAAATATAATAATTACAACGTTCACAATCATGTTTTCTTTTTGCCCCATTCAATATGAAACACTGTTTACAACAACTTTCTGAAATGGCCATATAGAGTTTGCGATATTTTAAAGAAGCAAAGTGGTAAAATTGGAGATTTCCCATAAGTATTTCCTGATATTTCGCACTCATCCCTAACACCACCTATGGAGATCGATATGAGTTAGGAGTATAATATGTAGGAAGCCTAGAAAGCAGTATATTTATACGGCAATCAATTTGCAGAACGGTGGAGGAGTGGGGCGTTTCAGGGCCATAACTCTCCTGCTCAACGAAGCAAACCCACGTTGAAAAGCCCGGCACGGGCACCGAAAAAATCAATGAGGAAAAATTTGTTGCGTTCTAAAACGATGCATTGATTTGCAGGATTGTTAGTACTTTACACCCCCACGGGGATCAGAAGGGCATAAATTGGGGGCTGTTTTATGGATTGAGATGGAAAAGATTTCGCCTAGTAATGGGATTTATAAAGATGACGACGAGTAGGGAAGGGGGGGGGGCGCGAAAGGTCAAATATGGGAAACAAATGGGATAATCGATTTTACAGAAAATTCTGCTTCGCGCCATGCGGAATGACTATTATAATTTGGAGAGGAGCATATAAAAAATACATAACATCCAGCGGGAAAAGTCGATTCCGAATAGAAACGGAGCGAAAGGTACATTATGATGGAAATGGAAAATTGATTTGCAGTAGATTGAACGCTACATTATGCTTGCAAATATCCACATGAATGTGATGAAAATTAAAGTCAGATCGATCGGCAGAGTTTTCGTCAATGAATTGGCTTCATCAACGACTCAAACGCGCCGAGAAGAGGGATGTTCTGAGTGTTGCTTGTTGATAAATTTTCCCCCTTTTGTTATGCTTCCCTTATGTTAAATTCCAGACATTTAAACGGGACTGCTGAAGGAAGCCAAATAGATGACAGTTCCAGCTACTCCCTTAATAATTTCACCCGTTTGGCTTCATAAGGTAAAAATGCCTTAGTTTTACACCATTTAGATGCCACATTTATTTCGGAAGATTTGGAAACTAACCAAGATTATAAATAATAGTTAAAATTATATAGGAGATAATCCAGCCAATATTCTAAAGAATAGTTAAAATTATACAACTGATAATACTATTTGTGTAGTGTATTAACAAGTATTGACAGACAATAAAATTATTTATTTTTCTGCATTAAATAATTAAATTAACCTTTAATAATTAAAATTTGTTTTAAAAATATATTTTCGGGTAAATAGACATACTCTTATGTACTAGACGACCCGAAAGACGTTGTCCTGTTTATCCAAAAACTAACGCTGTAAATTCAAAAAATGTAAAATGCTTTTAAATAAATTATAAATTAGACCGATTTGATGGAAAAGTAAGAAACATAATCTGTACAGGGATTCGTTCCTGGGACTTCTCGTACTGAAGCCCTTTGCGCTGACCACTAAGCCACAGATAGGTTGGCAGTGAAGGGTTTCAAGCGGCATTATAATAATCTAAAAAAACACGCAATTCTGGACATTTAATAAAAAAGTACTTTTTATCGGATCAAATTGTGAATCTAAACCATTCTCGAATCAACTTAATTACATACACAGAATTTCATCAAAATCAGTCCTGCCGTTTAGGGGGAGTTCTATTACAAACACGTGGACAAGATAATTTTATATATAAAGGTTATATATATATATATATATATATATATATATATATATTATATATATATATTTGCATATGGGTGATTCAAGGTAAGATGGGCTAGTGGGTGACCTGAATCAATTGCATATTTCTCAAGCCAGTGGTTAAATGTTACGGATGGGGATGCCATTTTGTAGTGATGAATATGACATACTTTTTAAATCGAAAAATATTTGAAAAGTTTCAGTGATTAAACCTTGAATTCATGCAAATTATCTAGTTTTCATTCTGAATATGTTGTCATCTAGTGTAAGGTGCTTGAAGCAACAACAAAAACAATATATATATATATATATATATATATATATATATATATATATATATATATATATATATATATATATATATATATATATAATATATATATATATATATATATATATATATATATATATATATATATATATATATATATATATATATATATATATATATATATATATATATATATATATATATATATATATATATATATATATATTAGCATTAACATATATCCTTTTTTCCTGCTTTCTATAGAAACAATCTTAATAAATGAGATGCCAAAAAGAAAATTTCCCAATCAAAATATATTTAGATAAATAATGTTTTATAGACACAAATTGCATTTACGTTTTATTTCATAAACTACTGGTAAATTTAAAGTAAAGTTTATATAATATTCTATCCAAATAAATATGTTTCGTAAGCACATTTAGTTCATCATACTGATATGCGAGAGGAATGAGGTTTAGGGTTTTCATATTTGAGAGCTTTCGCATGGGAATGCTAGTAAATATTTTATTCATTTTTTACCTTTTAAGAATTCACACTCCTCTTAGTTTTCACATCCATTAAAATATTTTTTACAAATATATTTTTTCCATGCATGGTGCAACTGATATCTTTCATTTCTTCATTTCTTCAATTATTCAAAATTTTGTTCAAAAATTTTCTTTATTATTACCTTAAAATATAATAGTATTTACCACAAGTGATTACCAAATTTATACTATAAAGTAATTATTGAGTCCCAGGATGCGTATTCTTTGTCTGACGTTGCTCAATAATAATAAAGGGACATCGATTTTCTAAGAAAACAATACGAATTATTTATCGAGAAGGAAGAAAAGAAACGGAATTTCAAAGGATGAGTAACATCAGACAAACAGTCTCATCCATGATCGAAGTAAAATGGATTAAAAACAATAAAGGGGGGTTGTAGCCATGACAACGTCGTTTAGATTTGTACGGGTCTACTTTAGGGGAAAACCTGAGATGAAACAGAGTTAACAATGAGAATTAATCTGGATCATTCTTGTCGAACAGCAATAGTTAGATGACCTTCCTGGTGTAACTATTAGGACTTTACTAATAGTAAGTAATTTTATGCACAAAACCAGCCGCTTTTTATGTTTTTAATAATTGTAATTACACTGAAACTTTGAATCATCGTTTTTCAATAGAACTAGAACGCAAAACGGTGAATAACGGTGAAAAAGAAAATTTCCCAATCAAAATATTTTTTGATAAATAATATTTTATAGACATTGTATTTACGTTTTATTTTATAAACTACGGGTAAATTTAAAGTATAGTTTATATAATATTCTGTCCAAATCAATATGTTTCTTAAGCACCTTTAATACATCATACTGATATGAGAGGAATGAGGTTTAGGGTTTTCATATTTGAGAGCTCTCGCATGGGTATGATAGTAAATGAATGTAGAAATTCTATAAAATGGGTGGAATGAATAAATTATTTACGACTCAAATTAAAAGCATTTAATTTTTTAAAAATATAACTTATAGTTAGAAGTGTTGTTATTAATTTCAGCTTTGTACAAGCAGACAGCCTGAAAAAATTGCGTTTTATTGCTTCTATCTCTGCAAGTACATTATCACTATCATCATTGTGCACACAAAAATTTTATTTTCATTTTGACAGAGATTTGTGTGCTTCAGAAAAAACTTGCCATTGATTGGGGTTATTTTTCACCTACCTCCTCCCATTTATCATAATTTTGCTACTAATCTATGGCATAGATCCTGAAACATTGATTCATCGTTTTTCAACAGAACTAGAACGCAAAACAGGGAATACGGGAAATGGACGTAGAAATTCTATAAAATGTGTGAAATGAATAAATTATTTACAACTCAAATTAAAAGCATTTAACTTTTTAAAACTATAACTTATAATTAGAAGTGTTGTTATTAATGCCAGCTTTGTACAAGAAGATTGCCTGACTGGAAAAAAATTAGCGTTTTATTGTTTCTAGCTCTGCAAGTACATTATCACTACCGTCATTGTGAGAATAAAAATTTTATTTTCATTTTGGCAGAGATTTGTGCTTCAGAAAAACTTGGCATTGATTGAGGTTCTCTTAAGCCTTCCTCTTCCCATTTCTCATAATTTTGCCTCTAACCTATGGCATTGATCATCCAATGTTCCGAATTCTCTAGTTAAGACCTCTAGTGGTGAGGAAAGCCCCTGATGAACTGTATAACATTTTCTGCCGTCCGCATAACTTAGAAACATTATTACCAGCACCCTAACACAAATAATTCTACTATTCTTCTAAATTTCCCAAAAGCAATACTTCCGGTAAGTCCTGTTACCGTCTATGTGCGCATATTTTTTTTCTTAATTTTGACAGAGATTTGTGTACTTCAGAAAAACTTGGCATTGATTGAGGTTCTCTTACGCCTTCCTCCTCCCATTTCTCATAATTTTGCTATTTATCTACGGCATAGATCCTACAATGTTCCGAATTCTCTAGTTGTTAAGGCCTCTAACGTTGAGGAAAGCCCCTGATGGACTGTAAATAATTTTTTGCAGTCCGCATAACTTTGAAAAATTATTATAAGCACACAAACACAAATAATTCTACTATCTCCTAAATTTCACCGGTAAGGCAAAACAAAAATACATAAAAATTTCGACGATAGACGCGAGAAAACGAAATATACGGACGGATGGGTATGGAAAAATAACATTGATTATATGGGAATATATGCGGAAAAAAATAATCGATACAATAATATGAATAATTGAGAAACGATATAACGAGGCTTCACAGTAATTCTTTAATTTTTTAATGCTTTTTATACTTAATGTTGAAAAACTTAAATAATAAAATAATCAATTTAAAAAGATATATACATTACAAGATATAGTATGAGTTACATGAACTTAAATACATTTTTTAACTCAACCAAAAATTTAACAACATTCTACTAATATAATTTCATTAGATGGAAATAAAATAAATTTAATTTCGATAAATTTTGTATATTACTTATTTTTCAATAAAAAAAACATTTTTGCATAGTAACCTTAAATACTTCTTGAGGAACTAAACTTTTTCAAATTGTGAGTTATAAGAACAACGACTCACTGTTTATTTTTTTAAATCTTCACTTCATTACAAATGAAAAAAAAATCATGCATTTTGTATTAAGTTATTATACTAGGCAAAAAAAATCTATTTTTACAAGGTATTCATATCATATAGTATAAAAAACAGAATTTATTTTTACGATGCCTAATATTTAAGTATATGACACCTTCCTTCAGACAATTCTCTTTTATCTAAAAGAAAAGACTCCGATGAAATTTTTTAGGGCTTTTACGGCACATTTCAAGGGATATAGCGATACTAAGGATTCATGATACGAACCTCGTGAACATTAGTTTAAAGAGAATAACTTAAAAAAAATCATGGGGTACGAAACACAAGAAACTTCTTTCAAGAAAATTTCCCCACATTCTAAATATTTAGACAGATTAAATGATGGAATTCTCAAGAAATATAATATCCAGAGCTCGGATACCGGATATTTACCTCTGTCTCAGCTTTATCCTAGAGACATGATATTCATAGATACATCATATTTACTTCGTGTGGGTTCTTCTTAGACACATGATGTTTCAGAAATATAAGATGCTCTGAGTCGGAATTATGAGAAGAACGACGTTCAGATACACAAGACGATTTTTTGAAATACTATTCAATGTGAATAAAAATATAATATGCAAAAAATGCTGTTTCGTAACACTTTTTTCACTGTGAAATATTTTCTCTATTTTTAAATAATATTTCAGGAAATTTAAGATTCTCAAAATATATAGCATTGGTAATTTCGCGGAATGCACGTGTGGTAGTCAGTAAACTAGAAATATATCTTTGCATACTGCGTTATATATAGTGGATCTGATATACATTGTGAAATCTCTATGAATTCAGACATGAATTACTTTAGAATTTGAATTAACTAGCCACATCTTGATCTGATTTTGATTTGGGTATAAATAATTAGAAATAATAACACTTATAATAACATAGATATTATTATAATCATAATGGACATATTATGTTGCACTTTGAATAATGTTTCGGGGACTATTTTAATTTCAAATAAACTGTGGCATAAAAATCATTGTTAACATTTATCCTTCTGCTAGGCTGACAAATTGCCAAGTTAAGAATTCGATAATTTGTCCTTTCAAGTGGTAAAACGCAGTAACAAAATTCATCGGATACTATCTATCATCAACCAGCAATGTGAATCTTACTTATAACTTCAAGCCACGATTTCGAAAGAGATTTTTGCACCGAAAGTGACTTCCTGGTGGTATCAAAGAATATCGTTCAATATTTGGTTGATAAACGATAGCCAAATGAATTAGGAGCTGCTATTCGGGACTGGAGTTCATAGATTTGAATCACACTAGTGACTTGGGAGTTCGTAGCCGTTTGGAATTGGCTTTAAGCAGTAGGTTGCGGTTTCATTATTCTTCGTGTACCAAAAAAAGTAAACCCTAGTGATCCAAACATAACCAAGTAATCAGTGTTTGATAACTCTACGAAAAACGATGTAGACTTCTATTGAAGAAAAGCAAACAAATGGGCACTCATTTCTAGGTACATAGATTATTTTTAAACAAATAATTGCAGCTGATTTTAAAATACTAATTTATAGTTCTACCTAGTAATCACTCAAATTGGTTACGTAAAATTACGGGAACCACAAAATGCTTCTCTGACATCATTTTACAGAAACTGAACCAGAAGTGCCAAAATTCATACTTATCTGACAAACACGCACAAATAAAAAGTGAATTACATAAACTTCCTGGGTGGTCTGTATAAAACAGCAGATTCTGCATTGTAAAATACAAGCTTTGAAGAGGAAGTAAATGACTTTTAAAATAATATTTCGGAGCGGAAGATAGGCAGAACGAGACACAAAGAGAATAATTATTATACCAAAAAGAAAAAATATACATAAGCGCTGCAACGACCTTTTTTTTAAAAAAAAAAGTCTGCAGGTCAGAGAAAGTTCATTCACTCTGAGCTAACCTCTTGCTCGATGAAATTCAGTGAACTAATAAATACTTTTACTAAAAAACAGTACTTAAAATATGGTCAAATTATTGAAATTTTTTTATAATCTAAAATTATTTCTCAATTATTAAAGACTATCATATATCCCGTCATATGACAGGATCAGTAAAATTTTTAATTTTCCAGAATTGTAAAGTATCAACACAAGTAAAAAAATGGTTTGTTTCTTTGGCTAAGAATTACCTTGTAATAAAAATAATCGATGATTAAATTTAACATTATCACATACGTACCTAATCTATTATTTAAGCCAAATATAAAAGACAATTATTTACGTAATATCTAACTTCAGTAATAAAACGTATGAAAATAATGCCGACGTATTTAAATAATTTAAAATAAGAAATGATTTAAGGAGACGGTTAAAGGAAGGACGTCATAATGCTAGATGAAAATGTTATTTTTACCTATTTATTATGTGATGATTTGTTAAATGTAATCGCCTGCTCTTAACCGGGGAAAATAGGACTTTAAATAATGGCATTAAATGCTCGAAAAGGGGGGAAGGGGTGGATACCGAACGTTTTATATACGACAGTATTTTTCTCTGTGATATGAAGCATAATTATAGCAATGTATTTTAGAATCGGATCAATAGTTTATGAGAAGATAAACTTTACTCGTTTTGAATTTTGCTAACCCTAATTGATCAAGAATCCAATATGGATGTCTATTCATTCCAGGTCCAACCACTTCATAAATTCGAGGACAGATGGACAGATAACTTAGGCTATTATTATGTAGGGGATGTTAAATCATCTTTCTGCGCATGTATTCAAAATTTAAAATTTGCATCTTCAATATTTAAAAAGTTATTTACATCTATTTTGATGGAGTCAAAAATTTAAAGAGAAAGTTGTCCTAATATAGAGATGGCAGTTTTCCTATGCTCGTCAAAATTGAAAAATTAAATTATGTAATTTTATTTGTTCAGAGAAGCTGAGTTAAGTAGCTAGATGATTATACCTAAGTGGCTTTGACTGTTTATATGTGGAAACCGAAGATTTGTGCGGGCTCCAATTATTCTTTTAAAATGCTTTTCTCCATAATTTTTTCTTTGAATTCCACTCAGTAAAAGTTTTTTTTATGTTTTTAAAATAATAGTTTACTATTTGCTACATGGATTTTATGTAAATGTACTAAGGTCTAGACGAATGAAAAATGAAATTATGCACGAAATTAACAACATTTGTGAGTAAATTTTACGAATATCTTAAAAAATGTCAATTCAATATTTATGTTTAATTATTTAAAAATTAAAAAATAGTTTTGAAGTTGGTTGATTGACTATCTTTTATATGATTTAGTTTTGTATGGTTATTATAAATGTATAGATAATTCGTAAATCAATCGTAAATTCGTCAATTCAATATTTATGTTTACTTATTTAAAAATTAAAAAAGAATTTTGAAGTTGGTTGATTGACTATCTTTTATATGATTTAGTTTTGTATGGTTATTATAAATGTATAGATAGTTCATAAATCAATCGTAAATTCGTCAATTCAATGTTTATTTATTTAAAAATTAAAAAAGAATTTTGAAGTTGGGTGATTGACTATCTTATATATGATTTAGTTTTTTATGGTTATTATAAATAGATAGACAATTCGTAAATCAATCGTAAATTCGTCAATTGAATATTTATATTTACTTATTTAAAAATTAAAAAACAATTTTAAAGTTGGTTGATTATCATATATATTATTTAGTTTTTTATGGTTATTATAAATATATAGATAATATTAAGTCATTTCTTTTAGAGACATTTTTAACAAATGATGGCTTTTTCATGTTTAGATTTTCTTCACTTCTTATTTTCAAAATGCTAAGGCTCTTAATTTTTGCATTGATAAGAGAGGCTTGATAATCTTTTTATATGTTTTTAATTATAACCGTTATAGGAATCCGCGTGGATCGAGACAATTTTTATTTTGTTAATAAAATTAGGTAAAAAAAGTTAGATTTTCAAGTCTTATGCTATACTTATCCAGCTACATTTCCGTTGGCTGTAATATCACTCATCAAAAAATCCATTCGCAAACTTTGTAATATATTTTAGTAAATCTTAGAAAAAACATTTTGTAAAATCAAAAATGTAAATATTAAGAAAACTTCTAGGGATTTTTAATAATTGTTACTTCCTGGATGTAGTAATAAAATTATGATGTAGTAATAAAATTATGTAAAAAAAAGTTAGATTTTCCCGTCTTACGCTACATATCCAGCTACATTTCTGTTGGCTGTAATATTAGACTCATCAAAAATCCATTCGCAAACTTTTGGTAATATATTTTAGTAAATCTTAGAAAAAACATTTAGTAAAATCAAAAATGTAAATATTTAGAAAACTTGTAGGGATTTTTAATAATTGTTACTTTCTGGATGTAGTAATAAAATTATGCAAAAAATAAGTTTGATTTTCCCGTCTTACGCTACATATCCAGCTACATTTCTGTTAGCTGTAATATTAGACTCATCAAAATTTCCATTCGCAAACTTTCGTAATATATTTTAGTAAATCTTAGAAAAAATAATTTTGTAAAATCAAAAATGTAAATATTTAGAAAACTTGTAGGGATTTTTAATAATTGTTACTTTCTGGAGATAGTAATTCCAATATGTTAACTCAAATGCAATGGAAAATAAAAAAAAGGCTCGAGATTTTAACAAAAACAACCACGGTCTAAAAGTATACAACTCAATTTAATTATTACTAACATAAGATTAAAAAATTTAATTACTACTAACATAAGACATAAACTAAGATACTAAATTTAGCAAACATAAGTATAAGGAAATAAAACAATTAGCATATTTAATGGTCAATAAAACTTAAATCAATTTAAAAAACAACGAAGCAGCCATGAAACAAAAGTAATACTACCTCCATGATAGACAAATAAACAAGCTCGGCTAAGCTAACAAAACACTGTACTTAAAAAAACTAGAAATGTCCTGGAATGACGCTTCGGGGAGAAATACTGCAAGAGATAAGATTTAACCATGGTGTCTAACCATAATTAAATATTTTAATTTAAAAAAATAAGTGTGCAATTTAAAACATTTTTTTCAAACTGTAATTCTAGTTAAATATTGAAATGCATTACCTTTAAAGTTTTTATCACAATATTTAAAATTATTGAAAAGATACCGTGCCCCCTTAAAATTTCTCATCGGTAATTTTTAGATCCTAACCACCCACTTCAAAATTAAATACTTTCAGTCCAAAATATCCTCTACACAAGCCTCACTTTTCTCACGGCCCGCACGAAATATTTACTAAGCACTCGAAACAGCGAGAGAAATTAATAGAAAAACCCCGGCATTCCCAAAACAAAAATCCTTATCTCAGCGGGGAGTAGCTGGAACTCTTTTCTTTTCAAGTACTGTCGACAACTTGCCGATGGAAGGGAATTCGTTTCATTCATTATGCACGCGTTGTCACTTCATTCTACCGTCATGAGTCGTCCTCCGTTGCTATGGCAGCAGACGTCGCAGCAAAGTCGAGGTCCACCGTGACTTTTAAGCGAAATTTGAAGACAAATCAAAAACAAATCAATTCGCTCCAGGCTACACTCTCGGAAGAATCATCGTGTTTATTCGAAGCGGTGAGACCTGACATTTGGATCGGTTTCGCTTATTGAGTATGGTAAATTGAGGAATAAAAGTGCCAGAAGAAGAAGAGCTGCAAGTCAATTTTTCGCTATTGTAAGGGATGAATAACATTTCGGATTCAACGAAATCCGTCGATACGTTTAATCGTTTATTTAACACGGAATTTAAATCATTTATGTTGTTTTTCATGCATCAATGGTAGTATTCAATTACATCTCCGATTTTCTCCTGCGTTCAACAGGAAAATGCACATGAGTGTTATGAAGCACGGAGTTTGCTCGATGATTTAAAAGTTAAAAGGTAACCAGAATTAATGAGCTAAAAGTACAAATATTTGTTCAGTAATTTCTTTTTAGGAAAGAATGGTTTGTGCTAGAAAGACAGGAAAATAGAATGAGATCCGCAATTTCTTTTTCAAGTAAACGTCCCGTTTTGAACGGAAAGATTTATTTTATGCATTCATGAAACTGAATTGTCAAGCCACTATTCAGCTTCTTCTTATTCATCTTATTTATATTTATTTATTTAATTTATATAACAGAGCAGTTTGTCTCAACATCACGAACTACTATAATGCCCTTCCCATTCATTTTCATGTTTACAACAGCCAATAGACAAACAATAAACTGCCCTTATATTTGACACTAAAGCCAGAATTGACATAAGTTGAGATGTGCCCTACTGCTTGAAATCGCCTTATTACTTGCACAAAGGATAAGTAAAGATTGATTTCATCCAAGTTTTAAACTGTACACATCATAGCAATATGCTACAAAATCTGTAGTTGGTTGGTTAGAGCGTTACTTTTTTGCTGCATGATACTTCATCTATAAGTCTTTATAAGCGTATCTGAAAATTTTCATTGAAGTGCATATAAAATATGGTATATTTTAGCACTGTTTTGGTAAGTGGTCTTGGGAAGAATCAGATTATATCCTTGTTTATTATTGAAATTTATATTTATTATTTCCAAATTATTACATTGAACAAGGGTCGAACGATGGTTGATTGGTTAGTGTGCTGGCTATCGGTACCAGAGTTCGTGGGTTCGAATCTCACATTGGCATGGATGTTCGTAGCCGTTCGGAATTGGCATTAATCTGTAGGTCCCGGTCTCATTAGCCCTCGATTGTAAAAAGTAGACCGTAGCACTCCAAAACAAACCAAACCTTACTTTAAACCAATCCAGTAATATACGGTAAGAAAAATAAATAAGCCCCCTAAAGCCATCTAATGTGATTTCTTTTCATAAAATCAAGAAACCAAACTATTTTTTCATAAACGATATAAAACGATTCATTCACTATAGAAAATACTGACAATCAAATTATTCTCATTAATTCTGATTTATTTCTCTTTCCTTTAAAGAGATTCTTAATTTTATTGGAAAATTAACACAGAGATTAAACAATTGTAGATTTAATTTTTTCGTGGGATGTAGTATAAGTACATTAAATAACTAAGGGATTGTTATTTTATTTCAACCTACGGGGATCGTACTCATACTGTGGCGTAATAAATAAAGATCTTCTAAAAAATCTTGAATGACCTCATGTAGCATTTTTCCTGATTTAAAATTAACTAAAAATGCTTTATCTTTCATATCTAGTCTTCGGATATAAAAGATAGGTAAAATACTGAAGAATAATTTTACAAATTTTCTACATGAGTGGATGGTGATACTTTCAAATACCATAATAAACACACAACCGTCGTAGCGAAAAACAGACATACAGCTGGTACTAGTAATAATAATAATGACTTATTGTTGAAATATGATGTAGAATAAACTTCTAAAAAATCTTAAATGACCTCATGTAGCAATTTTAATACTTTAAAATTAATTAAAAATGATTTATCTTTCATATATAGTCTTCGGATATAAAAGATAGGTAAAATATTGGAGAATAATTTTACACTTTTTCTGCGTGAGTGAATGGTGATACGTTCAAATACCATAATAAACACACAGCCGTCGTAGCGAAAAACGGACATTCAGCTAGTACTAGTAATAATGATAATGAAACACTGTTGAAATATGATGTAAATTAAACCTGTTGATTTGTATCGGGACATACCTTAAGGGCCACGAGTTAATTTATTTTGCATAATATATTTAGATTCCTTTCATCCATGGATAACTCCAACTGACATAGCTATATCAAACTACTACAGACATCGATTCTTAATGAAAAAAAAATATTCGTATGAGAATTAGGCTTATTGGTGACTTATCAATTCACCAATACAAAATAGGGAATTTTCGGTAGAAATTAAAATTAATATTTCAGTGATTAAAACAAGAAGTTATGAAATCTAAGCAAACTTTACATATACTTTCTTATTTTTTGTAAAATAATACATACGTCAAATGTAAGTACGTTTCGTCTTTATATTCTAACAGAATTAAAATTTATTGTGACGTAAAAAGATGTAATATACTATTGCAAATTTGATTCTTTAAAATTTGACTGTTAATTTATTTTAATAAAAGATGTTGGTATAAAAATATTTAGGCTCTCTCACACAAATTATAAAAGATAGAGTCAAGTAAAGTTTATATAAGTAATATGGGTGAGACTCATTCAGAATCACAACACAGTTTATTTCTGGTGAGATACATGAAATCCATACAACAGTCAAGCACTTTTACAACATCGTGCGTCCAGACAATGTGATTCCGCACATACACTTTTCAAGTAGGGATTCCTCAGTTAGACTACGAATAATCCCTAAGCACAATTGATCACGTGATAAAAAATACCCAAGTTTAAAGAGTATGAGCTAACTATTGGCTGACTGAGGATGAATTAAGTCTATAGCGTGTCTGGAGGGAAAAATCAGAATTACCGCGCAAACCCCGAACTTACTTTACGAAAAACAAAAGTTATTAAATTAATAATTAAATACGTAAATAAGGGATTTTAATAACGAACAAACTAACAACCATAAAACAACCACCAACGAACCAACCAACCAACCAACCAACCAACCACACACACAAACACACATGTACTTAAAACATTAAAAAAACTATTTTTGCCTTTAACTTGAGAGATAGACAAGACATAATGGGGAATATGTCAGAATAAATAAAATTTATGTTTCAAACTAATGTAATATCAATAAATTGTATCGAGTTCTGATAAACGTTAAACACTGTTTCAATTTATAGTAAACAGGATAAATTATTTACTGTGCTCTTTATAAATAATACAATATCTTTTTTAAATGAAAATTCTTTTTATGTTTTATAATAATAAATGACCAGTATAAAGTATTTACTGTGATCTTTATAAATAATGCAATAACTTTTTTAAATGAAATTTTTTTATGTTTTATAGAAATAAACGACGGATGTTAAATCAGGTATGGACAATTTAATTAATTTCACTATCAATATTTTACATAAAATATATTTAATGGTTAAAAACCATATCACTTATTTTAAAATTAAACTTAACAGATGTTCAGTGGCGTACCCGAAGATGATTCAAGACCATACACAATAAAATTCCATAAATAGTAAATTTTTAGCATAACAATTACGCACTTGCATTATATTTTGATATTTGCATTACATTTTTTATCAAACTGTAACATAATAAGTTCTTGTATAAGTTCACAAAAATGTGGAGGGTCACAAATAAAATTTGTTTGTCAGTGGCGCTTTCGTATACCCCATTCCCCCAATACAATAAATCTATTCCCGCCACTGCAAGTGGTTTTAATTTCAATCGAGTCAACTTACAAAAAATAATCTATCTGTACATGAAGTGAAAAGAAAAATTAATTCTCACTCTAACTTCAAAATTAGAAAATTATCAATCTCCCCCCCCCTTTAAAATACATATATTATACAGAAAAAAAATCTTCATCCATTACGGCTACAAAAACATAAGGTAAGCAGAATGCAATATAAATAAGAGCGCCGTAATTTCTAATAAACCCACAATGGATAGGTGTAGATTAAATTTCATGGGCCGAACCATCCCCTTCGACAGCAGCAAAAATTCCTTCACGCATCCGGCAATTCATCTACATTCAGGGATATATTAGAGCAAAAAACGTCGTTCTTATCCGATGGATGAGGGGGAGGGGAGAAGATGCCTGAAAGAAAAAGGGCGGGAGGTGCAAGTGACTGCACTTCAAGATACATGGCTTCTTGGCGAAGCGCAAAGAGATTGGCGAGTGTTTCGCCTCATTTGGCGTCCCTCCAGATTCTTTGGCAATCAATGAATAGACTGTGTCAGCAGTTTTCCCCCTTCTCACACGTGTTTCCCGGGAAAGATTTTTTTTCTCCCCCTCTCGCACTATTTTTTTCTTGTTTGTATTTGGCTTTTAGGGAAAGTTTCAGGGTGAAGGGGAAAGTGCACTTTCGGTCGCACTTTTTTGGTTATTTTCTAGGAAACGCAAGTATTCTTTGCGCTAGATATATTTCACCTCACAATTTTCAGGGAAAGGTATACTTGTAAATCAAAATGTGGTAGCAAAACACTGTGACTGAGCAAAATATTTTGCCATCTAAGTTATGAATGTTTACTTTCTCTAATCTTTTTCCTTTTCAGTGCTTATTTATTTATTTATTTTTGTGTTAAAATATTTTTAAAAACTGGTGATTTTAGCGATTTTTTTCAGTTTGCTTATCCATGTCGTAAAAAAATAGAGAAAAGTAAGACTGAAAGGAATATAAGTTTTACTAAATTGTTTTATAATGGCTTTCACTAATGTACCGAAGCTTAAAAGAGCTTCCCTTAGGTACCAGTGGACGTGGCCATCCCACTGCTGCCATAGATGTTCGCAGCCGTTCGGAATTATATTTAAGTAGTATCTCCCGGATTCATCATATTGCATTGTGTCCATGTTTCCTTCGATACTGGCAACATATAAATTACACTTTTTAACACTGTTACAACACTAACACAACAATTTATGTACTTGTATGTTAAATATACTTGTACGGTATTGTCATGTACCTTTTAGAGCTTCTTCTTTGTAAAGATAATGAAATAATATCAAATAAGCAAAAAATACTATCTATATAAAAAAGAAGACATTTTTGAAGCATCCTATCATGTATTCAGTACATATTAAAATCCCCTATATAATAATAGCCTAAGTTATCTGTCCGTCTGTCTCGAATTTATGAAGCGGTTGGAACTAGAATGGATAGAGGCATCCATATTGGATTCTTGATGAGTTAGGGTTAAAAAAGTTCAAAGCGAGTAAAGTTTATCTTCTCCTAAACTATCGATCCGATTCTAAAATGAATTGGTATAAATATGTCTCATATGATAGCAAAAAATACTGTCGTCTTTAAAACGTTCGAAATCCACCCCTTCTCCCCTTTTCGAGCGTTTAATGCCATTATTTCAAGCCCTATTTTCCTCGGTTAAGAGCAGGAGAATATACTTATCAATTTATCACATAATAAATAGATAAAAATAACATTTTTTCTAGCATTATGGCGTCATTCCTTTAACCATATCAATTAATCATTTCTTTATTTAAATTATTTAAATATCGTCTGCATTATTTTCATACGTTTTATCACAGAACTTAGATATGACGTAAATAATTTTCTTTTATATGTGACTTCAATAATAGATTAGGTACATATGTGATAATTTTAAATTTATTCATTGATTATTTTTTGTTGCAAGATAATTGTTACTCCCAAAACAAGCCGTTTTTTTACCTGCCTCATAGGGTACGTTACAATTCTGAAAAATAAAAAGTTTCACTGATCTCGTCACATGTTGGGCTATATGCTAGTTTGTTAAATAAATCTCTTGGAGGAACATCATTACACCTCTATTCAGGTTGGTTGCATTATCTTGAGCAATTCAAAGGTCCCTCATAAGTTGATATACTTATAAATGAAATTTTTGAAAAAATTGGAATAATTTTTGTATAGTTTTATCAATTTACTATAATTCATAGAAATAATAAAAGATATCAGGATATTTATCTGTTGTTTGTATTACTAATGCCATTTGGATGAGACAAGCTTGTAAGCCGAAAACTACTCGATTTAAGTCAAAGGGTTGTGTCTTTCGTTTTAAAGAACACCTCTACGGTAAAATAAATTCATTGGGCTAAAAGTGGGTTCTAGTAGCAAGGACTAAGCAGAAGACTCTCACGTCTGCGAAGCTACCTCTAGAGGTATTGTTTGAGCTAAGAGGATATCGCAAAAAGAGAATCTATTTTACGTGCTCCAGCTGCCGTTAGCAAAGACTGTTGTTTATAGCGTTCTCGCCCCCCCCCCAAGCTTTAAACCTTCTGACTGTGAGCTCGAAGTCTTTGAAAATGAACTATCGAGGCTCAGTAATTCATCTATAAAGAATAAAATGCTGATATATAAAATATTTTCACATTCACTTAAGGGAAATAATTTATTTAAAAATTCATTTTCAATAACTTTAAATAAACAACTACAGATTTAAATACCACTAAAAATACAAAATAAAAAGTTAAAGTATTTTTAATTAATTTTTTAAATGAATTAAATGCATTATATCTATAAAAAAATTCATAAAATTGTATAAAACTGTAAGAAAAAAGCTTTAAAATAATTAAAATCTGGCCATACATCATATTTCGTACCTATTTCTAACATCGAAAACTCTTGTTATTTGATTGGACGAATCTCTGTAATTCTATTGGTCCTCTCGTGGCCATTTGAATCCCCCGAGAAAAACAAAAATACTCACTTCATCTGTGGTCGTCGCAGTATACGGATGTCCCTGACCGCAACAATATCTGTGCTTTCTGTCCCTAAGCTTTCTCCTCTCTAATTTTTTTTGTGTGTTATGAACACACGAATCTACCTCCCTATTCCCTCTTTCATCTTTCAGTTGTTTTATTTTCAGTTTAGTGTTAGAAATCTCTGGATTAGGTGGCTAGGATCCATGCAATCCAGTTGTCTCACCACCTTCTAGTGCTTGAAGTAATGCATTATAAGTCTCATCCACTGAATTATTTCATTTCATATGTTTTCTATTAAAATTTGTAACTTCGGAATAGCAGTTCACAAAATTTAAACTTTTAAAGTAAAAATAATGAGGTGACTTAGGATCCTCCCGCATTTTTTCTGCTAAAATTCTATCGGTGTTTTGCCAAGGTCCGAATTACGATTCTGTGCTATTCTTTCATTAGATTTCTTGATTTTTCAATGAACATACTATGATTTACTCTTATTTAATCGCATTTACTCCCATTTAATCATATTCAATCGCATTTTATACTTTTATTTACTCAATATCTATATTGAGTGTTTATTTTAATATTTTTTGCTTTACTTTTATTTTAATATCTTTATTATTTTTAAATTTTTAAATACCTTACGCAACTGGCATCTTGATTATTTATATATACTAATGAGGAACCGCTCCCTTATTCAGTTATTTACCTTCCTAACAAGCGATATGCCCAACCTTGTTAGGACCGAACAATGGCCGAATGTTTAGGGTGCTGGCCTTCGGAACCGGAGTTCGTGGGTTCGAATCCCACTATGGCATGGATGTTCGTAGCCGTTCGGAATCGGCTTTAAGCAGTAGGTCCCGGTCTTATTAGCCCTCGTGTTGTAAAAGTAGACCGTAACACTCCAAAACCAAACCAAACCAAACCAACCTTGTTAGGTGCTCTACAAATACACTTAAATGGAGAATGAATGCATTATAAAGAAAAACTATAGTTAAGTATAAAAAAATTAATTTAGTAACGATACAATTCCATTAATCTTTAAACTGTCCTAATCTATATAGTTAATATTAAGTAATACAATATCTAGCTTTTACGAAAGTCCTACGTTTCTGAAATGTTATCTATGCTGTCAGCATATTTGATTTCTCGTTTATAAGATTTGCTGTGCCTACGCAATGTCGTTTAAAAGACTTGCGGAATGAAAAAGACGAAAAATCGTTTTCTAGATATATTTCAGTCATATATATGCCTTTAAAAACTGTTTCTGAGGAGAAGATTCAAAAGTATGTAGGGCGTGGTGATAATTGCTAACAAAAAATAGCAATCTTGTTCCATCAGTTCCATAAATTTTCGGATTTCCTTCAAAGAGTATACGTAAATAATTCATAGTATTATGTATACATTTTTGATTTGACTTACGTTTTTTCTGGTACGTGTTTTGATACCAGAAAGTCATATCCCAGTTTCCGTCGTTTTACCCGTTTGCTCTGGTTTTTAGTTTCTAATTTTTTTTTCACATTCCCTTTTTTAACATATGTCACTCTGAAAGAAGCCTTTCCAAAACATCCTAGAATCTGGATCTATCCATTAAAAAGTGTTTTTTTATTTAGAAATCTTATTTGTAGTTGTATTTTTATGCGTTTTATTATGGGTTCAACATGATTTAGATGAAAGAT
>CM063505.1:101045648-101065648 GCA_032207245.1 Pardosa pseudoannulata | reverse complement strand
CACCAAAATTATAATATAAAATTTAAATAAAGCTAACATTTTCTTTAGTTACTTGTGTATTAAAATCATTAAATATTTATGAGGATTCAGTAATAAGCGAACAGTTTTAATAATTGGAATATGATATAAGCATCACTTAAATAAATTCATCAATTTGGTAAATTAAGCACGACACTTTTGTATTTTTCTCCTTTTTGCTTTGGCCGAACGCTGGCCGATTTATTAGGGTGCTGATCGTCGGTACCAGATTTCGTGGGTTCGAATCCCACTATGGCATGGATGTTCGTAGCCGTTCCGAATCGGCTTTAAGCAGTAGGTCCCGGTCTCATTAGCCCACGTGTGCAAAACAGTAGACCGTAGCGCTCCAAACCAAACCAAATCTTTTGCTTTGTCTAACTAGCATATGTGTAATTATTAACTATAAGTCTTTCTATTTTAAAATTTTAACTCCATGCTATTGGGAAGTTACAGCTAGCAGTTTATTTCAAAGAACAGAATAAATCCTAGGATTTTTTCTTTGAATGAACAAAATGTATTCTACAAATGTAACTAAGATGCACAAAGTAATTGTGCATTTTGCTGTTTGAAATCAGCTTGTACCCGATTCTTTGATTTTTTCGATATTCCCTTTCTCTTTTTAGGAACTATATTGTTATGGTATATATAAAGTAATATTTGGGCATTTCTTTTTTCTACAGCAAGTAATACCAACAATGCGGGTGAACTGGATACTTTTCCTTCCGTCTATGCCTTGCGGCTCCATTTTTCGCAGAGTGTCTTGTACACACGTAAGTACAGTTTAAAGTGGAAAATAAATCGGATTTTTCCGAAGGAAATTCTGGGATCCATTTTCAATTTCGGGAGAGGGAAAAGTTTTTTTTTTATTTTACGAGGCTCATGTTTTTATTTTAAAGTATATACGTGATTGGAAAAAATAGAACAAATTTTCCGATTGTTTGTAGTTTTATCTACGAATGTATTTAAGGAAGTAGTTTATTCCACCAGGAGTAATTTATACAACTACCAATATTAATTAGTTACCAATCTTATATCAGTAATAATTTATATCATCTCTAGCATAAGATATAACAACTAATTTTAACTAAATAACATTAGCTGCTTAATTTTGGAGAGATCACGAGACTGTCTTATTTACAGAAAAAAGTATGAATGCTTCAAAGACTTGAGTATCTTGAGTTTTCCTATACTTGTAAGAATTTAACAATTTTACTAACTTTAAAATCTTTGTCAGTCTACCAGAGTTTACTTACTCTGTTAATTTTCTAACTTTGGAAACCCTATAGCTCAACACCGTAACTGATATTTTTAATACCTAATTTCAACATGTAATTTTATGTAATGTTATTTATTTGTACCCTCTAAGCGGTTCGCACGTACAATTCCGCCAAACCGATGATGTCTTCAAAGCGGTTGTCACGTACAATTTTCGACCTTCAAAACGTTCCGAAAAAGGATGTAATGTACATTTCTGCCAGTGTTTTCCGCTATGGAATTTTTAGGTAGGAGGGTCAGGTCGATTGTTTAGGAATTGCACACCTACTCTCTGAGGCACAAAGACGCTGATAGCTTTTCATGGCTTTGTAAATCTCTATTTCGAAGTATTTCGTTTGTGGTAACAGATGTATCTCTAATTTCACCACTTAAATAGCTTGGATGACTTTCGATAGAAATCATTCTCTTAAAGAATATTTTTATTTGTACTTTTAGAACCCATTATTTCTTATGGCATGATCTTCGAGACTTGACGAGCTTTATGTGTATTAAAAATTAACAATCTATAATGTCTACTTATATATCTATTTATAACCGGGACATTTATAAAGGAACAGTAACGAGGGTGGGTTTCCCATATTCCAATCTAGTCGACAAAGGGTGAAGTAAAAAATCATAGACCACTTTGGTCACTGACACAATGAAACTTTAGCGTATTTTTGGAAATTTTTTTTCCTTGGTGTGTACCATTCAAAGTGTTAACAAAGGTTTAGTTTGGACTCCTATTGTCAGTTATTTGCATCGAGAGGGCTAGGTTACATCAGGATCTACTGCTTAAAGCCGATTCCAAAACACTACAACTGTTCATGACAGAAGCAGGAATCAAAGCCGTGGACTGCGGTGCTGAAAAGTTGAGTTTGGTTTGGTTGTGGAGAGCTACGGTCTACTTTTTGAAACACGTAGGCTAATGAGACCGTGGCCTACTGTTTAAAGCAGATTCCGAACTGCTACGAACATCCATGCCATAGTGGGATTCGAACTCACGAACTCCAATTCCGTAGGCCAGCCCCCTAAACATTCGGCCATCATTCGGCCGGTGATGAAAAGTAAACACATTACAAAGAACATATTGGACCTTCCAGTTCTATAATATGGGGTTACGAAAAAGAAGATAACATTCCCAACAGACATTGTTAAAGTATAATGCATTTGGTGAAATATTCAAAATTTGGTACAGACAACTGACTAATATTCCATAGGAGAAACTTAGTAAATTTTGATCATAATGGGTAGGCAGTCGATTTGTTTCTTTTTAACCACAAACAATTAAAATTAATTTGGTCACGTTTGGGAAACTAGAAAAATTTCGCACTTTATACAGATACTCATGAGAAAAATGAATACTTTCATTAAATGGTTTCACTTTTTTTACGCATAAATTTAACAGAAACTGTACAGCTTAAATTTCGAAAGGGAAGAAGAGCTCTAACAATCTTCTTTTAAATCCCACTTGTGTGAGCTAAGACCTTTAATGAAGCTCGATCCTTTTTTTCCTAACATATTAACGATCACCGCACTTTAAATTAACTAAGAGCTTAAAATCTTTAAAATATGCATGAAATTCAAATGCAGCAGGTTCATCTGAATTAATCCACGACACGACATGCTGCAGCATATTTAATGAAACAAAAATAGTAAAAAAATGACACAAGTATTCAACGGATATAACACGCAAGGAGAAATATCAAACTGTTTTCCTAAATAATTAACGATTCTCTATTTTAAATCGCAAAAAATTAAGTACCCTGGAGAAAATTTAAGACGCTAGATTTAAGGTTTCCCTTCTTTTTTTAATCCGTAACATAAACACTCTTTGCTTAGCCATAAAGAAAGGGATAAGAGTTTGCGGGTTACGTCTCATTTAATTCTCGTTCATTATAATTTTCGAACTACAATCTGACGTCGAATGACTTCGCTGCGAATCTAATTTGTTAACACAAGGAAGCATTAAAAAAATGTTTTGCTTTTCTTCTGAGGGGAAATTTAATATGGTTTTTGGTGACAGCAAAAGAGAATTACATTATTTGTTAAGGTTTTAATATTCTAAAATGAATTTTAGTTCATTCTTGTTTTCAGTATCTACAAAGAAATTCTCTTATAACATTTTTGAAGATTTTAGTAAAATATCCTTCACACTTTAATGTGGCCACTTTTTTATGCTTCTGCTAGATTTGAAGAATTAGTGTTACAAAACTTCAAAAGGGTGTTAAGCTTAATCGTAGTTTCATATTGAGCATATATTACGTGTGTAAATTACGCCATTTTATTCTACTTAATATAATCATTATGCAGTACTTGCTCAATGGACAACTATAGCTAGATCTTACAACTAAAATTCTGCTAAACATATTGAGTATATCAATACTTCTAATGTGCCACGATACATTGT
The DNA here is from genome assembly GCA_032207245.1 of Pardosa pseudoannulata. NCBI lineage: Eukaryota > Metazoa > Arthropoda > Arachnida > Araneae > Lycosidae > Pardosa > Pardosa pseudoannulata. Next base: position 101,061,966 of record CM063505.1, on the reverse strand, counting down.
AACTGGAAAAAATGAAATTTTAATAATTTGCTTACAATATATTCCTTGAAGATGCAAAGCACAGAAGCACAATACTACAGACCAAACTTAAAGGTATTTTTAATAGCAAAATCTTATTTACTACTAATCTAAAACTGACCACTTTTTACTTATGTTAGGGTATAATTCACACAACTGTATACAAAACTTAAATAAGTGTATACATTCAGTGGCATTATTTTACTATAGCTTTTTATTTGTTTTTGTTTTTTGCAGATAAAAGAGGTACTGAACGATGGACGAATGGGTAAGGCGCTGTTCCTCTGTACCAGACTTCCTGGGCTCGAATACCACTATGGCATGGATGCTTTTAGCCATTCGGAATCCGCTTAAGCAGTAAGTTCCAATCTCATTAACCCTTGTGTAGCAAAATAAGTATATCGTAGCACTCTAAATAAAACCGAAACAAATGAAACATGCATATTAGTAAAATTTCTGTATCTGATCAATATTACAATTGCTGTGTTGCCTAATATTTAAGAATTTTTTTGTGTATATTACACAGTTGAAAGAAAGTGAACTAAAGAAAAATGCATAATTTTTCAGAAATAATTCAGTTTCTAAATTCCCAATTATTAATAAATTTTTAATAGTAGCAAGAATAACCCAAATTAAGGCTTTGTAGTTTGGGGGAAAACTAATATAAGATACTTGAAATAAGATAGATGTCAAATCATTAACAAACTTCAAAGCGATATGTTGGTTAGAAATGCACCAAGAATATCTGGAAAAATTACAGTGTACAAAGTTTTTGTGTTAAAAAATTAAAAATATTAGCAATATTTGTATTGTAAATTCTGTTATTAATTATAGGGTCATTATAGGGTAATAGCATTAAGGGATCTTTTCTAGCCCTTTCTTATTTACATATCATAATTCAACGTGCTAGTGACAGAAGTATTTTTTTGTTAGTATTCCTTCAGTTAAAAAATCACTGTTAACTTTGAAAGTTTGATCAGGTAAATAGGATCTGGGAATTATGCCAAACGAATTTTAAAAAATCTAAAATTCAATGCAATAATAAACTCATAATTATTATGTAAAAATAAATATTTTTATCAGGTAAGCATAGCTTGACAACATATTATCTTCAAAAATTTAAAGAAAACAGAAAGACATGTGTTCAATCAGCTTTTATATGTTACTAGAAATTTTACAAATCAACAGTTATCAAGATAGCGAAATATAAGAAAAAAATCTTGACAAGAAAAATCATTGATCAAAGCATTTAAAATATGAGAAAAATAATAAGCAAATGAAAATAACAATTTTCAGAATTCTAAGAATAAACATTTACGTATTTATCAATATCTAAACAGAAGGAAAATAATCAGGTAAACAAGGGTATTAAGCAAGAAATAAATTATGCATAAAACTCACCAGCAACCGATTAAAATTAACTAAAATAACGAGGAAATTTTCCGGATAAACGTATAAAAGTTAGAAAGAAAAATATCCGCCGACTAAATTTCTTACACAATTAGCAACACTACGGTTGGAAGATATTTACTCAAGATAAATCACCCCGAGCTAAATTTTAATGTGTTTGATTTAACCGCCTTTCATTTTAATTTTTAAATTTTTTTTCGCATTATCCGAAGCATAAACAATTTTCTCATCCATAAAGTAAACGACAGGAAACTGTGGCTAACATCTCATTTATTTTCACGGTCCTGGTAATATTTTTTTACCAATAGAATACACTTTACCTCTGACATTACGCTATAAGGGTATTAATTTTGCTAAAGAACACCAAAAAATAAAAGATCCTCCAGCTGATCTCAAGATATTTTGCAAATACACGCACAGAAGGTTAAAAACTTTTTTTACTTTGTGTAAAACAAGATGTGTAAATAGTTATTTATCTAATGTTTGCTTAAAATAAGCTAACACTGCTGGGGAAAAAAGGCTAAATAAATATTTGTTAAAGAACAAAATCTGATAAATTTATTTAGCAAGAAATGAGCATAAAATATGCAAAATTTTACCCTATTAATGTTTTTCTATTACAAAATTTAGATGTTTGAATGCAGTTAAAATTAAAGGATTTCCATTGAAGTTTAACACTTTTCTTAATCAGTTTCTATTTAATAAATTGTATGTAATTATGTATATATGTATTAAAATTGTGTCATGTTTCTATAAATAGCAATTATTTATAATGCATTTTATTAATAATACCCTCTGCAAAAATTTTACTGAGCATATGTTTCAAACGCATGTTCAATTACAAATGAAATATATGGTATTTTAATGTAATCTAAAACTTTTATTTTTTATAGTAAATTATACGCAGTTATTATATAGTAAATTTATAAATTTTATTATTTGCTCTTATATACATTACATTCAGTTTTTTTACAAATATTTTACTATAAACCAAAATTACAGTGATTACAGCAGTAGTAGTGATAACTACATTACTAGGAAATAAAACAGTATGAATTAAAAAGTATTATCTGCAAATAATATATTTTTATTGTTGTTTTTCATAAAAGGGCTTTAAAAAGATTGCTTCAGGCACTTAAAAACATTTTTATAACAGAATACAAATATGTAGATATCTTTTAATTGTATTGGTGTAACTATCTGCCATCTAGCGGTAACCGACAGCGTTAACGTGCGTTATAATAATGAAATCTTTCACTATACAGAGCAGATTGCAGTCAAAAAAAGAAGGTGCTCAACTAGATGCTACAAAATTCCTACACTTTTTATGACTAATCGTTTTTGTGTTATGCAATATACGCACATGCGTATAGACGATAACGTTAGAGATCAGGTATTGCAAAATGGGTATTTTAATATCTCAAAGTAAAGCTCAAACTAGATAAAATGAATTCAGGTGTGGGGAAAATAGGTATTTCCTCTGAAATCTGAAATTTTTAGCCACTACAATAATTCCTCCTTTTCGTACAAGGAAATCCAAATAGTGGGTGGTAAAATTTAAAAGCAACTTCTTTTTTCTGCCTCTTTTCAGAAGCATAGCGTTCGATATAATTGAATTAAATGTACCCACATATGTAGATAGCGGCCCTAAAGTCCTTTTTGTTAAAACCAATTGTGCGCATTAAAAGTATCGCGCGGACATAGTTCACCTAATTGATAAACTGGAGTTCTGCGGAATGCCTTTTTGATCTCGATATAATTATCCGGGCGGCGTGCTCAGGGGCCACTGAACCTGGCAGCCATGATTCATGGTTCCCAGTTGCTCTGCCCAATAATCGGCAACCCCCGCAGAGAGTGGAGAACTGCGATTTCCTTTATGCAAAAGAGGGGCAGGCAAGACACTCAATAAATGTTGGTAATTGTCTTCTGATTGGCACTGGTAATGATGACGTGGCACCCCCTCCATCAATGAATTGAGGGGAGGAAGCAGAACAGAATAACGGATTAGCACTTGGAACTCTTTCGAATAGACATTTTTTTTGTGAATTTTTATTATTCGGTATTCGTTAGCCCTTTTTTCAGAGCAAAAGTCATCTTTTTATTCTCATGTATAACATTAATAAGTCTTTATTAAACGCTTTTGTAGGTTTATTTATCTTTTGAAATCCTCCCATTTTTTCTATTATTATTTAAATAATTAAATATACGAAAATGTATTTTATTTTGTAGAATTTTATGTTAACAATTAAATTTTAATTGTGGGATGTATAATTTTCTTAGAACTATTTCCAGTCATACAGAAAATTCTTTTGATAGCTATCATTTGCCATGGAAAGATGAGGAGCATGCTGCAATGCTAAGGTCACATCCCATTCTGAACACATGGAGCGGGTTCTCAATTACTACAGCATCTGTGCTTCATTTCTTACATTGTCTACAGTTAGAAATCAACTTGGACATATGATTTTCATTATTGTACATTATCATTATTGTACATTTTCATTATTGTATATTATCAGTATTGTACAATCATTAACATTTAGTGTTTTCAATATAATTGCTTATGAAAATCTCTAAATAGATATCGTATTTTGATTTTGAAATATTAAAAGAGCATATGAACATAACAGCATTGAAACATTGAAGCATAGCTGATTCTTCAATATGTGGAGAGAGATAAGTAAAATATATTATCTATATTTATAAAATTCACTAATAAAAATTTATTATCTGCTCAGAGTAACAGTGGAATTTATGCTGGCCAAAATGTGATTAAATATCACAAATTTCTGAGTGGACTGCGAAATATTATGAAACACGATACCTAAGTGAAAGTTTTAGCATCCATCATGATTTAGTGATTATTATTATTATTATTATTATTATTATTATTATTATTATGTATATTATATAATTCTATATAATTATTACCAACAGAAATGGTTATCTTTCTTTTCAAACCTTTTTTTCTTTTCCGATTATATATATATATATATATATATATATATATATTGTAACGATCCGTTGCATGACTCTAAAGAACGAGGAGCCCGAAGGTGACCTTTCGCCACTGACACTTACGATTAGCGGCAGGTATAAGCGGGTGGTCTAAATACACGTGGATACTTAATTGAAAACTGTTCGTGTGCTGGAGCCAGCGCGTCTAGGGCTTTGTAAGAATGTTGAATGGAAAGACGCTGTGAAAAGATTGTAAATAATTACAGTGCACCTTGTCGCGCATTAGCGGTAGCGAAAGAGGCAGTTAAGTTGTTTGGGTCGGCTGATCTGAAGACTGCTTTCCAGCCACATATGGAAAAGAAACAGCTGATCCAGGCGGGAGGTGACCCCAGGATTGCATCATCCTGGTTCTGGAAGTTTCCCGAAGAATCACGTAAGGGAAACCCGGGACCGCTATAAAAAAATAGTGACGGTGCTAAAACAAGGATTTTTCTTCTTGAGGCTTCTTCCTGATAGAGCCTTCGTAGCTCGAGAAGAACCGCTCGTATATCCGCTTCTGGAGTTTGCTTGATTAGAGACCGCCAGCTTCTCTGTTTGCTAAGAAGTCGACCTTCGACTTGGGAATTCCATTCCCGTTATTTGCTAATTTTTTACTTCGTGCGTAGAAATAGATAGCCGAGAGCGACCCTTGCTCTAAATTTGGATCGTCTTGCATCCCGAGTTTTTCTTCACGAACCCCAGCGTGATACGCACTCTGAATTTTCGAACCTTGGTGTGGAAGCCGACTGTGCTAATCGTCAGCCCGGAGGTGATAGTGTCAGCGTTTATTACCGGCACTAATTAGCGAACAATTCCAGTGATTAGAAGCCCTAGCCATACTGTATCCGGTATCCAACGCATCCTTATTGTGTGAATGTCATCTCAGCACGAGGTCCCAGAATATTTAACATCCTACTGAATCTGTACATAGCTGTACATAATTTATTCCCCTGAATAAAATATTTAGTCTAGATTAAATAGTTTTCTAGCCTGTTTCATTGACGTCTTCGCCTACCATATCTCCAGTACGTTACAATATATATTTTAAAACGTGTACCGTTTGAAACTCTAGTTTGATACTGCTTAGTTGCATATGAGGGTTTCGAAACGTAAGTGAGCAAAGTCCATGTTTCATTTTACAAAATAAAATTGTTTTTCAGGGTTAACAAAATGCTATTTTATATTAATACATATGCAGTGACATTTGGCAAAGATTAAAAATAAACTAATGAATGAGTGGTTAGAAGAGTTAAAGTCAGTCTTCTGCGACACGAAGGTTGATAATACTGGAATTTAACTGAATAAAACCGATTTTAAAAGTCTAGGAACATCCGTGCCAGGAGTGAATTTTCTTTATGTGTGTAAAACCAATGGCCAATTCTCTTCTGTTTCTATGAAATAATTGAATGTTCTTAGTAATCAATCATTCTCTTTTAGTGAACTTCAATAAAACCAGGAATGAAAATATTTTCCTGATATCTTTTCCTTTTTAAATGAACTTGAAATATCATTAAACCTGGTGCCGTGCCAGTGTCTTACATTTTTTGTGCATAAAAAAATTCTGAGCACCTAAAAAGTTAAGCATATACAGTATTCGACATATGAGTTTAGTTATAATACAAAAATATGAAAAATTATACCATGTAAAATGTTTGGAGTAATTTTAAGATGTAAAATAAGGAAATCTGCAAACCAGAAATTCAGTATAGGAATTTCTTCGTGATACTCTGTGCGAAACTTCTTGACGCACTTTATACGAATGTCGGAAAAGTTTTTTGTTTATTTTATATTCAAGCGATTTTTCACGAATTTTTCAAACATTTTTCTTTGTATTTATCTAATGAATAATCACTTGATCCCGATCTACGTGTCATATTGAAGCTAGAACAATTTCCTTTCCTATGCATGTTTTCAAAAATTTGTTAAATATCTTACTAGTTTTTAAATTAATTCTAAATTTACACAACTTAAAGCTAGCTTCCTCTTTTTTTAGGAAGTGTAAAACGAAGAATATTACGAGATCTTTGTGAATTTGCAACTTTAAAATGATCAGGAAATATTATTTCATACGATGTTTCGTCATCAGGGGGTATTAGCCATTTCCATACATGGAAGTTCAGTGTTGTCATGTATGTCTAGTTTGCATACTTTTGGAACACTTACAAATGCAAGATACATCAATGTAAAAAATGGGTGAAGCTCACAAATTGAAATTAAAACTACAACATTGGAAACATTTTAATATATTTTTAAGCTTTATATGAATCAAATATTAACAAATTCTTATTTGTATATTTTATAATATTTATTTACTACTTCTCTAATATTTTAGTCTCTTTTCACAGACTTTTCAACCAGTATAGAATAATTTGGTCGGAGCACAATATCGAACGATGATGAGTAAATTAATTAACTTTGTCACACTTCAGACAAAACAAAGCTCAGAAGAGAGATAAAATGTAAATTTTCTTAATTTCATAACGAGCGTTTTGCGGCGAGATAATATTCAAATGAGGCTGTAGATTCGGCCCATTGTGTGTTGAACTTAACAAACGACTTTAAAGTCATTAACTAATTATAACGACATTTATTTATTACTTTTGCCTAAATGATGGTACTTCTTCAATTGTTCGCAGCACTTCTGAAAGGAAATTACTCAGAATCCTATTCATCAGCCAGAATGGAGGAAATACCATTTATTATTGCCTCGCACGAATAGGATCTCTGGAGCAAGTTTAGTGGAGTAACAAGTTTAGAAGACCTTTTTGAATAGATGTTTAGAAACAGGGATGAAAGGGCTTAAATACTGGGGAATATTTTTAGATCTAAGTCTGAATAATTTTGGAATAGAGTTTCGCCTGAAACTAGACGATTGTAAGAGATGAGGCAACTTTTGTCCATTGAAATTGTTTTTAAGTTTTGATTCATATCTCCAGCTTTAATAAATCATTCACAATGCATTATAAAATATAATTTGTTGGGGTTTTTTTAATTTTTAACAAATATATATCACTAATTTCGAGTACTAGTTGCTTTTTAATTTTCCATTTCGAGTCCATCTGGAAAGTCATTTTAATTTGCATTTATTAATATTTTTGAAGAAAGAATTGCATTATTCAACACCCTAGATATGAATCCATATTGCAAAAGTTTGAGCTTATTTATCTGTCATTTTCTTTTTATCATTCAGGGCTGTTTTGATAAATAATGATTGCAGGAGAACAAAAAATGAAACATGTTAACGAGCAACAAACTCAACGAAAAAAAATACATGTCATTTCATTGAGATAAATTTCAGTAAACGCACTAATAAATTAAAAAAAGAATATTACTAAGTATTGAAATAGAATAATAAACAAATTTCATGGTCGAGATGTATTTTATTGCTGGGAATCATATTATAATTTTTGGAAAATATTTCTGGATAACTTAGCTTCTAACTAGAGCTTTGCCATATACGATTATACAAAATTATTATTTCATAACTAAATTGCAATACTCCTAAAATAATCAAGGATATAATGTTTATAAAACAGCTTTTTAAAGGGAAACTTCTTACAGAAGGTTACTTTTTTTAATATAGACGTTCATTATTTACCTCTTACTATAAGTAATTGGTCGCTTCGCATCCAGCCTTCGTACTGTGTGTGCATAATTAACTTATTCAATTAATTCATTTTATTTTTTGTTTATATTTTGAGCCAAAAGACATATCAAACCACGTTATAAATAATTTTATGCTTCAATAAATTTCTCTTGGGTATGTTATGAAGACGTTAACCTAATTTTACTCAATAACATTTCATGCACTACCTTCTGTTGTCAGCCGGCAATTTAATATCCGTTATACAGTTATACCATGCAGTAGGATAATCAAAAGAGTTTTCTATATAAGCCAAAACAGTCTGGTGGTATCCAAAAATGTCTGCTCAAAATTTGGTAAGTCTACAGCAAACTTCGAAATTTTATAAAACATATAAAAATGGACACTATCTTATATATATATATATATATATATATATATATATATATATATATATATATATATATATATATATAACATGCATATATATATGTAACTAGTAAAATTATCTTTCACTAATTACACGAGAAATTAGCCCCTATTATTTGATTTCCCAGGCTTACTGGGTAATAAAAATACCTAAGCAATTTGTAGTCGAGCAGGCATTAAAGAAAGCGAAGTCGAACATTGGGGAACTATTGATAATTTATTGAGGATAAAAATGAACGAGTCAATTGTTCGTTTTACAGTTTAAAAGCTTTGCATCCAATGCTACAATAAAAACTCATCTTGGAATGATTTTCACACCCCAGGTTTGATTTGGTTTGGTTTGGAGCGCTACGGTCTACTGTTTTGCACACGAGGGCTAATGAGACCGGGACCTACTGCTTAAAGCCGATTCCGAACGGCTACGAACATCCATGCCAAAGTGGGATTCGAACCCACGAACTCTGGTACCGACGGTCAGCGCTCTAACCAATCGGCCATCGTTCGGCTTTCACACCCCAGGAGCGAGACACCACGTGATATTATTCCCAAGAGACTTAATCAGTGATTTTGGGTGTCAAGAATGAACCTTGATAATCTACGTTAGATCTAAATCCACACAGGCAGCAATTTAGTAATTAGAGAAGTTAAACCATTTTCCTGGGACAGCTGGAAAATGTTTCCAGTAGACAGAAAATTAGCATTTAGCATTAGAGTTAGTTTAAAAGACGGTTAAAAAGAATTTAAATCGGTGGACATTACTTCAATCGAGACAATTTAGGCCTGGGAAATAAGGTAAGAAAAATAAGGGAGAAAAAAGGAGAACTTTAAAGAAATATTTTAATTGTTTAATAATTAATTGTGTAATAATTTATATATATATATATATATATATATATATATATATATATATATATATATATATATATATATATATATATATATAACACATATATCTATATGTATGTATTTACATAGAGTTTAAAGTCAAGATTTAACAAAAAATACTCTTATGCAGAAACAGAAGTTATATTTCGTATTAAAAGTTTCCTTACACAACTCGCTTCTTCTAGGAAATCTCCTTGCTGACTGGACAGCAAAGCATGAATCACGAGGAAAAAGTGACAGATTTCTTCCTATTAGTGTCGGAAAATAAAAGACCAGAGCTAGTTGCAGACAGACTTGGAAGGAAAAGACCGAAAATGGATAGAGTCCAAAAGTAAAAGCCAGAAAATGGACTAAGTGGAAGAAAGGGTTTATCCATTATTTCTCCATTTTCGCTAACTGGTTAACAGCAAACGGAAGCAACTCTAGAACTCAAGAGGTGCAGTTAATGCACGGAATGTTAATCCTAATTAAGTACTAAATATTTTCTCCGAGTAAATTTTCTGCACTATTTTGAATTTTTTGTCAACCAGTTTACTTTGAGAGAGAATTTAAATATATAGAAATCTACCTCTTTAGTAATTTAACATGAAAAAAATATTCAGAGTAATATTAAAAAATTGTATAAATCCAGAGTATATATCAAATCCAGAAAAGATCTCCTGCTTCAAAAGCATACGAGTCTAAGTAACACATTGCTGCTATTAAAAACTACTTTACTCTCTATATAACTTTATGTATTCCAGGTACGGAGGTCAGCAGTAGAATCTCATATACAGAAATCTTAGGTAAATCACAATAAAATGCAAGAATTATTTATAAAGCACATATACATACATACAGATACTTATCGACATCCCTGGGTATGCCATAGTCTTTTCAAGAAGATTCTTAGAAGCTAACATTTCTTTCCTTTTCTTTTACTTTTTTAGTCCTTCCCCCTTTTTTTACCTTCCAAAATTTAATTTTTTTTTAGACAATCGATCTGCTTTGGTTTGGTTTGGTTTGGTGCGCTACGGTCTACTGTTTTGCACACAAGGGCTAAGACAATCGATCTGGGGAGCAATTATTTTGCTTATAATTCGCACCGTGAAAAATTTGTTAAGAATGGAACCCTCTTTAGAATAGACCGAATAATGGTAGAAAAGTGAAGGTGTCTCTCTTTGGTATAGAAGTTTACTGGTTCGAATTCAGTTGAACGCATGAATGTTCTTAGCTAGCTTTAAGCAATAGGTCCCGAGCAATAGAATCTCATTAGTCCTCTTGTCGCAAAACAGGAGACCGTAGAGCTTCAAATCAACCCAAACTTTTTTAAAAGAGCGTTAGAGATTGCATCCATATATCAATTCGTTTATAATACGGATTATAGTCACTTGTATGTTAAATTTCGTAGCACGTTCTAAAATTTGGTGCCATATTTTCTTATAAAAAACAGAGCCCGTGTTATACACGAATAAATATGGTATAATCTATAATTCAATCTCTAACTCGCATTCTACAGGGGGGCTTTCAAGACAGTACTATAACACATTGAGAATGAACTACAAAAAAGTAATTCATCATAAAAGAATTTTAGATTTTTTTTTAAATGTGTGAAACCTGAGCTAAAAAACTAAAAATTGTATTTTATCGACAATTCTGTTCCCGGTATTCCTTAAAGGAGTTTGACAGTATTAGGCGTGTTTTTCTGTGGAAATGTCACCTACCGAATCTTCTCTAATACGAGGCCTGGAAAAAGCAAATCATGAATCACGGAGAAAGGTGACAGGTTCCTTCCTATTAGTGTCCAATATCGGAGAATAAAAGACCCGAGTGAGTGGCGGACGGAGGAAAAAAGGGGACATGGGGTAAAAATAAATGCAAGCAACAGCATCGGTAGACTAAGTGGGAGAAAAAGCTCTTTAGGCTCTTGCCTGTTTAGTGCTAATTGGGTGTACCATAAAAGGAAGTGTGGCGAAACACTTGCACTTACAGATACAAACTAATGCTTTTGTTTGCGTGAGAAGGACTTCAAAGTGTTTGTGATGAGAATGGGAGAGAAGTAAGCAGTGGCATTTTGGCAGTGATGCAAACTGAAAATTACTCGACTTCTCATCCATGTTAGTTTTATTTTGCTTTTGATTAGCAAATTCAGATCATTTCGATGCCGTATATGTTTCGACAACGAGTAGTGTTTCAGCTATTTTCTATTAAAGTGAGATGGCATCAAGTCTTTTTATAAGTCAGCTCTTAACACTTTTATCGACTTATCAATTTCTCATTCGTTTAGCCAACTCGAGCAAATTTTATTGATGCCGTGTCCCTACAATATTACATTAAAAAGTCACGGAAATATCAATTTTTATTTGTCCAATTTAGTTTTTATTGGGAATACGAGGTATTAATGTCAATAGTATGAATATGTGCACCATATTTATCACAAACGACTAAAATAGATTAAAATTTTGAAAAAAATATATTACTATTATTACAAATTACCATCGTTTGAGTATAAATAGCGTGCATTATATAATAGTGCAATATAGGAATATACGTAGCGTGTTCAACACTTTATCAAAACGCCAAAAAAATACTGAATTTTTGAAAAAGTTGTAATACAATTATTATGCAATTGAATAAATTATCACTGTTTTCGTATAGAAACTATACATTATATGAAGTGTACTAATTTTTCTCGATCCAAAAATTACATATATTTTTTAAATGCCTATTCACTATATTAGTTAAATTAGAATAAATAATATTATCATGAATAAACTGATTAAATTTTAAATTCTTCGACATTCTTCAACAAATCTGTACCTCTTACCATTCAGAAGTTTGAATTATCTTTGCATTTATGGAGTGATTTTGCTGCACGTATTGCAGTTTTCTTTTGCAAGTTATTTAAATTAAATTACCGTAATATTTTTCCTTCTTTAACAAACAGCAGCGCGTTTTTATTAAACAAATACAAACAAGGAAATTAGGTTTATTGCTTTATAAATTATCTTTTATTGGATACACTTTACATAAATCACTCAAAGAGTTTTATACACATTTACCTATTTATTGCTAATTGGCTTGCTTTAAACGGAAGTAGTATGGAGAAATAGATAATTTTACAGACACAAACTAATACATTCGTGTTCATGAGATAGACTTCACAAGAGCTTTCACTGGGAATACAGAAGTTAACACGGCTCTTAGTGGAGTTATTGTTATGACTCAGATAAAAATCACCCCAAATCGGTAAATCGGTGAGGAAATTTCATCTTTCAAATGGATTAGCATTTTAGAATGTCATTAGCATTTAGGTTATTAGTATTTAGGAATGGATTAACATTTTAGATGTCATTCTTAGTGCTGGTCTACACTTTCCTATATCTAACTATACAAAATACCAAAAAATTTTGAAGGTTTTATAAACAATTATCATAAACCATATAGTAATGAAGGATTTAATAAAATGAAAGTAAGAAAAGAGAAGATGAAGTAATTTTTTTTCGCGTTTGTAATTACAATGATATAAAGTATTTTAATTACATAAAATTATTTTATACAAACATATACACACATACTTATGTATATATATCAGTCACAGTTTCTTTTATGTACTACAAACGTATAATGGTATCCACGCTGTCATTAGGCCAATGCAGTAGTCAGGCCATGAATAGAGTAAATAGTGAAGACAATAAATTTTGAGTTAATTCAGACAACCCATCTTTGGCGCTATCCTGCCAAAACGTTTTACATTCACATATGTAATGAAGTTCGAGCGCAATTGAACTAGACAATCAGAGTGTGAAGATAAATCACATGATGAAGCTTAAGAAAAACTAAACAATGTAAAGAAGTTATGGTTGAGATGAACAGAAATGAATTTGGCCCAAAGCAAATTTTCGGCTTCTAAAACTCACAAGATTACGACAGTTAAAAGATAAAGACATCTCAGCAAAACTTATAATTTTAAGGATCGAATAGCCAGAAATTTATTTTATAACACAACTGTAATTTAGTTCATTAGTTTCATTAAAATATCAACACACACACATATGTATGTATGTATGTATATATGTACATATATGTATGTATGTATATATATATATGTATATATATATTATGTATATATATGTATATATATGTATATATATATATGTATATATGTATGTACATATATGTATGTACATATATGTATGTACATTATCTATCTATCTATCTATCTATCTATCTATCTATCTATCTATCTCTCTCTCTCTCTCTCTATATATATATATATATATATATATATATATGTATATATATATATATATATATATATATATAGAGAGAGAGAGAGAGAGAGAGAGAGAGAGAGAGAGAGATACAATCACCATACTGTAACACTTGTAAAATTAAAACGTTCAAAAAATAGATTAAAATATCACTAAGTGTGTTACATATAATAAAGCACTACTTCTATTTTAGAAATATTTCTAGCCTCATATCTCAATGACAAACGTCGAAAAACAGTATCGGAAATCCAGATCTAGGTTTCTGTATTAGCACCGAAATTCCATTTCACTTGTTGATTTCGCATTGCCTCATTGTTGTAGTTGGTGGTGTGAAAATGCATCGCCTGTGAATAAACACGCGCCAAGTAGATACACGAGTTTATTCGCGAAACAACAGTAACTCATTATGCTCTTTCAACTCCGGAGACAATTCCGAGTGCGATTTCCCCATTCACCACCGGATAGACTGTTAAATGTTTGCGTTAAAGTTTGGTCACGGAAGTGATGCGATGGGATGGTTTAGCATAGATTAGCATGGGTGATATATATTTTACTAGTCTATCAGCGATACCAGTGTTAAAAGATTGGCGAGTAACGCCTTTGTTACATACATACACCAAATGTAATGTTACATTTTGAGCTAAAAATAAGAGAAATTGTTTATTTTGATAGTTTGGGAGTATATAAGAGCAGCTGTCTTTACTAAAGAATTAATTACTTACAAGAATATTTTGAACTAGCTACGTAACCTGGTGTCGCTCATACTATTTAAATCAGTGATTCTCAACCTTTTTTAAGTTACGCCTCCTACGGGACCGAAATGCTTTTAACGTCCCCCTTTGTAAAAATTCCCTAATTTAAAGTGTAGAGCAGGAGAAGTACTCAATTATGAGAGGGAAAATATTTAAGTCATTTTCTTCAATAGAGTTACAAATAAAAATTTTGTTATTGAGACACGCTGAAGCAACGGTCAAACGAATGCTGTGGCCGAATAGTTAGGGCACTGAGTTCGTGGGTTTATATCCCACTGGAGCACACATGTTCGTAGCCGTTTGGAATCGGCTTTAAGTTGTAGGTCCCGGTTATAATACGCCCAGTGTTTCAAAAAAGTAGACCATAGCACTCCAAACTAAACGAATGCTGTTGATTAAATATATTTTTCTGAATGTCGTCCCAATTTCAAGCAGAACATAGTAAATAAAAGTAACCGATTCTGGTACCCCCGCGTAAGTTTGTTTTATTACTGGTGAAAATTGTGTAAATTATATAATTAATGTATTACATTTATTTAGTATATTTAAAATTAACTTTGAAAGCCAAAACCTGCTCACATCACTACTCTACCGTCCGAAACATGTTCACTGCCCACCAGTATAATCTCTCCGCCCCCTGAGAAGCTGTATCACCTCCATTGAGAATCACTGATTTAAATAAAGCATTATTCCCTGTGAACTGCGTAACGAAAGTTTTATAAAGGTTGAAATTTTCAAGTGGAAACTTCTAAACTCCACTCGAGCAATACTTACGGTAACTTTCAATAAAAAAAGGGAACAAATCTTATAACCTTTAAATAGAATAAATCGTGTAAATTTCTTATGTAATTAATTGAAAGGTTTTTTAATCCTTATATTTTTAATTAAATTGCATTCTAGATATCAAGCTTATGTTATTGGTTGTAATATGGACGTCTCTTTTACGTTACTTAGTTTGGTTTGGATTGGATTAAAAATACTTGCTATAAATACTATTTTGCAATTGATAGTTTTCTGTAAAAGAAATAACTGTATGAAAAGAATCGCTTCTACATTGTAAAAGTGATGTAGAGGCCAGTATCTCTCCCCCTATCATTGTCAATGTGCACTTACATGATTTTAATTTAGAAAAATCTTCGTACGTTTCAGAATAATTAGGTACTGACTTTGATTCGTCTTTGTTATCTTCCTCTTTCACCATGATCTTACCTCTGTTTCATACGTAGGTTCTCCACTGTTGTTAGGCCATAATCATTTGCGCGTAATCTTTAATGTTTATGTCATTAATAACATTTCAATCGTCCTGAAATAAGTCATACTCTTCATCAATGTGCAGTTTGGATTTCCTCACTTGAATGCCTTAATCTGGATTTAGTGAAACAGCCGTTCATTTCATATGGAATAATGACTTAATTTTCTCTAAAATGTTTTTTTTAATCTAAATTTCTTTCTTTTTGTAAATTTCAGTTTCATATATTTTGTGTTTACTTGGTTTTAGGTACTAGAATCTATTCCTTTTTTATTTTTTTATTAAGCTACGTTAATGACATTAGTACTTACTTAAAGCCGATACTGAATTTGCAAATACATTCATGCTGACAGAGAGATGAGAACCCACAAACTCCTGTACCGAATAACAACCCTATACACAATTAATAGCAGCTCAGCTGTCATATGTTTTATAATGATGATAAATAGCACTGTTGCATAAATATACAACTACAAGCCGCATGTTAAAATAAACTGAGATTTAAGACCTTCAAAATGGCAGTTTATTATCAAACATACAAATTAATTTTTTATCCTGAAACAAATCAAGCTTAGCTTACACTTCTTAAATGAATCAATTTTTTTCAACAGAATAATTATATTAAATCTTTAAAATCCAATATTTCTCCTGCTCTACTATTTATTTTAAAACTTATACAATTTTTATATCAAATGAAAAATACCTTGCTATATTTTATACCTTATTGACGATATTTAAATAT
>CM063505.1:100975648-101040648 GCA_032207245.1 Pardosa pseudoannulata | reverse complement strand
GAATATCCATTTGCTCCTTATGTAAATCCAGATGGTTTGTGGCAGACTCATAAAATTTTGTTCTGCCAATCTTTGCTACCATAAAGTATATCGGTATTAATATCAACTACTTACACCCCACCACATGATGTTGCCTTCTAACAGACAGATGACAAAAAGCACAAGAAATGCATCTTTATTTTAAATGACGTGAAATAAATATTAATTAAATACATATTATTAGGGTGTCTAACTGATATATGTTTATGTGTTTGAGTGGATGAATGCTTTAGAAGTTCCACTAATACAGGATGACATTCTATTAAAACAGGCTGGATTTAAATTTTTAATAAATGGTGTTATTGCTTCATAAATCCATGATACCATCCCATTTGTTTTTTTTTATTTAGTATAATTGAGGTTTTCTTTATTATATATAGGAAATTAGGTTTATTAGAATGTAGATTATGTTATATTGGGTACATTTTACATACGTAATTGGTGATATATCACTGTATAATAAAACCTATGCACCACTTTTATTCGTATTAAGATGCATATGAAGTTCAGAAAATCGTAAAATAAGAGAAATTAAAAATCTTACAGAATCCTTCAGATATTTTGGGTACATAATATTTTTCTTATTCAACCATAATTCGACTTCTTCAGCAAAAGTTTCAAGGAAAATATTTACCTGTAAATGAGAGGAATCAATTTATAAATACAATTTAAAAATACATTTTCATTTTTTGTAACATTGAAAAACACAAAATAACTGCATAGCAAATAAAAAATATGTGATGACAACATATTTATTACTCAAAGGTAGATTATGGTTTTTTAAAAGGATAATAACGATTTTTAATAGCAAAAACTCACCTGTTGAAGCAGTTTGATAAATTAGAAAAAATGTGTCATAATCTGTTTTGATAATGATTTAAAGTAAAAGTTTAGTTGACAGATGAATGAAATCCTTTTCTGGGCAACTCTTAGGGTATCTTTTAAAAGCATTCCTTAAGTAATAGTAAAAATTTCAAAAATCTGGCTTTGATTCTTAAGTACACTTCAAGGTAAATTTCCTAGGGTAAGGGCCAGTAAACTAGCATCGGTAACTCGATGGCACTTTGCTAGTGGTGGTGAAATCCTTGTTGTTGACTATAATACTAAGGTACTTATATAGATAATACTCAGTAATTTTTGAATAATATCCATTATTTGAATAACAAAAAATTTTCTTAAAATAATACTAATCCTATATAATAGTTTATTAATATTAAAATTCAAAAGAAAGTTTTTCTGTTAAGCTTGGTTTTCTAACTTATAGGATTTTAAATCTCTTTTCAGCTTAATATTTTTCTCAACCCCGAAACATTTATAATAATGTTATCAAGTTTTGTTGGAGAGAAGCTGCAAATTTTGTATCTGCCACGTATATCAAATTTGATGTCTGCGCCGGGTGACAGAAACCTACACTACACCACTAGAAAAAAGATTGTTACTTATTTGTTATAATTTATCGCATTTAACCCTTATGTGAATTAATATCAAACAATCTAGACGGTAACTCATTAAACATTTTTTATAGTTTTATCAAATGCTATACATTTCTAAATCATACTTAGTTATAAATATAAACCGAATATTTCTAAATCATACTTAGTTATAAATATAAACCGAATATTTCTAAATCATACTTAGTTATAAATATAAACCGAACTGATAAAAAAAATCGGAATACACTCTTTGGTAAAATGGATCGAATTTAATAAGTCTTATGAATTTAAGCATTTCTTTAACAAACAATAGAATTTGTGCAAAATTCTTAAAAATTAAATATATTAAATTTGGAAGTACAAGTCGAGGATGAGAAAAATAGGTTATCGAAAATTTCAAACGCAACCATGAGAAAAAAAATTACTCATTTTTGGATCATTTTTATTCACTCTCAGGCAATAACAACGTAGCTCACATCATTACAATTTCTTTTCGTATTTTAAGTTGCAGTACAAGAAAACGTGTTTCGTTATAGAACTGTATAATCGATATATAAAATGACATAGCACAAGAATGCGTGATTGCCTCAGTGATACACTTTGTAGAAAAGGAATACAACTGAAAAGAAAATTACACTGATAGTGTTATGGTGTGTTTTGTCCCTTTTGGGGGCTATTATGGAATTCAATTCTATTTTATTTATCTTCAATAAACTTTATCTTATGCTAGTCATTTCGCGTCCAGACTTCAATCTGAGGGATTCAGTTCCCAAATAAAGTTTTAGATCATCTTCAATAGATGAACGAAGTAATAAAAATAGTAAAACTAAAAATGTTCAAAAGATTTTTCATATTGTGGATTGTTCAGGAATAAAACAGTGTTTATCAATAGACAGCTCCAGTTATACATATGTATATGTATAATGTTACCCGTAAATGACTGTGGTGTGATGACATGACTCTGTCTATGGTGTGATGCTACAGTATAATATATCAAGTACGGATAGATTCAAATTTGTGGATTTCTCATAACATACAAACAGTTTAGAATATTTCATTTTTTCATAGTAGCTACTCGCTTTACGACCAGGCTTTTATAAATATAAATGTATTTGGTCTGGGTAATTAAGGTTCTAAAATTAAGGTTACGTTAATTTCCATATTTAAATTACTTTTCAGATTATATTACATAGTATCAATATAAACAATTTGGAAACAAAGAAAACCATTTTCATAAAATGAAGAATATACGTTGCGTGTACAGTTTGATGTTACAGAGTAGTCCTGAACTTAAAGAGATTATGGTAAACATCTCCCAATTTGATTATTATAAACATATCTACACCTTATTGCATTGCTTAGTTCTCTATCCGTAATGACAACATAAAACTTCTAAAAATTAATTGCAAAAGGCAAAGCAATATCGCAGAGATCTGCCACAACTCACTCTAAAATATTGAACTGAACTGAATTGGGCAACCTCCCTCTTTTTATAGCCTCGCCACCTAGCAGAAAGCACGAGAAACATCGAAATTATTCTAAAAAGTCTGAAATCTCGATAAAAATTAAGCGTCCAAAGCAATCTCCATCTTGGCGGTATTTAATCGAATAACGGAATTAACTTTTAACACACTGCGTCAAAAAGAAGCTTCGCCTGTACTTCGTTTTTTACGGCAAGATAACTAAATAATAGTAAATATGATCGAAGGGGTTTTACAACATTTTAAATCGCATTTTAAATACATTTTCTAAAATAAACAAAATAGTATTGTAAAAAATTTACACAGTCGTAGACAATTTCATAAAAGTTAAGATTCCGAATAAATGTTATATTACAAATTAAGGTTATATTTATTTTATAAAATTTAATTACTTTTTAGATTATATTACTTATCAACAATACTAATAATTTGGAAAACAAAACAAATTATTTTTCTAATATTAGTAAAAGATTTTATTTAATGTTCTTTATAAAGATAAGAGATATAAACTTAAGTGTATAAATACATTTTACTACGTTTTTCACGAGGTTAATCCCCTATATAATAATAGCCTAATTTATCTGTCAGTCAGTCCTTTAATTTATGAAGCGTTTGGACCTGGAATGGATAGAGGCCTCCATATTGGATTCTTGATGAGTAATGATTAGCAAAATTCAAAACGAATAAAGTTTACCTTCTCCTAAACTATCCATCCGATTCTATTATAAATTGGGATACATATGCTTCATATCACAGCAAATAATACTGTCGTCTTTAAAACGTCCGAAATCCACCCCTTTCCCCGTTTTCGATCTTTTAATGCCATTATTTCAAGCCCTATTTCCCCGGTTAAGAGCAGGCGAATAAATTTTTCAAATTATCACAATATAAGTAGATGAAAATAACCTTTTTTTGACATTATGTCGTCATTCATTTAATCATTTCCTATTTAAATTATTTGAATATCGTCTGCATTATTTTCATACGCTTTATCATTGAACTTAAGTATTAAGTAAATAATTAGTTTTTTTTATATTTAGCTTAAATAACAGATTAGTTACATATGTGATACTTTTAAATATAATCATCGATTATTTTTTGTTGCAAGATAATTCTCAGCCAAAAACAAACCATTTTTTTTACCTGTCTCATAAGGTACTTTACAATTCTGGAAAATTAAAAATTTTACTGATCCCGCCAAAGGACGGGCTATATGCTAGTTTTTCTCATACTGTGGATTGTTCAGGAATAAAACAGTGTTTATCAATAGACAGCTCCAGTTATACATATGTATATGTATAATGTTACCCGTAAATGACTGTGGTGTGATGACATGACTCTGTCTATGGTGTGATGCTACAGTATAATATATCAAGTACGGATAGATTCAAATTTGTGGATTTCTCATAACATACAAACAGTTTAGAATATTTCATTTTTTCATAGTAGCTACTCGCTTTACGACCAGGCTTTTATAAATATAAATGTATTTGGTCTGGGTAATTAAGGTTCTAAAATTAAGGTTACGTTAATTTCCATATTTAAATTACTTTTCAGATTATATTACATAGTATCAATATAAACAATTTGGAAACAAAGCAAACCATTTTCATAAAATGAAGAATATACGTTGCGTGTACGGTTTGATGTTACAGAGTAGTCCTGAACTTAAAGAGATTATGGTAAACAGCTCCCGATTTGATTATTATAAACATATCTACACCTGATTACACTGCTCAGTTCTCTATCCATAATGACAACACAAAACTTCTAAAAATTAATTGCAAAAGGCAAAGCAATATCGCAGAGATCTGCCTCAGCTCACTCTAAAAAAATTGTACTGAACTGAACTAGGCAACCTTCCTCTTTTTATAGCCTCGCCACCTAGCAAAAACTACGAGAAACATCGAGATTATTCTAGAAAGTCTGAAATCTCAATAAAAATTAAGCGTTTAACGCAATCTCCATCTTGTCGGTATTTAATCGAATAACGGAATTAGCTTTTAACACACTGCATCAAAAAGAAGCTTCGCCTGTACTTCGTTTTTCACGGCAAGAGAACTAAATAATAGTGAAAATATGATCGAAGGGGTTTTACAACAATTTAAATCGCATTTTAAGTACATTTTCAAAAATAAACAAAATAGTGCTGTAAAAAATTTATACAGTCGTACACAATTTCATAAAAGTTAAGGTTCCGAATAAATGTTATATTACAAATTAAGGTTATATTTATTTTATAAAATTTAATTACTTTTTAGATTATATTACTTATCAACAATACTAATAATTTGGGAAGCAAAACAAATTATTTTTCTAATATTAGTAAAAGATTTTATTTAATGTTCTTTATAAAGATAAGAGATATAAACTTAAGTGTATAAATACATTTTACTACGTTTTTCACGAGGTTAATCCCCTATATAATAATAGCCTAATTTTTCTGTCCGTCTGTCCTTTAATTTATGAAGCGGTTGGACCTGGAATGGATAAAAGCCTCCATATTGGATTCTTGATGAGTAATGATTAGCAAAATTCAAAACGAATAAAGTTTATCTTCTCCTAAACTATTCATCCGATTCTATTATAAATTGGGATACATATGCTTCATATCACAGCAAATAATACTGTCGTCTTTAAAACGTCCGAAATCCACCCCTTTCCCCGTTTTCGAGCTTTTAATGCCATTATTTGAAGCCCTATTTCCCCGGTTAAGAGCAGGTGAATAAATTTATCAAATTATCACATTATAAGTAGATGAAAATAACCTTTTTTTGACATTATGTCGTCATTCATTTAATCATTTCCTATTTTAAATTATTTGAATATCGTCTGCATTATTTTCATACGCTTTATCATTGAACTTAAGTATTACGTAAATAATTAGTTTTTTTTATATTTAGCTTAAATAACAGATTAATAATAGGTACATATGCGATAATTTTAAATTTAATCATCGATTATTTTTTGTTGCAAGATAATTCTCAGCCCAAAAACAAACCATTTTTTTTACCTGTCTCATAAGGTACTTTACAATTCTGGAAAATTAAAAATTTTACTGATCCCGCCAAAGGACGGGCTATATGCTAGTTAAAGATTATTGGGGTTCCTTTAAAAAATAAAAAATAAAACTTTTCACGAAGAACGTATCTTCCTGAACAGTAAAATGCCATGCTCTTCCAACTTATTTAATGTTGAAGAGTTTACTAGCTCAAAACATTACGTTAAGTACTATAAAATAATTAAATTATCTAATCTCATAAAGCTGAAACAAGGGGTAAATACAAGCAAAGTGCAATTTAGATCTAGGATGAAAAACAAGAAATAAAATTACTTAAGATACTAAAATTATTCACATAATTAGTTGCACGAATTCGAATATTTATATTTAAAATGTTTCTAAAAATAATCTAACTATAATGTTATGCATATTGAAGATAACTTATGTTTTATTCACCATAATATTTTTTTTACTATAGACGAAAAACTTATTGCTACTAGGTTTAATTTTTATGACATGACAGCATTTTAAGCGAAAATCACTCTACAATTTATATAAAAAAACCATTTCATGCATAAAGACTATTTATATATTTAGTTACAAATATCAGCTCTCTTAAATTTGAGATCATAAAAACTGCTAAATGCTGTTTAAATATTGGACATCAGTTTTCCACTCGGCACTTTTGTAGTCCCTAAAGCCACTCTACAGAACTAAAGAAACTGCTATGGCCCACAAATTTTAAATTCACTGATGACAAAAAAGGACCTACATACTCTCTCTCTATTCTGAAATTCCTAGCTTCCAATGAAAGATTAATGTTTTCAAGAAATGCCTAACGCACATGGACGTTCCCTCTATGAGGAAACCAGGAGATAGGCAGACAGAAAGAAAAATTACACAGAAGCTCTTTTCTTGTACAGAAGACCGATTACCTTCCAACGCATATGAAATTTAAAATTCTGAAACCCTTGTGCTTCATTTCTTCTTGACCATCCATCAAGTTTGGGTTGGTCAGACATTGCTTGAAGATCGTAAGCTTAATCTCAATAGCTGGAAGTTTCATAGAAAGCTATTTATGCACGCAATTCTGAAAGCATAAAATTACTTTTTTTAGTACTTCTTAGCCATCAGTGTAGATTCTATCTGTTAATTTCATGAATTACATAGATCAACATATAAGCACCTTAGCATATCGTTTGGGCGTGTGCCCACACAGTAAATATATATATATATATATATATATACACACATATACATATACATATATACATATACACACATACATATATATATACATATATACACATACATATATATATACATATATACACATACATATATACATATATACACATACATATATACATATAATACATATACATATATACATATACATATTTACATATATACATATACACATATATACATATACATATATACACACACACACACACACACACACACATACACACACACACATATATATATATATGTATATATATATATATATATATATATATATATATATATATATATATATATATATAATGCAGATTTATTTACCTTTTTATTAATATTTATCGTAAATTAACCATAAGTGGCAAAAGAGGTTTGTCATAGATTTCTTTTTGAGGATGAATAGTAAAATAAATTACAATTAATTTTTATATAATGTGAAGCATATTAAACTTTATTTAATAATTCAGAAGCTTTTGATTATGCATTTTGAGTATTAATATTCTAGCCTAAGTAGTCAAACCAAAACTTTCTCAAAAATGGAATATAAATCAAATGTATTTTTCTGATTTAAAGTCAATGTAATGTGTAAATTGTATATTACAAATTCTATGGTTTAATATTACTGTTTGAGAACTTATTTTATTAAAAATTTTATTGTGTAACATTTAATTCATTTTAACATACACTATTATATCTAATTTCATTGCCAAGTCAAAAAATCGTCTCTTGATGCATCAAATCCAAAATAATGCTTTTTTTTACATTTTCTTGAATCTAGGAAATATTCCTAGTAAATTTTTAATATTACGTATTATATATATATATATATATATATATATATATATATATATATATATATATATATATATATGTGAGAGAGAGAGAGAGAGGTTATACATATTTCTTGTACCCCTTATGTTAAAAATAAAGTCGTAGAACTGATAGCAATCCCAAATTCTTGAAAAATGGACAGATTTCATGAATTTAGTATCACCACTTTCGATACTTCTTCAAATCTTGTTTACGTAAATAAAACCGTTGATATCTTACACATATTGTTGGTATGAGAATCTGTCTAAATCAAGGCAGTAGGGACATACAAATATGTTTTTATATAAACATTTGAATTCATATAATTTACATATACATAATATGATTCATTGTTCTGGATTGTATTTACAAATCAAACTTCACTTGTTTTAGATAATTTGAAATATAAATACTTATAACAGATTTACTATGTATTGTCTTGGGGATTTTTCATTAATTTAATAACGAAACCTTCGGGACAGAAGAAAGCATTGTATGGTAATAAACATGTTTATCTTTATAGAGTATCATTAAACACAGCTTTCACTATATCAGAACTGGTTCTAGTTTAATACATTGACGGACAGTAGTAACAAGTTAAGTTCGAAACCTAACACATGTTTTTGTAATATTTAGAATATTAGAGGTATAGTTTTACTCTGTCTTCTTAAATTCAATTAATATTTATAGTTAAAAACCTTTAATTAAGTTGCGGCTTTAACTGTCATGGCGCCAGCAGACTCTACACACTAAATAATGGGACGATGGCGGCTATAACAGCAAAAAATTAAAAACGTAAATGACAGGTTTAATGACTCAAATAAGCAATTTTTTTGTGTGCAACCAATTATTTTTCGAAGTTTTACACGAAATGTCAGTTCATAATCAAACAAAAATAGATAAATGACAAAACAATTTATTATTATTTTACTAGCATATAGCCCATCATATGACGGGATTAGTAAAATTTTTAATATTCCAGAATTGTTAAGTACCCAATGAGGCAGGTAAAAATGGTTTGTTTTTTGACTGAGAATTATCTGGTTCACTCTCCATAATTTATTTATCGTCATACTCCTCTAAAGTCTCCCGATCCTGTGAATGCAGTTTAGCATCACATTGAATTCATTTAGTCAAACGGTGTGGTTATGTGTAATAAACAAACACGCAAAAGAAAAAACTTCTTAATTTCCAAATATATATAAATTAAAAGTTAAATATTTATTAGTCCGTGAAATAGACTCCTAGATTTATATGAAAAGAATTTATTGTTAATACCGGCGATAAAAGTTTCATTGCATCAAAAAATAATCGATGATTAAATTTAAAATTGTCACATATGTACCTAATCTATTATTTAAGCCAAATATAAAAGATCTAAGTTCAGTGATAAAAGATATTAAAATTGTGTAGACGATATTTAAATAATTTAAAATATGAAATAATTAAATGAGATGCTTAAAGGAATAACGTCACAATGCTAAAAAAACTGTTATTTTTACCTATTTATTAAGTGATAAATGGATAAATTGAATCGGCTGCTCTTAACCGGGGAAAATAGGGCTTGAAATAATGGCATTTAACTCTCGAAAATGGGGGAAGGGTTGGATTTCGAACGTTTTAAAGAAGACAGTATTTTTTGCTGATATATGAAGCATATTTATACAAATTTATTTTAGAATCGGATCGATAGTTTAGAAGAAGATAAACTTTATTTGCTTTGAATGGATGCCTCTATTCATTCCAGGTCCAACCGCTTCATAAATTGGAGGACAGACAGACAGATAACTTAGGCTATTATTATATAGGAGATAATTATTACACATTATTATCTGTATGCCATGTATCAAAGCATGCTTCAGAACTCAGTGCAAGTTTTGTCATACATTACTTGCAGCAATATGATGTTTTCTTCCTTATTCCCTGTTTATAACATTGTGTACGACCTCTTCATCTTGGGCGGCTATTGCCGTCATGCCGAATACTGAGCTTCACTTTGACACCTATAGACACAAGTGTCCGTCAACGTGTTAACAACTGGATAAAAATAGATTTTTAAAGTTAAACTTAGCTATTAAAAGCTCTTTTGATTATCGCACCTTAATTAAACATTTGTAAAACATTATTGACAATTATTTCTCTAGATATTATACGTTTAAAATAACCTTGTTTAGTAGTTCCTAATAATTAACCAGCCGAAAATGCAACTTTAATCTTGGTCTACTTAAAGAAATAACGAAAAAAAAAAGGCGTTCGATTTTACTGGTCTCATACTCCGACTACATCACTAAATATGCAAGCAGCAATGGAAGTTTTAGCAACTGTGCGAAACTTTTTAATCATTCTTTTCGTCAGTTATCATCGTTTCTTTATTTTTACGAAGATCACTGCTCTCTTCCGGTGTTGGATCGGCGCCAGTTATCGAAGCAGTCTGCATATAAAAGAGATTTTTCTGAGATAATGGAATACTGAAGTAGGTATAATTTGTTGTACGTGTAAAATCCGTAATCTCAGGAAACGGTTTATGTTAAATATTAAAACAGCGCAGCAGAGAAATAGAGGTGGGTGAACGTACAATTAGCATAAAATAATGATGCTGCCCAGGTTCTTTACATCTGCCCCGGAAAAGTACAATCATGTTACAGTGGAATAATGGCGTTTTTCTAGAGGTGTTACGTTTATCTGAGAAAGTTGATTCTGAATACGATTTGTGTATGCAGATGACGATGTTTTCTTGATGATTTGATTATTTCTTTTGGAAGGATTGAGAAATTGAAATGAATAAAATACTCGTATATGTAAATTGGAAAAGAAATGAAAATATAAATTTCAAAAGAATGCAAGAAGTAAAGTACAATTTCAAAAATATAATGATCCGTTTTAAATACTGTAGATATAATGAAATCATTTGTGGAAATTATTTTTCTTTAAAACCGGAAATTTAATTTTCACATTCAATATAAAATTCTGTTTCATTAATAACTTTGTTGTTTTTGAACCCAGTGATTCATTCCATATTTACAGAAAACAATTCCGGTAAATGATTTTATACAATCCTTAATATTTTGTACACTCTTTATAGAACTCTAGCTCTTCTTGTCCAGCTCCATATATATATATATATATATATATATATATATACATACATACATGTCAGGTCTAAGTCATATATGTCAGTCTAAAAAAGGGATAGTTGGAAAGTATGTGAGTTATAGCGATTTTAACAAGGGAACTATTTTATAATAATAAAATATATGAAAAAGATCCATGCTCGAGTAAGCTTTTAGGATAATCTTGTCAGGCGGAAGCATTTTGGAAAATATGATGAGTTTGCAAATAGATAGGAGTCAGTTTGCGTGTAGACATGGAGCTGTCAACACAATCTACGAGTGTCTTCAACGAATAAATGAAAATGGTGCAAGTTTTGCTTAAATGAAATGATGATTTAATAAACTTATTATTATCAAGAAACACAGTTTTCCATTCGCCTTAACACTGGATTATGACACTGGATTATGATATATATATATATATATATATATATATATATATATATATATATATATATATATATATATATATATATATATATATATATATGTGTGTGTGTGTGTGTGTGTGTGTGTGTGTCTGTGTGTCTGTGTGCGCGTGTAAGCGCATACGTACGTATACATTATATTCATTAAACGGACGTTTGAGGAATGAAGTCTAATATTTACAGGGTATGATGAATTAGAATTTTTATTATTACCCTAAATTTATGATTTATTTTACTATGTTAGATATTAATAATTTTAACTCCCGTGTTTTTCATAGGAAAGTGGTATTCTTCAGAAATCTCTTAAATTAAGTCATTTAATAAAATAGGAAGAACGTTTTCCATGAATACAACGTATTATCTTTAATATTTAAACAACCTTAGTATTATACTCCTTATTTTAATATTAAACTATTTTCCTTTTTCAATCTATGAAGAATATAACTCCCTCCTTTTACTTACTTAATAGAAAACCAAACAGTATATTTCTTAAAATATCAGTGGGTTCAAGATTGTTTTAAGAGTTCAAATGCTTCCGCTGTGAATAATTTTTTCTATAAACAAGTACAAAAAGAAAATCCTGTATCTTATTCTGAAATAGTTGTGAACGTAACAAAATAATAGATAAAATATAGTCGATTAATACTATTGCCTCACTTCACTATACTTCATATATACATGTATTTGTGGATTAAAGCAAGTACTATGTTTTAGTAACAATGTTTATTTTTAAAAAAAATATTTGATTCGAAGGTTAACATGTATAAAAATCATTATGAACCGTTAAACACTCAATGAAAATCGCAGGATAGACAGTCAGAGGGTTGATAGTATCATGCTGAAAAAATAATTTTTCTTACATAATTTGTAATACCATTACGAGCCTATATCATCTATAATAACTTTTTTAACATAATCTATAATACAAACTCAAAAAGTCAATTTTATCTTTGATTTTCTATAATAAGTGACCTGTGTGGTTAAATTTTTATCCTTTTTCCCCCATTTTGTTTATACACATGCATTCATTCCAAGCGAAAAATTCTACTGGTTATATACTTAATGTTTAGGACAATGTCACTAGCAATGTCAGATATTCAACTAACTTGATTCCTATCAGAAAATATGACCACAATGCCAACATGTACTGTTACAATCACACGGGGATCACACAAAGCGTGCCACGTCAGCAATACCAAATAACACGCACGCATACAACTGGGAGACAATTACGTATATTAATTTAGTGTTCCGTCCACTTTCTTTTAAAGCTGCGAGGGAAATCAGAATCCCCCAATTCTCTACGGTGATGTCGTATATTGGGTTCTAATAGGAGGGATTCTGTCGCTAAAATGAATCATGGCTGATGCATTAGCCGTAGCGCATGCATTCTGCATAAGTAAGCGGAGATCAAAAGGTACGAGGGTTCTGCTTCAGAAACCGCTGGGGATTTCTGATGGAACAGGAGCTCTCTGGGAGGTGATGAGTTTCAGTTGGACCAAAAAACGGTCCTGTTTGACGGTTATTAAGGCTGAAAGCTATAGATGAGTGTTTCTCCTTTTTATGAGATTATGCTAATAGGTAACTCAACAAGTAAGAAAGAATCAATATTTTGAACTCCATCTGTATACGAGATGTTAGAGTCGCATATTCTCTAATGAAAACATTGTTGAGAAAACTGATAGCCCAAAATAAAAGAGGCTCTTTTTTTCAGGAAATGGGTTTTAATTAAGGAAGAGTTGGGATAGGATTCCTGAATTACAAAATTAAGTTACATGAAAAATTAAAATGCATTGAGTTACAGCCTGAGACACATTAAATGTTCTTGTTATTCTTAGCCAGTAACCACAGAAATTTTATATATAGTTTGAAAGTTTAAAAAGAATTAAAAATTATTACATTTATATATTTTAAGAAGAAATCAACCCTTTATAATCGAACACGAATCAAATAAATTAAAGAAAAAAAAACAAATAAAAGAAAATAATATTTAAAACCTTGAAATAAAATTTGAATGACGAAATATTGATATTTGATGTTATTAAAAATTACGATACTGTTCATAGCAATATTTTAATTTTAATATTAGCGAAATCTGTTTTAAAAATATTAAGCATTAGATTTTAAATATCAGGAAGTTTTTCTTTAAAATTTCCTTAAATGTAAATTTAAATTTGTAAAAGCATAAAAATTTTATGAAAAAAATCTTAATTTCATCTCAGTTTTAGCAATCTACATAAAATCAAAATTTACTTTGATTTAGTTTGGTTTAGAGACCTACGGTCTACTGTTTTTATCCCAAGGGCTAATGATACTAGGATCTACAGCTTAAAGCCGATTCCGAACGGATGAGAACAAACATGCAACCTTGGGATTCGAACCCACAAACTCAGGCACCGAATACTAGCACCCTGACCGTTCGGCCATCTTTGGGAGAAATACAAATTTGAAGCGAAAATCTAAATTTGTTTTTATATGCATAACCAGTGTTTAACAAACATTTTGTAGGAATCTATGAAAAATTAAGCGGCAAGGCGGCATTTTAAAAAATTAATTTCTCAAAAATAAATTATGCAAAAATATTTAATTTTAAGAAAACTAACTTTTATAAAAACTTTACAAATTTTAACTACATTTTAATGTGATTAATTTACATATATTTTAATTTATACCTTTATAAAATTTCATAACTGTAAGTTAATAATTAAAAAAATATTTTGTAAATTCTTAACATGTGTTTGTTTTCTGTTTCACTGGAATGAGAAATAACGGAAGTGGCAAAAATTTCTCCCACTATCAAACTGCTTTTTTCAGCTATCAACGCTCTTGTTAGAGATGATGATGAGAGACCTTGAACTTAAAAAAAAAATAAAGTAAAACATAATGTTCTTACATTCTGCTAATCTCGGCTCTCAGATCTATCTTTTAATTTAGTGCCATTTTTATTGCTGTTTTAGATCTTTTCTGATCAATATGATAAACATCGCACTGACCCTTAGGTTATCATAAAATGTTCTTACTTTATGATCTGATTTTGTTTATTTTTTACTAATGTTCTTCCCAGTCAACGAAATTATATTTAGGATGATTTGTAAATAAAATTTTAGATAGGAATAATGCGCTCAACAATCTATATATTCAGTTTCCTAGATATATGTGATTAAGATTATATATATATATATATATATATATATATATATATATATATATATATATATATATATATATATATCTGGGCGAGACTCATTTAAAATCACAACACAGTTTATTTCTGGTGAGATGCATGAAATCCATACAACAGGCAAGCACTATTACAACATCGTGCACCCAGACAATGTGATCCTGCACACTTTCAAGTAGAGATTTCTCAGGTAAAAAGATTTCGAATAATCCCTAAGCACAATTGGTCACGTAATAAAAAATACTCATGTGTAAAGAGAACGTGATAACTATTGTCTAAAATAGTACAGACAGAGGCTGAATTAAGTTTGTAGCGTGTCTGGAGGGAAAAATCAGAATTATCGCGCAAACCCCAATTTACTTTGTGAACAAAAGTTATTAAATTAATATTTAAATATGTAAATAAATATATATATATATATATATATATATATATATATATATATATATACATATATACATATTATATATATATATATATATATATATATACATATGATATGTAACTGGGTGCTAGGACTTTAACACAGATACTCTGTATTTTTTAAGGTAAGAAAATATTCTGCATTATTTAAGCTAAGCAATCTTTTTAGAGTCACTTGATTCACCCTAGTGGTGTAGAAATATTAAAAAATCTTTGTTAGTTCATCAATAAAAATCATAAAGAGGATAATCATAAAAGCTTTTAGCTAATTAGGCTTTCCTTTTCTTGTGTAACAATGCTCATTAAGCACTATTTGGATTTATATTTACAAATGTTTATATACGCAAGACTTTTAAAAGGAACGTAATATTTTGCGTAACAAAATAGTGTTTACAAAGACTTGCCGACTTCAAATTCATTAGCAATATTATAGATGTTCCAATACGGAAGAATTGTTTTGTTTGCAGTGACAGAAGAGTCTTCCAAGTTGTATATTATTTTTTGAGAGAATTAACGGATGTTCCGTATTAATAAGAAAGATAAAGAATGAATTTTATTGAAATTGCACTTTTTCTGGCCTAAAATAATGATTTTAGTCTTCTTACTTATATTGATCTGGTATTTTTCAGCGTGTTAAAATAAACCCTTTGGTGACTTTAATTGTTTAAATGGAAGAACTACAGAAAATAGGTCTTCACCCACGCACCATTTTATTCTTGAAGGAATGGGATTTTGAAAAGTTCTTTCTTATTGATTCTATACATCGTAGTAGGAAACTGTAATCTTAACTTCATGTTCTTCGCCTTAGTAGTTTTGACTTTGCATTCGTGTATCAGATTCCTTCCATATAAACACACACACACACACACACGAATGTAAAATTTAGACATGTCATTTACCAGGAATTAACTAGCCTTTATTGGTTTAGACTCGTAAATTAATGCAGATTCAAGCTTTCATTAAATTCAGACATAAAACTCAAGAAATAGCCGTGTCAAGAAGTCCGTTAAATTTAGTTTATTTCGTAAACTACAAATCATTTTCTTTCGTATTTCTTTACACCATTAGAACTGTTAGTGAAATGCCGTTATACAATATCACCAAGATGCGAAATTTCGCCATTTCTCATAAAAATTTTTCTTAAAATTTTGGATGCTAAGAAGATGCCAGATGTATGGAAAAAGTGGCTCAAAAAGGTTTACTGTTGGAATGAACAAGAGCTAATGAAAAACGCATTGAAATGTGGAAAGAGTTTCATGCTAAAGATTTTGTGCCTGATAAAAGGAAATAATAGCACTTTTTCTTCAATCAAGATGTGGAATTGCATTTGAGAGAAATAATTTAGTTACTTATTATTATAATTTTTTAATATATATTCGCATTAAACACACACACACACACACACACACACACACATATATATTCGTCGAAATGATTTTCAAGAATCCAGAAATTTTTATTTGTTTCATCCGAATCTATAAGGAAAGCGTTCAATTACTCAAAATGTATAAAATATTGGTAGTTGAGTGCATTCAATAGCTATGCAATTTAAACAAAATGATGAAAAATCTTTTGAAAATTATCTTTGAAAATTAAATTTACTAACATAAATTAAGCTAAATTGATCAAGTGACTATTAAATTGACAAAAAGCCTTAAGAAGAAATACAATTGCAAATTTAATTAATTTTGCTATTTCTTCTATTAAAGTGAGGCCCATTTATTTATTCAGTTTATCAAGTTGCGCCAGAATTTTTCCGTTAGTGGGGATGGCACTTAATTTTACGCATATTTTTTTATGAAATTAGACATGAAATACCTTTTTCCCATCTGCAAATAGTTTTAAATCCAAATTCAAGAAAATTGAGTGGAAGACTGAAAATTATGTACGATTTCGAAAGTTTCGGAAGTTTGAATTTAGAGAATAAATTGATATTAAAAACTAATATTAAATTATTATAATTTAATATTAAAATCCTATAAAAATATTAATATCTATTGGGAAAGAGGATCAAAAAATTTTATATCTTTATATGCCGGGTTCGCCATAATAGGATTTGACATAATATAGATAATTATGTGTGTGTAATATACTAAAACTTACTTCCCCTACAATTTTCTTAAAATTTTCCCAAATCACGTTCAATTTATTAACAGTCTTCTTCTCAGCTATCGACAATAAATCAAGGCCGTGACTGATTGAGAATTCATTATTTGACAGACACAGTTCTCAAAACCAAAGACTGCTGCGTGCGATCTTTTTTACACTTTCTCTAAAACAGATGGCACTTCTAAGAAATATCCTTCAATTTACATGTGTTACCGAGCATTTTTGCAGCCGCGATGTTTTAACACCCATAACAAAATTGTTGTCTTGGGCTCTCTCCCAAGAGATGAGAAGTCTGAATAATCTTTCTTTAGGGGGACATCATTCTCATTTTGTGATTCTTGAATAGTTAGACGGGATAAGCGTCTCTTCGAGTACACGATAGAAAAAAATAAAGGAATTTGTATAAAGTTTTAACCTAGTCCCGAGTTCTAACCGAGTGTTTTTCAGCATGACTGTATAAAAGTTAATCTAAAAATATGGGTTATATGTTTTACGTTTCACTCGACAAGAAACTTTTTGTCGGTTACACACACACATACATATACATACATACATTATATATATTATATATATAATATATATATATATGTGTGATATATCTATATATATATATATTATATATATATATTCTAAATAATATATACACATACATATAATATATACATATATATACATATATAACATATAATATTTTATATATACATATATATATATATATATATACATAAATATATATATATCTTACTATACATATATATATTTATATATATACATATATATATACATATATATATCCATATATATATAACTATTTCATACATATATATAAATATATATATACATATATATATAAATATATATTATTACATATATATATATATATATATATATATATACATATATATGCATATATTACATATATATACACATATATACATATAAAACATATTACATATATATACATATATATACATATATATACATATTTTAACTTATACATATTTTTACATATATATACATTACATATATTTTAATATATAATATATATATATATATATATTTATATATATATATATATCTAATATATTTTCTTATATATAATTACATATTATATACATATACCTATATATACATATATATACATATACATTATATATATACATATTCATATATATAAAATATAAATATATATACATATACATATATAAATACATATACATATATATATATATATATATATATATATATTATACATATACATACATATACATTTTATATACATATACATGCATATAATATACATGCAAATTCTATATACATCTTATACATACTTTTACATATATAAACATACATACACATTACACACATATATATATATTCATGCGTGTATGGATTTTGTTATTTCAATTTTTAAATTTCGAAAAAAAACTTAGTACTGAGTAAGTGGTTTGCTTATAAATGGAAAGAAAAAAGTAGTGATTTTTAAAAAGGTTCTAATAAAAAGTTTCGAAACATAATATTTCCTAATAAGGAAAGAATAAATAGAATTTCAGCAAATCCTGTTAAGAAAATTTCTCCCCTTCTGCCATCGAGAATGATAAAATATCTATCGATTTACGAAATTCAAATTTATCGCATTCGAAACAAGCATATTTCAACAAAGAATCGATGTTTCCTAAGATTTGTCTTTCCAGCCCAACATCAGGAGAGATATTTTTATCCTGATGTGATATTGATTCTGATAACAGATTGAAGAATACATTGATCCCTCTCCAAAAGACTATAGGTTAGAAATGAAACGAATAAAATGAATTTTATCTCGCATCTGTATCCCGCAGAACAAAAAGAAAACGAGAAATGGATTCGCTCCAGCTACGGTTTCTCAGATATGTAGAAAAATGTTAATACATGGCTCCAAGGAAAAAAAGTATGATATCCACCTAATTTTTAACATAAAAGCAACTACATAAAATACTTAAATTCTTATATATTTTATATGAAAAAAAATCCTGCCAATTAGATGAATTTATTCTAGCCAAATAAAGAAGAGAGAAATACTGGATATGTTCACAAATATTTGCAAGTATTTTGCAAAGATATATGCAGAAATTACAGTAAAACTATTATTTTCTAATATATTCAAACCATTAACTTTCTGTTGAAATATGTTTTGATTTCGAAGATAACAGAATATTTATTAAAATATCAAGGGTAATTTTGTTCCATTCCACCTTCCCATCTGTCAGAGTTTATCCGATGTTTTGACTTGCTGCTTGTAAAGAATTTGTTTTTAAAAGGCCAAATGCACATTAATCTGTCGAAGACAAGCCAGGTGAGTCGGGTGGGATATATTTAAAGGCTTTAATTATTTATTTCCTCTTTTTTACATAAATTAGAGAAATAGATTTAGAAATATGGCTTGCAACCTTATCCTGTTGGAACCTAAGGTAGTAAAGATTACATGGGTAAAGGGATATCCTTTGAAAATAAGTGTTAAAATATTTCTAACAGTAGTCAGTTATCTTGGCATTTTTCTACATTCCTTTTTTTAAGTTTTCCCGTTAAATAAGAATCCAGTAGTATCCATTCAATCATTCAGCAAAACTTTACTTGACTCTGACTCAAAAGTTTAGTTTAAGACTTTATGGGTAGTAAAACAATCGTTTTTTAATGCAATCAAATTTGCAGTAAAAAAGTTTGCAATCAATATTGCAGTAAATTCAATCCTCATTAACTAGATGTTTTCATTTTTCATTTGATAAATAGGTTTCGTATAAAAATCATGACGTTGTCTTAGGCAAAGAAACATGTTTCGTTGTTAAGCGGTGGACCTTTCTTATTTTTTTTTTTAATTCCAGTCTAATTAAATTTTGTAAATATGTCCATAGATCCTACAGAGATATTTGAGTATTTTTCGATAGCTCAGAGGGAGGCTTGGTTTGCTTTTAAAACTTGAGATGTGATTTTAGATGACGTACCTTTAATGAGTATGCAAATATTATTAAATCTAGACGAAAATCCTTTTAACGTAGCACAATACTGATTATTACAAAATATAGCACATTTATGTGTCATAATATTTTCATTACCATTCAAAGATATATCACTAATAATATATACCTTGATGGAAGGTTGTGTGCATAGCAACACTGATGTTGATTGCTGATTTTATAAGAGTTGGAACTGATCTTAAGCACCTTACAAACATTTGCATTATTTATTAAGAATTTAAAATAGCTATACTCTATCAAAGCAGGAAATTATATACGAAGGCTTCTTTAGACTCCTTAAGAGCTTAACTATACTTCACGGCAAAACAGCCCTTCCAACTCACCGCTTTCTCAGACACGGCAATTGCATCTGCCCCCAGTTTATTCATCAACAAATATAGCGTTATTGAATATTTGCTGCACAATTTTACTCTGGACCTCATTTTTCACGAGTCTTTCACAGCAGAAAATGCCTATTGATGCATTAAGCTGTCAATATTTCCCTTTACTTGTGAGCTTACTTAGAAACGCAAGTGTTGAAGCGTTAAGCATAAAAGGAATTCACTCTTTCGTATTGGAATCATAATTAGCACTGGGGAAAACAATCGATCACTTTAAGAGAAAGTAAGCATGTGAATTTCGAAATTCCTTCGGAAGCGTCTGCGTGGTATTAAAGAGTAGGAATTATTTGACTGAAAGAGAGGGGAAATCATTTTTATCAATAGTCACATCAAAAACATTATAATGTAAACATGCATACCATTTACTTCATCGATTAATTGATCGCATTTTTTCTCCGTCATTTCACTATAAGAATATGCCCTTATTCTAGTAAATGGTATTTTCTGCTGATTCAAAGTTTAATAGCTTTTCCTGAGTTCACGACATTTTTAGCGATTTATGATCTTATCATCAACTTCGTTTATTGTCGCACCTTTGTCTTAGAAAAGGAGTTATTCAACACAGAGTCTAAGTTCTGAATTTTTGTATATGTTGAACAATTTTGTAAAATATCATTTGCATTTAAAAAACTCTTATATTAAATAAAATAATAAATAGATAGATAAAAAATATGAAATTTATAGAGAGATATTAATAAATGATTTTTACCTTTTTGTTTTGATTTTACTAATTATTGCGCAGTAGATAAACAATGTGATACTGTTCAACAGAAGATATTACTCATTTTATGATTTCAAAATATAATTCAAATAGTTAAATATTTTATAATCAAAGAGAATCTTTATCCATCTTATTAAAGATAGGTCTGAGCATATTATAAACTCCAGTAGCAGTTTTAAGCTATTCAAGTATCGTAAATAATTTCTCATATTTATGTTGCCACTTTGTTTTACCGATGTTGATAACGCAAAAAAGGTTTCACAAAAATCACATTCAAAATATTTTTGGAGATTTAATTGTCCTGGCGGTATAAATTACAATACTTTATTCGGTTCTCCCCATGCTATTCTTAATTTTAAAAAAACCTATAAAATAAACTGATGTTTTTTATAACTGAAGAATTGTATAAGTGTCAGTTTTTCTTAAAAAATAGATTCAAAGACGTTGCGATTCCGATTTCGATTTTGATAACAAAATGTATCGAGGATTTGCCATTTCTTAGAAAAAAAATATTTGAAGAAATACGACAAGATATGCAGACAGCGGAATACTCCTATGATAACGTTTTATACCTAGATGGATTGAAAGATTTTCGTGAATAAATAAGAAATACAATTCATTGAATTTTTAGATATTTTTTACTTATAAGGATTGTTGTTCATATTACGTGTGGATAATATAAAGCTTTATATTTATTTAAACTGCTTTTACGTCATTTAAATTGTTAGAGAATAGAAGAATTAGAAAATAATTAAATTATTACCTAAATTAACTATATACCAATTACATCGATGAGCTATTATTATTCTGTCAGTCCTTATGAACAAAAGTTAATACTTAACTTTCATATTATATTGCATTAACACTGTTAAATTTCAAGAGGTTGATATATTGGATGCGTACTGAGTAAATTTATTATAAAAATAGTAAATGAAAAAATTCTCTTAGTTCCTGATAGTAAAAATTTTAAGAATTATCAAAGAAGTCTTCTAAGAAGTAAAAGATATGGTCTTAAGAAGTGTAAAAGGGAACAGATTATTCTTAAACTTAACCCAGTAACATATTTAGTTCTTTGCTCCAATACCAGAGTATAAGAATAAATGGTAAAATATTAGAAAATAACTCAAGATTAAATATAAATTTTCTCCTGGTGATTTGTGGACTTTATTTCAAAGAGATAACACAATTATACTAAAATTACCAATTTGACTTTCGTATATGTCAATCATTGTCATCTATGGATAACAGACATTTTCTTTTGATAAAAGCCATTTACTTATTCCTCAGTAAAACTTTTGAAATTTAGTCTCACCTTTAGTTCAACATTTAGGGTTTATATGAAAGATAAAACGTATGGAATTTTTACGTAGAATCAAGCAAAAACAAAATTGTATAAGTTCATATTTTTAACTTGTTAATTTCTCAATAACTCTATAATAGGTTAGATTTGGTTTGGTTTGGTTTGGTTTGGTACAGTATGGAGCGGTACGGTTTACTCTTTTGCTACACGAGGGATAATGAGAACGGCACATACTGCTTCAAGATGTTTATGAATGATCACGAATAAATATATCATCAATGGGGTTTGAACTGAGAAAGCCAGTACTGAGAGTCAGTGATTTATTTATTCGACCATCATCTTGGTGTTTTATAAACGGGGAGTAATGGATAGTGATTTTATTTGGTAATATACCTGGATTCTTACAAAGTAATACTGCACATTTAAAGAAACGCACCTTGACGCCACTTGTCTTACACAATTAAACTAAATTCTATTTTTAAAAAATAGTCTAAAATTCAAGTCAATTAAAAAAATCAAATTTCTTAGTGATGGTAGATTAGAGTTTAATGGCACTAGATCCTCAAGAAATATGCTGCGCAAAACAGTTTCTTGTGTTTATGATAATACTTTTAATACTCAATAACCTCCACATTTTTAGCGAATTATGAAGGAATGCATAAAACGTTTTGATTAAATAATTTAACTATTTTCTTTTCAATACTGAATGAAGAACCTACTTGTGGTTTGGTTTGGTTTGGAGTGCTACGATCTACTTTTTGCAACACGAGGGCTAATGAGACCGGGACCTACAGCTTAAAGTCGATTCCGAACGGCTACGAACATCCATGCCACAGTGGGATTCGAACCCACAAACTCCGGTACCGAAGGCCAGTACCTTAACTAATCGGCCATCGTTCGGCGAGCCTACTTGTGAATTTAGAATTTGTGAAATCGAAATATAAATATTATTTTTATTTAAAATACTGTCGGTAGGAATTTAAAACAGAAATATAAAATGCACTACCAAATAAACTCAGGCGATAATTTCACGTTGACATATCATAGTTAAATAGAGACTAATTTATTTTCCAATTTCAATAAATCGTGTACATCTTTAAGGAACAGTAAAGCAGTGTCTTTCATAGGATGCAGAGTAATAGTTGTTCCTAATTATTCAAATGATGAACTACCTGCAAAAGCAGCTATTAATTTTATTTTGAAGAGAAAAATTCCAAGATTTCTAATATTTTACTTCTGTATCGTATTTACATTATTCCTAGCTCACCTCTGCTTCTCACCCGTATCTCCAAACTTTCACCGATCCATCAGACTGGAAAACATATATTATGTATTCCAGCGTCAACGTTTCCGTTCTTTGGCGAAAGGGGAATGGCAGCCTGGCTGTAGTTCATGCGGAAAGAATTCTGAATTTCAGAAGAGGAGTATTGTGTCTGTGTTTGGATATAACTTATCAGCTTGTTGAAACAGAAATGTAAGTTTATGCTATCTGATAAGTCCACAACGGGAGATCCCAGATATTTTCTGCACTTGACAATGAATTAGATTAGGGAATTGAGCATTTCACGACTTAGAGCGAACTCTGAATATTAAACAAACTTCTTGCTTCACTGACAGAACTTTATTCTTGAATAGCTCTAGTTTCGAGAAAACTATTTCTATTCGTGAATTCTTTGATAATTATATGGGACAAAGAAACTTACAGACGTGTAAATATTTATAACGTGTTGGTTAGTATCTTTCTGAAAAAAAACTTAACGAAAAACTATTTTAAGGAATACTGATTTTTTAATAAAATATCTATTCGATGAATACTAGTGTGTCTATCATAACAGTTTTAATTAATTAATAACTAACTATAAAATAATCAAGTTAATCAAAGAAATGACAAAAATTTCCTTTAAATAAATAAATAAATATATAAATATATATATATATATATATATATATATATATATATATACATATAAATATATAAATATATATAAATATATATATATATATATATAAATATATATATATATATATAAATATATATATAATATATATAAATATATATAAATATATATATAATATATATATAAATATATATATATATATATATATATATATATATATATATATAATATATATAAATATATATAAATATATATATATATATATATAAATATATATATATATATATATAAATATATATATATAAATATATATATATATAAATATATATAATATATATATATATATATAAATATATATATATATATAAATATATATATATATATATATATATATATATATATATATATATTATATATATATATATATATATATATATATATATATATATATATATATATATATATATATATATATTGGATATTGGAAACTAGAATTAATTCTAAATAATTTTTTATTTTATCTACTGTATAAATACAAGCAATATATTTTATTTTATACTATGATTTATACTAAATTTTTTTTAATTTTCTATTCTTTAAGTATTTCTATATTTTTCTCAATTTAAAAATCTTACATTCACAGACCATAAAATATATTCAGTATTTTCATATAAAAATTTAGTCTCTAAAATCTGCTATAATATGAATTCGTGGATAAATAATTTTAAGGTTTTATATTCAGTTCATAATTTTTTTTATAAAATTATAAGTACTTTTAAAGCTTTAGAAATTCAAAAAATGTCAAAGAAATTTAACTTAAATTTGACATAAATTTTAGTTTGAAAAATATATTTTAAATTTTATCCCATGGATAAATAAATTCCATCATTTAAATTTTGTATAGATTTTTTATTTCATTTTTAAAAATATATTACTTAAAGTAAAAGAAATTGGAATGAATTCTTTTATAAAGTTGGAATTTTATTAAAAATCAACTGAAATTTTTGTTTAAAAGAGAACAGAGTGTTTTATTTTATGATGAATCGTAAAAAGACTTTTATAATGATTATTTTTCAGTTCGAAAGATACCATGTCCCATTAAAAAACAGACACAACTCAAATCATAGTTTCTAATTTAATGGTAAGATTTTTTTTATATAAAAAATATTCTAATTTCAGTGAAAGCCTTTCTTTTTTTTAGGAAAAAGTAGAAGATCTTTAAGAAAGAGAAATATTTTTCACTTCCTAAATTGCAAAGAAAATAATCTTTTTTAGTGTATGTATCTCAATTTTAGTCTTGTATGACTAAAAATAAAGTAATGTAATGGAGAATGTTATAAACGTCGAAAGAGAACCAAATCAGCTATATAACGTTATATTATTTTATGAATACAGTGCAATTTCATCATAAAAGTTTTTTGAAAATCATATCAACTGCCATAAACCTTTCTCTTTTTCATGAAATCGTGTAAATTCACATGAGTACTGAAACAACAGGTCACGAAAC
This sequence comes from Pardosa pseudoannulata, assembly GCA_032207245.1. Classification (NCBI taxonomy): domain Eukaryota; kingdom Metazoa; phylum Arthropoda; class Arachnida; order Araneae; family Lycosidae; genus Pardosa; species Pardosa pseudoannulata. The sequence goes on along the minus strand of CM063505.1, from coordinate 101,014,574 downwards.
CTAAGTGTAAGGTTTACCTCATGAACTCCTGAGCCGCCTGTAAGAAGCCTCTCACGTCCTCCTAACTTATACTAACTACTATTATTCAATGTTTGGATACATTTCTTTTTTATTTTCACTTGTGAGGAATATTTATGTTGAATTTCTAAAGTATACTAGTTCAAACATAGTATCGTAATTTAAAATCTAATAATGTCAAATTAATTATAATTACAGTGTTTCATTAATTGAAATTAAAATATTTTTCCTTTCTTTAACTAAGTGGTCATATATATATATATATATATATATATATATATATATATATATATATTATAAAAGGAATTAACAAGAAATAAGTTTCCCAATTCTGAAGATTTTAGAATAAGCTCTATTGGTCCAAATGTAATACAATTGGTACTACAGATAATTCAAATGATGCGCTTGGCATTTATTTTATAAAAATACTTAGTACAAAAATCAGCTTATAAGGGGTGCTGTAGCACGTATGGTATTTATTTAGTTTCATTAAGTTATGTCAGGCATTAGTTTCTTGTTTGCACTTCACGCCTCCGTTGCAGGAAAAAAAGCTACTGCTAAAACTGTTTTACTAGAACTAGCAGAACTCCGTTGCAGTTCTAAAATAATTTCGTCTTATAAAGCGGGTACTAGGAAGTCCATTGTCTGCACGTACCTTGCCTAAAATACCCTTGTGACTTTTGATTGTTGGGTTTAATGAAGGACAAGCTGTACAGTTAAATGCCAGAATTTGTGCCAGATCTGCAGGACAGCACTCTGAGCCATGTTCTTGATATTCCGTCAGACTCCTTCCGGTTAGCTGTTGAAAATAATGTTCTCCGATTACAGTATATTGTTGAACTTAAAAACACTGTTAAAGCTACTTGTTCATATTATTTGGCATTTAAAAAGAGTATTAAATGGCTTAATGGCTTATATATATATATATATATATATATATATATATATATATATATATATATATATCCCACAGCCACCTATAGGTGATTTTTTGTAATAAAATTTGTTTTGTAATAAATGTCAATTACATCATTTGTATTGTCTGTAACTCCAATTGAATCACATTTGGACCAAAAGAACATATTCTAGAGTCCTCAAAAGTTTGGAACTTATTTCTTGCTAACCATGTACATATATTTTGTGAATTAATATGAATTCTACAATGGATAAAGTACAGAAAGCTTATTTCATTTTAGAATAATTTTCTAGACATGAACTACAGACTGAAGCTACGATTACAAATACTACTATCAGACATTTACCTCATTTCTTTGAAATTGGCAAAATTCCCGGTGTTAAAAGTTGTCCTGAACAAAATAACCCTTTTGTAAACGATGAACTTACAAATGCATATTTTAACATATTATGAAAGGATTTTTCCATGTTTCCGAGAACATTATTCTCGACGATTAGAAATATTGGATCCATGAATTACTTCACACTGCACGAATGCAATTTTAATATCTGTTGTATTTTGCTTCAAGCCCAAACTATTCTAAAACTTCTACTTGTACGTAATCGCAGTTAATAATGAAGTGCACTTAATTTTGGAGGCCTTCTTTAGTCTTTGCATAAATATTATCAGAATAGTCAATAATACTACAAATAACAAGAGTTTTTAAACAGGCGTTATTTCTTGATAACAAATCATATTCACAGTTCTTGAGAGAGAAACAACCATAAAGTCGACAACTAATGCAAGCAAATATTTTAGCAATACCTGAAAGAAGCAGTGTATTTAACTCATTTTCAAACATGAAAAACAAACTTACGTTTTGACATTTATAGCCTTTTAAAAGATAAGAAAATCAATAGAAATCAATCAGACAAACAATCCGACCGATCGCTTGTACCTTTTTTTTCTTTTCTATATATGTATATATATATATATATATATATATATATATATATATATATATATATATATATATATATATATATATATATAAATATATGGAAAAGTAAATTGATTCGAAACTAATGTGTGTATATATATATATATATATATATATATATATATATAATATATATTTGGCGTATTTTTCTTTATTTTGATTATATATCCTCTATATTTTAACCTAATCCTTTTCGTTGCTAGGAGCAGTGGCGCAATTGACCAGAAAATTAAGAATATTTAATATTTTATTTATGCAAAATTTTTAATATTTTCAATTTGTTATAGATAGCCTGGCTTCCTTTAATTCCCCAAAAACCAGAGTTTACATTTCCTTCAGTGGACAGCAGGAATAATTCTCCAAAAATAGCACTTATTTTTTCATTTATATTTTTTAATTTAAAGAAAATAATAAATTTGAAGAAAATTCTATTTTTTTTGAAGGAAAATAAGCTATATTGCTAGATCAATATAGTACAATATCTGATATTAATTTTTAAATAAATATAAATCTCATTTATGAACCTCAAAAACACAGACCGAAGGGCTGGGCGTGGAGCAGAGAAATATATTAATATTTGACGTTTTATACACTTTTAGATGAAATTAACAATCGCCGAGCATGGCCTACCCTTTTAGATATAATGTTTGAATTTATTTAAACATATTGATCCTCTTAAGCGCACTAAGTTTAAGAAACATTAGCTATTCTCTTTGCTAGAAAACTGGACTAATATTAATTTTTTTCAGAAATCACTTACCTCCATAAAATAATTTCTTCTTTGAAATATCGTAAACAATATAATATAAAAAACAAACACACTCGGCTCTCGTCTTTATCCTGTTAGACACAATCTATGGGCACCATCAAAAAGTGGGCACCGCTCACCCCATTTTAGTTATAGAGGGTGTTTATTTGATGTTAACATTGGGATACGAGCCCACGAACTCCGGTATCATAGAGAAGCGTACTACCCATTCAGCCGAGACCTAGTGGAAAACTTTGTCATAGTTAAAGTAGAGTAAATTTTTAACTCTGGTAGAGTAAAGTTTAACAATACGTGCATGTTAAACAATTATTATGTGAAAATTAACCGCATGAGACATTATAATGAGAGATATTTTTTATAATGAGTACGATGAGTACATAAACTACCATAAATCTTAAAGGCAAAGAATATTATCGTTATGACCGTATTGTGAAATGCTCCATTGCATATATGTAAGAATTTCGGCACAATCCCATTCTTCAGTCACCGCTGTCTACTCGGAACATAAAAGATTGATAAAATATTATGGCGTAATATGATTGACGTGTCTATATTGCCTTTCAGACCTTTTCTTTTTGGGCGTTGAGAGGGATCCTCTAATTCCCTGGGGATCGCAGAATGATGGAGACGTGATTGACTCCATGAAATCATCCATGAATCATAGATCTCGCTTTATCAGACACATTAACTATGGACAGACGAGGAACTTGGCATTGTTGAATCGGATTTTTTTCCCTTCTCTTATCGGAGAGGATTATTGCGTCAAATGCTGTTAAAGTGTTTCACATTTTTTAACGCCGGAAGTGAAATGCAGTAATACTTCTTTTTCATAAGAAACTATAAAATAAGTTAATATATTTAGAAAAAGAAAAGAAATTTGCATGGTATATATATATGTATGTAAGCAGGGGCGTAAGCAAGGGAAGGGTTTAGGGGTTTAAACACCTCCCTTGAGCTCAGACAAAATGGCAAAAATAAAAATTTTAGTAGAAATTATGCAGTCTATTATCTTTTTTAGAATTATGAACCCCCTTGAAAATTATGACCCCCCTCGAAAAAATTCTGCGTACGCCATTGTTTGTAAGTATTAACTTAAAATATTGCCATCAGATAACCAAATGGTTAAGGGGCTGAGTTTGGCTATTTTATCCTATTTAGTCGAAGCCCCTTAAATTCTGGGTGTTTGGTGGTATTTGGATTCGGTTTTAAGGGAGTCCGTTTCATTAGTCCTTGTGTATTAAAAAGTAAACCACAGAACTCCCAATCAACGAATTTTTCACAATATTATCACACACAAAAGACATTAAATCTGTTTTGAAAATACTTATCAAAAATCTATATTAATACATTTTTAAAGAAGAAACAACTGAACATTGCCTTTATCTATACATGTATGAATGTCATAAAATGTATGGATAAAAGGAATATTTCAAACATAAATTCTAAACTAGGCATAAAACAAAAACTGAAAAAGGAGAAAATTTGTAGCAAGAATACAAATATAGACTAATAGATATTAAAATTATAAATAAAGAAACTTCGAATAAAAATTTTATTACTATTAGTCATAAAAAATACCTTAGAACTAAAATTCTAAACACTTTGAAGATCTGTACTTAATAATAGTTATTAATGAATAAAAGCATATTCACTTTAAAATGTTTTAGACAATAGAAATTATACTCTAATGGGAAGATTGAGTTTTCAATTATTTATACAGTTTAGGATTTAAAAAGTTAAATTATCCACTTTTTAACTTAATTTCTGAAAAGAAAGGTATTTTTATGAGATTTGAAATAAAACAAATTTATGTTTTACCTTAAAAATCATAATCAACTTAACTAAAAAATTTCATATCGTTTACATACACGAAGGAAAATATTATTGTACATATTACTTAATTTGGCTTCATTAAAAGCACTACATCATACTCTTTTACAACATGGTGGCTAGTGAGACCAGAGCCTACTGCTTACAGTCTATTCCGAGTGGGAGGTTACAAATAACCATGACCACAGCAGAGTTTGAACTCATTGACTCCCGCAACGTAAGACAACCTTATAGTTTCGACCAGGGATGGACAAACTACGGCCCGCGGATAAAATTTTAAGTTGCCGGTCCTAGGTAAATTAAAAGAAATATATATTTATACATTATATATCAATCTCCTTTTCTACTTCGCTTAAATATTAGTTCCCAAATTTATTATCTCAGGCCCAGAAGATCAGCGGTATATTTGCTTCTTATATGTGAACAAGTGTTTTCAACTTTGAACCTTAGAAAGAATAATTTCTGAAGTAAACTGACAGATGAGCATTTAGCATCGTTTCTTAAAATCAGTACATTTCACTTCGAACCTCAGTATAAGGAACTTGTAAAAATGAAATCGCAATTTCATTAATCTCATTAACGTATATAAACCATTAGGTACTTTTATATTATACCAAGATAATTTTAGAAAAATTTATCTTGTCCCTCCAAACTTATTTTCTTTCGATTTTTGGCCCGCGGCCGAAAAAGTTTCTTTATTCCTGGTTTAGACTATCATTCAGATTGTATATGGTTTATGTAGAATAGATACCTGTTTTAGGAATCCGTTACAACTAATATTAACAAATGAAGTGTAAAAATAAAAAATAAATTAAAAAAAAACTGTCCCGGGACAGGGACAAATTGCACTTGGAATTTATAGATATACACGGTTTATCCAAAAATTAAAAATATCAATGAATCATTAAATATTTATTAATCTTCTTTATTGATCTTTTACATATGCATTGGTGATCCAGAGAGAAATGCGGAGCTATCACACTGATGTTTCGGGTTCGATTCCAGGCTTGACTTGCATTACGGTTGTGCTGTTGATTGTTTTACTATACCAAATAACATAATTTATTATATGATTATTACCTAAGTTTCATAACGAAATTTATATCATATCCATGTAATTGATGTTTTAGTTACATAATTAAAAAGGAATTATCCGTTTATAAACAAACGTTAACCCTTAATATGGCTAAGTCAGCTACACCGGACATGTATATTTATAACTACTATATAACATAACTGTCAGTGTTCGCCACAGCGGACATTAATTATCTCAAAAATGGAAAATGATATATTTTTTTGTTTATTTTACTGAAATCCTAATATTTATACAGACATTAAAAAGAGAAATTAAAAAATATTTGAAAAAACATCTTATCAAATTAAGGGGTAACAACTTTTAAAAGAGTTAAAATTTTAGAACTAAACAAATTATAGAATCCTCTTTTCTTAAACTTTAGATCGTGATCTCATATTCGGTATCCAGTGGTAGAAGGATCCTCGTATATTTATTATTTCTCTTATACAGCACAATTTTTCAATCCAGGTGTCCAACGAAAAATATTAAATGTGGTGTCAAAATAAATATATAATTAAATAAAATATCCCAATTTAATTAATTGCTGATGAGAAATATTTTTCTATAAATTTTTCTTTACTTTTAATTTTATATTTTATAAATAAATTTAAAATTAGTTTTATATATTTTATACAAATAATAATGCTTAGTAAACATCCTTTACTCATCATACGAATGGTAATGTGAGCGAGGGTATCTACATGCGAGTGCACTCGCACTTTCAGATTGCTATTAAGATATATGAATGCATAAATTCATCTAAAAGAATAATTTAAATTTATGCATGACCTCCTTAGAGTCAATTTGGTTAAATAGTGGCAATCCGTTCACCGAAGAGATGAATTTGCATCTCCTTCCCAACCAACAGACATTTTTGCACTAAAATGAAATAACGAAATTCTGAGAATTTTGTGTCAGAATAGTCAACATACAGCCAAAGCCTTTGCTCTAATCTGTTGCAGCTAATTAAACAACTCAACTTTACTGCGGAATTAATTTCTGAGAGGGTAATTTCCCAGTACTTGTTAACTTGGCCGAATATGCAAACACGGACTTAAGCCGAGCGCCTGTTTGGTTTCATTAAGCTAGATGATGCATCAGTCAGAAGATTGTTTGTTGAAGGTGCGCTGTGATTTATTTCTAACAATAAATTTGGCAGTCAGCTAAGCAAAGTGCAATCTCAGATGATATTAATTTTAAGTTTAAATTGCAAGGGCCTACTGGGAGCGTTTTAGGGTAAATATATTTCACATCTAAAGCATAAGTAATATTCCATAAAACAAGGAATGTTAAAAAAAATTGTTCATCTCTTTGACTTTATGTATTTAAATAAACATATCACGGAAAAAATAAAGCTTTTCTTTTACTATAAAAGAGTTATAGCATTCAGTTTCTGAAATTCTTGAAAAACATCATTTCAATTGACAGTACTAGACACAAAGCGTGAGTAACTGTTCTGCATAGGCAGACACTGACTTTCATTAAATATGATATTAATCAAAGGTTTGTTTACAAAATGCAATGCTAAAAACACTTTAAGCAAATTTATTAAATTTCTAGAATTAAGGAAATTGCTTCATTCCAATATCACTTTTTTACTCATATATGTTCGTGATAGAAAGTATGGAGAAAAAGAGTGTATTTTTTGTGTTGCGTAATAGCTACACAGTCACTCTTTCTAGCTTATACCCCAAAATTTGATGGTAAGTTCTAAATAATCTTACCATAATTAGAATGTAATCAAAATATAACGTGAAACTAAAAAAACAGATGCCCTCTTAAAAAAACCTCTTGCGAAAGTCCTCACTACTATAATTCTTGCCGAAGTGGAATCTTGGATTTATCCCTTGGAAAAATACTTTCCTCACCCTGAACCTCAACATTTTCTTTCGACTCAGTTCAAACAAAAATATATCTGATTGGGGAAAATTCTACACTCGTTCGTAGTAGCAATGTTTAGTTAGGTCAAACTTTCTGATTGAAAGGTAGAATAAAATCACTATTCCCTTACACTTCAAATATCAATATCTTCCGCATTTTGTGTGTGACAATCAGATTAATCATTATAATTTTAATAAATTATGAGTATTTGAGATAACAGAAGATAATTGTATCTTCTGATTTATTATCTGTCTTCCTTGTCTACCAAGATAGAATATACCTGAGAGCTAGAAAAGCTTTCGTAGGATTACTAAATACCGGATGTGTTTGTTCACTGAACAATGTTAAAAAATTGAACTTTCCTGTAAAGTGACTGTTGAAATATTTCACTATTTTTCCCTATATGGGTTAATTTTATTTTTTGCACATTTTTATTCTGTAAGCTGGTAATAGCTATTATGTATGGTGTAAACATAGTTACAAAATACGAAAATTTCAGCCATATGCAGACACAAGTTTTTAATCGTCCGGAGAAATTGAAACAATTAAAAAAAAACCTAATTGATCAATTTGCAGGTATAATTTCTTAAATTATTTTGTAATTGCCAGTGACCTTAATGTCAACAATGTATCAAGAAATGAAATTATAGTTATTATATGCTGTGTTTATTGCTATTAAAGCAGTAATATATTTATGATATACAAGATCTCTCAATGTCTCAGACCTAAATCACTAAATAGCATATTATTTAACAAATACACTGGGCTTTATCCGAATGTGATTAATCTTGTTGAACAGATACATATGAAGCTGGTGCTGTTGAAAAATTGCGATTTTAATGCGGGTTTAAAATGTTTTCATGTGACCACAACCCTCCCAAAGGGTACAAACATAATAAAGATAAGTTAAAGAAAACCAAAATCTAATATTGAAAAAATATCACATAATATACGAGAGCATTGACTAAATAATGAATCAAACTCGATACATAATAGCAGTTATACCCTTAATAAAAAGAAATTCAGCTTCCCCTTTCCAATATGGGTGTTGCCACTGAAAAACTGGAATAAAAAATTTAATCTTCTTAAAAAATAATACACAAGTTGCTGAATTCCTTATGTCTATCCATTAAATATATTGAATATATTTATTCATTATTTAATATATTGTATTAAATGTAAGATAAAGATTTAATATTTAAAATAATTTATCAATAAAATTTATTTAGTTATTTATTTCCATTTCTAGTAGCTAAATATTAAATGTAAGAAGTTAACAATTAAAATTACTATGGCTTATTTTATAATGTCCATTTTTGCAATTCATAGTTACACATAATTTTTACATAATTCATAGTTTTGTTCCGAGTATGCGTGTATACATACTCAGATTTTTGCACATTTCTATTTCCTGACTTACATCAAAATAATTGATTTTTGAAATAATATTTAAGATTCTCGTTCATAAAAGTTATAAATCACAAATATTAAGTACAATTCTGAGTCCTTTTAGATAGACAACTAAACGTTTCCTAACACAGAAGGACAAAAGTATGAAGTTGCGTTTACGCACACGTTATGACATAGTCAGCTTTTCTCTAACATGAGGAATGGTAAGCACATGAAGAAGCATGCATTCATAAAGCAAGTCCCAAAACAAACAGTCGCGGCAATGCATATGAAGATAAATGACGCTATTAAAAGTAATTTTCATAATATCACATGGGACTAATTATCTCCGAGGTATCTGAGGCATACACGTCTTCGAAATTATTTAGAAGTACAGAAGCTAGAATAGAGATAACAATGATTCCATCCAAATATTCAGTGGAAAAATATTTATTTGAATCACATGTCTTTATTTAATGCTAACCTCTTTGCACTCAGACTTCGTCCAGGTCATTAACATTTTAAAGAGTATTAATAAGACTAAAAAGTCGATTGTGGCTCGTCAGTCTCATTCTATAGAGCAAAAATCGGTGTTTAGAAGTTATTTGCTTTTTCAAGTAATAAAAATATATAAAATTAGGAATTACTTTCTCAATAGTTTCAAATTTTTAGTTTAGCCTAATTATAAAAGACCCGTTTTTTTTTCAGATAGTTTCAGAAAGAGACTGAAATACGGCTTAATATATTATTATCTTTTTAAATCTGCCTAACACTTTTACTTAAATATAAATTCTTTGTAGTATTAGATACAAAATTATGTAACAAAACTGTGTGTACAGTAATAATACAGTATTTTCCTTATACAGTATTTCTTATTTTCCTATCTTGTCAATTTAATTTTTAAAAATTTATTTTCCTCATATTTATTTTGTAAAACATGTTTTCTAAAAGTCTCGAAATTAGTTGATATAAATTTTAAAAATTGTGTTGAAAAATATTTTTTAAAAATGCAATAGTTTAAAAAAATCTTTTCATCTACTCAAGTATACGAATCATGTTTCCAATAAATCATTCAAACATTCCCAATAGTCAGATAAATGTTATGCGAAAAATTGCAACTCATTTTCTGCCATTCGTGATACAGGTAATAACAAATTTATTTTTATTTTATTAAAACCTTCCAAATAAATAATTCACTAAAACTTCACTAAAAAGTGTGAATTTAAATATTATATTTATGTATCCAAAGTTAGTAAATAAATAGCAAAATATGTTTTTTAGAAATAAAAGAAAAAAAGGCAAAATTCGAAAATCTTTAAAATATATTGTTTTCCTATTGTATGTAAATGCAGATAATAAGTGAAAATACTTCAAAACATTTACATTATTTTGCGTTTAAAAACACTATTGAATGCAGTCATATAGTTTCATACACAACTAAAACTCAAATTTTATATTTTGTTTACTTTTTTTATAAAATTTTGACACGTGTTGATAATGAAACCTATAAAAGTTCTTTCCCTATTTAAATAAATTTAAACATAAAAGGGAATTTGCACATGCATTCAAAAAAATGCGAGACCAATTATATAACCTTAAGAAAACTATGAAAAAGTTAGAAAAAATATAAATATTTTAGCATTTATATCTTGTTTACAATAACACGTCTTGTTTACTACGATATACTTTAAGGGGGGATGTATGTAGATGTTTACTTCAAAATTGCAGTCTTATTTTCCGTGTCAAATATATTTTAAAAAATTTGCATGGATGTTTTCCAATAGTTTAAAACTAAATTTCCGTAACATCTCATATTAAGACATCACTTTATGTGTCGTTGAGAAGTTGTTTTTTACTTCGCAATCTACATTTCTTTTCTATTTCTGGAGGAGAATTTACAAAATTTACAAACAAGTAAAGTTTTCTAATAAAAATCCAATTTATATGTAGTAGATAACACGAGTTTTCAAAATAAATTCTCCAAAAAAAAACATAGAATTACGGAAAATTCTGGAATTTGATTAGAGTTTATAATACTAGTGAAACAAGATCTTATTTTTAGCATTATTCATATTTATCAATAAAAGTACCTCAATTTTCAACTAAAATTTATTGAAATATGAATACTAACAGACGTTTAAAATAAAAAATAAAGTAGACTAACATTTCCACCCCATATATATATATATATATATATATATATATATATATATATATATATATATATATATATATATATATATATATATATATAATTCAATCTGGTAATTTAAAAGTCAGAAAAAAGTTCAATTCAATAATCTGACAAAGAATAAAAGTAAAAAGGTGCAACTTGCACCACTTGGATGGAAATGGCGCTATAATTCCTTGACAAACAAATGAGTTACAACTAGAATATTTCTTAAAAGTGTTTAATGTACTTTCCGTATCCAGCATTTGTGTGAAGCAATCACCGTTCATAACAGTAAGCAACATTTTTTTCAGTTTAGCATACACATGTTTCAGAGATACGCGTGCTTCTGTAATAGGATGCCAAAAATAAGGTAACTTCAAACCTTTTGGTCGATGCAGAACACGTTATTGTCTTTTACTACCTCTCATATGTACAGAATGCTTCATTGGCACTTTCCACAAAGTAGATATATAGTTTAACCAAAAGGGTCTATTGCACTAAGGACAACATTTCTATTCATACAGATTCAACTATCAGCAACTCTTTTAAATTATCAACTGATTTTCATAATCAGATGGCAAAAAAAACCCCATCTAGTAGTAAAGAGACAACTAATAAAGGTATTTTTGCTTTCATCATAAAAAACCCGACATTTTTTTCGAAATTGCCTCTTTTATTTATCTTTTTTAGAAGGCAATAATTCAATTTTAAAGTGTTTTTAACTTTTTAATCACTGGATGTGTGTATCTATATACATACACACTCAAATGTTTATATTCATATTCCTTACATTAAAAATGGAGTTTTAAAATGTCATTTAAATTTCTCAGTTATTACAAAGCACAAACCATAAATATTATAAAAATTTCTGAGTCTTAAATAAGTATTGTAGTACTTAACAATAACTAAAATTAGAGATTTAAATTGTGGTACTTGAAAATAATTTATATCTTCAGTAAAAAAGCAACCTCAGCATATTTTTATCATTCGAATCACACGCCTACAAAATTTTCAGAGAGAAAAAAATATTCAAAGCTAGTCACAAAATAAGTAACTTCTACGCACATAGAAAACATTATGCAGAACTTTTTTTTCTCTTGAATGTTCCAAAAATATGCTGAGCATCGTGTACCCTCAAAATTCACATCTGTATCCATAAGAAAATATGCAAACATCGTAGCTTGGGCATGGGAAATATACAGATCAAAACATGCAGTTGCGCTCTGTTCATCCATCCAAAAGGAAAACCGCGTCATATTTCAAAATTTATCGTTTCTTGTGAAGACTCCATTTTGGCCATCTTCCTTTACTTTTTTTTAAGTATCACAGTTTTTATGCTTGCTGTTGGGATGATTTGGAGGAAGAATGTTGCAATTTCAAGTGCAAAGTACATGCAGAAAAATAAAATCAGAATATAGCTTAATAATTTATCGAAAGTTGTAGATTTCTTTTTACATTTTTAGGGCTATTTTTATTTGTAAATTAAGAAAGAAACGGCATGGTATGGAAACAAATTTTGTGTTGGTATATAAAAGTCAAAAGTTTGTTTTAAGGTTGAATGATTCTAAAGTCGAATACAAAATGTTTATTTAATAAATCATCTACATAATTTTTATTTAAAGGTAATGCAGTACTCATTTGAACACTTATTTGTACATTAACCTTTACTATCCTTTTAAGCCTTGCTGAGAATAAAAGAATCAAAACGATACTGATTTCCTTATTATTAAAGCTGTAGTGATACATATTTTAGCCGCAGACCAGCATTAAAAGTAAAACAAATTAAATACTAGATTTGAAAATTTACATTGTAAATGATCATCTAGTGATAATTGCAACTTATACTTTGTATGAACAACTTCAGAGGAAAGAAGTAATAAGAAGATATAAATAAACTAATAGAAAAAAATCATTCCAAAACGAAACTAGAATTACTTAGCATGAAACAAATTTTTAGTGCCATATCCTGTACAAACTTAACAGCTTCGATGAAATAGAAGATATTTCAAAATAGAAGTTATTACTCATAATTGTAAGGTATGAGTTTTGTAATAAGTATACAGGGTGTCCCAAAACGACCGCATAAACTCTGCACAGCTAGATTCCTCGTTGGGAATACATAAAAACTGTCCAAAGAAGTGTTCCTGTACGATCCATAGTTTACGAGAAAAATACGAATAATGCATGAATTAATGAATACGAATGAAGTAGTCGTGAACGCAATACATGGCCACCATAAGAAGACTACCGGTAACTGCAAGATGCAGCCGTTGAACTGGTATTTAAAATACCAGTTCAACGGCGGCTTAACGTCATTCCATGGCGCGCGCACGTGCATTACGTGATATGCGTTTTAAATATTATCGTCTGGAGAGATATGCAAATATTGTCGTTGATATGTCTAATAAAGTGTTTTTTTTTTTTTTGCACCGGCAGTGACGTCATACTTTGTTTTTCGTATTATTCTCGTAAACTATGGATAGTACAGTAACGCTTCTTTGTGCAGTCTTTATGTACTCCTAACGAGGAATCTAGATGTGCAGAGTTCATGCGGTCTTTTTGGGACACCCTCTATTTCTATTTCATAAAGATATTACATAAAGAATGTTTTTGAAAGCTAAATTCAAACGATATGAGGGGTTCACAACCAGTGTAAATCAAGTTAATTTTATTCCGTTTACAAAACAAAACTAATTTTCAGGGTTAAGAAAATGTCATATTATATAAAGCTAGAAAATTTCAGAGTTATTAAGCATTTACTAAAATGAATCTAAATTTAGAAATTAATAAAGATTGACACTCCAAAACTCCATTTACCTTACCGAAACAGACTTCTCTCACTTTGGGAGTGAAACCTCTATATTTCCCGAACTAAAACTATTACAATGACTTAGCTTTGAGTTTCTGCAATGGAATTTAAATAGCAATATAGGCATTTATAAACTTTCATAATCTAGAAAAAAATAATAAACTTGGATAAAAATAATTTTTTTCGCTACATGTTAAAATATTTAAAATAGTATAAATTTAATTCTAAAGTCATAGATGAATGAAAACATATCCTTAGATTTTTTTTCACGGATCTAAAGAGGAAATGCTGTTGAAATCAAGGATTTGACTTTATATCAAGAGTTAATTTTGCGAATATCCCCGCTGCTATCAGTGAAATATCGATAGAGAGGCTAAATTTTTGCAGTGTTCTATCTTGTTCCGACCTTGGCTGCACAGGTCGGGTTTACCACTCCATTTTCCTAAATACAGAAGTGAGATCGATAAATGGTACCGCGAACACGATATATATTATGTACTCTTGGGGAAAAAATAATAAGAGAATAAAAACGCAATTTTACAACATAGAACATGCGAAGCTGTGAAACAGGACTTTGAAAATGCTGCATTTCAAGTAAATTAGACACAAGATCGTATAAATGAGAGGAGACTTACGTTGAGGACGAAAATTTATTTTATAACTGTAAACTTCATTACAGATCTACTCATTCTATTTTGTAAATTTGGTCAAGTCTACGTAATTTTTATTCTTGATCAGATTGTTAAAGCTAATGTCATGGAATTTGGGAAGATAGTGTCCAGGTACTACCGAAAATTTAGTGCAATCCCAGTCTCTGTTTCCGCTTAATTCCTGCTAATGGCACTGAGGTAACAAACACTCCGATGTTCCTTGCTTCATCACAAAGAGGGTTGGGGGTTATAAATCCGACATGTGCTGCCAGGATTGGAATAGGTAGGATGCTGTAAATACTTAACATTTCTATTTCCTACAGGTGGCAGCACTGATATAACTCTTTTTTTACAAATTTTTACTCTTGAAATAAATTAAAACCTACACTCATGTTGGATTTATATAGCGTGTTACGAATTGTTACTACCAAATTCTAAAACGAACAGAATCCCATAATGTCCGTTTTAAATGACAAAATTGAAGCATAGCGCCAAAAACTGACTAATCTTTGAGGTAATTTCTTTCACAAAGACAGTCTATAGAGATACATTTTGATTAAATGTGTAACACACGATGCATAGCTAAGATATTTTACATCACCGTACTTTATTCCTTATACCTTGCCTCTTCTCAATTTTATGAATTCATGTCACTACAAAATTTTCTGAATGCCTGTAGTTAATTTTTTATAGACTGTCACACAACATCTCCATGACATATTTATGAATAGACTTCAGGGAATTTTTTAAAAAGAATTTTGCAGATGCCGGAGAAAAGGGAAAAATCATAGAAAAAAAATTCTAGTGTGATTCAATGAACTTTTCTCATGTCTTTGTAAGTCAAAATTTGACATTATGCAAAAACATACTAGTATCCTAGTATAGCACAGCCTTATAAGCTGAATTTAAGACTTTTATTAATCGATTTAGCTTTAAAAAGGATTACAAACTGAAGCCCCAGGAATTGGGAAAATAAATACATTGTCTTAGTCGCAGATTCAAGTGAACAATATAGAAATACTATAAATTAAAAACAAAAAATTATAATACAAAATATGAATAATTTAGAAATTTTCCTTTAAACATGAATTGCTAAATATTTCACTGGCACAAGGACAGAGTATAATTATATATTTAAAATCTGAATCTAGACTCTTGTTAAATCAAAAGTCTCTCCATATTTTCTTCCGTTCAAAGAACACTAATATATTCTTTCCTGAGAGAAAATATGTTATATATCTCGATATTCCTGACAAAAGATATTTAATACTGTTCTTCAAGGATATATAGCAAATTAACGTAATTATCACAGAATATAAACACTTTTTAAGTGACTACAATTTTTAAACATTAATCATCAAGCAATCTTGGAAGTAGTCTGTTAGATATCTTCTCTATTATAACACAGTCTGCTTATTTTCGAATATATCTAAAAGACATGATGACGACTAGAAAGTTAACCTAGCAGAAATTAATTCAGAAGTAAAGTTGAGTTGTTTAAGCTACCAGAGAACAGCTGAGACACATTTGCTGACTGGCGTAGCTTATTACCCCGCAGCTGTTGACATTCGGGACAAAATGGTTCCTTAACCGTGTTTGTTCAATCTCTAAGTCTGCTGAGGCAGGATTTTGAAATTCTACCATGAGAGTATTTAATTCTCTCTTGTATTCCGATGTCACCCCTTCACCGAATTTTATGAATTTAAGGGTGTAATTACACGAAGGGCAGATTCATTGCCTTTTATTTAAGAATAAAGCTTTTTATCTGTTATACATTGAATTTTATAGACTTAGACTATCAAATGGTTTAAATTCAGTATTTTCTCATATCCTTTTTATCGTAAGTACACGAGATTCAAAAATCCATAACACATTTTTTAAGTCATTTATTATCATTTACTACAGAACTTTGAAAAATAGTTTTAAACTAGATAAATTCTGTTCCTAAAGTTCCTAAAAGAGAATACCGAAATAGTTATTATGAATGAAATAAATAGCTATCATTTGTTAAAACTAATAACAAGTACACGCAGACAAACAGAATGTTTTCAGCCTATTCTAGATTTAATAATACCTTATAAAAGCGGATTATGTCTTAATTAGTGACTCAATAGCGGCTTAGAGAATGAATCTTGTATTATACCAAAATCCCAAAATAAATAACTGTCGTGTCAGAAAAATATTACAAAACATGAAAGTGATACTAATGATGATTTATCTCTTCTATTACATTATTTTAGATTGTCTGTATATTATACAAATTTAATAACACATTCATTTATTTCCCAGGCTTGCAACTGCTGAGGTACTTTCAAAAAGGTGAGAAAAGTGACAAATAATACAGAATAAGTGACTAAAAAGTGATTAAACATTAAAAAAAAAGCGATTTTTTTCTCCTCTTGATTACTAGATGCTATTATTAAGATTTCTCTATTTATTTTAACTCTAAATCAAATGATTCATGCAAGACATAATTTTAGCATCGAATACAAAAAGGTTAAAAATTTTGTTTAACACAACTCAACATTGCTTTTTATTAAAAAAAAATCTATGAATTAGATTTGAATACATACAATACATTAATTTTATAATCACAATTTTCTGCATATATTAATGATATTTTGAAATATGTACATAGCTAGATTAGAGTGTCTAAACAAAAATTGTGAAGTAAAAGAAAAAGAGAAATGTGTGCTCTGACATAAGTTACATTAATGTATTAAATGTACATTTCAGTACAAATGTACATTTCAGGAACTTTTTTACGACTTTTTAAAATCACTCAATTCTGGAAACCGTATGACTAACTATATTTTAATTAGGAAAAATAAGATTAGAACATCACATTTTTGGTATTTTATTTGTCGTTTTGGTTTTGATTTGGTCATGTCGAGTGATCGTAGTGCTTGCACTAAGAACGAAATACGGTTCATTACACTGTCAGATCCCATGATACACCATGAAATAGGTGACTAAAAGTGACTATTTTCTTAAAAAAGTGACTAAAAGTGATCAATTGTAAAAAAGTGACTAAAGGTGAGAAAAGTGACAGAACTGCAAGCCTGATTTCTTTATTTCTTTGCTAAGTTTCAAGACCTTTTTTCTTTATGTACAGTAAAAAGAATTGTAGCATTTTAAACTAAATTCTGTGTTATGTATCAAGCGAAAAACTATTAAAAACTGGTCTTTGATCTCATTTAAAGGATGGTGCAGCCCCTTAAGATATTTCACTTAACCGATGAATATAAGACAATTTAAATGTACGTAAAAATACTTTAAATGTTAAAATAAACTCTACTTCAGTTTATAGAAAACATTGGTGATAAATTTTTTTGTTGTATGAAACAATTTGTATAAGTACAAAAGGTGGGTAAAAATAATTAAATTAATATAAAATTACTTTTAATGACACTTCTGATTAGCAAAAATTAATTTCATCATTAAAGGTGGTTGCAGTCATAGATGAGAAATACAAACAAAGGCAAACTCAAAGTGCGATCAACGTAGGTTATGCATCATCTCGTCCATCGGTGCTATACCGTTACTGTCTTCTACCGGATAAATTCAGGTTAGCCACCAAAAAAACTTTAGCCAATCAGAAAAGTTAGTTTGGGCCACTAATTTTCACATTCAAATACAAACTTTTTGCATAACAGTTACATAAGTTAAAACTTACATTATATGGGTTTTTTGGCTTGGTGACTTGTCAAAGAATCAACAAAAATGTAATATACTAAAAATATAGAAATGCCTTCAAATAATAGACAATGTGGTGTAATGGTGTAATTTGGGTATAGAATCACCAAAAAGTTATTATAGAATATAAGTGAAATTAAAGCCGTTTATTTCTTATAAACACACACAAACATTATATATATATATATATATATATATATATATATATAAAATATATATATATAATATATATATATATATATAATATATAATATATATATAAATAGAATATTAGTGCTGCGCATCCCGTGAGGTACTGCTCACATCACTTTGAAAATTTTGGTGAATAAGAAACTGCCAGAGAGAGAGAGAGATAGATAGATAGAGATATAGAGATAGATAGATAGATAGATAGATAGATAGATAGATAGATAGATAGAGAGATATAGATAGAGATAGATAGATATATATATAGATATATATATATATAGATAGATATATATATATATATATATATATAGATAGATATAGATAGATAGATAGATAGATAGAGATAGAGAGTATATATAGAGAGAGAGACTGGGGAATGGAACGAGTAACCTTGTAGAGTGAAAGACCTGAGTTATTCGTCTCCGTTTACTTACATAAAAGCTACGTATTAATTATGTCTTTTAAATATTTTCTGTGTTATTCCGTCAATAATTATTTGTTTATTGATTTATTTTGCCATTAAATCTGTCTAACGACACCATTCTAACAACCCCTAGACACTTCTCAATTAACCTGTATGAATGTTTAACTCCATTAACGAGAAATGAATAGTCCCTGTGAAAAACCCTTTTAAACTCAAACTACAAATATAATTTTCTTAACCTTATCATTCATTTTAGCGTTTGGCATCGTAAATCATTCCTAAAAATCTCACCACTACCTGCAATTAATATTAAAAATATTTAAGGCAAGCAAGTGAAAATTTCCTTTCTTGATACCATTTAGTGAAAATTCTTTCAAATATTCATAATCAGAATATCGCATAATCAGGAAAAATTTCCATGCCAGTATCAAAAATGGTTTTGCTGTTAAAAACTTCGCGTTTCTATTTCATAAATATCCTAAAATTTTAAATCATTTTCGTATCTTCAGCTTTAAAACAACGCCGTTTGGTCACGTTCCAGGAGATTAATCGCTGAAATTAAAGTTTAGAAGCACGAAAAATTATCATTAAAGACCTTTTTCCCACGTAGGCGAAATGAACTTTTATTTACACTTTCGCAGATCCACGAAGATATAGTGTAAACTATTCTATAATGCGTGATGTATTCTTGTTCAGAAAAAAATTGAGAAAATTGTCTTGGTAACAATGATATAAAACAGCACCACCTATTATTATAAAGTAATTAACTTAAAATGTGGTTATTCTTATATTATCTCTTAGTATAAATAAGCGCAATTTAATGTTTAATTGGAGTACACACCGATTTAAAATAACCCTGAACTTGAAATCACAACTTTCGCTTACTCTTTGAATCATTACCTTACACAAGTACTTACACCTTTTTCATTCATGGCCTCTTTTTAAAACTGGGATTTTACTTCGAAACCCCAGATATAAAACATAAAATGCTACTACAAATTGAATACATCGGGAATCATTTAAAAGTGACCCAAAATCAGCTACCTTCACTTGTCCAAGACAGCTTATAAAATATTTAACCAAACATTCCACAACAGCCCTTCTGAAACATTTTTTTAAATTCATTATCTCGGTTAATCATCGAAATTTTTCCATGGTCGAAGATCTTAAAGATATAAATAAATATTTTTTTCTAAGTAATATATTTCTTAAACAATGTGGAAATTATTTGTTTCTAGGATTGTTTTAAGTACGTAGAAATAAATGGTAGAAAATCGCAATTAAATAAAATGAATGTTGTATCAAGCCTTGGAAACAAAATAATATCACTACAAATTAAATACTGGTTCAAGATTTGACATAAAGCATCTTTAGCGTCACACGATATTTGGATTTTAAAGGCAGCATTAAAATTCAAAAAGTCGATACACGTACCTACCTTATGTTGAGTGAATGAAAAATATTAAAACTAATGTTTCTTAAATTTATACGAGTAGATTAAATAGTTCCCACTCAGTCCCACTCTGATTCAAAACCGCAGCTTAAGAATTTTTTTTAATAGGAGAAACATTTTTTTTCCAAACTCGACTATCAATAAATAGGGTTTTGTGTCAAAGTTCATTTTATCCTAATAGAGATTAAGTGGTCTCTTGAGAATCTCCTCTAGAAATCATGAGCCGAATTCTATGATAGTGTTATTCTAACAAGTGTGGCATTAATGCTAATATTAAGATAAAATGCTATTTACTTTACACTGAAAATAATTTAAAATTGGACAAAGCGACTTATTCTTAAATTCAATTGTTATGAAAAAACCTTTCGTAATTAGCAATTCCAATTTGTTCATTTTAATATTCACAATATACAAACGTAAAAATTCTTAACATAATACTTTAAGGGAACATAGCATTTTATCCGTAAATAAATTCAATAACGTCGGGGAACATAAATAGAATAATAGTACAATAAGCTCAGTGAATTTTAAAATTTTGAATTCTAAGAATATAAGCAACTAAAGTATAATCTCTATGTGAATTTGTGCGTATTCTTGCATATACACAAGTATGCATAAATACTTTAAACATATTACTTTAAGGAAAACACTATTATCATTAATAACCAATTTTTCTCACCGTAATTTTTTAAATTTTTCGCTAATATGCCCTTGCTATTTCGTGCAATAATTATACATCGCCACAGCAGTATCTCTTAAAGATAATTTTACTCTAATTATACAGTTTATGTTTCTTTTTTTTTCATTTTGCCTTCAGTATTTTCTTTTTAACGTTATCACATTAGTTTTGCATTATACGTTATTCACATGCAGTTAATTTTGGGGAAGGCGGAAACAATGATTACGTAGGAATGGTAACCTATAATATTCCGAAAGAAAAACATAATCGCTCATGTTTTCATTGCATTTTCTCTTTTTAGGAAGGATGGGTATTCATTACTCTTGATAAAATAAAGTTATCTACGCTGTGGAGAACTTTTTAACATCCATTCGTGTTAAAGTTTTGCTTGCATTTTTTTTTCTTTTCCAATATTTTAGTTACATCTCATTCTACCGAAAGGAATTTATTTTTTAATTGCTTTACTGTACGTTCCACTTGCAGTAACTTTTAGATATTAGGCCTTAATGAACAATTTTATGACTTTTCGTATTACGAAACAGAGCAGTAAAATTAGGGATTATGTACAAAGGATGAGGAGATTTTTGGTTATTTCTTAATCAAATGAACAATTTTGAGAATGAATACAAACAATATGCGAATGCACTATGCAAGATACTACATTCATAACACATGAGGTTATGTGAGATATTTACCCCTTCGGATGGTATTGAGATTTTAGACAGAATTAAAGTTTAACTAAAAAAAAAAGGAAAAACGGTTCATTTAAACAAAAAGACATTCTAATAAAACCAACCGAAATTCAGTTGTATAGAACAGATGGAACTAGGAGATCTCTATGGACGATTCGGGTACAGCTGCTCTTATATAAGAAGATTGCTTATGCTTTCAGAAAGAACATAATAAATGCTTGTCTCAGCCGAGTGACAAGACGATCCCAGGTCTAATATATGTCATAAGAATAATCTTAAATAATTAGTGACATGCAGCTTCTACAAACTATTGCCGAACGATGGCCGAATGGTAGAGTGCTGCTCTTTGGAACCGGATTTCGCGGGTTCGAATTCCACTGATGGCATGGATGTTTGTAGCCGTTCGGAATCGGCTTTAAACTGTAGGTCCCGGTCTCATTAGCCCTCGTGTGCAAAACAGTAGACCGTAGCACTCCAAACCAAATCGACAAACTATTTTCAACTTTAACTAAACAACATGAGTACAAAAGAAACAAAGTAACATAACAATTATAAAGAGTTCCAACTCTTAAATCCTAATGAACTCATAACACAATATCAGATCAGTTTACACAGTAAAAAGTTTCAATGAATTTCAGTATTAATACATTGTATGCTGGATAGTACGTTTTTTGATGGTTGATACTTGAGTGCGGACTCGTACTAGTACATTTGGCGATTGATACTTGAGCGCAAAACACTTACTAGTACGGGTTAGTGTAAAAGCATTGTTTGTGGATACAAAAATAATGGTATATACAGAAAAACGAAGCCGAATATTCTTGTCTTTCATTTTTTTATAATCTAAAATTTTTTATATATAACCAAATTAGAAAAAAAATATATACTACTATTTTTATTTGATTTTTTATATTTAAGATACTATTATAAATTTATCCACTAAAAAAATATATTTTCTCTTTATAAAAATCTTATGGTTGTTATTTATATATTTCTATTTATATATTTGTTTATATATTTCAATATAAAATACGAAAAATTGGTTAAACAATTAAATAATTTTCGATCTATTGAGATTTAACTGAATAACTAAATTTACGCTCAAAATTCCCGCTTCTCGTACAATTCCGCTGCGAAATGTACCCACACACAATGTGTTAAACTGCATATAATTCTTTTCCTTCCATGTATTTTTTAGATTACATGGCATTACAATAAGCATCAAAACTGGTTAAGAAAGCACTTCTTATGCAGACGAAAAATACAAATATCAAGACATGACACAATAAATGGCACTTTTCTTTAGGTACAATGTCTATTCCATATGAAACTTCAAATAAAAGTGTCATTTAATGTATCTATTTTTGAATCTGTTCCGAAGCAAAAATTTCAATATCTGAATACATATTTAGAATAAAATATTCTGCTTTTATTCTACCACTGTTTTTCATTTTATCAAATTTTCTAAGCAAAACTTTATATATGTATATTTCTATTTGAAAATTTGCATACTTTTTTCTTTGTAGATACTGTTGTATGATCATACATTATCTACAAAGTATTTACATTATTAAAAAAGCACGTTTTAAAAATGACAGTGAAATATTTTTTTATCAATTTCATTAAAATACATAAACATACTAAAACTACAAAAAAAATGGGATTTTTAAAACCTTTATTAACTGAAATTCTTAATCTCATCTCATAGTTTAATAAAAGAAAAATATTGAAAAATAAGTCCAATTTCTTTCAACTGAACATCTACTTTTACCTTATTGTGACATTGGACTTTCAAATCTAACTGGTTTTTGTATTAAATGATGTATTACATTTTCAAGGAAATGAAAAAAGTAATATGTTGCCAGCAACATATTTTTAACAGCATATAACATTCAATGACGATGTTGATTGATAAATGTATCACGGTCTTTTTAAAAAATTTGTAGCAATATAAATATTTATCTTCGAGAATTATGCATAAACATACAATTATATCTTCAAAGAAAAAGATATATGATTCGAAATAAAAATATGCATAAATGAATATACATATAGCTTTACTGGAAAACCCCATTAAAATAGAAGAATGGCGATAAAATTTCAAATGAATAAGCCAGTAAATTCAAAAGATATTATTGATTTAAAAAAAATGTTTCTTGAACAATATTTTCTATACACAAGAGGATAATTTTATTTATAAGATACCTTTTAGACTTTAGATTAAAACCTATAATAAGAATTCGTTGAAAATATCATGAATTAAAAATAAAATTTTGTAGATATCCATTTTTCCTATACAATGTTTCTGTTAAACTTCTTTTAAAACAGAATTGTCTTATTAATTAACTTTTACTTTATACACAGTAAAAGAACGGCCTATTATTTTAAAAGTTTTACTATGCTAACTGTTTGAATGCTGTACTATGCTAACTGTTTTAGTCGTAATACTAAAACAGTTAGCATATTACAACATTTTGCAGAAATGAACTTGGAGAGTTTAAAATAATTATAAAATCCCAAAATTATTTTTTCGAAATAAATGTTTAAAATTAATATTAGTAATGTATATATATATATATATATATATATATATATATATATATATATATATAAATTTTCTCCCACATTTAGAAGAGCTAAAACTTCAATATAACATAAATACTAGAGAGTTAGAAAATCTTTCAAAACTTCTGCATTTTATATACCAAACAATAAAAAATGATTTGCTTAGTTATCTCTGTTTAATTGCCAAAAATATTCTCCATAAAGAGTCATTTATTATCAAAAATTTAAGATATATAAAATATAAATAAAAATGACACGCTTCGGAATTATAGCATAGAAATTAGAAACATTTTATATTAATGACTCAAATAATAAAGATACCAAAGTTTTGATGAAATACTAAATAATAACTGGATATTTTACCGTTGTAACTTTAAGATGTTTCGCTTTCAAAAGAAAGGATAAATATAATTTTCAGTTTAAAGGTGAGCGTTTGAACCTGAATCCTTACATGCAGATGTAGGGATACATAGTAATTATTCAAAAGTTATTAAGCGTTCGTATACTCAGTAAATTGATATTAATTTGAGAAGTATTAGGGAATTGATATTTTTAAACTGAAATTATTTAAGTTGACGTGACATTACTTTTATGAACAATTTGTTAACAATTTGCAGTGGAACTGGGTGTAGAGCGTAGATAGCTGCTTTCACTGGGACTTAGAGTGTTTAATTCTAACTTAAGATGAACAAAGTAGTATACAATGAAAGTTTAAAAGTTGGTTTTAACCCTTTGCACCCCAAATTTTATTTCAATTTTATTATCAACAATTCACGACCATTTTAAGTGCTTTATTTGATTTTTAATTCAATTAAAAATAAAGGAGAATTTAAATGAACAAAACGCAAGAACAAATTCAATCAAAATTAACTAGAGGAAGTTCAAATGTGAGGATTTTGCATGTATAATATGTGCACTACATATTTTGGTTTGGTTTGGTTTTTTGGAGTGCTACGATCTACATTTTGCAACACGAGGCCTAATGAGACAGGGACCTACAGCTTAAAGCCGATTAAGAGCGGCTACGAACATCCAAGCCAATGTGGGATTCGAACCCACGAACTCCGGTACCGAAGGCCAGCACCCTAACAATCTGCCATCGTTCGGTTACATGACATCTTTTGATTTGCAGTTGAAAAAAATGTCGAGTGAGACTCAACATAGGAGCTCCTGAGATAAAATTTGAGGTCGAGCCACACTCCATAGGATCACAAAGGGTGAAGAGCAGTACTAGAGCAGTACACTTCCGTTTAAGTGAAGATTTATATTCTAATCTAAAATATTATATGAAACACACACACATGTTACAGTCACAAATGTAAAATTGTGCTACGGTATCCCTGTTGTCAATTTCTCCACACAACATCGATTTTAAAGTACAATTTATGACCACGGTTGAAAAAGGGTTCGTGAAGGTACTGAAAGTAAATAGAAAATAAAATGTTCTTGAAACAGTCCGAAAGAAAATAGTTTAAAGTGCCGAACATCTTTGAGACGCGTGTGTAGCGAGTTGATATTTTTATCTGGTCACTTGTGTTCCTACTTCTCCCCTTTTCTCCGAGAGTTGACTTGGAAAGATACGACACCTTCCAAATCGAGCCACACTCGAGAAGAAGTAAGCCGATAACAAGGCCTCTTAAGATAAACTTCCGGAACTAGCTCTTGACATGAAGACGCGGGCGCAAGTGCGCAAACTTCTCTCTCTCAGTTTACCCAATTTTCAGCCCCAAATGGGAAGAAATATTAAACAGATCTGTCCCTGAGTAGTCAGGCTATTTTCGGGGCCTGCATGAATCGCGATTATATCTAGCGTGGCGCGCCCAATATTTCTTTCATCAAAAGAGCGTCGACAGTGATAAGATAATGATTAAGGCAGATGCACTTAATTGGCACGAAATGACGGGATCAATCTGTTACTGTATTCATGTGAGCTTGATATCCCTTGATTAATAATTTTAATATATGGCTTGTAGAGATGGTAAATAAATGATTTACGTAGAATTAAATAATGAACCAAAATAAAGCAATTTATAATTTAGAAAAAGAAATCCGAAAGCATTTAGTTGCATTCCACAGTTTTCCAATTTACAGTAATCGCACGTTGTCCTCAATATACTAACTTTTTAAAAAAATTTGTCTTAATTTTGTATTACAGTTCCGACAATTCTGGATTATTTGGATTATACGTTATATCATGATTTATTTTATAGCCCACAAATATTAGCAAAATTCGCAACGATTTAAAAGCAATAGCTTCTCAATCGCAAGGATATGCGCAAGACAACTTTTTCGATAAATATTTGTATAAAGGGAAATAAGAAATCAGATTCTCATTATATTTTGTAGAAATTTATTGGATAATTTTTAAATTTATTATTACGACTTATGTTACTGTGCATAATCGTACCGAACTTTTTGTATTTTTGTATTGGAGGCTTTTACTTTTGAATTTTTAAAATAAATATTGATTTGACTTTTTAAAATAAAAATATCTCTTCTTCTAATGTTGCCAGTCCAAGAAATCTACATAAAGAATAAAATAAAATCAATAGAAATGTCTGAATTGGAACTGTACTTGTCATACAGCTCAAGGCACAACGTATAAATATGCACCTGAAATCTCCCCAGACAGTTCATTTGATTCATCTATTGTAAATTTCCTAATAACAAGATATGGTATTCTTCCGGTATACCACAAAGGTTCCATGGAACATATAATTATGATAATTTTGTCTCTGGTCAGCTTGAGAACGTGGAGCACGTTTCACTCTCCATCCTCCATGTATTTCAAAGGACCACAGCTAGACCTAGAAAAATCCTGGGCCAGGATAAACTACCAAAAGCAAAGTCCATAGATTTGTTTGAAGATTTTAAACTACCAAGCGACCCTTACAAACACAATTGAGAATAATCTGTGAAATCTCTAAAATCTGTATACAAATGCAAATTCCCAGTATTCAATTGTTTACAATTTCTATATAGTTGTTACACTTTTTACGCACGTAGGTGTATTACTATTCATTTTATTTTTAGTAGTTTAAATATCTTTATGATAACTAAGGTTGTCCAATTTGATTGTTTTTAATGTAGATCAAAACTGTCTCTTAGTGTTCCTTTTATGTACATAATTATTTTTCATTTTTGTGCAATTTTGTGTACTGTTATTATTTTAGCATATCTATACATGTTCAATTGGTTTTTACCAGTTATGTTATTTGTTTTATTGTTGTAAAGAGAGGGCCTTTGTTTGGCAATTCCCCTACTTATCAACCTCTTTTTCTTTGATAGAGTTAGTGAGTTCAATGTGGTTTCACGATGAAATTTAGTGAAATATGGGAATTAGTGGGATATCTCTTTGTGAATGGAGTTTGTGTTCTTCGCTTTCTTTGTAGTTTTGGGTCAATAGGGCCAGTAGTTTTTTTTTGGGTGTTTTATTGTAAAGGATTTGTGAATTAGCTTTCAATTGTTTGGTGCTGGGTTTTAGATGCTGTGGTCAAACTACATCGGCGGGTAAGCTCAAAGCCTGACACCTATTTCAATGTTGGTAGTCCCTTGTCCGAGTGCTAAAAAACGTTGACATCCACATCCATTGAAAAGAAAAATTATACGTAGGTAGCATAAAAACTTTAGAAAGTAGTTCAATTATTCTCAAAAAAGGGCACCAGGTATTAATCACTTACTAATAAGTGTTTGAACTAAGTATTTGTCTGGAATACTCGATGCCATTGTCAATAACTATTTCATTATCAGTATATACGTTCTTATCTAAAAAGAAAGCAATTACCCATTTCCCTTTGTGAATTGAGACAAATGATGCATTTTTGGAAAAGTTTTTCACGAAATTTTAAAGGAAGTCTATGCGGTTTATTCCACTACAACACTTCAATCTCTGCTGCAGAATCTGCGTCACATGTTGACTGATTTTTCTGCGGCACGCGTTCAAGCGTCTCCCGAAATTCCACAAACACGCACCCTAAACGCAGCGTATAACGACCCACAAGACCACACACTCGCTCCTGAATTCTCCACGAGCGTCTTTGTTGCTCTTAAGTCTTTTCTGCGAGTTTTTTCGTGGTTTTGATGTATTCCGACGAGCGGGGGAAAACTTCGGTTAAAAAGGGCTTCTATTTTCGGTGCCGTTGTTTTCCGATCTACTCTTTTTCACCAATTGTTGAAACATTCGTCATGCTGCTGACGGGGAAACATTCTGCTTGTATTGGGTGACTGCCTACCCGAGTAATTTTAGACTCGCTACGATAATTTTGGTTCATTAGTTTTCTTCAACTTGGGAGGTTTTGATGTTTTCGACTTCGTGTATTTAAGGTTAAATTGAAAAGAAAAAACAGCTACAGCAAATATTTATAATTTCAAAATACTCTATCTGATGTTTTCATATAATTCTAGAATGTACATTTTTCAGTAATTTTTAAGGTTATTGGTATTTTAAATAATAGTATTGATTAGTTTAAATAGGAGATAAAAATATTTTCCAATGAAACATAACTGTAAAATTAAGTGAAAAAATTAGTAAGCTGATTATTGTATAATGCAAATGTTAATACAGTAAAATATTTTATTTAAAATAAAAAAAAAAACAATTTCACGGCTTTCTATTGCTTATTAACTCTTATGATAGTTGAATTATCTCTGTTCAAAATGAATTTTATAACTTCTTCGTGTTCTCACCATGTATTTACCGATTTTGACCAACGTGTCTTAGTTGCACAAAGCTATTTGTTACAATCTCCTAATTTTATTTATAATTAAAATTAGGAGGGTATTGATAACAGTTATATAACCAGTGGCATTTTTATAGCCATACTTTCACCCAAAAGTTTAAATGAAAATTATGGTTCACAACATACATCGTTTGGCACAATTTGACTACATATCTTAAAATAACTTTTTTTTTAAAATTTGTTTCATTACAATTATAACGAAATAATTCCCCGTGTTGATTATAAATTTAAACATCAAACTTTAAGAATATTTTTTCACTGTATCCTATTATTGAAAAATATTTATCTGTATCACAGGAAAAATATAACACAAACTTACCTTTTCACATAGGATACAAATTTTGTGAAGAGAAATAAATATCTTCTTAACTTACCTAAAATTAAAAAAAAATAACATTTTAAGTATATAAGAATTTTATAAAGAAAAATCGGAGAAATATTATTTGACAATTAACAGCATAGAATAAAAAATACATTAAAAGTTTCACAAAATTTCATAATTCATAATTATGTAAGTTTTTCCACCGTGTACTCAACGGAATTTCACTAAAAAATTTCCATGTTCGAAACTTTTAGAACTCCTATATTCATGAAATGACTTATTCATTCGAGAAATAATGTTTTCATGAAATATAATTATTCATGAAGTTATATTTTCCCTAAAATTCATCTTAAGTTGTATTTAGAAAAACGTATTTAAGTTATTAAATAAAAAAAGGTGAAATCACCAGAATATCATTTTGAAATAAATCATTGTTTTATTTACCATATATATATGGATAACGCATGTATTTAGCATTGTTGTAGCAAGACCTAATTAAAATAAAGAGTATAAAGTACCGTTCCAGCTGAAGATCTTCATTATAATAAAATATATTTCATTCAGTGTAAAATAAAAACATCTGTACTGCTTAGAATTAAAAATAAATCCTCTCCTAAATCATTAAATTTTATAAAGTTAGGTCCGTACTAATTTTATTCTTAAAAGCAATTTTAGAAAATATAAACATGTATATCAAGTGAAAAAAAAAAGAAAGAAATCCATCTATCCACAAAATAACTTTTAAAATACGCAAAACATAAGCTCATTTTTATACTAAATACAATCTAATTCTCTCTTGTATTCTGTGAATTTCTATTGCACTAATACAAGAAGTGCATTTTGTATAAAGGCATAAAATAATTTATTTTTAATTTTCTCAAGCGATTTTAATAATTTTTAATCACTAAAATGTCTGATACTTTTAATATTTACATAATATTTATAATTCGTTTATGTTTATTGTAATCTAAATTTAATATATGTCCAAAATTATTTTACAAAAAAGTAAAATTTATATGTTTCTCCATTTAATGCACATTTTATACATTTAAAAAAATATGTTTCAAATGGAAAAAAGAAATTTTGTTTCAAGTTAGAGAGTTATCAAAGAATTTAAAACCTCCATTCTAAAAGGAAGATTACGGGATCTGAAAGTAAGATAGGAGTAATTTAAATCTCAATATAATCTTATATATTATATCCCTTAATATATTTATAAAATAACACGGAGAATAGGCCTAACAATATATATTCGCCAATTTTTATCACTCTACTCTTTCTAATAACTAGGAGTAACTTTATGAATGTGGGCGTACCTATCTGTCTGTCACACACAAACACACATACGAATTAAAATACTGAATCGCTCAAATAAAAGCGTAAAACCTGGCGTGACAAAAATACTTTTGCTTTATCACTTTTTGATACTTATAATGTCAA
Source organism: Pardosa pseudoannulata (assembly GCA_032207245.1). Classification (NCBI taxonomy): domain Eukaryota; kingdom Metazoa; phylum Arthropoda; class Arachnida; order Araneae; family Lycosidae; genus Pardosa; species Pardosa pseudoannulata. Next base: position 100,983,886 of record CM063505.1, on the reverse strand, counting down.
GGTCTTCCAAATTAATTGACAAAAATATATTTACGTGTGATACTGCAATATATTAAATTTATGTAATGACAATATTTTATGAGCTATCCAACGGAAATTAAAACAGCATAACAATAATTCAACTTAGTCTGAAAACTATATAAAAGCAATTTATTATTCATAAGCTACTTGTAAGTCATAAATCTTTTTTACTGTGTTTTTAAGTTACACGAAAATGTGTCATTCTTATTATAAAATATTCAAAATAAATTTATTGTTTATTTCACAATATCTGCATATAGTTCTTGCTATTTGAAAATAATTTCTAATGTCAAAAATAGTAATACAATTTTAATTTTTAAATTAAGAATTTTCGCGTGTCAGAAATATCGATAAAGAATATAAACAGAATAAAAAAATATGTAGTTAAATTATGATATCTATTTCATTTCTTCTGTAGCTTTTCTACAGGAGGTTTTTGAGATAACAAAATATTTTGGGATTTAAAAACACCAAGAAATGCAAATGCTTTGTATAATTCAAAATTTTTAGTCGATTTTTGCATGCATCACTCGACTTTTATACAATATGAAAAGAAAATTTACACATACAGTTTTGAAACCTTACATTTATTTAAACTCTGTTTATAGGTGAATTTATTAAAAATGACTATTTAGTGTCAATATTTAGCATTTCTGTTTCCTTACAGGGCAAACATTTCACTATCTCTACTTAAAATTTAATCTTATTGGACCAAATTGAATTTATTTACTTTAAGCTTCTATTGACATAATTTCTATTGCGACACACAGACACAGGCACACAAACACACGCACACACACACACACGCACACACACACACACACACACACACACACACACACACACACTCATATCATCAGCAATCATACATATAAGCAATCAAGGGCGAAAGGGGTTCTCACCTGTTCAACTTATGTCTCAAAAATAATATACTGAACATCCCATACATGTAACACATATATAAAACATTAGGGGAATTACAGACTCACACATGCCTCCCTTTGTTTCGTCACTGTTAGTATTAAACGCGTGTGTGAGACACTGAAAATGATACTCCATAAAGATTTTAAATTAGAGACATACTCTTAGCCACTTGTCACTTTCTAACTTATGTGGTTTATAAAATGAGATCTTCATTAAACTTTTAAAACAACTTGACATCACAAACATTTAAGTCTTTTGTGCCGTTTTATTTTATATTTCACGTTATCGTTGTTAGTATGTTAATAGACTACAACGCAAGAAAGAGATGAATTTTCATTTAGGACTGCTTATATGACAATAGTACTTCTACTTGAACACTATTACTCATAACTTATCTCGCCAATAGTGAGATTCCAAATGACCAGACCATAAAATTACGGACATTAAAATTTAGTACATTATCGTTTCCTGTGTATGTACATTTTTTTTCCGATTAAGAAGAAAATTAGTTTTGCTTTTGATAATTTAATCTGTGCAAATTTTAGATTTTGAATTTTCACCCAATCCCAAGCATGTATAAATTTATATGTTATAAAAGGGGCAAATAATGCGAATTTTATTCGAATACTTCTCTTTTACCCAATAGTATCAAAATGACATCCTTGGGCATTTTAATGCTAATTTTCTTATTCTTGCTTCGCATACATTTAGCATAACTGTGTAGTAACGTGGCTGAAATTCGCTAATATTTCCACAATCTTTTATTAATAAAGTATCTCAACATAGAATATTTCTTAATTAGACGCTATTATATTAATATTTTTTTAGTCTTCATCGATAATATTATGAAAGTAAGACACTAGTAAAGCTTAAAACGATTTTATACTTACAAAATATAAATTTGCTTTTTAAGAAGTACTCTACAGGAATAAAAAAATATAAAAGTAGAAAAAAAAGTTAGAAAAAATTTATCGAGTTCTCTTTCGCAATTTTTTTCTACTTAATGCGGAAAAAAAGGCACCAGTGTTGTAAAATATGTTAAAAAAAGTACTTTCACCCTACAAGAGCTTTATCGGAAAATATCTTTAAAATACAAGGGAGAGGAACTTTTTGGCGTATAGATTTCTTTAGGGACACTACTGATGGACAACTTTATCACTCGGGTAAAATACATAGTTTTTTAACTGATAATGTTAGGGAAAATGAAAGCAGCAAAAAAAAATTTTTTTTCAAACAACACGGGATGCGAAGTTACTATAAAAAATTTAAATAACCTGCACATAACAGTTTGATTAAATCAATGGATGCAAATAAAAAATTGTGCGGGAACGAAATTTATTTTAAAAAATTTAGAGAATTAAATTAATAGGAAAACTTCAGTAATGAATATTAATTTTAGAACATTAATGAATAGAATTTTTAAACTTTTTTTTTACTTTAATGCTACCTAAAACTGCTTTAAAATTGAAATTTATACTTATTGAATAAAACATGTTACCTTTTTTATGAGTATGTTTGCTAAAGTTGAATGCATGAGGTTAGCTGTAATACAGTGGCCTGTATTCTATACACATACAAGGATAGATAAATTTAAATAGAGGCATTAAAACTATATCCACGTTTACCCATTAGATCTATTGCATATTATATGCAAATCTTTCCTCCCATCATGATATCAATTGCAACTTAAAATATAGATTTCATACTTATTCGGTACCGAAAGATGTTTTGATTCGAGAAATTTCCCTTAAAACTACAAAGAGCTCTTAAATATGTAAAAAAAATTTAATTTGGTGTCTAGCATTGCGAAATTGATACACAGTTAAAACAGATTCCGATAAATATGCAATATAATATTAAATACGTAGATGTATGTATGGTAACTGCATTGGAATTTCATCATGGCCACATTATGTCAATATATCACAATTAATATAGTCCTAATATAAATCAACCAATCTTAGTCAATATTAAACCTAGCATATTACTTAACTGATAGGGAATTGTTTAATATTGTAATTTTATTATTCCCATTGTTATAAATAGTCTATAAAGTTAAAAGTATTCCGCAATTCAGTTATATTATAGAGAAAGGTGAACATCTGACGTAAAATGTTATCTTTTATACTAACTTTAAAAAAATCAAATGTGGCATAATACAATTTGGGGCAGTACAATGTGATACATCCTTGTTTGAAACTCTTATAATCTATCAAAAATGTGTAACAAATAACTAAAAATTCCAAAATTAATTTTTCTACCTTTGAGAAATTTGATTCGAAAAGAAAGTTTATGATTTCAACACGAAACTTCAGAGAAAATGCAACTATCAAAGTTTGTGGAAAAATACCATAAATCACGAAAGCTCTTACAAGTATTAAAGATCTGTTCCCCAGTCTAAAGTTTCCGGAAACATATGAAAGGAAGAAAATCCGCCTTGTCCTCGGCTGTTCTGTTTGATCAATTTTATCCGTCACACGCAAGGGACACTAAACATTGTGTTTCAGGGATCGATAGCCAGGACAAAAGCCGTGATTATCGACAAGAGATAGGGAAAAAGCGACCCGATAGCTGGACGGGGTGTTAAAATATTTGCCGGGATGCATCACTAAAGAAAAATAATACATCCTCCTTTTTACTTCTTCTTTTATTTGTTCTCAGAACATCGGAGTTTTTATAGGCCTGGGAAATATTTATGGCCATGATATTCACAAATCGCTTCTGCCTGTCGTTATTTTTTATCCAACAAAACACGAAACAATATTTTTATTAATTATGAATTACTCAATATTTTGGGTGGAGTCTACTCATTACTTGTTAATATTAGTTTGCATTAGCCGAGAAATACATAAAAAACTAAACTCCCAAGCCCTACAGCCCAACTCGAGATCAAGGACCCTATTGGGAGATATATATGTCCCTGTTAAGTGATCAACCTTACGGGGAACCCCCAGTGTTTAGCTCCCAGGCATGTTGGTCTTCAGTTTGTGTACCCACTGAAGAGGTGAAAGGTTGAGTCAACCTTGCCTATCCCGAGGGTCGAACCTCAGACTTGTATCTTGAGAGCTCAAAGCGTTACCCCAAAGCCACTAAGCTCAAAGCAATAGATCAAGGACTTGAAATAGAGACAAGTTCTGTGCGAAGTACATTTCCTTCTTACAATCGTGATCACCATTTAAATATGACGTAAAAAATACGCGTAAGTAAAACATGTATGAAAAATAACCTGTGTCAAAACAATTACCATCCCTTCACGTCTTTGGTTTGGTTTGGAGAGCAACGGTCTGCTGTTTTGCTCGAGGGAGCTAATGAGACCGGGACCTACTGCTTAAAGCCGATTCCGAAAAGGCTACGATAATCGATGCCATCAGTCCGCGAACTCCGGTTCCGAAGAGCAGCTCTTTACCATTCGGCCAACGTTCGGCTCTAAGCGGGAAGAGATTGACAGAAACATTTTAATTATCGTATATATTTATATTAATCTTTCTCTCTGTATATATATATATATATATATATATATATATATATATATATATATATATATATATATATATATATATATATATGTATATTTATATATATATATACACATATATATATATATACACACACACACACACAGAGAGACAGAGAGATAGATTTATCTCACACATATACACACGGACACATACATATTTATGCATGTGCTGTATTATACTATACTAAAAGACTGAGTTTTATTGTGAGTTGAATACGGTCACTAAACAACTATATTGTACACTTGTTCTTCACGGTCATTGTTCAACAGCGCTCTCTAGGTATTAAAAAGTTAGTTGTGTTCATAATTAATACACGCTAAGATAAAGTATAAAGTATTTATTAAATGTGATAAAATACAGTCAGTTAATAATTGTAATAACATTTTCAGTAATTATTATAGAACTTAGTAAATTTCAGTGTAACACTCCGCTACGTATAATTATTTTAAATTTAACAAATGTAAAAAATTAACTAAAAATTACAAGTTTTATAATTGTATTTAAGGACTGTGTATCTGTTTGATTTAAATATGCCAAAATGCGTTATCAAACAAACTCGATCGAATTAAACAAGGTTTTGTCTTAAAATTGAAATTGTTTATAAGCTATATGACGTTGAAGTCACAAAGCATTTTTTGTACTCATTTTACTAAATTGTATTTTATAAGCTAAATGACAGCTACATTTTAAAACGCCTGTTATAATTGCACGTTAAATGTTTCAAACATTTATAAAACATTAAAACAAATTGTAAATATGAAGTTTATATGAGAAATAATTGTACTGTATGTAGTGGTTATATTATTTTACAGTATGGAATAAAAATATCTTTAAAAATATCTCTTTGGAATGGATTTTTTCTGCCTTTTATTCATAAATGGATTTTACAATTCAATGAAGTGAAAATTAGTATTTTCAGTCAAGTATTAGAAGTTTAGGTCAACTTAATGGTATACAAAATCAAAGTAATTAAATGGATAATATAAACTAAAGACAATGCACTCTATGAAGAGCATTAGTATATAATTGTCATCATTATACTTTCATTTCAGTATATTAATTAAAGTTGTTTGAATGATTTTCGGAGTTGAATGAATTATATGTGTACAAGTTCTGGGAAATAGAAATGTTAGAGAAAAAGAGCATAAAAGCAAAATATTGTAAAATCTACAAATATACAACTAATTTTCTATACTTAAGTTTCATTTATTCTGAAAATAAAAATAATTTCAACACATGAATGCTTGAAACAGAACATTATCTGAAACATGCCACCACCGAACTTGTACTGTACTAAGTCTGTCAGATCAATAATTTCGAGGGAAAAAAATATATCGATGAAGAGTGAGACGAGAGATAAGAAAAGTTTTGACAACCGAATAAAAGAAAGATCTGGTATTCAATAGTTTTTTAAAAAGTAAATTTTTTTTCTCAAAGATGGGTAAAGCGGTAAAATGTTAGGAATTTAGTGAACATAACGGAAGGGAATTTTATGACACATAAATATTTAATACGAACATGCATGGAAATCTGATATAAAAATGAAACTTTCGAATATTTTTGAGATCCATGTACAAAATGACAGACAGAGAAATATTTTGTCCTGTGGTATGTCAAATTACATTTAAAAAATGTTTTATATTATTTATGGGTATAATACAATGTCAAAGGCAATTAAAACAGCTATTCAAATTTAAAAAATTAACTGCAATAAAACATTTTTACGCATAAAGATGGGTATGAAAAAACCCTTTAGAGCATTTTTTTAAAAATTTTCTATTACACTTAAACTAATGCACAATGAAAAATATGAAAATTTAGATTAAATGGGAGAATTTATAAAGAACGTTTTATATAAAATGTATTATATTTTAAAACTACTTTGTATCACTTTAGACAAGAAAAGTTATAAGCCAAGAAGCTAAGTTGATTTCAAAGCAATCTTATAATTGTATACTAAGAATATTTTATGAACCATAGTTATACACTCTTGTAAAAAAGGTTTTGTTTTAAATGTGAATATTTTTTATATAAAAGAGAAATATTTTAGAAATCAAGAAAAATATATCTTTAAAAAAAGAGCCTTGAATGCTTCTATTGACTTTTTTAGATCGTTCTTTTTTAATAGTGGTCCATTATTAAATTAAAAAATTCTCCCATTCTTTGAAATTATGCCCTATATGTAATCAATTTTCCTTACGAATGGTATATATAGTTATTTTTTAGCTCTGAAACTTTCCTGGTTTCTCTTGTATTCCCTGTGTGTTTTCTCATGAAAAAGGCCACGCTATGGTACGTATGGTTGCGTACTCACGAGTATGTAATATGTCTCTTAGCACAGCACTGAACGTATCCTGTAAATTTCCGTCTGTAAATTTTCTATTCCTTTACAATATATTGCAGACTGGTTGGTTGGTTGGATAGTTTAAAGTGCTACGATTAACTTTATTGCTACACAATGGCTAATAACACCAAAACCTACTGCTTAACCCCTTCCTGTAAAATGACGAATCTAGCTCGTCATTAGTTTTTCATTCCATACCGCACAGTGACGAGCTACACTCGTCATGCGATTAAAGTTACTGTTAAATATGATAATTAATTTAGTTTAAAATTTCTAATGTACTGAATTTGGCAACATTTTTATCACTTGTGAAAATCACAAGTCACTATTGCATATTATTTACTCGGTACAAGTCATTGCCAAATTAATGAGTCAGAATAAAAGAAAACCTACTAAGAAATGCCGTGTGTGTTACAAGAATCAAATTAAAAGTGAGACTACTTGGCGGTGTAAACAATTAAGAATTCCTTTGCACTTTGTTTTGAAAAGTACCACTAGCTTGAAGACTATTATCTGTATACCTTATTAATGTTTTGCTTTGATATTTTCTTAATTTTACTGTTTCTGATATTATTTAACACTGTGTAAAAAGTGGATTTTAATAAAGAATATGTAAGAATTGTAAAATGAAACAAGTTTTTTAAATAAAAATTAAATGGTTATTTCATGCACAGTTTTTCATTATTAAATCATACCGGAAGGGGTTAAATGGGAGAATTTATAAAGAACGTTTTATATAAAAGTTATTATATTTTAAAACTACTTTGTATCACTTTAGACAAGACAAGTTATAAGCGAAGAAGCTAAGTTGATTTCAAAGCAATCTTACAATTGTACACTAAGAATATTTTATGAACCATAATTATACCCTCTTGTAAAATTGTTTTTTTTTTAAGAAAATGTGAATATATTTTTATATAAAACAGAAATATTTTAGAAATCAAGAAAAATATATCTATAAGAAAGGAGCATTAAATACTTCTATTGACTTTTTTAGATCCAGTTCTATTTAATAGTAGTCAATTATTAAATTTAAAAATTCTCCCATTCTTTGAAATTGTGCCCTATATCTGATCAATTTTCCTTAAAAATGATATATATAGTTATTTTTTAGCTCTGAAACTTTCCTGGTTTCCCTTGTATTCCCCGTCTATTTTCTCATGAAACGGGGCACGCTATGGTACATATGGTTACGCACTCACGAGTAAGTAATACGTCTTTTAGTACAGCATTGAACGTATCTTACCACCTGTAAATTTTCTATTCCTTTACAATATATTGCAGACTGGTTGGTTGGATGGTTTAAAGTGCTACGATTAACTTTATTGCTACACAATGGCTAATAATACCAAAACCTACTGCTTAAAAGGCGATTTCGAAACAATGATCTTCGCTACCAAAATATAGGACCTTACCTGTTAAGCCAAACAT